>OX103943.1:35472551-36072551 GCA_944470405.2 Schistosoma mattheei | reverse complement strand
CCCACTCATCCTAATGTGAAACGACACTCGACAAGAACCACACCCACACGTGATACCCATAAGTCATATGGTGTCAACCTTGTAAGCCCCATGAACCAACACAAAACTATACACAACAGAAACACCTCTCCTGGCAACAATAACAGGCATTCCTTCATCCCTTACCAGAAACATACAACCTCCCCAACTGACCACAATAGGACTAAAATTGCCCACCGCACACGAGGAAGCCATAACGCTGGCCTACTTGGGAACCCACCTACAGATTCTAGGTACTATCTAAGTCAAGCCACCCAATACAACGGTTTAGTCCCCCCTAATTCGACATGCACACTATCTCATCCTTTTTTATCTCTCTCCCCCTCAACATTACTGCTATGGGGTCTCCAAATGTTGAGGGCGACAATCCCACTATTCTGAAACCATCTATATACTCCGATTTAATGGGGAGTAGCACATCCTACTCAACTTCGATAACTGTCTCTAGTCTTGAAAACTCCTTGACTGAACCCCCTGATCATTCCCCGGACACATTACCTAATCATTCGACTCTACCTTCCACTCTTAGACATACTTCTTTCACCAAAACCACACCCGACTACCCTTCTTGCATTAACCCTAATGGTAATAAACTAAACACTCATCAATATGGAGTCAACGCTCCCAATTCTTCTTTTTCTCATGGCAAAACAGACAAACCACTCGGTTTACATCATACCCTTCTACTAGACAAACAGTCACCGTACCTGACACTTATGTTAATCAACGCTCGATCTGTACAAAGTAAGATGACTTACCTACGCACCCTATTGCTTTTAAACAACCCCTCACTTGTTTTGATAACGGAAAGTTGGCTGTCCTCCGATACCACAGACACATTTCTACAAATAGACACCTATGAGCTCTTCCGCTGTGATCGAGTCACCAAGAAGGGTGGTGGTTGTCTCGTTTATGTATCAAAAAATTTGAGAGCGGAAACCTATAGCGACCACGTCCTCAGCAAACTTCCTGAATCGATATGGCTTACTGTGCACACTCATGAATGTAAAATACTAATCGGATGCATATATCGAGCTCCTAACACTCCTAGTTCAACTGACACTATTATAAGTGAGTCATTTGCTCAGGCTGCCTCGCTTGACTTCACATACAAAATTGTATGTGGTGATTTCAACCTTCCCACCATCAACTGGAAGACACATTCTGGCCCATTGTGCTTTGAAAGCATACTTAGGTCCTTAGACATACACGGCTGGCAACAACATGTACACCTGCCTACACGAAATCACAACATTCTTGACTTGATATTCTGTCATAGTGTCACACCAACATCAATGGTGGTTAGCGAAAAGTTTCACAACAGCGATCATAAAATAGTCCTCTGCACCCTTCCGATTCTTGCCATATGCAACAAATTAAAGACATTAAAAACGCGATTCCAATATAGAGACTATGCAAACGCTGACTGGGAAAACTTTCGATTTCTAATAAAGCACTCTGACTGGGGCAGTTTCTTTACCAGTAATAACCTCTTAGAAACATTAGAAATATTCAATATCACCACCAAATCTGCACTAGACACCACTATACCCTCTAAAATTGGTTTTAAAACAGTTACTCCCTATATAAACCAAAAGACTAGGTCTAAACTGAGAAAACTGAAAAGGATGTACTATATATCAAAAGACTTCAGTGCCCTGCACCAGATATACTCTGTGCTTGACGGAGTACAAAGTCAACACAACAAGCATAAACAGGTAGAGGAACGTACTGCGCTCGCTGCTGCATCTAAAGCCCAAGCCCTATGTCGTCTCCTCACGAAACGCATAAGAAAGAACACAGACAACAACATTCACTCCTTACTGCACGATGGAGTAACGTATAATGACCAAACCGTCATATGTGAACTATTAAGTGAATGGTTTTCTCACAATGGGAATACATCTGATGCCCCAGATATCGACATAAAGTGCACCGGCAAAAACTATCTTAGTACCATAAACTTCGACATTAGGAGTATACATACCGCCATTAAAACCCTTAAGCCAAATGCGAGTTCTGGTGCCGATGACATCCCTTCAATCGTTTATAAAATGTCAGGGCCGGACATACAGACGCTACTACTCAAAATATACACATTATCTTTAGAGACAGGTACATATCCGGAAACCTGGAAGGTAACGTATGTTCTTCCCAAACACAAATCCGGACCGAGAAACCTGGTAGAAAACTACAGACCTATAAATATCACTCCAGTCATATCACGCATAATGGAAAAAGTGATACAAAATCAACTATCTGATCACCTACTCAAGGAAGATCTAATAGACCCGTCACAACACGGCTTCATTAGAACAAGGTCGTGCAGTACATGCCTGATAGACTTCTTTAACGAGGTTACTCGTATGCGTGACCAGAAGAAACTAGTTATTATACTATACTTCGATATTAAGAAAGCCTTTGATAAAGTACCTCATAATCTTCTAATCAACAGACTGAAGTCAGTTGGAATTATAAATCCCCTTTTGCAATGGATCAAGTCTTTTCTTACGAACAGATATCAAATAACCAAGATTAACTCTAATACATCTACACCTCGACCGATAACCAGTGGTGTTGTGCAGGGTAGTGTCTTGGGTCCATTGCTCTTTATAATCTACATCAACAATATATGCAGGTGTTTCAGCACAGGTAAGACCTACCTCTATGCCGATGACTTAAAAGTCATCTATAAAACTGACATTTGCGATTTACGCAGTACTATGCAAACAATCCAACATGAACTCAACATGGTAGATGACTGGTGCAAACGCTGGAGGTTAGAGCTCAACATAGAGAAATGCGGCTGGTTATGTATAGGAGACACGTCTCTTAAAATGAAACTAACAATTAGCGATCACACACTCCCCAGACTGGCATCAGTAACTGACCTAGGGGTACATTATTCACACAGTCTTAATTTCTCTGAACACATCTCAGCCAAAGCATCCAAAATGCGGAAATTGCTTGGCTTCATTCTCCGTAATTTCTATCAAAATGAATCTAAAATCCTTCTTTACAAAGTTTGTGTAAGACCTATCGTTGAATACTGCTCGTTTTTATTTTCCAACCTACGTCTATCTGATATACTAAAGGTGGAAGGAATACAACGAGACTTCACCCGCAAAGTACTTAAGACTGACTCGGTCATTGACTACAGTTCTCGATGCCAAATCTTAGGAATAGCACCCCTTTGGGAGAGAAGGCTTAGGTCTAATTTGATTCTCTACTTCAAACTACTCAAAAACCTTACTTACTCAACATGTCAGATAATTCTTGCCCGAGATTCACATGAATACGAACTTCGAAACAAAGTATCTACGGTCAAAGTTGAGAAATACAGATCAAAAACTCGGGAAAACTTCTTCCTCACCAAGTATGCAATAATATGGAACAGTCTTCCTTCCGAGACTCGCATGGCAGATGAACTACATACGTTTGTGAAACTGCTTGATCAAGCCCTCACTCGCACTGATCTTGCACGTACGAACACATCTGCACCCCACTCAGACATCATAGGCTCTCTCCATGTCTAGACCAAAATGGACTTCAAGTTCAGTTTGCCTTATTTTTCCTACTTTGCAGTTGTATTAATTACTTTTTCCACCCCATTTCTTCACTTGAAGTAGACAGGTAACTCACTGGACCTATCATTACTGTTAAACTAAACTCGGTCGATAAGGGACCATCACTACCACCCTAAAAAGTCAAGAGGACCCGACAATCGGCTGCCTACTACCAGTGGTCTTGCATCTATGGAACCTGTTACCAATCAACTGGTTAAGACAACAGAAAATAACATCAGCACCAAGTTACTGTGAGTTCCTTCCTGTTTATCCTATATTAACTTTTTACTCTTCTGTACACTATGTTGACTAGCAATTAATATTATTTCTCCACTCGTTCCCTTATCCACAACTCATACTTCTATACTTTTTCCGCCTGCTTAAATAAACAACTATCCTACAATATACCCTTCTTAACGCTTATACTCTGTTTGGCAAACTATACTTTATACTATAGTCAACAGAGGCACTGCATCGATGCTTTACCCACAGTCCACAGCTTGTAACTGCCTGATAAGCTTGTAAAATGGTACTTATAGAAATAGTGCTTTCCAACAAGTTGTGAAACAGAGGATTGTGTGAGGTATGACGTATATACAAAAATAAGCTTAAATGAGCCTAACATCACAAAAGGAGGGAGGGTGGAGTTACTGACCAGCAAGCATTGATGGTGAGGGCGATAACTTCAATCCACCCGTGTTTGTGGGGACAGAACATTTTGTATGTATCAGGCTCTTTATAATTGAGAATAAGACAGTCAATCTAAGATATAGATTGTCTTCCTACGCTCACCACTCAGACTCATGTTTCCAATAATATGCTGGATTAGCTATTCTACTAAGACAACCTATAACATGCTAACTCGGACTTTTACACTAGGATTGCGTGGCTGACATCGGATGGACAAAAAAAGAAAAGAAAAAAGACAATAAAAGATATAGTCACTAGTATTCTTAACACTTCACCCTCTATATATACACCCTTCTAATAAACCGCTTCCCTTGTACCAACCTTGACTTCCCTTCCTTCATGTGAGCTTACTCCAACTTGTTAAACATCACTACTCGTTGTTCTTTATTAGTACATTCTCTAATATGGAGCCTCTGACTTCACTTCACTCTAACAAGACATAATATGAATTTATTCTAATTTATTATACCTCTGTCCGTTCTACTACACAATGTTAAGCAACCTTTGGCGTTCACATCCAAGTGCCTTGCTGCTCCTCTGTTTCTTTTTTTTTCTCCTTCAGAATCTTGCTCTGAGAGCACAGCTATGAAACTTCTGACGTTTGGAGCAAACTTAACGTACGCGTCCTCTCAAGGTCATAGTTTACAGCAAGCGCTCTACGATTTCACCTTATAACAACTATAAACTTAATAAGTTGGGAAGCATTTTGCGAACCAACAAATGTTGTAATTTATAGATCATGCCTGTAAAAACGGTGTGTACCTGCACATGCAGAAATATATTATTATTATTATTATTATTACTCATAATTCCTCAACCGACAACCAACACTGGCTATGATACTCCGAATGTACATGAAAACAAACTTAAAACGACACGTTCTGGAAGAAGAGTTAGA
Organism: Schistosoma mattheei; assembly: GCA_944470405.2. Classification (NCBI taxonomy): domain Eukaryota; kingdom Metazoa; phylum Platyhelminthes; class Trematoda; order Strigeidida; family Schistosomatidae; genus Schistosoma; species Schistosoma mattheei. The sequence goes on along the minus strand of OX103943.1, from coordinate 36,067,358 downwards.
TTTCCAGAGCATTTAAACGACTATTGCACGTAAGGCACTACTGGACATTTAATATTATCTCGATCTTTCTTTTTACGATATATATTAAAAAAAACAATTTTAATATGCTTATATATATTTTTATTTTTTATTCTAAAAAAAAACAAATTTTTCTTAACGATATTACGTGTAAATTAGTTTAGATTCCAATTTTTTTCGCCGACATTTTGTTTTTACGCACATACGAGTGTATTTCGACATGCACTTACATTTTCTTTTTTCTTTTCCAGGCGGCTGGAAAAGAACGATGACGTTTATGAGGAGTCGAAATTTTCATCGTACTTTTTCTTTTTTTTACTATGTTGTATCTCGGTCCCATATAGTAAGGAAAGACGACCAGACGCTGCTAATCCTAGAAAGCTATCAGAAGAGTGTTTACCAACGACAAACTCGCTGGGTTTAAACTTCTGGCTGGCCGCGTCTCAGGGTCATCACTAACCCACTAGGGGGGAGTGATCTGTAGCGGTAAATAAATCCCCAAAATAAATAACACTAAGTTTTCGACATTGGATCCTGACCATATGTTTTAGTGGACTCATCTAGCTGAAGGCGCTCGGTCAGGCATCCGCACCAGATCACGTGTGGCAACGCCGTGCTCAACATCAACCGCAATCGCTAGCCAGATTAGATCAGAGAATTCCGATATTTTGGTTATCGCCAAATACACTCTTCCGATCTCCTCGACTCTGCCTTTTGATTTCTCTCGGTGGGTACAAATCATATTAGAAGGTGTTACTGGTAGAAGCGTTGTCAAACACTGAATACCTGTGACATCATTAGTACGCAATTTTTATGGACTTTAATCACTACATATTCGAGCGAAGAATCCTACTTCTTAGTAGCTATGATGGATTCTCTTTCTTTAATGAATGTTTAGCATTTCTATATCGCAATAGAAATGTAGCTAGTTTCCTCTCCAGTTCATCGTTGAATGGCCAATTTGTGTGCAGTAATCCCCAATATCGAGAGGTCAGCAGAGGTGCCCCACAAGATATCTAGCTCTTGAATGCAAAAATGAACACTATACTGTATCTGTCTACAATAAAGTCATGAAATAAACCAAGGGATGAATTTAAACGCTTTGAATATGAACTTTATTTTTTGGAATGGTGGATAAAGATAAATGATCGTTGTAAACACTCCAATTAATGGGATCTAAACTAAATTGTTTAGTACTACTTGAAGCAATACGAACAGTAGTTTTCGTATGCTGACTGAATGTGTCCTACGTTCATATTTAAAACATTTAGCATTACGAAATGGAGATGAACTACGAAAACGAAATTTGCCAGAGGATAAACATTTACCAAACTTGCCCTCACCTTTGTGGTTTGCTTTGCGATTCCTTGTTGATCATCATCAAACAAACGCGAGCTTGATCGACCCTGAGACTGTATGTCATCATAGAGACTAAGCAAAGTGTAAGAACGTTTCGCCGGCTGGATATCAAGTTCATTCATTGCTTCGTAATTGGTAAGTGTATTTCTGGCATCTTGTAGAGAACAGTTAGGCATTTTAACAGTTATCTTTCCATATCTGGTATGTCAGTTCTTGAAATCAGTCGATATCGCAGGTGCACATAAAGTTGATCACCAAAATTACATTTGGCAGCTTGTTCTGCAATTCAAGGATGAATTCACCAATCTTTTGGTTATTCTGACGAATCATCTCATGAAATCCTGCTCTCTCACGACATTAAAAACTAGTGTACTTTACGTGATTTAATAATAGGTTCTTAACAGTTGCATGGGGATGGGAAATAGGCTTTTCTGGAAATGCCAAAGTTTTCATGAAACAGTAGGATTCTTTTCAGCGAATGCATGGAAATGTGCCACAAGTTTATCATCTTTCACACCTTTCCTGGCGATGCTCCTGATTTCGAACGTTTCCATATACTTGTTAAACACTTCAGAATTTTAATTCCTGTTCAACTGTTCCATATAAGGTCTAATCGCAATGTGATGCTTGGAAGTATTTGAATTACTGTAGAAACCAGTGGCCCTCGAGATAGTGTAACTTACAGTAAATAGGTCTATATGGGCGCCAAGGAATGAATTGTGTTAGAATACGAAATCAGATGAACGTCAAGTATCATTAATTCGTGCAAACACCTCATTCCGTCTCAAGGGTTAGTCAGTCTAGATCATATACTTGTCAACGCACCGACTATCTACTAAACATAACCCTGAACTTCATTCCTGGCTTCTTGTTCGACTGAGACTAGTTATAAAGCTGTTACTAACAAAGGAATTTTTAAGCCCTGAATAGTTGTGACATCTTCTGACGCATAGCTGGGATCATTTACCCTAGTATACTTCGGTAAATCGAGAACGAACTGGATGAATATAGTTATTTATTTTGGTGATTTCTCAGCTTTACAAATCTTATGCAGTTATCAAAGATCTGACGCATTCATCAAGGTATAATATGAAACAGTTGACGCAATCCTCAGGTCTTGTCACCCTAATTCAAGAATAAAAAATTGAGATTGCCTATTGAAAAGTTTCGGATTTACTTTAGAATGTTGGATTTTGAAGGTTTTTTTACCCGCGTATTTTCAATAACATAGAAACGTATAAACATTATGAGTTTAAGTCTTAAAGGTTCCCAAATAAGTCCATGCAAGTCAGCAGTTAGCAGTAGTCGTTCGACCACAAGAATATATAATGTAATTTGTACAATGTTTTGCATTTCACTTAACCAGGTTTTGGTTTTGAATAATTATACTCTAAAGTTCATAACATGTCAGAATATCTTTCGTTTGCAGCTTTTCTCAAGATATGTATTTCCATATAATAACAAGCAAACAAGTAAGAGGCAAACGTCTCGGGGCTTCTGGAGAAACCTTACAGATACAGTTGAATATGCCCCATTAATTTTGCATACCATACTGTAAATGTATTGAATTCTGTTTGATTCTTGAATAATATGTTCGAAATAAAGTGTCTTCTTGAAGTTCAGACAATATGTTAGGAAGTTGGTCTTAGGACTAACAGTTAACGCCTTAATAATTAACTATTATATCCGACTACTTTGTTCTCGAATTTAGGATGTTTAAATTAAGACTTTAATGCAAGATTTAAGTCTAGACTGTCAATTTAAGATTTGCCTTTAGTCGTTTTTTTATAGATGAATGAACGCACAACGTTTTTATCATCGTAATTGCTGGAGTTTGTATTGATAATAAGAATTGCTGAGTGAGCTATTTTACAACAACACGTTTATTGTGAAGAAAAGAATAATCATATTTATCATTTGAGCCTTGCCTTTTGTCGTTTCCTCAATCAACCATAGCAACTTGTCTAAATAACTTTGGTGTATGATAGCTGACACGATAAATTTTGATCCCACTTTCCAGGTAGACTAATGATGAAGGCATACTTTACGTTTGATTGTTAAATTTTGCAGTATGGAATAGTTCAGGCGTTCATAAACGAAAATATTTTGGTTTAGTTTCGTTACTGGTTAGCCTAATGAATTTACTATGTGCAACAATATAATACAATCAGCCACAAGTTTTTCTATAATCTGTTTTATGCTATGAAACACAAGCTAGTTGTTTCCAAACTCATTTCATCCATCGATTTTATCAAGGTCTTCGAAAAAAAATCGCTGCATTCCAGAAATGGTTGTAAAGCACTAAAATTTGTGAATTAGCAAACATAACAGATATATATCTTAATAAGCCGCTGTTTACGATTTATAACTAAAATCTTCAAGTATCAGTTTGGTAAATTGAATAAATGACTACATCAGAACAATTCTAGGTATGTTTCAATGGCAACAGCAAAGGGTTGTAAGTAGATAATAAAAGTCATAAAAACTCATAACAATTAGCGCTATAATTTACTGTACATAAAACATGTGTGTCAAACAGGAATTCGTCGTACTGACTTCTTCATATGAGAAGTTCATATCATTTCGAGTTGCTACGTAAATGTAAATTCGTAAGAATTGCTGCTACAAACAACTCATAAAATAAGCATAATTTATACCCACTCTACAACACGTTTTGATTACGACTCTCATTTGCTTTGAAACTCTGTTGTGTTATTGACCTTTGATTACTTTCATTAAACCTGACTTCAGTAACTGGTAGAAGTTCTCCATTTTTATTTTTACATATGACTTTAGTAATATCATCAAGGAAGCACAGAGTAGTCTATGTATATGTTCACATTTCAATTTTTCTTTAACAATAGCTGAATACTTGATAATATTTTATCACACTTCAAAACGTCTATTCTACTAATGAATTTACTCAAATCATCCAACATCCTAGCTACCTCACAATTATCTGCATATACTCCTGTATATTCAGTATGTGTTGTTTACTTGTTTGATGACTGAAAATTGCCTGTACTTTTTTAAACATTCTTAACTGAAATTTATCGGTCATGATTCACAGTGTCTATTTTTATCTGAAGTCAGCTACGATGATGTTGTTTGGGATAAAAATAAATATCACATTTTTGAACCAATGGCCTAACAGAATGGAACAAAATACAAAGTATTCTGTTTTTAGCTGTACGGTCTTACAAAATTATTGTAAAGCACTGTAAGTTAACATGTTTTTAATAATACCATTGAGATGGGATAACCTTTGAATTTTTGTTTATTTTCCCACTCAATCGTCACTGTTTATTTTGTAGCAAATCTTAGATCCTAATTTCTATACTTTTTCACGTCAAAAGATGTGAAAACTTAGGTTGCTTAGCCTTTAAACCATGCCCCTTTTATCTCATAAATATATCGCCCATTTAAAACGTAATGCTAGATTTTTAAAGAGGGTGATGTAAAACGTGCATTCAAATCCATGAAAAAAACATGAGTTTTCACCTCTGAGCAGCAGGTTTGTAACCAAGATCACCTTAGTTCCTGTTCAGGTGAACTATACGTTTCAACGACCTAAAAGTACATGAAGTGTGAGAAGTCCGAATGAAGTATGACGTAGAATGTTATACATAAAACTATAATTGGTGACCGTCCTATGCACATAAACATCTATATTTGAATATTATTTCATTAAATCATAAGTTTAAAATTTGTACTTTAGGACAACTCTCGAACAAGAAATGTGACGGAGGTTATTAGAAGCAATAAAAATCCTTTTCGAGGCCCAGAAGTTTCTTCTAGTACTTCAGAACCATTGGTTGAACAGAAGTTGGAATTCCCTGACAATTTAATTACTAACGACGATGAAAACCCGCTCATCGATTTCAATAACACAATTCACACCGATTCATTAACATTTAAGAGAGACAAATGTAGTTCGTGGTCGAGTAACTCAAATGATAAAAGTGTTTCAAGATGGCTTGAAACACATTTTCATGACCAAAACGATAGTGATTTTATATGGGACGGTCAACACGACGTAAGTGGAAATCTATCTATCTGAACTAAAAATATTTTCAGTATATGGTTGTAGAGACTGCTGAGTTTTTACTGGGATCATGAACCGATCGGTGTTGGACCATCACTGAAAACCCAGAAGCACTAGAAGGCTGTTTTGTCAACGCAGTTTAATTTCATTTTGCATTTGATTGCCTATACAATTACGTTATAATAACTGAGGCCTTCTGGTTGATCTAAGCAAATTACTGCCTCACTCAAAGAGCCTAATTTATCGTAAAATAATGTTGGGTTAGATTTATCAACGATTTTGGATTTTGGTTCACATTTCACAATATTTTAGTTGTCAGTGAAAGTTTGATTGAACTATGGCCACTCATAAATGCCGAAGAGGTGGTAATTTAGAATAAAAATGTGTATAGATTTTAGGCTTCTTGTACGTTTTGATGAGTATAATTTCTTGAGACGTTGACAGAGTCACTACACTACTCTGTGCACACAACTGAATGTTGGCAAAAGATAATTTTTGTGTATACTGTGAACCACTTCGTCACACACATCCAACAAACTTGGTAAATTTTTCAAAAATTTAATATAAAAAATATTGCTCTTGGGAGGTAGTTTTATGAAAGGCATCGTTTTACGGGCTTTCAAAAATCTGTATCTTTATGAAAAGTTTTATCTGATTTCTAGTTATAACTCTAGTATAGCCACAGCCTTTAAATTTTTTTGTAAGCAGTAATTTTTGACACTTTTGGTGATGACATGTCAAACTGTAAATGGAAATTATTAAAACAGACCTGATGCTCTACATTGCCGTCGATTAATAAGTGTTCTTGACCTGTTATGCTGCAAATTAAAAATCTATACAATATATATTCGTTCGTAACCTCAATGTGAATCTAATGTATAAGGAAAGAACTTAATAGTTCTATTCAAAAACGGAGAAATAAGTGCTTTGAGTAAAGGTTGAAAAAATATGTAAATAGCTTAATTTCTTCCCAGAAGAACAAGTGAAAGACCAAAACTCATTTATACTGTATAAAACATTTTTAAGTAGCTAAACCACCATGACAACCTTACAGTTTTCACAAAACAAAGAGCAACCGAATTAAAGTGGTAGAAATGGTAATTAACATAACTGCTACACCATATTAACGTGTTATGTCCTTATGATTTCATAGTGTTAATCTTATATTTATCCATACAGGTATGTTTTTCGGTAGCAAAACTTTCTGAACACAGCTTGATTGCTGTTAAACAGTAAGATATTTGTTTCCTTGATTTCAGAAGTGTTGAATACTAAAAGATAAAGTATTTCTTGTCAAAGTCCGTCATGATTCAAAGGCTTTTTCTCACTATATTAATTGATATGATTCATAGTTACTTATTTCATTATTCCCAATGTTTTTTGAAGACAAAAAGTTCGTATTATCTCTTGCAAAGTACTTCTAATAAAAACTTTAATCGGAAAATCATATTCGTTAAATATACGAGATGGAGAAATTAGATTTGCATTTTCTTCAAATGTCTAGAATTCTGTATTCCTATAAACCAATCAATATCTTGACTGTTATAAATCCGGGAAACTTCATTGCCCATGCTGCAAGATTTTATCTCTCTCTCAAGGCTTTTCGGGACATTAGGTATTGGTGTCACTTTTGAGAGACTCTAGATTATGGTGATTTATCAAATAGAATATTTAATCAACTCTTAATTTTAAATTCAGAAGTCAAGTAAATTTTTCCGTTCATAATCCCTGAACACTTTAGAAGATAAGAATTTCAGTCGTTAAAATAATAATTATTTATTTAATTAGATTTCTTAATTCAGGTCGTCTAGAAATCCATTTTTCAAATAATTTGTTTAGTATATGCTCAGTAAACGTGTATGAATTCTTTAAAAAAATAGGCTATATAGATGTTATTTAGAAGAATATGGCTTCAAGGTATTTGTGTTTTTAACTATTTGTAAAGATCAAGGAATATAGAATTTGTGAATGCTCATATTTATCATGAATTTCACAATTTTATTCAAAATAACAGTTGGAAAATGATAAAAAGTATCAGGGTAGTCTTGACTTTTTTCCATAAGATAAATATATTTCTTACTGTTAATCTGTCAAGGTCTCAAAAACCGAATACGTGTGTGATAAATGATGTTAAAGTGACACTTGTTTGTAAGATTTTTCATCTTTCTTAGTTAAATGTTGTAGCTAATACTAATATTTAATAAATAATGCTTCAAATAACATCTAGCAAAGGTGCCTTTTCACAACGGAAGGAGGGGTTAGATAAGGTCGGTTCTAGAAATGTTACACCTCACCTTAGCCCGCGGACTTCCGTCTCCGACAGTGAGGCTATTGGAAGTGCGGAGCTAACTCGCCACTAATTCAGCTTCTTTCTCAAATCCCTCAAGAATAAATGTCCTCCCACGATTTGTGCAATCGGGAAGTGACGACCACACTCATGCTTCTATCAGCATCCAAGATCATCTTGTTGACGATCGAATCGCTCTCTCACCTCTTAATAGTTCTTCCATCTCCATGACTAACCCTTTTGATTGATCTGTATCACCACGCGCCACCAGTGTTAGTGATTTGAGTTAACGAAATATTATTTCCAGTTTCTTGAAACCACGCTCGAAACTGCATGTTGGAGCTTTTAATGTTCGAACCTTGTGTCAGACAGGAACACAGGCTTGTTTAAATAGAACTCAAGAACCTCGCGTCATCGATATGTGCTGCGTTTCCAAAATGCGAATACAGGATCCACGTACAGTGTTATAACGGTAGGATTGCTCGTCTACACGGATGGGACGTTAATTTGCCTTAGACGAATATCTACACTAGATTCCCTCTCAGCGTCTGTTTTATAGGACTTTAACACAACTCAGACCAAGAACACGCGATAAGCCTGACTAGAACGCGAATATATTTCCATGCCAAAAACCGACAGCAATCCTTCATCAATCACAGTAATAATAAAGGTAATAGAATATATAACTCATCTAGTACCTGTCAGACTATCTACTAGTCTGACTAAGCAAACAACCAGTCATTAGCATCCTCGCCCACACATCATATGGTCATTCACTTGACCTCACCTTGCCAATATAAAGGACTGGCATGACTTACTCTTCGAGTATCTGGAGACCCCAATGCTACTTCCCATGGCTTCGTATGTGTAGATATGGCATTAAGTTCAAAAGCGGAACACGTTAAATGTAGGCCGATAAAAAACCTACGTAATGATCGTTAGCAGTGGTGAGTAGCGAATGCAGAAGAGATGGAAAAGTCGGCAGTGATAGGTAAAAGTAGACAACTGTTCAGACTTATGAAGGAAACGAGTATTTAGATGTGGTTGTTGGTGAAACTGTTTTGGAAAATATGGGACTATTATTCACTCTCAATTCAGGAGCTTGAACTGATGGTCGGAACTCTTTACGGAATAGTTTAACTGGCCTTCAACCACATCTCAGTTACTTCAGGATCGACTTGCGCCATCGTCTGAATGAGTGATAGGGACTGAAGTAGTTGAACACGTCAACCGCTTCACTTATCTTGGGAGTTTCATGAGTACTGATGGTCTGGTGTCTGACAAAATCTCGACATGGAGTGAGAAGGCTCGATTGGTTTTCTCCGACTTGCATCACATGTGGCGTAGGTGAGAGATCCGTCTTTCAAAAAGAGGGAAGTTTACTGCGCAGCAGTTTGCTCTGTTCTACTTAATGGATGTGAAACATGGCCATTAATATTAGAGGATATTCGTTGGTTACTGGTGTTCAATCGTAGGTGCCTACGAGGCATTGGTGGAGTATTTTGGGACCACGGAGTAAGCAATGCCTGGGTTAGGAATACAGTACTAGTTAAAGATGGGAAATCGATTGATGAGGCAGTAAATCTTTATCAACTGAGGTGGTTGGGATATGTGTCACGTATGCCCAACCACCTCTTACCTCGACAGGCGATATTTTCGATTGTAGGAGCATGCTGGAAGAAAGCTAGGGCCACCAAACCAAAAAGTGGCGTAATCTTTCCTATAATCACTGATAATATTACTACTGTGGTGTGTGCTACTGATGTCGACAAATATAAGTAATATGTATCATCAACTGAAAGTGAAATGCCTAGCGGCATACGGTTAAGAATTTCAAAAAGAGAAGAAAACGACAACATAGAATGATTGGTGTGGAAACGAAGTAACAACCAAGTCTTAGATAATTGATTGACATTTTGCAAATGAAGTATTTACTGTGTGGTTCACAGATTTGATTAAGAAATTCTGTAGTTGTCCGTCTAAATTCATTTGGTTGTCCTCACTGTTGTTCTCGTTCACTACACTACCTTTACTATTCTGCGATTTGCCCTGACAGTTATAACTCCGTGTGCTGATGAAGTGGGGCAGTTTGAACGTGTGTGAATAAGTACGGGTTCGACGTTGTAACCGACCGACTCAACGGAAAATTTACATGTACTCTTTATGCTGAGTATTATAAAAGATTTTTTATGTCATGATATTCTCGAGTACTTAATAACCTTCTTTGTTTGATTATCAATTACTTTGTTAGAATGACATATTGACACCATGTTCAGACAAAAAAGGTGAGGACTTCAAATGTGGACAAAATTTGGACACGATAGGGGATAGTTTAGACTTGAATATAGATCCAAGATTAGGAAATATCTGTATGGATTTGAACGAAGTTTCAGGTGATGATGGTGATTTACAATACACAGATATCAATGAGAAAACAGATACTCCACCTCCATGTTTAGTCAGACCTTCATCTAATTCAATCAACACTGCACGCCAGATAAGTGGTTTCAATGATGAATGTAAGTTTAGACAGATGATACTTTTCGAAAATGATTGTATTTATATTTTGTTGTGTGATTATATATTTTATTGACTTTTGTTTAATCCCTTAATTATTTAAGGATTTTCTCTTTAGTTGAAGTTTAGTTTAAAATAAGTTGTTAATTCACGTATTTTGTCTCTAGTTGCTCAAAATGAAAGCCTTTTCGTTTAGTTTTCAAATTTATTTAATAGATTTTTGCGTTTATCTCCCGTGTTATTTTACTCAGTAGTTCGAACTTGGTATTTCAAAAAAATTGAAGTTTTCAGAATAACAATGTAATTTTGTTTAGTATTTTGTATTGCAATTAATGAACAGCTGAAAATTTTATCTAAAATTATCCTGCGATACTAAATGCTTCAAAAGAAAAAAAGCTTATACCAACATAGAAAGCTGAAGAATTTGTACTTTCATGCCAGTGTGTAATTACAAAATAGCCTGTGATAACAAGGAAAGTTCAATGTTAACTCTGCGAAGTCGTTTGTAGGCTGACTTGTTTAGTATATTCATTATCGATCTGAAATACATACTTCGATCCTTTTGTAGTATTAGTGTAGTGAACAAGAACACCAGTGGGGACAATCGAATGTATTTGACACAGCATTACAGGACTTGTTAATAAAATCTAACAATCATAAAGTAAATGCTTAATTTGCAAAATGTCCATCAACTGTCTCAAAATGACTCAGACTTCATTGCTCTTGCGTTTTCATACAAATTACATCCTGTTTCTGTTCTTTACTGTTCGATCCTCTTGTCACTGCTGCCAGACCTTCTGTTCACGACTAACATCATATACTACTTATGTCAATATAAGTAGCACACATCACATTAGTTTCTGCTAAAATAATTGGAAGATGTGAAGTTGATCTTTCGAACTCAGTAGTAACTAAAAAAACGTTTACATTCAGAAAGCTTATTACTATAAAACTGATCTGTTGAAGGAATTAATGGTCACCGGTATACTTTGAATGATATCTTAATCGTCTCTAGTAAAAATTTGATGAAATTTATGAAGGAAATAAAAAATTATTGTCACTGACACATTTGTTCTCGACAATCTAATGATAGACAGCTAGATCCTGGTTTAAAACTTTCTCATTATTCGACCATTAGCCTTATATAGAAAATATTTAGTTGTTTCAGATAGGACTTTGTGTTTCACCTACATTTATTTTCTAGTAAAACTGATAACCTCAACTTCGCATGATGACAATCGACGTAATTCCGCAGCGACTGTTATACAAAATTTTGGAGACTTCACAGAAGAAGATATTTAGCAGCGGAAGCCGTAATGTATCGTCTGCTTGACAATCAAAAACGCAGATTAAGTAAACAAAACATGAATAATAGCCGACCCATTCATTCAGTTCTACAAAGTCGTCAAAATGAGTTAAAACAGAAAAGGAAAAAACAACACCAAAATGCTATTAAAGTTGGTTATCTCTAGTTAAAAGCAATGTTTTGATTGTTTAAATGTTGATTTTACCATTTACGTACAGGGACATATTTGCTTTTATCTGTTAATAACTGCTGGTTTAGCAATATCAAAATATTCATTTGACCAAACCTGAAACGAAATTAGATTCGAGTTTCTTCTACACTCGAATACGTCAATTGTGATTCATCATAGGTCTACAGGAAATAGTCACACACAAGTTCAATAAATAAGTAACTAAAACTTCTGAATTTAAAAATGGAAGACGTTTCACAATAAGTGGTGTTCTTTTCGAAAGTGTGTGATCGGTCAGATAATTATGACAATAAAATATTTATGACCAATTTTACAATATATGTAATACGTGCGTGAAATCAATGTGACACCGCTCAGTTCGTTTTGAAAAACAGAAATTTTATTAAAAGTAAATACAGGTACCATTTTAGAGTAATCATCAAAATAATTTATTTACGTTCTATGGATTTGTTAAGATTTATTAGTGTCTTACACTGTATCATTTTGCGTCATTCGATTTTGTAGTCCCAAAACAATTCTCGGTGGATAAAATTTTAAACGTCATATATTTCTTATAAACCATATTTTAATAGAAGTTGTAGGAACATAAATTTTTATTTCAATGCTTTGTCAGTGGTAACATGTTAGATATATATGGATTCAACCAAAATAAAACGAACAACGAACATATAGTATGAACTAAATAATTGCCTACTTATTTGACTTTTTATATTTTACAGTTTATATGCTCGTCATTTTCCCCAATGACTATTTACTTTAGGCTTTATCAAATGTCTTATTCAGAAAAAGCAGTTAATTATTCATAATTACTTCAACCGGTTTTATTCATGTTTACTAGGTCTAAATCTTACTTAACAAATCTTTGTCATATTGCAACACTCACCATTTACAGAACAAACTTTTGAAAATTCGCGAAAACAAATACGAATAGCACAATGTTAACGATTAATAAGTTTACTGGAATGCATCAAAAGAATGGTTTAATTGTCCAAAATAACTAAAAAAATACATATTTTTATCATCTTAAGTAATCTCAGTTGATAATCAATTAAACCCAATGAAACGGTTGGAAAAATGTTTAAATAATAGAAAAAATTTAGCTAGTTATTTGCATTGTGAATGATGCTTATTGATTGAGATCACGAACATGAGTTCGAATCCCGCATGTAGGATCGTGGATGAGCACTTCTGAGGAATCCTAAACTTGGACGAAACGGTCTTACAGTGCTCACAAGTTTTCACTGATGGTCTAACACTATCGGTTTATAATCTTCGTAAAAGCTCAACAATCTCCACAAGCCTACACTGATAATGTTTTTGTTACTTTCCAGTCTTTGGTTAAGAATTATTCTTTAATTTAGAGTTTTAAAGTGCTAGAATAAAACAAGTTATGGTATTGAACTATTCGTTTATATGATCGATGATTGGTAATTGTCCTTTTAAACCACACTTTGGTAAACTCATTCATTATTAATCTTAAGATTTTGCAGGAGAATCGATCCACTAAAAGTTCACAAAGTCAAGAAGCTTTAGCGGATAAGGCAGAAGTAAATGATGTGTCTGAATCAATTCTTGTATCTGGTAACCAAAAAGACCGTACAAATGAAGACAAATCAAACATTTTGAATAAGCCTATATTTACTACCAATGCTAATCAATGTAAAACTTACAGCCCTGATATTCATATTACCACAGTGAGTCAATAATTAATGTAAGCTCCGTGATTTACTTAAACCTTCATTTTTTCATCTGAGAGAATTTAGAAATTCTTGTTTTACATCATAATTTGATGCCACTTGTGACTACTATAATTTGGTAGTTATCCTCATATTATACATAACTCTTACCATTGATTTTTGTCCGATCCTTTTTTATTTGTTAGGTCTGTATCATTTAAGAAGCACAGATAATATTCTCTATTTGAACATAATGTCTTATTTAGCAGAATATCAGGTCATCAATTCATATGTTAGTGATTTAAATACAGGCTCAGATCAATTTCTGAACGTAGGTAGTATTACATAGTGTGATATCAAACGGAGTTTCAAGCATATGAACTGCTACTTAACTGGTTTCTACACCTATACCAAATTAATATTACTTGAGAGAAGACAGATTGATCAGTTTGTAATACCGAATTCTTGCGTTTGTATGGTGTATAATATTTAAACTTTATAGAATAACTTAAAATCCCACTCACATTCACTTCAGTTTAGTCATTTTTAGTTCAGTAAATGACGAATATTCGGTAAAGTTTAAGATTTTCATTATCAATGAACACGGTTGTACAACAATCTCAGAATACAGTCCTAAACTGTGGCAGAACAACTAAGATGCTAGGATAACAATCAGTCAACTGACTTTTCGAAACAAGACTGATTAAATACGAAACGTCAGAAAATTTAATATTTCTACTCTTTGGGATATTACAAATATATTAATTTATCTATAACAATCTACTCAAGGCTCAATTTATTCGGAATTATTAAGTCAAACCTTGGTAATGATACCTAAAAAGACTGATTAGAGTAACCAGATCGTGGAAAAACTGAATGCCAGATGGTATACGTTTTCGAAACCAAACAGAGGCCTCCCATCATTGATGAGTGAAGATACTACTCTTATTTCCTAATTTATCTGTAACGTATTTCGTGATCATGGATTAAAAGTGACTGCTAATTTAGCTACTTAGTTCATGTTTTTTAGTTTAGTCGTATTTTGTCTTCATATACATTCGCGGAACAAAGTTAGGGAGTATTTATCTGATTTATCATTATTCTGATACTTCTGTTCCTTTTCAGATCCGTATCACCTTCAGTTGAATCAAAGCTACAATATTCAGCTTTAGGTCATCAGGTAGAAATTATGGTTTATAGTTACATTAATCTAATATTCACCGATTGATCACTAATTCGTAGTCAGTTTTATGTTTGTTTAGTCCATAGTGCTGAGAGAGTTTACTGATTAAATTGGGATGTGTTCACTTGTCCAGGCGACTTGACACCGTGTGCACATTTTTGATGTTAGGTTGTTGAAGATAGTTCAGGGGAACCATGTACCGAGATATAACACTATTTCGAGATTATCACGAAGGGGTACTAACAATCTTGAGGGAATTGATGCTCCACGGACCTTTACGTTTCTTAGACTGTGAAGTTCTGTTTTCGAGTGACCTATGTAGGGCTCAAACACCGATATTGATTCATCGCTGAGCATTGGTTGATTTCACGTCTGCCTAGTCCTTAGCGCTTATTAGGTTGAGGGTCCGGATACCATGAGTATCAGGCCCCTCCCCTAAATAGTGAATATGCTGTGCTAAAGAGTGTTAGTTATCACAAACCTAGGTCCAAAGGATTACCACTGACTGCCTCAAATCCCTAATATCAGAATTATACATGGTTTTCAAAAATTTCATGAAGACTGTTTATCCTGCAAAAATCAGAAACTAGTCTATCATGAAGTTTGTATTGTTTATTGCTGGTGTTAAACGGCTATGTAATTACTGGATGCTGCACAAATCAGCATGATTGTTTGAAATACCATTGCTTCTCACTTATTAGCACAGGTCTGAGTATACTTAACAATTTTTTTTTGTTAAAACACCATCGTTTATGAAAATTCTAGCTTTCATCGTGGTAGTGAAAATTTGTTTTGAGGTTTATTCAAACAAAAACAGTACAGTATACAGAAGCTTATTTATCGCGATTACTCTAAGCATATCTACCTATGATAATTGACCCGCTCTTTGTGTGCATGAGGCGTTGCTTACTAATATTATTACTTTGTTCATTTTCTTTTAGACTACAGAACAAAATGTACACAATGAAATTAAACAATTCTGTAGAGAGAACAACAGTCTCTGTGAGACTGAGTTTTGCGGTCTACGGAAAGATGGGAATAACAGGGCACTTGGTCAACAAAAAAATGTATCTGGGGAAAAGAATATGTCAGCTGTAGATAACATACTTCAGGAATTAAAACAGCTAGAAAGTGTGGAATTCTTAAATTATTGCTCAATGAATGATCAATGTATTGATGTCTCAAAACAGGTTTCCTTGCAGAAGTGTCCCATTCCAACTACATGGTCTGAGATGGGTGGGTTAATCCAGTTATTAACTATTTCGTATTTTGATGTTTGTGTATGCACTGGATGGTCTGAAAACTTTTCTTTAAATAAAAAAAGGTTTATTACTTATTTCGTATTGAGTAGCGATTCTGTGGATAAATTCGAGGACTGATTAATCTGATTATTTTTGTATACCTTTCAGTTGATTCTAATTTCTCACAAATAGGTGTGAGTTAACCATTTCGTTGAGCATAAATATTTTCGCGAAGGGTATTCATGTACAAAAGTATGTATATTCTGCATCGCCTAAGGTAGTGTGTCGGGTTCTTTTTAGAAACATATTTAATTTATTGAATTCTGAGTGACGTTTAGGACTGCTAGAGATGATCATTATTTTCTGACCACTTTTTCACTTGTTACTCTCTATTTACGCTAGAATACTGATTTCTTAGAGGGAGTAAATGAATCAATAATCACTTCTATTTTCAGCTCTTATCATCCATCGTTTTCTGAAAGTCTTTAAAAATAACGTTACATTCGTGAAAACACATAGTCATGAGGGATTTAATTAGACTTCTCCACCATGTGCAAATTAAAAACAATCTTAACTGATGATTATTATGACTACTGTAACCTTTATCGCATTTAAATTACTGATTAATCGGTGTGAAGTCAGGTTGTGTTGTATCGTGCTACTATTGTTTACTGGGTTATCATTTTTTTTACAGTATTGAAAGATATAATAGGAGTCTATTTGGTTTACGAAGTAAATTTGATAGGTTGCCACTGTACTTGAACTTTTCAAATGAAGTTAGTTTTACATTTTTGAAATATATTTTTGATCTACTGAGTAACGAAGGTCGATCTGAATAGTTGAACAGTATTTAGATTCTGTTGTGATTCAGCATCCATATTTTGTCACATTTCAGGTAATAATAATAAAAATAATAATAATAATAAAAGTCTTTCAACTGGTTAGAAAAAACTATGGTATCATTTTTAGTCTTACTATATTAACAAACTGATATCTGAGTAAATCATTTTACCTTAAAGATGCTTTTATTACTTACTTACCTACTTACTTACGCCTGTTACTCCACGTGAAGGAGCATAGGCTGCCCACCAGCATTCTCCATCCAACCCTTTCCTGGGCAATCCTTTCCAGCTCTTTCCATTTGTTATTCACCCTTTCCATATTTGCTTCTATTTCCCGACATAATGTGTTCTTTTGCCTTCCACTTCTCCGTCTCCCTTCACGATTCCAAGTTAGGGCTTGCCTCGTGATGCAGTTTGTTGATTTGCGTAGTGTATGTCCTATCCATTTCCATCGTCTTTTCCTAATTTCCTCTTCAGATAAAAACAGGTTTGTTCTCTCCCACAGTAGACTGTTGCTGATGGTATCCGGTCAACAGAAACTGATTATCTTGCGTAGACAACTGTTTACAAATACTTGTATCTTTTTGATAATGGTTGTAGTAGTTCTTCACGTCTCAGCTTCATACACTAGGACTGCCTTGACGTTCTTGTTGAAGATTCTGACTTCGATATTGGTTGAAAGTTGTTTTGAGTTCCATATGTTCTTCAATTGAAGGGATGCGGCCCTTGCTTTTCCAATCCTCCCATTTATGTCTGCATCAGATCCTCCTCGTTCATCGATGCTGCTTCCCAGATACGTAAATGTTTCCACATCTTCCAGAGATTCTCAACCAAGTGAGGTTGAGTTGGTGTTCTCTGTGTTATATTTAAGGATCCTGCTTTTCCCCTTGTGTACGGTGAGGCCTACTGATGCAGAGGCTGCTGCCACACTAGTTGTCTCCATCTGCATTTGTTCTTGTGCATAGGACAGAAGAACCAGGTCATCTACGAAATCCAAATCGTCTAGTTCCACCCAACCTGTCCATTTTATTCCGTGTTTCCCACCTGATGTCGAGCTCTTCACAATCCAGTCAACTACCAGAAGAAAGAGGAAGGGAGGCAGCAAGCAGCCTTTTCTGACTCCGTTCCTCACTTGGAATGCATTTATCAGCTGTCCTCCATGCACCACATTGCAGTGTAGTCCGTCGTATGAATTCCGGGTGATGTTGACGATCTTCTCGGGTTCACCAAAGTGTCGAAGGTGTTTTCATAAGGTTCTCCTATCCACACTGTCAAATGTTTTCTCATAATCAAGGAAGTTGATGTATAGTGACGAATTCCATCAAATTGATTGTTCGACGATGATCCGTAGTGACGCGATTTGGTCTGTGCACGGCCGATCCTCACAGAATCCAGTCTGTTGATCTCGAAGTTGGGTGTCTACTGAATCTTTTATCCGGTTCAGCAACACTCTGTTAGTAACTTTGCCTGGTACTGATAGTAGTGTGACTCCTCTATAGTTTTCATATTTGCTCAGATCTCGATTCTTCGGTATCTTGATGACGTGTTCTTTCCAGTCAATCGACACTTGTTCCTCCTCCCAAATCGTTTTGAATAGAGGGTAAAGCATGTTTGTAGTTACTTCGATGTTTGACTTCAGTGCTTCAGCTGGTATGTTGTCAAGTCCTGCTGCTACCCCGCTCTTGATTTGTCTGATGGCCATTCTGATTTCTTCCGTCGTTGGTGGATTGATATCTATAGAAAGTTCTGTGTGTGCTGCTTCGATGTCCGGTCGGCTCATTGGAGCCGGCCTATTCAGGAATACTCTACCCATCTGTTCCGCCGTTGTTGAATTTCAGTGATTGGCCTGCCTTCTTTTTCCTTGACCGGTCTCTCTGGTTTACTACATTTTCCTGCTAGTTTCTTCGTTGTATCGTAAAGCTGTTTCATATTTCCTTCTCTTGCAGCTTTTTCCGCCGTCGTTGCTAGTTCTTCCACGTATTTCTTCTTGTCGGTTCTAATGCTCCTCTTCACTTGTTTGTTTGCTTCTGTGTATTCAGCTTGTTCTTGAACTTTCTCTGTTCTGGTTCAGCTGTTGTTAGTTGCTGTTTCCTTGTTTTTTTTAATCTTGTACAGGGTTCCGATGGAGATCCATTCCTTATGATGATACTTCTTGCGGCCCAGCACCTCTTGACACGTTGAAGTTGATGCTTCTTTGATCCCTTTCCAGTTGTCCTCTATAGTAGTTTTTTCTTCTCTCAGTAGATCCTGCAAGGCGTGGAACCTATTGTTGAGAGTTATCTTGAATTGGTTGAGTTTTTCAATATCTCGATGGAAGGCTGTATTGAACCTTTTTAATGCTGTTTATCCAGTTGTCCAGTTCTTCTTTAGCTTCAGTTTTAAATTGGCTACAACTAGATGGTGATCTGAAGCTATGTCAGCTCCTCTCCTGGTTCTCACATCTTCCGTTGTCCTTCGGAACTTTTTATTGATGCAAATATGATCTATCTGATTCTCTGTGGTGTGGTTCGGTGAGATCCATATAGCTTTGTGTATACGTTTGTGTGGAAATATTGTGCCGCCTATGACCAATTTGTTGAATGCAC
This sequence comes from Schistosoma mattheei, assembly GCA_944470405.2. Classification (NCBI taxonomy): domain Eukaryota; kingdom Metazoa; phylum Platyhelminthes; class Trematoda; order Strigeidida; family Schistosomatidae; genus Schistosoma; species Schistosoma mattheei. Next base: position 36,048,109 of record OX103943.1, on the reverse strand, counting down.
ACAGACTTGTAAATTTTTCCCCGTTTTCGTTTCTCTCTCACAGTCCATGTCGTCCTATGATATCTTCATATCCGGGTGTTGTCTATTCCGACTTTGGCGTTTGGATCTCCCATCAGAATGGTGATGTTTTTTCTTGGGCACTTCGCTATGATTGATTGCAATCTCTCTTAGAATTGATCTTTAATGTCTTCATTGCTATCATTGGTGGGTGCATAACATTAGATAATATTCATTTTGATCCCCTCCTTCTTTGTTTTTAATGATACTTTGATGATTCTGGATCTGTGAGATTCCCATCCTAGAAGTGCATTTCGTGCTACTTTGGACAGCATTAGAGCAACTCCCTGAGTGTGTGGAGCATTTTCCTCTTCGTTGCCGGAGTAAAGCACCATCTCTCCCGTATTTAGACTTTGTTGTCCAATGGATTTCGCTGATTCCCAGTACTGCTAGGTTGTATCTCCTCATTTCCGTTGCTATTTGACTGGTCTTCCCGGTCTCCCACATTGTCGGGATGTCCCATGTACCTATAAAAATTGTTGCTCTGGTTGTTAGTCGTGGCTTCCGAAGGAACTCGGCTTTCACCATGAGGCATCATATTTCTTTGAAATGAAGACCTTCTAGCTCCCAGGGCAGAGTTTAAATGGTTTGAATTATTTTTTCTGGTTAGCGTTATTTTTAGCGAGTTAGTTTTCTACGGGATGGGGTCGCTAACCCCATGCTCAACCCTCCTCCTTTACCCGGGTTTGGAACCGGCAGTAACTCTAGAAGAGCTACATGAGGAGTTATGCTTTTATTAATCACAGTCAAGAATATAAATCGTTGACAAAACTGAACTAGTGTGTTAATTTCCATCAGTCAGTATACTCTAATTGTCTTTCACAATCCATCTGATGAAATAAATAAATTTTGAATTTAAAAGTCATACTGAGTGAAGAAAATTGTATACCTTGCTATTCATCATGCCTCAACACTAACTTAAAATAGTCTACAAAAATAATTATAGATACTTAAAGAAGTAATTCTTGAATAAAGCTGTTGGGGATGCTAGATCCCCCAAACTCATATTTTGTGATTTTATCATATCGATTAAATTATCGATTAAATGTTTAAATAGCAGTCAATTGACGAACTTATCGATTAAATATTTAAATGGCAGTCGATTGATGAACTTATTGAGTAATGTTTAAAAAATTTTAACATGACAATATCAATTATAAATATTTGTATAAATACGCTTGATTTGTGTGCCTGATTGACCTGACCTGATATCTGCTGGTTGCCTGTAGAATACACTTCTACATCTTACCAAGACTTCTTGATCGAGTTAGCTGAGTCGGGAACAACGGACTAGAATAGCCTATTGAGTCTCTGAATCCTTGATCCTTCGTTCCGTTCCGAATAAGCCGAATCAGTAGTAGCATTCAAGCTTAACGAACCTAACAAAAGCCTAGTAAAATAATTATAGAGTTTCAAGATTAAACTGTTAAATAAATTGAGAAAGGACATGAGTCCCTCTATGTAGTTTAATACTGGGCCTAAAGAAACACCATCATAAGGAATGGATCTCTATAGAAACACTGGACAAGATCAAAGAAAGGAAGAACAAGAAGGCAGCAATTAACAACAGCCGAACACGAGCAGAGAAAGTCCAAGCACAAGCTGAATACATAGAAGCAAACAAACAAGTGAAGAAGAGCATTAGAGCCGACAAGAAGAAATACGTGGAAGAACTAGCAACGACGGCAGAAAAAGCTGCTAGAGAAGGAAATATGAAACAGCTTCACGATACAACGAAGAAACTAGCAGGGAAATACAGTAAACCAGAGAGGCCGGTCAAAGACAAAGAAGGCAAGCCAATCACCGAAATTCAACAACAGCGTAACAGATGGGTGGAATACTTCGAGGAACTCCTGAATAGGCCGGCTCCAATGAATCCACCGGACATCGAAGCAGCACACATAGATCTTCCTATAGATGTCAACCCACCAACGACGGAAGAAATTAGAATGGCCGTCAGACAAATCAAGAACGGGAAAGCAGCAGGACCCGACAACATACCAGCTGAAGCACTGAAATCAGACATCGAAGCAACCACAAGCATGCTATACCTTCTATTCAAAAAGATTTGGGAGGAGGAACAAGTGCCGATGGACTGGAAAGAAGGACACCTCGTCAAGATTCCAAAGAAAGGAGATCTGAGCAAATGTGAAAACTACAGAGGCATTACACTACTGTCAATACCAGGGAAAGTCTTCAACAGAGTGTTGCTGAACCGGATGAAGGATGCAGTAGACGCCCAACTTCGAGATCAACAAGCTGGATTCCGTAAGGATCGGTCGTGCACAGACCAAATTGCAACACTACGGATCATCGTCGAACAATCAGTTGAGTGGAACTCATCACTATACATCAACTTCATTGATTATGAAAAGGCATTCGACAGTGTAGATAGGAGGACATTATGGAAACTTCTTCGACACTACGGAGTTCCTGAGAAGATTGTCAACATTATCCGGAACTCATACGACGGACTACAGTGCAAAGTAGTGCATGGAGGACAGCTGACAGATGCATTCCAAGTAAGGACTGGAGTCAGACAAGGCTGTTTACTCTCTCCCTTCCTCTTTCTTCTGGTGGTCGACTGGATTATGAAGACCTCGACATCTGAAGGAAAACACGGAATACAATGGACAACTCAGAATCAATTAGACGATTTGGACTTCGCAGACGACCTAGCCCTCCTATCACGTACACACGAACAGATGCAGATGAAGACAGCCAGTGTAGCAGCAGTCTCTGCATCAGTAGGCCTCAGCATACACAAAGGGAAAACCAAGGTCCTCAAATTCAAAGCGGAAAACAGCAATCCAATCACTCTTGATGGCGAAACTCTGGAAGATGTAGAGTCCTTCACATACCTAGGAAGCATCATCGATGAACAAGGAGGTTCAGATGCAGACGTAAAGGCGAGGATCGGCAAAGCAAGGGTCGCATTCCTACAATTGAAGAACATATGGAACTCAAAACAACTTTCAACCAATATCAAAGTGAGAATCTTCAATACGAACGTCAAGGCAGTTCTACTGTATGGAGCTGAAACTTGGAGAACTACAACAACCACAATCAAGAAAGTACAAGTATTTATAAATAGCTGTCTACGCAAGATACTCAACATCCACTGGCCGGATACCATCAGCAATAGCCTTCTGTGGGAGAGAACAAACCAACTTCCAGCTGAAGAGAAATTAGGAAAAGACGATGGAAATGGATAGGACATACATTACGCAAATCGTCAAACTGCATCACGAGGCAAGCCCTAACTTGGAACCCTGAAGGGAAGCGAAAAAGAGGAAGGCCAAAGAACACATTGCGTCGGATATAGAAGCAGATATGAAAAGGATGAATTACAACTGGACGGAGCTAGAAAGGATTGCCCAGGACAGGGTTGGATGGAGAATGCTGGTGAGTGGCCTATGCTCCTTCACGAGGAGTAACCGGCGTAAGTAAGTAAGTAAGTAAGTAATGTAGTTTAATAAATAAAACAGTTAGATGGGATGGAGTTATAAAAAAATGGAACAGGCTGTTAGGTTATACTACACTCAATGCATATCGATTATCGAAAGGAAATAATCAACTAAACAACCAGTCATTAACAGTCATCACTTACGAAGAAAATCAGATGAAAAATTTTAGTGGAATTAGTAAATCGAAATCTTGTGCATGTAGCTTTAATTGGGAAAATCGTTTGATTAAGATGACAAACATAAAGTGAAGGAAAGCAATATGAAAATATTTTTTAAGCGCAAAACTCCTGCTTGCTTGTGTGAATATAAATGGTTTATACTATATGAGAAACATTAAACCATGAAGTGAATGGAATACAATATATGACTTTTAAGGTCTCACATAACTTCGGTGCCTAATACTAGATGGATATACAGTGATAGAATTTCTTGTTGTCCTAGTCTATAGTTTTTCTCAATCACAGAGAATGATGTTGAGAATAAAACGAACATTAAAAATTCACTTTGTGGCCAACTTGAAAATAATTGCTAATGTCGATTGGCGATCTTTTAAAAGCACATTTGCACCAAGTAAGATATCATTTATGTACTAATGATTTATAAAAACATTTTTCAGTGAAATTTGCTTGAAAAGAATATTTATTGAATTTTATGTCAGTAGGCTTAGTTTTGTTTATTATAAACAAGATACTAATTATGGTGTTGCTTATAGAATAATCCTACTGACAAAGTATGTTTTATATCAGTTTTCTTTTCCAAAGTATTTCAAAAACTGTAAGCTATTTCTCAGCGTTTTTTAGGTTTAAATTTGATTTTGTGCGTTTAACGAATTCTTACATAATTCTTGGTTATCGTACAGAAAAAGAAAACTTTTCATTTTAATTTTTAAAGTGAACTAAATGATTACCTTGTAATATAAACTTGAGAACTAATTTATTCATCATATCATCATTAAATACATATTTTCAGGATGGGTTTTGTGGAGATTTTCTAGAAATTTCACAAGTTGAAGTCATGAGTCAATTGAAGCTAGACCACCATAGAAAACCTGGAAGCACTGGATGACCGTTTCGTCTCATTGTGGGACTCCTCAGCAGTGCGCATCCACGATCCCGCACCCCGCGGTATTCGAACCCAGGACCTACTAGCTTCGCTCGTGAGCACTTAACCACTAGACCGCTGAGCCGGCATCCAACGGGGTTCGAATCCCGCGGGGTGCGGGATCGTGGATGCGCACTTCTGAGGAGAACCATACTAGGACGAAACGGCCATCCAGCGCTTCCAGGTTTTCTATAATGGTCTAGCTTCAATTGACTCATGATTTCAACTTGTGAAATACATATTCCTCTTAAAATTAATTGGTGTTTTGCAGACAATATTGGTATAAAATAGCTTGATTTTTCTTCTTTTTTAGTCAAGGATATTAGTCGTGTCCTATGTGAGGCCGAACAAGATGAAGTGCATTCAATCAACTTCAGGAAATATTGTAGTGTTCAACGATCTACAGGCTTAAAAAGTGTTCGAAATCGATCTGATTCTACATTATCCAATTATTCTTCACTTGGTCAGTCAAATTGGTCTGGTTCATCTACAATAACTACAAACAGACATACGTTCCTGAGTGAAGAGAATTTGCATTCACATACCAAGTAAAATTCTCTTGTGTTATACAACCCCCCAGTACTTGCTACTAAATATCAAATTTAATAACTGTTTTTGTAGTGTCAAGCATCTGATAATCATTTAGGTAAATTTTGTCTTATTCTGTCGAAATTCGAAAGCAAAAACTAAATATAATCCTTCACCATTAGAGGAATATAATTATAATTATAAAAGTCTGAAACCAAAAGTCAGATTCAAACACTTCCCATCTTTAAAAAACCTTATTATTAGACATCATCGGTTAAAATGGTTTTAACTCAGTTTATGCCCTTTAATTTACTACATCCTAAGATTGTGACAAGTATTCTTCAAGAACAGTACTCAACGTTTTTTGCCTAACTTCGTAAAATTCGATAAATCGAATTTCAATGGTGGTCTAGCTTACATCGACTCATGAATTCAATTAATTAATTACTACAATTTCCACTAAGTTAAATGTTATTTTGACTATCATTCAGAACGTATGTAAAACTAGTGAAGACCGAAAATGAAATTCCTAGTTGTTCGAAACGACCATGAATAATTTTCTAGAGAAATAGGTTTACTCAATATCTGGCGGGAATTATACTTAATAACAGAAAAGAATAATTAACTAAAAGATGTGATCATGTTTATAGAATCACAAAGGATTAGGAGCGTTTGGAAATTCGCTTAAACATTATGACAGTCTGAATACATTATAATATCATCATTCGATCATTGGCGTGCTTACTGGCGGTGTACCTTTTACATCTTTTATCGTCATCATAGAAAGGGTAAAGTTTTAGATTCAAAATACTAGACTCATATTTTCCATTTTAAAATGACAGATAACCTTAAGTCTTTGAAGGGTTTTAGAACATCTGCTAAATAGTCACTGCAAAGCATAACGAATTATTCATGTTGTTGAGCATTGTAATAAAACACTTTAGAAATTTCCATAGTTTTCTATAATAAATGATATTTTATTAGCACTATGGAATTGTCATCATATTTATGTAAGTTACAAAGTTATCTCAATGGCCTATTTTCGGTAGACATATGGAACGGGTTTGTTCACGGCAAAAGGCCCAAAAAGAACTGGATCAATCTATATCTCAATGTCGAGAAAAATTGACTACTTTCATCCAGTCAAATCATAATAATGTATGTCGTAATCTTCCAGAACCAAATGGCGGTGATACTGGTACTAATCAACACACAAAGTATTCTAAGAGTCGAAACTCTGCTACATCACAAAGACCATCTTCTGTAAAAAACCAAACAACTTCTAGATCTTTACAATCTAACTGCTTTAATAGCCCTATGAATCTCTCAAATGCTCATTTGCTGCATACAAATTCTGTTGGAACAAAAGCTGAAAATAAATTATCTTACAAAAGTCATATGGGGCGTAGTACACAAGATCTTTATGATAGTGTATCACTGAAGGACGGAATGAAGGTAATTTAATGGCTATTCGTATTTTGACAGTCATATTCACAATGTATTTACTAAATATGGCCTGATCTGAGTGACATCTTTCATCGGATGTGTGTGAAGAAAGTGATTTAAGAGTAAATATGGTGCTAAAACTTCACTTCACTATTTACATGAGCTCTTTATCTAAAAATGGTAATAACTTCACTTAACTTACGCCTGTTAACCCTCGTAAAACATAGGCCACCAACCATGATTTACCAACCAACTCTGCCCTGAGCACTCCTTTCCAGTTGTTCCCAAGCGCTATTGATTCTTTTGATGTCTGTATCCGATTCTCGGCACCATGTGTTCTTAGGTTTGCCTCTTTTCCTTTCGCCTTGAGGGTTCCAAGTCAGGGCTTGTTGTGTGATGCAGTTTTGCGCTTTCTGTAGTGTGCGTCCTACCAGCGTACAGCGTCTTTTCTCAATTTCCTCTTCAACTGGGATCTGGTTTGTTCTCTGCTATAGCATGTTGTTGCTGGTTGTATACGGTCAATGGACCTAGAGTATTTGGTGCAGAGAACCTTTTATAATTATCTACACTCTTTTCATGATAGTTGTAGTAGTTCCCTAAGTATAAGCTCCTTATAACAGAAATGTTTTGATATTTGTATTGAAGAATCTTACTTTGATGTTACCTGACGGTCGGTTTTAGTTCCATATGGTCTTCACTTACAAGAGTGCCAAGCTTGCATTGTCAATCAGTGCCTTCACATCTGCGTCAGATCCGCTTTGTTCACCAATGTTGCTGTTCAGCTACGTAAAGGCGTCCATCTCTTCCAGAGCTTCTTCATCAAGTGTGGTTTGGTTGATGCTCGCTCTGTTGTCTTTCAGGATCATGATTTCACCCTTTTGAATGTTGAGATCTACTGCTGTAGAGGTTGCTACAACACTGACTGTCTTCACCTACATTTGTTGCCGTGTGAGAGAGAATACCTAGATCATCTGCAAAGTCCAAATTTTCTAGCCACATCCAAGCTGTCCATGTAGGTCTTCATAATCCAGTCAGTCAACCACCAAATGAGAGAAAGAGCGCAAGAATAAGCAGCCTTAACTGACACCAGTCTTTACTATGAATGGGTCTGTCAGCTGTTCTCCATGCACCAGTTTGTAGTACAGCCCGTCTCATGAATTCTGTATGATGTTGACGATATTCTCAACTATACCACAGTATCGAAGATGGTTACTTAATGTTCTCCTATCCAATTTGTCGAATGCCTTCTCATTGTTAAGGAAGGTGATTTATAGTGACAAATCCCATCCTATTGACTGCTCAACAATGATCCATATTGTAGTGATTTGGTCTGTGCATGACCGGTCCTTACAGAATCCAGGCTGTTGACCTCGCAGTTGGACGTCTACTGAATCTTTAATTCGGTCCAGTAACACTCTGTTGGGAACCTTCCTTGGTACTGATAGTAGTGTGATGCCTTTGTAGTTCTCACACTTGCTCAGATCTCTTTTCTTTTGTATCTTGGTGATGTATCCTTCTTTCTAGTCTATCGGCACTTGTTCTTCCTCCAAATCTTTCTGAATAAAATGTGGGGCATCTTTGAAGTTACTTCTATGTCTGAATTCAGTGCTTCATCTTGTAAGTTGTCTAGTTCTTATGCTTAGATACTCTTGGTTTTTCTGATAACCATGCTGATTTGTTTGATTGTCGATGGGACAACATCGGTAGGAAGGTCTATAGGTGCTACTCCAATGTCAAGTGAGTTCAGTAGAGCTGGTTTATTCAAGAGTTCTTAAGAGTGTTCTGCCCAAATGTCCTATTGTTGTTAATTCTCAGTGGTTGGTCCGCCTTATTTGTTCCTGAATGGTCGCTCTGGTTTGTTTTACTTTCCATCTAGTTTCTTTTTTGTATCATATAGTTGTCGCTTACAACTTATTCTGATGTCATTGCTAGGTCTTTCATGTATTTCTGCTCGTCGGCTCTAATGATCCTCGCTTGTTTGCTTCTGTGTGTTCGGCGTATACCTTGGCTTTCTCTACACTTGTTGGGCTGTTGTTTATTGCTATCTTCATGTTCATCTTTTCTTGAATCTTATTCCAGGATGTCAGTGGAGATTCATTCCTTATGATATTGCTTGTTGTAGTCCAGCACCTTCTGACACTTTGAGTTTATTGTTTTTCGATCTATTTCCAGTTATTCTCCATGGTATTTTCCTCTTGTTTGAGTAGATCCTGTAAAGCCTGAAACCTGCTGCTGAGAGCTACCTTGAATTTATTGAGTTCATCAGTAACTCGAAGGAACTTATGTAATGCTATTTCTACAGTTGTTCAGTGCTTCTGTGGCTTCAGTTTCATCTTAGCAACCACCAGGTGATGATCTAAAGCGATGTCAAATCCTTCCTTTTTTCACGTTTTCAATGGATCTTCCGAATTTCTTAGTGAAGAAACATGATCAATCTTGTTCTCTGTATTGTGACCCTGTGATACCCATGTAGCTTTGCGAATGCGTTTGCCGGGGAAATACGGTCCCACCTATAATCGTTTTTTCGAAGGCACATAAATTTGCAAACCACTCGCCATTCTCGTTCCTTTCTCCTAGTCGGTTCATGTCGTCCCGTGACATCTCCATTCCTGTTGTTGTTCATCCATACCTTGATATTTAGGTACTCCACCAGGACAGCCAGGTTCTTTCCTGTGCACTTCGCCATGATTGATTGCAGCCTCTTGTAAAACTGATCTCTATAGTCGTCGTTGCTATCATTTGTGGGTGTATAACATTGAATAGCATTCATTGTGATACCCTACTTCTTTATTTTGGAGGACGCTTTGATTATTCCGGATCCATGAGATTCCCATCCATAGGTGCTTTATGTGCTTCTTTGGACGGCATCAGAACAACTCCTTGAGTGTGTGGAGTGTTTTCTTCTTCGTATAAGTGTGCAGCAGCACCTCTCCAGAATCTATTCTTTTCTGTCCAGCTTGCGTCCAGTGGATTTTACTCTTTCAAACGTAGCCAGGTTTTATATTTTCATTTCTGCAGTTACTTGACTCGTCCTCCTGGTCTCCGACACTGTTTGGAAATTTCATGTACATGTCTCAATTGTTGCTCTGGTTGTTAGAAGGGGCATTAGACTCGTGATTTCCTGATATTTCCAACCTTCACCATGAGGCGTCATAAATCTTCCAGCTCAACACTGTTTACCTCCTAGGCCAGAGTTAAAGTGGTTTAAATGATTTTTTTCTGGTTAGTGCCTTTTAGCAAGGTCCAATTCCACGGGATATGATTGCTGAACCCATGTCTAACCCTTCTTAATTCCTCGGGCTTAAGATCGGTAGTAATCCTAGAAGAGCTACAGGGGGAGTTAAAAATGAAAATCAGTTTGAAATAAGCTATCTTGGAGTTTGGACGAGTTTTAATTTACCATGAATTCTGTGCATACAACTCAAAAATTATATGATGAAAATCCTAGATCAGACTAATTACTATATAATTTGTTACACAACTCCTATGTTTGGCTTACTGTAGGATAAATTTTGTCAAGGAACCTACCTCCATTTATCTAGTTTTTCTAATTTAAATGTATACTTTCTAGCAGATAATTCAAAGCGACGATGGACGTATCACTACTGACAATGAATGTTTGATGTTGGAACTTGAAGAGAAAAAAGGTCAAATAAAACGCTTACAGAGAATTATAGAGCATCAAAGAGAACTGTTTTTAAGGCAGTCGGAAGACACACAGCGAGATGGTGATCGAAGAATAGAATCAATTAAAGCTGATTATGAATGTACAATTAACCGAAATTATAAACTAATTGATGAACTAATTGAAGAGAAAAAAGTACTTCATACAAAATGTGAAGAATTTTTAGAAGAACTAAAGACAGTGACAAAGAAAACGAACGAAAAAATCAAAGCACTTGAAGAAAGGTTAGTTAGTAGAAGGTGATCTTTATTGTTACTTGGCTAAGATGATTGTTGATATGATGTGATAAAAAGGCAAAATCAAATTTCGAGTCAATAGCCTAAACTACAGGCCACACAACTGTCACTATTTGTTGTTCTTAAAAATGTCATTGGTACAGTGTAGTTGGTTTCTCGTAATCATAGAATTTTGCTTAATGATTTTGTTTTGATCGAATAAGAATGATCTCAATTTGGTTATCAAAAAACCACGAAACGGAACGGCTGCAACCTGTAAAACCAGCTCATGAACAATTAAATTTATACGCAGTGATGGTTGAACTGCTATACAAAATGCAGAAAACGTATATGGAGTGCAATTTGTAACAAAATAAAAAATAAAAATCTAAATGAAATTATGCGTGGCCTTAAAAACGGCCTTCTATCGGTCTCTTGGTTCCAACTCTACAATCATTTCTCTTCCAGGGTTTTCCATCTTCCCATTCCCGTATTTCTTCAACAATAACCTCATAAAAAAAGTAAAAAAACGTTAGATTCTCAGTTAGTAACTGAAATATGAACATACCATTTTGCCTGTGATACCAAGTTTCGCTGCGTTCATGTGTTCCATTACACTGCCTTAATCGCGCCACATATTAGACAATGGAATCCAAGGAATTGCTGTGGTGCGTCCCAACCACAAAACGAATGAAACACAGCATTGCAGCGAAAAATAATCCAGGTTCTTCCCTTAACAGTTTCACTTGGTGGCTGAGTAAGATGGCATATGTCACACAGTTCGTTGACCTGAACATCTTCGTCTATGTTATTGTCTCTGTCATTGAATCCTTCTGAGTTTATTGAAACAGTATCACCTTCTTCATAACTTAGCCCAGGTGCTGCGAATAATGTCAACACTGTTTGAGGCATTCTTCTGATTCTTATGGAAATGAGAGTCAGGGACCGCATAATAGCAGTATGTCACCCTTTCATGATTTCTGATAGCGCTCCTTAACTCTTCAAGCTATTGGAACGCTCGAAACAATACATCTGGTACTTTGTAAGTTATTTACCTTTGGAGAAAAAAGTGATCACTCGAGGAATATTTACGTTTTATATTACTTTTTGGAGAATAATAATCAATAATTACCATTTTAAAACTAATTATTTCGTTGGACAAAACGGGATGAAATCGTTTTTAAGATGGGATAAAAAAATCTTTGATAGAAACAGTACAAAAATAACCGTGTGATAAATAATATTCACGATATTCTTGTATTAAATTAACGTTAACTATGCTCAGCATGATACTCAGCATATTATTTGTTATAAAACTGGGTATTTTTCATATTGTGGTGTGTGCTACTGATGTCGACCAACATAAGTAGTATGTTTCATCAATCGAAAGTGAAATGCCTAGCGGCACAAGGTTAAGTTCTAAAAGAGAAGAGAACGAGAACAGAGAATGATTGGTGTGGAAACGAAGGAGCACCAAGCAACGCGAATTAAAAAATTATTAAGAGGAGTAATCGATTTAAAATTAAGACTTGCTTTTAATCTTCACAAAGGCTTGATTAGAACCTAACGGAAATTTTGTTTAGTCCTCATTTCGTGAGTCTAACTCTTCAGTCAACTAGAAAGAAATAATTTACCTGTATAGTCAGTTCACAACACAAAGTACTTTTTCAATACCGTGTTCATTGAAATTTTCAGAACCGAGCTCTATTGAAAAAGTTTAATATCGTTTACTCAAATGGCTAAAGCCTATATTTTATTTAATAAAATGAGCACTTGTTTACTTCAGGTACACTCCGTAATACATTCTTGTCTAAATTAAGCATTCGTTTAAATCTTGCTATTCAGATAGGTTTAAACTTGTAAGTGCTTCCACCTTTTATGTTTAATACTATTGTACATAGTCCAGGTTGAAGAATTCTCTTTAAGTTGTTAAATTTCCTTATAATTGATGAAGAGTTGAGCTTTAATTTGTGATCTTTTGAAATTTTGTAATACTCAGGTTATCTATCTAACATGGAACTATTTGACCCAACTATTCTTTAAAGATGCTGCACTTTTCCTTTCGAGATCCAACAAAACACTGAGTTTGGAACTATGTGAAGTTGTTTATAGGAATTTTACATAACAGTCCTTGGTGATTCGATTTACGACTAGATAAGTAATACAAGTATAAAGTAATTGCGTCCATAACAATATATTTGAGCGTATTTAAAGTTATTAAATCTAGTTACTTAACAAATGTTGTGGAAGTAATAACAGATGTTATGTAGGATAAAATTCGAATCGTAAGGAATGGAAAATCGCACCATAAACTAATGATTAATTTATTCTTACTAACGTTTCTGGAATTACGATGAATACAGCTACGTAGAGATAAACAGGTTTAGCGCAGTATAGGATTTTTTTATACGATGGTTCTACAGTCAAAATACCTGGAAATGCACAATTATCAAAATGTATTGATCATAAACTAGACGCAAAGTTCACGTCTATCACTTTTAAGCTATATACTGATGCTTTTCCAAACTGTTGCATATCTGACCATATGATATAAATTGATGATTATTGGATGCTTCTCTAATCTGGGTAATTCTATCTACCTTATTAATATGATTACCAACGAAATTTCAATGCATAGATTGCCAATGTGTCCTAATTTTTTATCCGTAGCCTAAACTAGACATTCATTCATCAAAGCATGAATCTTTCAGCGATGTTTGAACGGAAGAAAATCTTTGAAAATATAAAACTAGAATATATCTTTTTGTCGCCTATAGTTGACAATTAATAAAAGAAGTGCATATACTTAATTCACCGAATATAAAAAAAACTGTAGAAATTTTATTAACGAAAACTATCATAGAAAGGCTAAATTTATCGGTTACAGCCAATAAAGTTAACATAAGTAGTGTTTTCGATAATCTTTTAACTAGACACAAAGTCGAGATGCGAAAAGTAGAGGCCAAACATTTAGCTGCGGAAAAGCTGCGCCGGGAAAAGTGGGAGACAGAAAAAGCAAAGCATTTTAAAGTGAGTAGTTTTTTGTATGACCTTTATTGCATTTATCTGTCAATATACATCGCGTTATGGTACATTACCTACAATATTATAGAAGTAATTCACAGTAATGTTTTAAGTGTATGGAAAGCGGTTAGAGATAGCATTCATTGTGAATGTGTTAGAGTAATGCTGACGCGTGTTTCCTGATGATGATTGAGTGTTCTTTAAATTTTGGTATCTGATCATTAAAAGGTTCTATTAATACTCCAGATAACTGTTCACTTCATTTCAGAAGCATACGAAGAGGAAAGTCTGTAGAATATAACCTGTATACAATTTGATATGGTGCTTTAAGTCTGTATGGATTAGATGCAAAGGGTCTTTCATGTGTTCGAATAAAATAAGCAGTTATTTTTTATTGACAGTTATCATATACTTTTTTAAAGAACTAGCTCATTTAAAGTAGTTGCTCGTTTTCTTTATTTTCCCTTATTCTACATATGATCAGTGTTTTATAAGGACTATTTAACTAAGAGATCCAAGATATCAGGGAATTTTAGTTAAACTTTATTATCTATTCACATTTGCAGTACTAACAAGTTATTCAATGGCTATCCATATTGGTGCTAAAAAGTTGATATTGGATATGAATATAAAGTAATTGAATGTATTTATGTTTAGTTATGCATAAAAAGAAATTAACATTAAAAAATGGATATCCTAATTCACGACACTGAGGCGGTCGGAAATCACTTAATAAAAATTACAAACGCTTTATAGTAGCTGATACTATATCAAACCTAAATAGGATATTCTAGCTTCTCGACAGACTAATTTATTCATTCTTCTTAAACTACATTTTGACCTTGTCACTTATTCGGTTATTAACCCTGACCGTTTATATATGGTCGTACGTGTGCCAGTTACTTATCTTATTTATTAAGTGTCTGTAACATATTTTTGTCTGAATATAAATATTGATCAATACGAGTTAGTTAATTCGCCTTATCCACTGAGTGTCATTTCGTTTTGCTTCGCTCTCTCCTCTACGCTTCCTCCTCTTAGTTTCGTGATTGTTTGTTCAGATCAGTGAGTGTACAAAATATACGTATTCAAACTCCATTCTCGCATTTGACTTATTTAATTCCGTCCTTCATCAACGCGATATAAGTCGATAATTGTATATGAGGATTATATATATGTATATTTTCGATAACAACCATCATACGATCCAGTTGGAGTCATATGATGAGCCGCTAAAAATCTACGTCTTACAAGCCAAATTTAGTTTGTATTTTGGTCTAATTTTCGAGACACCCGGGTGGACGTGTTTTATTTCTTACCGGAAAATAATTCCTTAGATAATTTTATTCACTTTTTAATTAAACTGAATACATACTCATAAATGTTCGTGTTTCATTCAGAAAGTGGGGGATAACTTTATGAAACGTCCACTGATACAATAAAACTTTTATCATGGAGATAGTTTACCTACACAAGTGTCTATGGAGTTAATTTATAAATTATTTGCATTTTGTTACTATTCACAACATAGATTATAAAGGACAAGTGATGAACAGAATCAAATGAGAATTTGAGCATAATTGAATTCGCTCATATTTTATATAAGGAAAAGGGTCATATCTTGATATTTTCCTGTATTAATTTCATTTTGGTTTAATAGGAAGTTACTATTCGTGGGATGGAAAATGAAGTAGCCCAAATGATCGCAAATCACAAGGCCGAAATGGCAAGTTTGCGTCAGTCATGCGCTGAACAAATTCAAGCAGCTGATGTACGCGCCTATCAAGCTTATATGAGTCACATTGAAGAACTAAAACAGACGTTGATAAAAGAAAAAAATGAAGCCTGCTGTAGAGAAAGAGAACTTGTTGAACAAAGGTAGTTAGATAGCCTTTTTGTAATTACTAATACTTTCTTGTTGAAGTCGCAAATCGAACAAAGTTAGACAACCATTAAAAACCTGGAAGTAATGGACGGCCATTTTGTGAATGTGTATTAGAAACTCATTTTAAGCAAGAACTATAACTATTACTGCCGATTTTTTGTTTATGTGAATTATGTGATCTTTTGTGACACAAATTTAAAAAGCTGAGATTTCCAAATTTTTTCACCTAAAAAGGATGTTTTAATAAGTAGCAAACTGCGATCATGAGATTATTATTTTGGTATACCTTCAGATGGGTTTTGGTATAATTAGGATATGATATGGACGCTCAAGCTCCTTTCATGACTAATTCATTTCCGCTACTGTAATCGCCTTTGAACTATCAGACTCAAGGTTCTCAATCAACGATTACTGGCATTTGATGACATCAAACCAGAAAGTCTATTCTGAGAATTCATTTGATGGAATTGATCAGGAAGTTGATAAGCTAGTAATTTTCGACCGAGTTATAGTATACAATTTGTAGAATATTACTGCCTACATAGCCGGAGGGTTTCAGCATTACTGACATGCAATTTTGCTTGGAGATTTATTTGCTCATTTGTATCATTCAATCTGGAACTCATTCTATACCTATAGATCTTTCATGAGTTTCAGTCACGAGACAAGTGCGAGATATTTCATTCTTTATTAGTTAGCTATCTGTCATGAACTATCTTATGATACATAACTGCCTGAATTATGTTAACTTAAGTTTACTTTAAGTAGACATAATGATTTGTTAATTTTGTCAACGTTACAGTACTCTCTTCATAGGTGCAGCTGGATGATGAGATCGTTTTTATCAATTTTATCGGTAACCCTATTCAGTTAAATTAATCTACGAAAGTATTCGATAGCATTGTTTGTCAAGTTATTCATTGTAATAGCTCAATCTCTTATTGCTTCTAACACTCTGGTGTTATTCCGATTTCGACTCCATTTTTATCAGTACGTAACAATGAACTAAAACGAGGCTGTGAGACCATTTTCAACCTATATCTTCTTTAAGCACGTATCCATTATCAGTAATGGTTTAACTTAAACAGTAAAATTACTTAGTCATCTTTATTAGTTTCTTTCTTTATGTTATTAGGTTTATAAATACTGTTCCGCATAGGAAGATTTACCCATCTTAAAGATTTTAAAATACAGAATTTTGCTTAATTGTAGATTAAACCAAACTTTAGCAGAAGAACGTAATTCTTTGGAAGCTCATAGACGTAGATTGTTAGACGAGATTTCTGATGAACGTGAAAGATTGGCATTGACTGCATCTAAACAAAGGGCTGAAATGGATACTCTTAGGAACAATTTAGAAGTTGCCTTGACACAAGCTAACGAACAACATAAAATGGAAATTGAACAATTAAGGGCGGATTTGAGTCAAAGACATAAGGTCAGTTTCTATTATATACGTATAATATTATTGCTTCATGGTTATTTATTTTATATTCTTGATCAAAATTCAAGCAATAAGTAATTTAACAAGTACCGTTGACTAATTTCATCTAACAGATGAGAACAGAGAATGCTTGGTCATCTTTATTCAATTTATTTTCTTCTATTAATTTAAAATGATATATTTATGTCGAAAATTTCAAACTAAGTGGTTCTTAGGATTCTTAACGAACAACTGTCGATCAACCAAAAAGTTCTAAGTAAGACGTTCTTCTTGCTGAGTTAGCAAGACTTTGTAACAAAATTTCATTAGGGATATCTTAAATTATTTGAAGATGCAGACCAGAAGTTCTTCGGTTATTAGATTGGTTGAGAAACGCCACGAGGGATAGGTCACTATGTATATCCTGAGAATTACTAGCACTAAACAGCCTAGAGAAATCCAGTAATTTTCGTCCTTGTTTAGAGTTAGTTAACAAAACTGTTCACCGAATAATACAAAAACGCTCTGATAAACATCCCGTAGATGAGTACCCTGGTTATACTAATGACACAAACTTTTCAGAGACTCTTGGATTTCCACGATTTCTTACAAGTTATTTCTCAGTTGTTTATGGAAGATTTATCATATATTGCAGTCATTCTTCTTCGCTGTGAACAAGTTAGGAAGTCTTTACTATTTTGATTGATCCATGTTTCCTGTGAGGAGTGTGGTGGGGAGTTAAATTTATAAATGTATTCGTTATTGACTATTTTTTAAAATTACTCATATAATTGGTTTGATCTCACTTTCTGAGTATGTGATTCAAACCAATCAGTTAACCACCCTTTGACCAAAACCCACCGATTTCAATACAATCTGGATAGTTAAATCCTATGGTCAACCGGTGGGTTTTATTGGATTGCACAAGCTATAGTTTAATTTTTTTTTTAATTGTCTCAACCGGTTCAGCCCTTTTTGAAAAGTGAATTTTTTAAGTAACTAAACTGTAATTATTGCTGAATGAAAATGAAAAATGATCACGAGAAGACAGAGTATGAGTAAAGGATCTCCTCAATGATGAAAATCTAAATGATCATAGATAAATAAAGTTTCAAACAAGTCTATACTGAACGCTTGTTCAAATAAGTTCAACAATTGATTGTGAATCACTTAATATAGAACATCAACAGAATATTGCAAATGAGGTGGGTGTTCTTGTTTACTATTAAAATTAAGAATTCAGTGAACACAAAGCTTTTGGATATGAAAATAGTAATAGTTTTGTGTTTTATTAAACTTTGAGTACATATGACTAAATCGATCTCATCGACGTATCTATTGAAAAGAAACAGTAGGATAGTGTGCTGTGATATCAATTAAAATTAATTGAAAATATATACATTGTTTACCTATTCAAATAATTAATTTTATACATCCCGTTGTACATTCTTATCACACAGAAAACCAACGTTTGTACGTGGTTGGACAAGAATTTAGTATAGGCTGTCTCTAAGATTAATTCGAAATGCTCTTTACATCTATTAACACTGAATATCGGAAGATATATTTTCGTGAGAATGAAAGATTTTAACCTTGAGAATTATGATTTGGTATAATTTTATTAAACAAAACCATAACTGTTTTAATTATTATCCAGCATTATTATACTCTGAATAAAATAATAATCCCTATTCTTGCATTATTAAACTTAACACGTAAATGTAATGATTTCTAACTAACTAAACAATTATAACATAGCCTCAGATCACCACCTAGTTGTGGCCAATTTAAAACTGAAGCTAAAGAAGAACTGGACAACTGGATAAACAGCATTAAAAAGGTTCAATACAGCCTTCCATCGAGATATTGAAAAACTCAACCAATTCAAGATAACTCTCAACAATAGGTTCCACGCCTTGCAGGATCTACTGAGAGAAGAAAAAACTACTATAGAGGACAACTGGAAAGGGATCAGAGAAGCATCAACTTCAACGTGTCAAGAGGTGCTGGGTCGCAAGAAGTATCATCATAAGGAATGGATCTCCATCGGAACCCTGTACAAGATTCAAAAAAACACAAGAAAACAGCAACTAACAACAGCTGAACCAGAACAGAGAAAGTTCAAGAACAAGTTGAATACACAGAAGCAAACAAACAAGTGAAGAGGAGCATTAGAACCGACAAGAAGAAGTACGTGGAAGAACTAGCAACGACGGCGGAAAAAGCTGCAAGAGAAGGAAATATGAAACAGCTTTACGATACAACGAAGAAACTAGCAGGAAAATGTAGTAAACCAGAGAGACCGGTCAAGGAAAAAGAAGGCAGGCCAATCACTGAAATTCAACAACGGCGGAACAGATGGGTAGAGTATTCCTGAATAGGCCGGCTCCAATGAGCCGACCGGACATCGAAGCAGCACACACAGAACTTTCTATAGATATCAATCCACCAACGACGGAAGAAATCAGAATGGCCATCAGACAAAACCAACTTCCAGCTGAAGAGGAAATTAGGAAAAGACGATGGGAATGGATAGGACATACACTACTCAAATCAACAAACTGCATCACGAGGCAAGCCCTAACTTGGAATCGTGAAGGGAGACGGAGAAGTGGAAGGCAAAAGAACACATTATGTCGGGAAATAGAAGCAAATATGGAAAGGGTGAATAACAAATGGAAAGAGCTGGAAAGGATTGCCCAGGAAAGGGTTGGATGGAGAATGCTGATGGGCGGCCTATGCTCCTCCGTGAGGGGTAATAGGTGTAAATAAGTACTTGGAATAAACTTACGAGACAATAGCGATGACTACACTTTAATATTGACAATCTATAACCAACAATTTTATTGTTCTGGTTACAAACATTTCTTTTAGCCGGCTAAAATAATTTCTTGATTGATTAGAGGTTATAGATGAGTAAGAGCATATTCAAGAAATTTTAGTGCACCAGAAATAATTTCCATAGGAAGCATGATACTCTCGAGTCGAAGGACCATCTGGGAAAGGTATATGCTTGCATTACCAAACATTCGGTAAGATGGAAGGTAATGGCAAAAGACTACCTGGTCTTTATCAACATTTTGAGTCCATCATTACTTCACTAAAATTGGATTCAAGTTTTTTGAAAATGTTTTCGTCCGTTGCCTTGAAATACGTGTACACTTGTTGTAAACAGTCGGAAACGATTATTTAGTAGAAAAATGTGTCCAATCCATAAAGTTTTCCATAATCTGTTCCAGACTGGCATAACGGTCTATACTTTATTTTTAAATAGAAGAGCAAATCTACCTAAAACAACTGTAAGATTCCCTAGGCACTTTATTTTTAACATTTGAATAGGTGTGAATTCCTATTTATATACATCACATAACTGAGGACAAAAATTCTTAAAAATGTCAAGTAAATAAATTGTTTCTCCCTCCCCCTCTTTTTATTTACTTACAAGGATGAAATAGCTGAGTTGAATCAACGTAATTTGGCTGAACGTACAGCATGGGAAGAACATACTAAGTCATTGTTGGAATCCCAGTATACTTCTAGAGAGACTATACTAAAGGAACAACTCAAGAAAGAACGAGATCGCTTGTTAGAATCTGCAGTTCAACGTCTTGAAGCCGAAGCAAATGAAGCAAGGTTAGAAACTGATCGTCAAGCAGAACTGAAGGTGAAGTAAGTTCACATTTTTAAACCACTTCAATTTACTTCTTTTTTAATTCAGACGTGTACGTGAAAAATTCCAAGCTGAAATAGAGGAACTTGAAAGATCAGAGAGACAAGCAATGGAGAAAATATTGTCTGATGAAGGTCTGTAAAATTTTTGCACTCTAAAATCTGTGATTATTATTGGTTTACTTGAAACCTGTTGATGAATTAGAAATTTACATTCACCGACTGATAAATATCCGTATACTTTTAAACCAGATACATTTTATTTGTGAACTTTAACTTTCCAGTTCGATAAAGAATTCAACTCATTGTTGGATGCAAAGATTTTTGTGACCAAAGACTACTTTTCATATTAGCAAACTACTTGCAACAGTATTTTATAAATACATTACAGTAAACATTTATCTCTTGTATTCATCTCTTTATAGACTCAATTTTTAGATAAAGAGCATGAAGCAGATAGACTTCGGTCACAGTTGACGCAGAAAGATCAGGAGTTAGCTGAAGTTCGCTTATTATACGAAAAACTTAATCAAGAACGCCAAAACATTTCAGATGTAATACGTCAGGAATTTGCTGATCGCCTTGTTTATGTGGAAGAAGAAAATAGGTCGATGAAACGTGAGTTGGCCGAACTGAAGGCCCGTTTAAAGGCTGAACAAGAAAGACATGAAAAAGAAATTGATGCTATTAAGAAATTGAACAACTCAGAAATAGAAACAGTTCACCTAAAGTAATGGCAAACTTTGATTTTGAGTTTCCTTGTTTGTTTTTTCCATTTTTGATAGCCCAATTATTTCATGTCATTCATGAGACCTGATATTAGATGCTTGGAAAAGTCCTGACAAGGTGCTGTACCATAAACGTCGGTGATGAGTTAGTAGTAGCTTTTAATCTGCAGCACTTATAACTGAAGAACATTGGATTTTAAATTTTATATTTTTGTTAGGTTCAAACTTTGCATGAAAAGTGAAAATATTTGTATTTGCATTTTCTCGTTGTTGGTATAAAGGACACCTACTGGTCAAATTCTCATAAGATTTGTGCACCTTGAGGGGGCTGCCTCGATATTACCTTTGTCTCAGAATTTAGTATGTTTGGTTGCATATTTGACTTATTACTTGGATTTATTTACATTAATAATGGGATAATACAAACTCCTAAAAATGAATTCATATATGTTGAACTGGACTAATTGAATTCAGTAGCTTATTGGACAAGCCTTTGAAATTTAAAGCAACACATACTGGGTTCGAGTCCTAGTCTGAACATCCAGGCTGGGATGCAAGTAAATCCTAATGGCGAACCCCAAATAGTACGAAACGCGCAGCTTGGATTTCACTGCAGCCTACAACTCAAAAAGTGAAAATAGTTCACTCAATGAGATTAAACTGTTAGAAGTAAAAAGTTCTTGTTTTTTATCTAAAATAATACAACCAATTGTTTTGCAAACTGTGCACCGCCAACTGTTTTGAGTATATCTTGCATTTATAACTATGTGTTTGTAAAGCGGTTGGAACTCAATGTTCCACATAGAATGTAGTTTTAAAAGTGAACAACAAAAACTATATCCGTAAAACAGACAGAATTTTCCTTCTTACCCTTTATAGAATTAAGGAGATCATTAAAAAGAAAGAGGAAAAATTCGCCATATTGCGAGAAAGCTTTCAAAATGAACTTGAGAAGAAGGATCGTGAATTGGACGCAGCCAATCAGAGAGCTCAACATTTGGAAGAGTTGATAGACCATCAAAGCAAACAGTTCCTACAAGCCAATCACTAATACTTTTTAATAAAAAGTATTTTGAAGATGTTTCATTTGAAAATACTCAATCGTTGCTTAATTATCTCTACCATGGCAACCTTGCCTACCAAGTTTTTAAATTAAAAACTGCTGCATGCTATAGGTTTTTGATTATAGCATTCTACGTTATTTCTAAAACAAAAAATCATTCTAATAAGCCTACCGACCAAAATATTTTAACTCGAAAATTGATCCATTCCTTTTACGTGATTACTGGCCTGTATGGCTTTCCATAAAAAGCACCACAACAGTGAAATATGAACATTTAGTTATTTACCGGACAGATAACTAGAAAAACAAGTATACAAATATAACTCTACACAAAACTTTCTGGGTTTAAGGTTTCACACGTCGTATGAGAATAGGAAATCAACAAAAGTAAAAAACAAAATCAAATAAACCGTTTTAAGTTCGGGAAAAGTATAAATGTAAGGAAGAAATAAACTACCACTTACTAATAGTTCTATTATTATCAAACCCGAAATGAAAATTCAAAGAGGAGTCTACTTACTTAAGTAAAGGCAGAGAAATGAAATCAACTGTTGATTTTATGGAATAAAATATACTCGCATACGTTTTAAGTTTATATTTTCATGTTCCCAGTATGTCTGGGAAAATAAGACGATTGCTTTAAATGTTCAGTTCTTAGTAAAAAAACATGAGGGTTCTAGATAAAAAAGTAGTCCAAGATACTGTGTGAAGTCAAATAATGTTTACTCCACTTCTGTCACATTCATAAAGTGTACGTATTTTTAACAAAAACCTAACAGGACTCATAAAATAATACCACCATTTTCAGGTTAGGCTTTATTACTTAACATAATAAGCCAACGTTCATAAAAGTTTGGCGACCCAACGTCAACATAGTCATTAAAAATAATTTGAATAGTCATGTTAGACAGTTACAACTTATCAGTATTGAGGGATATGTGATTATAGAATTTTTATAATTTGAACCACAGACGGATTAAAGCTAAGCATTAAAACCGTTGGATGTAGGTTCAGTGATCTAGAGACAGTATTTGCAATCGACAATTAGGGTCTTAAGTTCGATTTTGGCATGCGAGGTCAGAGAAGTGCACTGCTGTGATGTTCCACATTAGGAAAAATTGACCGTTCAATGCTTCCAGTTTTCAATGGTTGTCATTTCGCGATTCAAAGCATGAAAATTAGAAATCAGATTATCACATTTTTATAGTTTAAGAGTTTTAGGTCCATGATCAAGTAAATGTAAAAGCACACGACAAATCTCAAGGTATCATGATAAGCTATGTGTGATGATACTTTTGGAAACTAACGTCACTCTGTGTTTCTAATCCTGTTCGTCAGTCAGTTAGTAAGATATAGACGAGTACGATATTTCTTAAAAACAAATAGCGGAGGGTAACTGTTTCTCAGCGAAAGACCTATGCAAACTAATGTACATCAGCACACACAAAACAGTTTAAATAATCACACAAGATCCAATACAAATCAAATAACACATAATAAACCCTGCTTGCCTAGATACGCTCTGATGATAACCCAACTGTTGTTTCTACCTTGAAGTTGTGGCAGGTCTCGCCTATCGTGATGAAATAATCGGGCTACACTGGCTGGAGCAACCGTTCTTCAAGATCTTACCATTCAGGGCAGGTTACTTGAAGAGCGGTAGGACCTAAATCAACAGACCCAAGGCCCGAGGTTGAAGCCGTACTCCGACTGTAAAAAGGTGTGACGGTAGTATGGTGTATCCTTCAGATAATCAGAAAAACAGCGATGCTGCCTTCCCACAAGGAAGGGTGGGCTAGAAAAAGTCGATTCTAAGAATGCACACCTCACATTGTCTCACATATTTCCGTCTCCAGTGGTAAGGTCTCAACATGTATGGAGCTAACACAGAAATACCCACAAACAGATCATGCGTGATCGGTCCCAAGCAGTTACCTCTTGGGCATTATATTCACGCTCTCAGATCACTAAGAATAACTCTAACACAACTTCACCCTATCTCAAATAGGCCAGCTGGCCTCCTTGACTAAGACCCTAGGATTTCGTGCCATTGATGTATGCTGCGTCTCTGAAGCACGCATATAGGACCCTAGTTTGTCATTCACTTGACCTCACCTCGCCAAAACAGGGAGACGACTGCATATCTGGCGACCCGATAAATGGTTCTCGTGGACTGGCGGGTGTAGGCATAACACTACGTACGAGGGCAGAACAAGCGCTATTAAAATGGATCCCCATTAATAGTCGCCTATGTTCTGTTTGAATAAACGACTCGGTAAGAACTCGGAAGGATAGGCACACATGTCGTTGCCTTTTCGTCGTTTCTGCCTACACTCTCACTGACTGATGCCCGGATGAAGTAAAAGATGGCTTTTACAAAAAGCTTTCTGAACTTCTTTAAAAAGCTAAACACTCAAACATAGTACTCGTAGCAGGTGACTCTAATGCCAAAGTTGATAGCTTAAACCAAACCGAAAGAGCTTTAGGCGGGTATTTTAGTATTCCGGCTCAGCGAAAAAATAATGGTGATCGTCTGCTGCAGACAATCGTTTATTGTTAGCAAGCACTAATCTACTTATAAGGAGAGACACTGTCTATCATGGCGGCGACCACATGTATCAAACCAACGATGGACTCAAGTAGACCATATTTCCATCAGTCGTCGTTGGGATTCTCGATATAAGGCTCCCACTCATTCTGGAATATACATTTACACTCTGATCATGCTCTAATACGAGCACGAATTTGCATTCGCCTCAATCGACACAGAAAAATCACACTAAGAAGACCCATTAGAATTGAACTCAGTGACAAGAAAGCCAAAAATAGATTCCAGGAATAACTGAGGTCGCACTTAGGTAGTTCTGAAAACGAGGCTGACCCAGACGTTGCTTCGAAAGATGTCCAAACAGCTGTGGAAATAGGAGTGACATCTATTAGTGATTCAAAGCAAAGGGTTACAAAACACCAATGGATTTCTACTAAGTCTGTTTCACTGATAAGTTCTCATATGGCTCTGAACACGATGATGAGCGAAAACGAATCAGATCTAGATTAAGCAAAAGTCTAAGGAACGAACGTCAGTAGGGATGGGTAGCTAAAGGAAAAGTTATGGAAAAGGCCGCGGCTGTAGGTAACACGAGACACCTTTTCAGACTAGTAAAAGATGCTGGAATTAATAAGTCAAGTGTAAGTGAGACGGTCTCGGATAAACACGATACTATAATCTGCTATCAGCCCAGACATTTAGAACGATGGGCGGAGCACCTTTAACAGCAGTTCAGCTGGCCTTCAGCTACTCTACAACTACCCTTCATTCCCAAACAGCTTGAATGGAACATTGAAGTAGGTCCCCTAACTCTAGCAGAAGTTCAAAAGTCTATAGTTAATCTGAAACGAGGAATGTCAGATGATCCAGATGTATTGGTGGTCCAATTTTAGCGATGAGGTTGACTAATATTTTAGCTAAGATCTGGGAGTTAGACGTTATTCCATATGACTGGTCATAATCACTTATCGTCCCAATATATAAGAGACGGTTAAAATCATCCTGTGACGACCATAGAGTGATTAGTTTAACTAATATAGTATCGAAAATACTAGCCTCGATAATTATCAGACGCCTAACTAAGACTCGTGAACTGCAAAAACGAGAGACTCAAGCTGGCTTCAGACCTGGTCGTGGCTGCATCGACCACATATTCACCATTCGTCAGGTTCTAGAACATAGGCATACTTATCGGCGTCCGACAATGGTGGTCTTTCTTGACTTAAAAGCAGCATTTGACTCTGTAGACCGTGAGGTTCTGTGGCAGTGTCTGTCATTGAAAGGTGTGCCACAGAATTACATGAACCTTGTAAAGGCTCTTTACTTGAACACTAATAGTTGAGTCAGAGCTTATGGCGAACTGTCATATGACTTTTCAACCTCAAGTGGTGTCAGACAATGCTGACCAATCTCTTTATTTCTGTTTAATTTCGTCGTAGGCCTGCCGCTATAAAATGACGTTCTCGTCATCTGGATTTTCAGGACTCGGTGTCTCACCAGGAGGTCTACTTATCGACTTAGAATACTCAAATGACATGGTCCTGTTTGGTGAAGACGCTGATAAAATGCAAAATCTTTCAGTGATACTGAGCAACAATGCCAGGATGTTTGTGACGCGTTTCTCTCCCTTCAATTGCAAGATGTTACTCAAGGATTGGTCTGCGTCGATACCTGAACTAAGGACAGGGAGTGAAGTAGTCGAACGCGTTGACAACTTCACTTATCTTGGAAGTCTGATCAGCCGTAATGGGTTGGTGCCTGAGGGAATCTCTGTATGGATCCAGAATGCTCGTTTGACCTTTGCAATCTTACGTCACCTATGGCGAAGGACGACTATACTGCTGAGCAATTCGTTCTACTCTACTTCACGGCTGCGGAACGTGGCCATTAGGAGTAGAAGATACTTGTAATCTTCTAATATTTGATCACAGATGTCTTAGAAATATTGCCAGCATTTGCTGGGGTTACCGGGTAAATAATAGTGAGGTTAGACGCAGGGTATCAGGGAATGATGGTAAATGAGTTGATGAGGTTGTAAGTCTTCGTCGGCTGGGATGGTTGGCAAAGTATTACGCTTGCCCAACCACCAATTACCACTGTGCGCTCGACTATCATAACCAATGATTATAGACTCTTGGTGACTGGCTCCGGATCGATCACAATGTCGTTAGTGTATACACTCTTTGTCTTTCCTTAAACGGTGAGATTAGAATCGCTTCATATCTTTCTTTCTACGAACTAATTCTTTCTTTCTGCATTATATCCTTATATGCGATCTTCGTTTTATATGTATTACTACCATTGATATAACTGCCCCCATGAATTTGGCGTTTGTCTTGTTGTGCTAATGATGTGTGGCAAATTGGACCGATACATGTATGCGCCGGATCATATGTTGTAGCTGACTGATTGACTGACTATAATAACAATTAGATGTATTGACCTTTTTCTGTTAACCAATGATTTCCGAAATAGTGCTATATAAGAATGGTAGAACTAGATGAGCTCAGATGGACGTACTATATTTAAAATTTGTAACCAAAAGGCCATCCAATACAAAGAAATCACTGTCCCGAACAAATACGACAAACGCCACCCCTTAAATAGGAATGCAGATTCCAGTAATGTGTTGTACGTCTTTTCCTTAGCTCAATGATGTATGTTCGACTTTGTATTGAGTTTAGTCTCTGTGTGGTCCAGAATATACTCATTTGTGTTGGAATTAGCGGAAACTAGAAGGGACCCACTTCGGTTACCGCAACGTATTCAGCCATTGTGACGGCAGTCACAACCACGAAAACCATGGTTTGCAGAAGTACCACAATTGACCTTCGTTTTCAAGGTCTTGAAATTTCTTGCTCGCACATAGGAATGAGAGGGCTTGTGAGTCATGCTCAATTTTTCGCACTTCAATTCCGTGGCTAGCAAGTTGTCAAGTACTTCATTAGAACCATCTTCAGTGGACAATAAGGAAAGCTGTCCCAGAAACATTCTCAAATCTTCTAGACTCAGGATCAGTGGTCTGCAATCACTGGTGAGAGATCCCAAATTTGGGATTGAAGATTTATCGTCTGCAATCAGCAAGTTACAACACTCAAGAGTAGAAAGCTAATGATCAGCAATACTCGAAGTAGAAACTTTGGTGGGTTTAATTATAGTATCAGGTATTTATGACTTCAAATTCCCAACTGAAATTGTGGATTTGATACCACCATGTCTACAATAAAATCTCAAAAAGCACCATTCGTCAAATATAGTCGTTTTTGAATATTAAGTAAATTACTGGAAGTTGTAAATAAGGATAGTATATGACTAGTGCAAGGATCTGAAAGTAGATGTAGCAGTAGCTGCAAGGATGCTCCACATTCTATTCAGCAAGATTTGGGATGAAGAACAAGTGCCATTTGACTAGAAAGAAGGACACCTGATCAAGATACCAAAGAAAGGCGATCTCAGCATGTGTGATAACTACAGAGGGATCACTCTTCACTCAATACCAGAAAAAGTCTTCAATCAAGTATTGTTAATCCGAATGAAGGACTCCGTAGACACCCAACTTCATGACCAACAGGCTAAATTCCGTAGGGATCGATAGTGTACGGACTAAGTCGCAACTCTACGGATCATCGTGGAGCAACCGATTGAATGGAATTCATTACTCCACATCAACTTCATTAACAACGAGGAAGCATTTGGTAGCGTGGACGGGACAACACTATGTAAGTTTCTTTGACACTACCGCGTGCATGAGAAGGTCGTGAATATCATATGGACGACAGTTGACAGACTCTTTCGAGAAAAAGATCGGTGTCAGGCAAGGTTGCTTACTCTCACCCTTTCCTCTTTCTCCTGGTGATCGACTGGATCATGAAGACGTCGACATCTGAGGAGACGCATGGGATACAGTAGACAGCTAGGATGCAGCTGAACGATCTAGACTTTGCAGATGATCTGACTTTTCTATCTCAACAGTGTAGCAGCAGCCTCAGCAGCAGTAGGTGTCAATATACACAAAGGGAAAAGCAAAATTCTCCAATACAAAACAGCATGCAAAAATCGAACCACACTTTACAGAGAAGCTTTGGAAAATGTAGAAACCTTTACATATCTGGGTAGCATCATTGATGAACAGGGTGGATCTGATGCAGATGTGAAGGCGCGGATCGGCAAAGCAAGAGCGGCATATTTACAACCGAGGAACATCTGGAACTGAAAGCAACTGTCAACCAACACCAAGGTCAGGATTTTCAATACAAATGTAAAGACAGTTCTGCTGTATGGGGCAGAAACCTGAAGAGCTACGAAGGCCATCATCCAGAAAATACAGGTGTTCATTAACAGTTGTCTACGCAAAATACTTCAGATCCGTACCTGTTGTACCGAAAGGTATTTTTGGTCTACATTAACTAAAAGTACTTTGCGTAAGGTTTGAAATCTTTGCTAAACTTTGCCCTGTGATACTTTTTTACTCATTGACTGAAACTCGTGTTCACATTCTGATCATATTGCGTTTTAAACCTTTTTAATCAAATTACAATGGTTAGTAAGACAACCAAACTTCTTGTTCCTCGTTGAGACAGGAATGAAGTGCGATGAGTGTAAAAAGTGGTACCATAAGATGTGTACATGTCTAAGTCCTACGGCATACAAAAGATGCTCGAAGCCTAACTCGCATTTTCGTTGTATGTTTTGCTGTACAAACAAGAAGTTACTAATTCGGGAGGCTATGAGCCTATTGGCAATGGCCTGTAAAAAACGATGGCGGTTGTGCTGATAACACGAGCACTGACGGTGAAGAATGTGTCAGTGTAGTACGTGCTGCAACTGGACCCGCTAAACACCTGACTGTGATTGACGGGAAAGTGAAGTCTCCGTTAACACTAACGAGGAGTAAAGTGCCTCTTCATGTTGACATCGGTAACCATACATCTCTAGTGGAACTTGAAGATCTGGATAAAACTGTCACCGTTCCAAATAGTCCCGGTGCGGCCGTCCAGAATGATGACAAATGGACCTCAGTACGGAGAAAAAGAAATGAGAAGAAAAACGCTGCAGGCAAAACGCAGCTGGTTAGCAAGCCATTGTAAGAGACGGTATCAGAAACAAAAATTCCACTGCATGTCAAGACAGGCTTCTATGAGAGGTCAGTCATTTTTATAAGTTGAGAGAATCTTCCGAAAAGGAATTAAAGACTAGATTTGGACACGATCTCAGTCATATTAAGTCCTTAATAAGCAAACTACTCCAAGATACAGTTTCAGGAGTTAGTATTTGTAAGCTTTATAGAATAGAACAAAAGGTGGAATCTGAAAGTCCTCAGAAAAACCACAGTTGAAGGTTACATTTGCCGCGGTTGAAGAAAGGAACCTGATTCTAGGTAACTTACGTAAACTGACTGGATCCGGAATATACGTCTGTGAGGACCTCAGCCTAGCTGATCGTATTAAGAGACGAGCTGCAGAAGTGGAAATAAATGAGCGTCGTCGAAACGGCAAACGAAACCTCGTTCTTAAGGGTTTTCAAATTGTAAACGTTCCGAGCAAAACGATCTTTAAACCACTCTAGGTGGTAAGGGAACGTTCTCCAAAGACTTAAAAGTATGCTACACAAATTCTCGCAGCCTACTAAATAAGATGGCGGAGCTCACGTCACTGGTTGATAAAGAAAAACCGGACGTTATTGCTGTTTCGGAAACTTGGTTAACGTCTGAAGTATTAGATAATGAAATTCAGTTAGCTGGTTTTTTAACCAGTAGGGCTTATAGATTAAACAATAGGGGAGGTGGGGTTAACCTGTACACGGAAAGTACCCTAACCGTAAGAGTAGCTGAGACAGTGGCACGTGTTTCAGGGACATGTGAACTGGTGCGATGTAAGCTGAAATGTAGACGGCAAGATATTGAAATAGTTGTAGTATATCGCAGTCCAGAATGTGTAGCAGATGATTTTCTCCTAAGTAAACTTAAGTCCTGGTGTAACAAGGGTAAAAGCCTTGTAGTAGGCGACTTTAATGCACCGTATATAGACTGGGTTAACTTAGAAGTAGGGTCATCGGTAACGTCGTTCGAATGCAAACTGTTAGAAACATTGATTGGATTAGCTTGATTTCAAAACATTAGAAACCCCACAAGATATGACTTAAGAAACTCTTCTTCTCTTTTGAATTTAGTCTTCACACACGGTGATGACGTTGGTCAAATGAATTTTCTCCCACCACTGGGGAGAAGTGACCATGCAGTCATCTTATTTAAATTCATGGCTTAGATTGCCTGCCAAACAGTTACGCCGGCCCGTCCCAACATATGGAAGGCAGATATTGGAGGCAATCAACTCCGCAGCATCGGCTGAAAACTGGGAAATTGACTCAAGGGCATCAGTACAAGAGGCATGGACTCTTTTCAGGCAGTTATACAGTCGGGTAACTCGACCATACACACCCTGGACAGTTCCAAAGAAGAAGAAGCACAACCATCCCTAGATAGGCCGGGATATTCGACGTTTACTAAAACAAAAGGAATGTTGGGATGTTGCCATCCGCCTTGGCACGATGGAACGCTACAGATCGGTAAGAAACAAGTGTATAACGAAAATTCGGGGGAGCTCAAAGAAACTATGATATTCAGCTGGCACAATCTGCACTCAAGCAGCCCAAGAGAATATTCTCGTACATAAACTACAGAACAAGGATGCATCATTGGATTCTCAACCGAATTAAAGAAGGTGGTGAATCCAAAAAGGTAGAGGAAGATCAGAAAAACGCAGAGGCTATGGCTGAACCTCCTTTAGACAAAGAACCAAACCAAAATAAAGTCAACAAACCACCTGCTCACCGTAGACTTCGATCAAGACGATGCGCTTAAGGCTCTTAGCACCTTAAACATGGAAAAGTCAACAAGACCAGATGAACTACACCCCAAATTCTTCAGACACAATACATCGCGGCCTCACTGCCTGTGATATTCAACATGTCACTCGACCAAGGTGTGCTACCTATGGACTGGAAGGACACAGTCGTCACTCCCATACGTAAAACAGGTCCACGACAAGTTCCATCGAATTACAGAGCTGTAAGCCTTACCAGTGTTGTAGTTAAAATATTGGAAAGAATAGTCAAACGGACCATAAAGACATTTCTCTACGCAGATAACTTGTTAAACAGCGAACACCATCGTTTTAGAAAGGGTCTGTCTTGTACAACAGACCTCCTTGTAGCAAGGGAATTTGGGATAAAGGCGCTAGACAACGGGAGCTCAGTGAATGTTGTCTACATAGACTTCAGTAAGGCTTTTGACAAGGTGCCAACAAATAGACTGCTATTGAAGTTGGAAAACCTTGGTATTGCCGGACCTCTATTAAAATGGATGGAGGATTTCCTAGTAGATCGTAGACAGAAAGTAATAATAAATTCCAAGTGCTCCATCTGGAGACCAGTACTTAGTGGGGTACCTCAAGGTTCCGTCTTAGGTCCTTTACTTTTTATAATGTATGTTAATGATCTTCCAAGTATAGTAGTCTCCGATGTTATTGTGCGCTGACGACGTAAAAATCTGGTGAGTAATAACTGGAGACACAGACGCACGTGCTCTTCAGGTAGACTTAAATAATATGATTAACTGGTCTAAAGAGTGGCTGGTGCCTATCAACGCGGCAAAGTGTGTCTACATGCACTTTGGGGACTCAAAAGTTAATAGGTACAACATAGGGGAAGTGCCATTACCCGTAGTCCGGTCTCATAAAGATCTAGGGGTGACAGTGAGCAATGACCTTAAGACGACGGCCCATTGCCGGGAGGTCGCAGCTAAGGGGTTTCGAACCCTCCGGGATTTAAAATGGACATTCACCGAGTCGGATACTACCATGTTCACCACAGTATACACACCCTTAGTGAGAACTAAGCTTGAGAACTGCAAACCCGTTTAAAAGGTGACTCGGATATCCTATAAAAAGTACAGAGGGCAGCTACTCGTTCAATTTTATAACTCCGGGGTCTACCACACAAAGAGCGGCTTGAAAAGCTGGGCCTCTTTACTCTGTCCTGTCACAGATTAAGGGGAGATCAAATTTTGATGTACAGAATACTGGGAAATGGTTTTGGACCTAACTTATTCTCTCTTTTTCTTCTCACTAGATCGGGACATCTCAGAGCACATAGCAAGCGAGTAGAAAAGCCAAGAACGAACAAACTACCTGTGGCATATAGGTTTTCACACCGTCATCAATACTTGGAACCTGTTGCTCGAAGCAGTGGTGTCCACACCTTCAACTAGCTCTTTCAAGAGAAGACTGGACACTCACAGAAGCATAATAGAGACGGAATAACATAGGCCGTAGGCCTTCTGTCCTTACCACACGAAAATGAATCTAAATAGAGACAGACATCAGAAAAATGAATAAAAATTGGACCGAACTGGAAAGGAAGGCCCAGGACAGAGTGGGTTGGAGAATATTGGTCAGCGGCCTATGCTCCATTAGGATTAACAGGCGTAAGTAAGCAAGTAATGACTAGTGCAGTCACTCAATTTAACAGAATCTGAATTACGTTTGGTGACATGAACAGTAGTTTTATAAACTGGCTGTATGCGTCTTACTTTACCAGAATTAAAGCATTTAACTTGGGGAAAGACATAAAAATTACGTGGATGAAATTTATCACAGAATAAGCATTAACTAGACCTATGCTCACCTCTTCGATCTGCTTTGCGACATTTTGATTAAATTTTATCCACTTTTCACGAAAACGAGGATTATCGTCAATTAAACGTCTACCTCGACCTTAAGTACGCATTGGATTAGGATAACTAAGCATTGTGGTGGAATTCTTGATGTCCTGGGAGTTATTTCCATGCGCTGCTTCATAATTAATACACGCAGTTCTAGCATCCTGAAAGGAACACTTCGGTATTTTTGTAAGCTCATTTTCCAGATTCGGTATGTTAATTCTTGTAATTAATCGATCATGCAGCTGGACGTCGGGTTAATCTGCCTTTTGGTTTGCCTAACAAATCATTATATGAAATTTTGCTCTTTCACAGCATTCAAAATATGTACACTTTACAAGATCTAGAAGTAGTTCTATAAAGTTACAGTAATCAAAGGAATAATGACCTGACTAAAATTAAAGTTGTTTAGAGAAGGTTCGCTAGTTGTTTCGGGGTATTATGACAACAAGGATCATCATCAAAGAAGTCAACAAATTAAGTCAGAACCTCTCTGGATCAGACCTGTAAAACTAAACTTTGTCTTTATCTACTGACTTATGATCGGCACTTCTTATTCTTCGGCATCCACCCTTCTATACTCCATGGTACACCTCAAAACTTTTCTAGCAATTCTAAGAACCTACACAAACGTATGCCAGACGTTTTTCGTTTCTCACTACTTAACCATATGAAACAGACTCCTAGTGAGCTTCCGTTGTAGAGAATCCATAACCCAGTTCAAAAGTCTCCTTCATGAATTTATTTCCCAAAGTGGATTGTGTCACCTATTGAATATTAATGAATTTAACAAGGATTTATACAAACAGGGTCCGTTACTAATCTAATTAACAGAAAAACAAAGTAGAACCCATGGAACTTTTCTCGCTCATTTTATTTTGCTTTCTGTCTATTCATCTTAATATCTCAAGTCTGCCTCTGTTAAAATTTATTATTATAACACATTTCTGCAAGGGCAAGTAAACACCATTTTTACAGGTATGATCTACAAATTATAACACTTATCGGTTCACGGTATGCATCCCAAGCAGGGTTGTTAAATAAATATAATCTGTAAAAGTGAATATCAGTTCATTCGTTCAGATATCTCGGAGCTTTAACGATTAGGTTTATGCTTTAGTAATCAACTGAGTAGCCTTCAAAATATTTCCCAAAGTGGCATCGCGTCCATGTTACACATCAGATCCAATCTTGTGTGTTAGGATTTTGGTCGTGCTAAGTATTTATGCAATGCAAATTTTTAAGCTTATAGTTTTTATAAAGTAGACTTGTAGAGCGCTTGGTGTGAACTATGACCTTGGGAAAACGCGTACATCAAGTTTGTTCCAGATGTCAGAAGTTCCATAGCTGTGCCCTCAGAGCATGAATATGAAAGAAAAAAGAGAGACCGAAGAGCAGCAAGGCACTTGGATATGAACGATAAACACTACTTAACATTTTGTAGTGGAAAAGGCAGATATGATAAATTATTAGATTAAATTCATACTAGCTCTTGTGGTTAGAGTGAAATGTGATCAGCGGCCCCAGGTGAGAGAATGCTGTAATAATAATAATGGTAATAATAATAATTTATTCTCAAGTAACAGTTTGTTACATGAGGCATACCAGTTTACAGGCAAGATCAAATTGATACAAATGATACAATATCCACTGTAGTAAGTTA
This sequence comes from Schistosoma mattheei, assembly GCA_944470405.2. Lineage (NCBI taxonomy): Eukaryota > Metazoa > Platyhelminthes > Trematoda > Strigeidida > Schistosomatidae > Schistosoma > Schistosoma mattheei. The sequence continues at coordinate 36,012,891 of OX103943.1, read as the reverse complement.
CATAGCTGGGTTGATAATTTATAAGATATGAATGTAGATGGTTTAAATCAGTAATACAGTTGGCGCGCTTTACGAAAGTCGCGTTGCGAATGTGCAACTGGTTGTCAAGGTTAGGTCCATTGAAGGTGGGAGCTTCTAAATGTCGCAACCTTATGTCCCTTTGGAATGTCTAAGGCTTTGAGGATGGTGCAAGATAAAATCTTTCGTTCCATATCACAAGGGGGCTGAAAGAGGGAGCAAGTAAAAGAAAACACGAGGAGCAGCGTAGCCAATATTCATGAAGGAATGTTTAAGGTGTGATTACTCAGTCTAATTTTCTTTTATTAAGGTATTTGTTAAGAAAGAGCATTTAATAGGTTAAAGATAGTAAGTGTTAACAAGGTGTGAGTGGACATACAACTGAAAAATGGAGGCGATTCGTAAAGGAGCTGAGAGTATGGGATTATGTGTGATTATAAAATAAAATATGGTGCTAGAAACAGCATTGTGATATACATTTGGCTATCTTCCTTTTTTCATCGAAGCTATTGGAGCCCTTTTCATTTTTTTTGTATAATTATTAGTTTTTTTAGGTATCATAGGGTCTTGAGTAAGCTTCGTATATTAGCGAATTGTCTAGTTTGCTTGTAATAGGATTACTGGGTAGGAAGTGAAACCAATTCGACGTTCGTAATACGATTTAATGAGGTATTTTGCATGATAAATCATAATTAATACCTTAAGTTCGTGACATCCCACTAAACAATGAATTGTGATATTTATCAAGGTGGGGTAATTTCAAATAAAGGAAGGGAAGTCAAGGTTGGGATAAGGAAGGCTGTTTATTAGAACAGAAAGTGCATATAGAGAGTACAGTGTTAGGGAAACTGACAACTATATCTCTTATTTTCCGATTTTTTTCTATATTATTTTCCATCCGATGCCTGCCACACAGTTCTAATATAAAAGTCCGAGTTGGCATGTTATTGGTTGCCTTAGTAGAATGGCTAACCCAGCAAAATATTGGAAACATGAGTTTTGATGGTGAGCGTTGGAGAAAAACCTCAATATCACGGATTGGTTGACTTGATCTCGAACATAAAAAGCCTGATACAAACAAAATGTTCTGCCCCACAAACATGGGTGGATTTAAGTCATCAACCTCACCATCAACGCTTGCTGGTCAGTCAATCCACCTTCCCTCCTTTTGCGATGTTAGGCTCATTTGAGCTTATTTTATGGATGTATATATATATATACCTACTGGAAAACACTATTCCTATAAGTACCATTTTACCCCAATCTCCCAATTTTGTGGAAGCCGCTATAGGAAATTACGGGGAAATGGCATTAAAACTTCAAATTTTCCCCCAATATTACACCAGAATATTATTACACTTTGGGGAAATCGGCCAATATTTATTGATGAAACCCCAAAAGTTCGGGTAGATTCAGCGTTTTTCCCCAGAAGTTTACTATAGTTTTGGGAAATTCGTCTGTGTTTATGAAACCAGAAAATTCTGCGCGATTTCTCCGAAATAATACAAAACGTCTCGTTTTAACGTAACGCTTCTCAACAATTTTCTACAGATAGTGAATCCATAACCCAGTTCAGAAGTCTCCTTGATTGATTTAGCTGAAGCGAAAGTGCTATATAAAGAAATTCAAGGTGCTTTACAGTTAAATGAAGAATGAGACTGGAGTGATGATGACAGTGAAGGAGTTTCTACTTATCAAGATGATGAGTATCATTAGGCTGGAACTGAAGATCCACGCGTTGTTATCACTACATCACGTTCCAGTTCAAAACTAAAAGAATTTGCCAAAAAATAACGTCTGCTAAAAATTAATCGTGGTAACTAATTGGATAAGAATGTGTTGGAAGTTTGTTTAGCAAAACAGACTACTGATATCGTTATTGTCAACGAATCACGCGGTGTCTCAGACACTTTCATTAGTCATTTGCCGTTTAGTCCCACTGCCATATTCACTTTATAAATGTACGCACACGTCATGATATGGAAACTACGGGTTGTGGTACAGGAGCGAAAATGCCTCAAACATTTTCTAATCATATATTCAAGGGATTGAATTCCAAATTAGGTCAGGATGTTCGTTGTACATTGAAACATTTAGTTCCTGTACCGAAGAATGATTCTGAACGTGTGGTCACATGGTACGAGGATGATGTCATATGTTCCATACACTACACATATAAATATGTGGATAAAAAATTGGAACTACCTGAACATGGGCCTTCACTCGATCCATGGCGTCGTGCAAGAAAGCCTGGCTTGCAACATCCATGTCGTGCGCTACTTCTTTCTCATGACAAGTAGCACTTCGGAACCGGGAACACAAAACACCTACAAATATATTAATACTGTAGTGCGGTCTTACTTTGAGTCGTCCGTTAAAATTTGTGCTTACTAACAGCGAGTTTACTTTTGGTTCCGTGTAAAGTGTACGTGTTCGCCAATTCCAGCGACAACACAGAGTAAACAGGCTTTTGCTGACTTATGAGGGTCATCACATATGATCTCGTACAATCTGGCCACCTAAATTTTGTTCAGATACCTGTTGCAACTTACGAACTGATCATGGAACTTCAGCTCATCTAAAGCAACTTCAAAAGAACGCAACTCCTCATGTGTTCTTAATAGGAAAGCAATAGAATTATCTACTTGGTCGGTAATCCTGTCTTTCACACCCATAGATGAGCTTTCAGTCTAAGCGGTCATCTTATCTATCTTGCTAGACAGTTCAGTGACTGCTTTCACAATCATTTTCAGTGTTTTACTATCGTCATTGTGCAACCTTTTGCTATCATGTTTGCATTAACTCCAACTTACGGTTTACTAACTCCTGTTGATGTACATGGAAGCGGTGATGAGAAAGCCTCTGTGATTACACCATCTATAACTTGTTAACAAATAAATCTAGATTGTACCGTCGGCTGTAATGGCTGAACACTGGACGTAACTACATGAGGTAGTGGTTGTTTGTGAGACAATATTGTTACACTACTCTGTAGCTGCGGTGGTCTCTACTTTTGTGACGACAACTGAATTGCCGTTCTCATCGTCACTGCTTGTTACCTGATACTTTTGGATGATTTCAGCTTTTAGCTTCCTCAACCCTCTGTAATAGGTTGATTTGGAACAGCCCATTAACCTTAAGTCTCTGGTGGCTTAAGCCCGCCTTTTACCATTTTTATCAAACTGTAAATTATTATTCTGAAAGAGACAATTAACTTAAGTCAGACTGAACAAAAACATTAATAGAGGCTCTGAACAGTACAAATAATCGACCTGCATGGCGTGAGAATTTTGAAGAAGTGGTTTAAAGCCGACGACTCATTGTTTCGTGTCTTTTTGAGGTACTGAAACAAAACTTTAAACTCGGTAGATTATTCGTGACTAAAAGTAATTATTATATTAAAATTATTATTTCTTAATTGTAACTTAATATTTAAAGGTATAATAACGCAATGGTGATGGAATGTCATTCTAGAATAATGCACAACGCATATTTTGGGGATTTACCCCAACATTTCCCATAATTTATGAGCTTAGGCCAATATGACCATTGTGGTGGATGATTATTTTTGTACACACATACTAAGTAAGTAAAGACCGTTTGTAAAAAGAACAATGATGACCAAACTCTAGAGTATTTTTTCATCATATATGTATGTACATCTTATCTTAAGGAAGCAGATGATCATAATGCTTTGTATATCTTACTGTAGATGATATTAACATATTGGTATGCGTAATAAACATAAATAGCATATACATAACACTTACAACTCTCAGAACCGCTAATATTTTCACTATTAACCTGTTTCTGCCATAAAAGTCGAACAAAACAGTGAAAATCACCAAACTTGTAATAAAGAAGGGAAAAACGATAAATCTTACCACGGTATCGTTATTTGTTGCGCAGTTTTGGTAGCCTTGACATAGCAGTTTTTACGACGATATATACTTGGATCATGTTGTTTCACATAAAAATAAATGATTTGTCTTCCCTCAGTGTATAATTAAGTGGAAATAATTGCTAGCCTGTGATGCAAATACGGAAAAACTATTATAGCAACACCTGAATGACTTCGCGACACCATGTACCGCAAAATGGAAAAACCCCTTTTCACTTAATTGTGAAAACGAAAAATAAACTTTCAAGTTTATTTATAATTACTTTCGAATTTCGGCTGTGCAAAAAGCAGAAATGAAAAAGCAGCGCAAAAAGTGTCGCGATACCCCTGGAACGTTGCCTGAGAGTTTTGAAGAAGTGGTTTAAAGACGTCGACTCATTGTCTCGTGTCATTTTCACGCACTAAAACAAAACCTTAAAATCGGTAGAGTATTCGCGATTAAAGGCCATTATTTTATTAAAATTTTATATCTATTATTCGTAATTTAATCTTCAAAAGTCTAATAATGCAATGCTGATAAAATGTTAATTTGGAGAAATGCGCAACGCATATTTGGGGGATTTCCCCAAATTTGGGAGCTTGGGACAAGCTTATCAGGCAGTTACAAATTATGGAGTGTGGGTAAGTCATCGATACTATGCTTTAATTGACCATAAAGTATAGATTTCCAATCAGAGTATAGGCTTTGAGAGGGGTATATTGTAGGATTGTTGTTAACAAAGTGGGCGAAAAAGTATAGAAATATATGAAATAATATTAATGGCAAGTCAAGATAGGTCCAGTGAGTTGCCTGTCTACTTCAAGTAAAAAATTACGGAGCATTCTAATAGGTTAAAGAAAATAAGTGTGAACAATGTATGAGTGGATAAACAGCTGACAAACGGAGGTGGTTCAGAAAGGAGCTGAGAGTATGTGATTATATGTAGTTATAAAACTAGGACCAATTTCAGTACCTGTCTGTTAAATTGCTAATATAGACTTCAATGTACAAAATATCTCCAAGGCAATTAGTACATTGGAACACTTGTACACTGATGGACCAGATGGTATTCCAGCTAGCATGCTGAAACGTGGAGGTGATGATATGTGTGTTTTGCTTCTCAAACTATTCGCGATATCACTCTCTTCAGCGTGTTACCCTACTGCCTGGAAAACTACACATATCATTCCCAAAATTAAAACAGGACCTGATGCAAATGTTGACAATACTTCAGTGGTATCCAGAGTGATGGAAAAAGTAGTTAAGGCGGCTGTAGTCCAACATCTACTAACTAATAATCTCATCTCGACCTCCCAGCATGGATTTCTTAGGTCCAGATCATGCGATACATGCCTAGTAGACTACCTGAATGATATAACTCTGAAACGAGACAGCGGACTCCTTGTATCAGTCCTATTCTTAGACTTTAAGAAAGCCTTTGATAAGGTCCCACACAAAAGGCTACTCGTCAAACTAAAGTCCTTCGGAATACACAACCCACTGTACTCATGGTTTGCTTCGTTCTTAACAGAACGTAAACAGATGGTAAAGTACAATGACTGTCTCTCGTCCCTAGACCAATCACCAGTGGAGTCATCCAGGGAAGCGTATTAGGTCCACTTTTGTTTCTTATGTATATAAACGATATATGTAACACCATAAAATTTGGGAAACCATACTTATATGCTGATGATCTCAAAATAGTATACAGCTATAAGCCTGAGACACTAAGCGAAAGTGTATCCCAGATCCAAAAGGACCTCAATAACTTAACTATATGGAGTGAAAAATGGCAATTACCATTTAACCTCAACAAGTGCGGGATCATGCACTTTGGAAAGCATCCCTATAAACCGCGACTTCACTTAAATGAATGTAGAGTCCAAACACTCGAATCAGTACACGATTTAGGAATTAATTACACAGGAAGCCTAAACTTTGAAGAACATGCCTCCTCTATTATTTCTAAATCTAGACGGCTAATTGGTTTTATAATGAAAAACTTTTTCACAACAGAGGGTAAACTTACTCTCTACAAAATATGTGTACGACCCTCCCTTGAATACTGCTCTTTTGTCTTCTCTAATATGAATATCGCAGACAAGATAAGAGTAGAAGATGTTCAAAGACGTTTCACACGTCAACTACTAGGATGTAACTCGATTACACAGACAGATGTAAGCATCTATCTTTAGAACCTTTATGGCACCGTAGGCTAAAAAACAATTTAATATTTCTCTACAAAGCGATATATGGGCTCTCCTTTCTAACCTCCTGCCCGACTATCACCCACGACCCAGCCTATAGACTTAGAAACAACGCATATACACTACTTACCGTAAAACACCAAAAACAAATGCGTTGTAAGTTTTTTACAGTGGAACAGGCTGCCAATGCCTATCCGTAACTGTGATACGTTTACCAGATTCAAAAAGCTAATAACCCTATTTCTAGACTCCAAAGAGCTTCAACATTTCCTTGAACTCCCGCCCACCAATGAGGCACTTTATTACGGACCGCCTAGTATCTAGAAAGAACAAAATTATAACAAGTTCGACTGTTACTAATATGAATATAACCAAATCACAGAATATATGGCTTATCCTTTCCTATTATTCATTGTTTATTAATCATGACTTCATGCTCCTAACCCTAGCTTTCAGTCCCCAAATCTCTACAGGTTAAATGTACATTATTCTTCCTAAAAGTCATGCTTTTTTTTCTACTGCAAGTAGACAGATAGCTCAACCTTATGGATGCTGATCTACTAAGGCCGATCATACAAAGCTCAAAATTTGGCCACAAAGTCTTGTGAGTTTCTCAATGTTTTATTTGTCTTACCCTGAAATCTTTTTTTTCTTTTTCTTTCTACAATTTTATACCCTCTCATATCTTTTGATTTGCTATTAGTCCTTACTTCTTTAAACCATTAGTTATTTTCATAGTAGTGTGATATACTATGTGGACATCTAACCCATAATACAATTTCTTCAACTATCTGATTTGCTTGTAACATGGACCTAGTAGAGACAGTGTATTCCAACTATGGGCTTTGATTAAAGCAGTATTCATACTTACCACAAACGTAAAAGAGCCTAACATCACAAAACGAGTGAGGGTGGCGTTACTGACCGGCGAGTATGATGGTGGGGAGATAAATTCAATCCACCCGTGTCTGTAGGGTAGAACATTTTGTATAACTACGGCTCCTTATGGTCTAGTGTGATGTCACGAACTTATGGTATTGACGTTGATATGTCATGCAAAACACCTCATTAAATCGTGTTTGGAACGTTGAATTGGTTTTACTTCCTGCCCAGTAATCCTATTACAAGCAAACTGAACAATACAATTAAATACGGAGCTTACTCAAGCCCTGTAAATTTTATAAAAAAAAGGCTCCAAAAGCTTCGACAAAAAAGGAGATAGACAATTGTGTATCATAATACTGTTTCTAACACAATATGAAAACTACACATAATCACATACTCTCAGCTCCTTTCTGAACCACCTCCGTTTGTCAGCTGTTTATCCACTCATACATTGTTCACACTTATTTTCTTTAACCTATTAGAATGCTCCGTAATTTTTTACTTGAAGTAGACAGGCAACTCACTGGACCTATCTTGACTTGCCATTAATATTATTTCATATATTTCTATACTTTTTCGCCCACTTTGTTAACAACAATCCTACAATATACCCCTCTCAAAGCCTATACTCTGATTGGAAATCTATACTTTATGGTCAATTAAAGCATAGTATCGATGACTTACCCACACTCCATAATTTGTAACTGCCTGATAAGCTTGTCCCAAGCTCCCAAATTTGGGGAAATCCCCCAAATATGCGTTGCGCATTTCTCCAAATTAACATTTTATCAGCATTGCATTATTAGACTTTTGAAGATTAAATTACGAATAATAGATATAAAATTTTAATAAAATAATGGCCTTTAATCGCGAATACTCTACCGATTTTAAGGTTTTGTTTTAGTGCGTGAAAATGACACGAGACAATGAGTCGACGTCTTTAAACCACTTCTTCAAAACTCTCAGGCAACGTTCCAGGGGTATCGCGACACTTTTTGCGCTGCTTTTTCATTTCTGCTTTTTGCACAGCCGAAATTCGAAAGTAATTATAAATAAACTTGAAAGTTTATTTTTCGTTTTCACAATTAAGTGAAAAGGGGTTTTTCCATTTTGCGGTACATGGTGTCGCGAAGTCATTCAGGTGTTGCTATAATAGTTTTTCCGTATTTGCATCACAGGCTAGCAATTATTTCCACTTAATTATACACTGAGGGAAGACAAATCATTTATTTTTATGTGAAACAACATGATCCAAGTATATATCGTCGTAAAAACTGCTATGTCAAGGCTACCAAAACTGCGCAACAAATAACGATACCGTGGTAAGATTTATCGTTTTTCCCTTCTTTATTACAAGTTTGGTGGATTTTCACTGTTTTGTTCGACTTTTATGGCAGAAACAGGTTAATAGTGAAAATATTAGCGGTTCTGAGAGTTGTAAGTGTTATGTATATGCTATTTATGTTTATTACGCATACCAATATGTTAATATCATCTACAGTAAGATATACAAACCACCAAATTATTATATTCCAGGAATGAATCAGGCTCGTGTGAAAGAGGTAGAATTGTGTGAAGATTTTACCAGAGACTAAGCTAACATAGCTTCACTACCTCTTATACAGAATTACAGTGTTTAGTCTGCAGGTTTTCTTGCAAGGATAGCTAATAACAGAAATAAGTACTATTATAAAGCCGTTACGTGAAAGCATTGAAATGTACGATTTGATAGTCAAGATATCTTAATCTCAGATGACCAGATTATCTGAGATCCTATGTGATGATCTTCGAAAATCAACCAAGGCCTGTCTTGCTTACGTGCTGATGCGGGATCTGACAATTACTTATACCTTAAGTGGGACTAAATTAAAGTAGACATCAGTAATTACAGATTACACAGGACGATTCAAATTGGGCTCACATAGTAGTCTTTATATATGTTTATTGTCTACATTTTCAAAGTGCAACTTGTCCAAAGAACTAAATAATACAAGCCATGTGTGTTACGACCCAAGCTTTCCTAAGCAACGCAAGAGGTAAAGCAAATAAGCGTGATTGACCATCCAAAGAAAGGGTGGGCTAAATGCAATTTCGACCTGTAATTGAATACCGGTTTCTGTTTTTATATTAGCTTCTGGTAAACATTTATACTGAAATAATTATTTCTTGTCTATGTTATTTCCAGCTGGCTGCGCAAGTGTTCACAGACCTTACAGGAACAATTCTTAAGAACTGGAAGTTATTCATTGATGGATTATTTGTGTTGGACTTAAAGTTAAATAAATGTTCTCATTTATAACGCATCAGTCTTTCAATTACGGCAATGCTTATTTATCGTGACAGGTCGAAGTTCGACCTAGTAGTATAGTACAAAATGTTCAAGGTTGTAGTATTTGGTAAACAGTCTGTGTGACTAATCGCGTGTGCGCCAAACTGGTAATTATTACACAAGAACGTGAACCAAAAATCCTGTCTCACAGCCACTTATGACTGCACAGTACACTGTCCTTGCCGTAGCGCTATAGAGACAAATTAATGGCCATATAAATGAATTTATGTAAAACTAAAAAGATAGCAATATTAGAACTTCTTGTTGTCAAGAAGCATGGCTATGGTCAGTGTTAACAATGGATTCTGACGATGTAACTTCATCATTAGTACCGACTGAACTCATCACTTGTGCTCGTATATCTTCCGATGCTTCGAGGCATGAACGGATGAGTTTACTTGCCAAAGGTTCACTAAGAGCATGAATTGAGTGGTAGTTGTTAGTGAACTTCTCTAGCAGATAACCACTCCTTGTTCACCGGCTGCTATGTCGTATTAAGTCTACAATGCTTATAGAGACAAAGGAACACACTTACCTCCACGAATTAGACCTTTAGAATGTACATACAAAATATGACCACAGGGCAGCATTTAGTCATTGAAACGCTTACAAGCAAATCGTGTACGTGAAAAATGGGTTCTTAGATGTTCGTACTTTTGAGTGAATCTGAATTTAATGCGTTATGAAGAGCGAAGCTGACATGTCAGACAGCCTAGTCTTTACAACGTGTTCCAAGCATTTGCGTACATCAGGATTTCGGAACTACGGAAAATAATTTGTACAGCTAACACTTACCCTCCTGAAGAATGCTCTTAAGACATGGAATGAACACAGTACTTTGTTGGCGTGAGTGTGCGTAGACTATACCGCTGAAATTTCGGTCGCCGCCGAATCCATAACGAAAGTGAGTGTATCATACGTACTGCACATTATGTCTTTTCCCTGCAAAGAGCATACATAACAGTGTGCCCTTGCCCAAGACTATCAGTAGCCACTAGCTGGAACAGTGAGAAACTTTAAGATAAATTTATTACTATTCGCTACTTACCCAACGTTGTTGGTCTGATAAGTCGATTCGGTACATACTACCTCTGGGAACGCGTGGTAAATAACTATTTGCCTCCTGCGGCTGATTCAAATCATAGACATGTTCCCATGTTCAGATTAACAATGGCAATATTTCGACCTGAAGGATAAATTCGCTCGAAATAAGGCAACAATATGTCTTGCTCCATAATCATGGTTGGATTGGAATCATCACACTCATCGTCAATCTTTGCTGGTCAGCAACTCCTCCTTGTCTCCTATTTTCAAGTTAGGTCATAAAGTTATTGATTTTTTCCCACACGGTCTGTGAAGCAAATCATATAATTACTGAAAAAGATTACATTCAATATGTAATTGTGAGGGACGATCAAAGATGGTGAACGCGGCAACTGTTTTTCGGTATGGATCGGCGTTGCAGCCCTGGTCATTTTGTGTAACTAGTCTCTATTCACATTATATATATTATTCTACCCCAAGCCTAAATGTGTTCAACCTGTGCAATAACATTGGTAGTTTGGTAGCATGTTTCGTCGATAAAATTCTCAAGATAATCAGTGTTACAGGGTGATACATCAAATGAACTATTCAAGTTGTTTTGATTAACCAGAAGAGAGGGTTAGGCATATTTTCGATTAAGGTTGCACGGGAGAAGCAAGTTTATATTTTGCGTGTGGTTTGAAATAGCGTTTGTTGTATACCTCATCATGCCAGCGGAAGCGTTTTCCAAAAAATCTTGTGCAGGTTGATTGTGTAGTGTACCGCCATTTGTAGTGTAGACTCGACAGTTAGGCTCACAGCCAGGATTAAAGCTATTTGAATTGACGTTAGCTTCGAGAGGATCTGCTGTACGTTATCGACAGTTCACTTGGTATTGTGTACTTGAATCTTCATATTGATGTTTGGGACTGCGATTGATCAGTCTCTTATTTGCATAAATGCATACTATGCTTATTGCCTCGATATTGCTTTAGTTCACAAGCAAGTGGCTACCAGAAATCAGTAGCTAAGTGGACAACGCGTTAGCGTTTGAAGCGAACGGTACTAATTTGGAGTCTCAGAGTGTAGACCAACTTTGATATTCAGGTATACTCAGTTTAAGAGCCCCACTGTGTATCAACCGATCCAGCATTACCAATCGCCTCTTCCGCTGTTCATCTTTGTCCTATAATCCTTCAAGTATTGTCAGATAATTTGGGCAGTAACTTGGAAAGGCAAAACCTAACAGCAGAAAACCTAGTTAAACTGAATCAAGGATCGTTAAATTCATGTAGTGCTAACACTAAACGAAGTATGGCACGCAGAATGCTTAAGAATTTGTAAACATTTGTAAACGAAGTATTGTAACGGTGTTTATCCCAGCCATCGTTATTATGTCTGGTTTCTAGGTGGTTTTACAACAAATTTCCGATATTCTGCAACTTTTTTGAGTTATTCGTCAACAATATCTGTTTAGTTGAAGTACAGCATGTGGGCGTTACGGCTCATACTGAGCTGAATTCTTGTGGATTGTTGTCACGCAACAAGATGAAAATATTTCTTCAGTAATCGTAGCCAAGCCCGAATAAATTGATGAAGACTGAATATATCCAACCATTTAGGAAAATCGTCGTGAAAATTACTAGTATAAAGTCGAAAGAATTGGTGATGCATCACGACTAACAATAGTAATAAAATCTGTCATATTACCGAGACGATTGGTATAACTGAACCAGTTAAATAGGCGCGCAAAATAGCAGTATCTTCAACCAAATATGAGATAAATAGTGGTTAGCACCATAAAAGACCTATTTTTTGAAAAAATGGCATGGTGTAGTGTCTCACACAACAACAGTGGTGATAAATAAGTAAACAGTTTTTATCTTACCTATGGATACCACTTACTAGCTACGTCCTATGACACTTGCCAGTTTTCTAAGACAAAACTCTGAAATTCGGTAAAGTGTGCACGACGATTTTTTGTCATACGAGCACTATCGAAACTACTTATAATTGGGAAAGACGAAAACTTGCAATGTCATTTAAAACAAAAGTTCACTTAACACAGACGGCTAGGTTGGTATTCGTATGTATAATATTTCGAAATATGATGGGGTCATTGAGACTCTGCCTTACCTGAACTTGGAGTTTCCGGTCAATCAATTACTTTTCTACTTCACACTAAATCTTGGTGACTACAGAAATTGGCACGGAATCACTGACTTTCATGTAGTAAATACAAGATATGCGAAACATCCTTAAGACTTTCGTCAAACAAATTGAGTTCGTTACATATATTGCCTTATAATTCATTATGTTCCTTCGAGATACCCAAGTTTTATTTCATTTATGAAGGCAGAATATTGGTCTCAAAGTCAGGGGAGATATATTTTGTGTAATACTTAGAGAATGAATAATATTACTAAGGTCATATCGTTAACCAAGGCAAAAATTAAAGAGACGGCACGTCATTATTATAAGAATTCCAACTTCTTCTTGAACCAAATATCTCTTCTACATGTATTACATATGGTATTATATGATTTAATTTGCTGTATACATGGCGGAGCCTCGTTCGAAAGACAATTTAGTTGGGAACAAATGGATATCTTTATTGCGAAATACAATATTTATAAGACAATCTGCTAACCTAATTTCCGGAGTTGAAACTTGTTTTAACTTGCACCGGTAATAAAAAGCGCTTAAATACAGCATTGAACGTCCTTGGTTGTATTCTGGTGGGATTGTACCGTATTAGTTTCACACAGCTGATATATCTTGATGGAGTATGACCCGGCTTCACCAACGGAGTAAGTTCGTTTGTTTTTGTATACAAAAATCTGATTTAGTGAGTTAGAGGATTGTTCTCCGTCGCTTGATTTATCAGCTATTCCACTACCAAGTATGTGATATTTATAGCGAAATCCATAATTAACTAATTCTTAGGGCCAATTAATGCTCCTATACCAAAGAGTGTCAGTGATGTATGTAATATTCCACTACCGCCGGCTGCCAAGATAGAAGCTTCTGACATTCCCTTACCAAACCTCAATCTAACAGTTGAAAATGTAGAAGATAAAGGACCGCCGTTTATCCTCGTTTGTCTTATCTCCCAAAGTCTGACACAATGGAGTCTTTAGGACCTCTAAAATTTAGTATGCGAAAGTCTACCAAGTCTTTACCAGGTTCAGATGTGCCTACAGAATCATCCGGGGTTTTCGAATCATCTAAGGATGTAAAAGTTGAAGAGCCTAAAGCCATGCCTAAACTCCAAGCGATGATGAAAAGGTCAAAGCCTTCTCAACTTCCTGTCGGTGTCTTACCTGCAAAAAACAAATTGCCTGCTACTGAGGTGAAGACCGATTTATTTCTACCAACTAAAGAAAGTGAGACTTTAAGTTCTACTTCAGATCACACCAAAGGTTTACTGTCTCATCCTCATTCTGTTCCATCTTGTGAATCCAGTGATCTTCAGTCCACTAGTTCTATGATCAGTTCTGGACAACTGATCCTATCCGGTACAGTTGACAAGTCTATGGTACTTAGTAATAACATTGCGAATAAAGCACATATTCCTGGAACAAATTTACCATTGAAAGCCTCTCCAATACCAAATTTAATGAGTTTAAATATCCAACCGCTTCACCACTCTGTACCGATCGTTGCCACTCGAAATTTGATCCATGCTCATGCAACTGATCCCACTCTTGTTCAGGCGTCGATACCCCCAACTGCTGGAATGCAGTTTGTTAACCCCCAGAAGTTTAGATCTGCGCAGATGATTGCTACTCCGTTGATAGCTAATCCGGCCGTTGCGAATCAGTCTCAACAGAATGAGGAGACGCCGAAGAGTAAAAATGGTCGTCGTCGATCAAGATCACATTCCCACAAGTATCCTAGGTCACACAGACGGTCTCGTTCTAGAAGGTCTAGTGGAAATCGACACTCACGACGTCGTCACTCATCTAGCTCATCGAATTCAGTGCACCGCTCTAGCCGTACTCGCCACAGATCGCGGTCATATCAGAACTCTAAAGAGCGTCACCGTTCATCTACTGATCACGGTCACCTTAAAGGTAGTAGGAAACGCAGTATTAATCACAAAAGAAAATTAGAAGCTGCTGAAAGCATAGGAAAACGGGACTCAGACAGAAAAAAGTTCCCTACTTCTCAGAAAAAACTAGACCACAAAAATTCACACTTAGAAGAGACAAAGAGATCTTATCATCGCTCAGGCACTCCAGAAAAAAAAAAGAAAGTGTGTGACAAAACTGACGATCATCGTATGTTAAAAAAAGCAAGACTAGCACAAAAAGTGCAATTGCTCGACCCATCGTCAAGAGCCTTACAGAAAAAGTAGATTCTGATGTTAAGCGGGAATCTGATAATGTGCAATACGTTCAGACGCAGAAATTAACTTCACGTATTACTGGTACACTTGAAGATGTTTACCGTAAGACCCATCCAAAACTGGGTTACAGACAATCATCAGAACAAACTGATAGTGATGATCCCTCGAATAGTAGCCCTAATTCATCATCAAACAGCGAAAATCAGTCTCCTTCTAGAAAGCTTATTTCCATTAAGCATGAACAGTCGAGCAATAGTAGCTCGACGGATTCCGACTCAAGTCAACATGGAACTAATCATTCTACCAGTGAGGTTAAACGTCGACACAGTGAGGTTATTCGGAATGAACGACAAGTGAGTAATATGAAATCTCAAAAACGGACGTCACAGTCACTCCATCCATCCAAAAGTGTGAATATAGGTAAGGCTTAGTCGCTACGTTGAGTTTTGGAACTACTAATGAAATTGTCACAGTTCCCTCTAACAATTAAGTAAACTGCTATCCATACAAATCATTCAGTACTTTGTATCTACGCACTTGAGGTTTCATGACAGATCAACTTTTTGTCTTCTTGAGTGTTGATTTAATTACATCTGAACCTGTGTGTACACTTTCCGTTTAGGTCAAGTAACATCAGTCTACAAAGCGCTGAGTGTAATTTTCAGCTGTATTTTTAAACCTTGTACATTTTGGCAATAAATTTTGTTTCTCAGCTGTGGTTTTTTAAGAAATCCTGTCAGAGTGAGGTTGTTATTCTTTGGCGATATCTCTTGGGGTGTTTCGTTTATCGAGTTTATAAGTTTGACACAGTTTCATTGCGGGTGATCTGTCATTTGTTTACTCGTTTGTGTTGGTAGTTTGTGATTTCAGTTTAGGTGGAGTCTAGCACTCGTTAGTCTTAGCCACCACTCGCAGTGGTTGCTGTGTAGTCGTATGAATCTTGGTCCTTCCGCTAAGATTATTTCTTAGGGTTTCCCTAACAGATTTTATTCGAATGTCTGGAAATTACCTTTTGTTTTGTAGATGAAATACCACTACCATCTCCACCTAACAATATACCAAATTGTATGGAAGTTCAGCCGGTGGATAGCTATGTCATGGAGTCGGAGTCGAATGTGGAGTTGGACACAGTCTGTCCACATAATGTAGAAGTTGATAATGCTCAGAGCTGTCCTGGGGGTGAGTTTATCGTCACTGTCAATGACGTCCTTGAACCCATCTCAGTTCCTGACTTATTTTCTCATGTTTCAAGTGAACCTAGTTCCATCAACGAGTCATCCCAGCATTTGGATATGCAAGGTGTTCAAAAAATGTGTGAGGTGACTGATGGCATCCAGTCACAACCTGCTAGAGACCTGGATGTGTTAGATATCCAGTGCTCTGAAATTGTTGAACACGTAGATGGTACACCACTAACAGTTGTCAGTACACAGGACATTAGGCCATGCGAATCGAAATACGACCTGCGGAAACGGAAGACTAAGCCTCATATCCCGATGTGTTTTCTGTCCAACACTCTCAATCCGTATGAAAGGTTATCCGAGTAAGTCTACTTAATTGCAACTTAAAGATGCTCATTTTGATTATTTTAGCAACAAAATTACATCCTACAAGGTTAATAATGATCTGAAATAGCGTTTAACGATTGCCGCCCACATTGTCTACTCAGACGTCTAGCGCGTTTACGCAGAACAAGCATAGTTTGGTTTCGTCTGATGTTTTGTTCGAAATAAGACTTGTACGTTACAAGCGTAATTATTTGTACCAGTTCGTAAAGCATCCCAAGTTCTGCACCATGAAGATTTAACTGTTCTCGTTGGTGTTCCACGTAGCCTTTTAACTAATATTTCTCAGGTAGTTTAGGTTACCGGTTATCGTAATTACTCCCTAACTTCCAGGCATTTTTAAAATCCAAGCTCAATCAAAATGTGCTCATTCAATTGTTTTACCGTACAATATGGTCGTTTGCACTTATCAGTCCATAGGCAGTCGTTCAGGCAGCCAAATGTATTTACCCTGTACGGTGTTTATTGAGGACAAACTTGTCAGTTGTCGTCTAGCTTATTGTAGTTAGTGTGGTTAGTTTTCATTTTGTCAAGAGAAATAAAACTCAAGGGACTCGGGATTTGTAGGAAACACAGCGTTGGAAAATTATTTTACTGTAAATGGTCATCGACAAAAACCCGGTGGATTCTCGTTCTCACGTCTTACTAATGAATTTCTCTGCTTTCAACAATATTAGCTACATTAATGTGAACCACATGGTTTGCCTGCTCCCAAATGGTGTGTTGTTTCTATTGACAGCATTTTGGATTTTGTACTCTAGGTCTTTTGTGAAGGTTCGTAGAATCCGAAAGTGATCCCACCTTTCTTAAAAGTTGAGTGTGATGAGAGCTTATATATCTAAGCTTAGCGTTTTATTATCCGAATCGCTAATTCTAATGCCTTTCAAAAATTGTTTGGTTTCATTCGTTAGGTCTAACAGAACAAATCTGTTACCATATCACTGCTATCTTAAACCTGCTTGTGATTAATAACAATATTCAGAAATCAGTTTTTTAGACCCTTACTTTGTTCCAGGTGTATCTGTTAATTTTAATCCTTATGAGAATAACTGCGTAGGTGGCCATTTCTTGGATCCATTGTTTCCTAAAGCTCTATTGAATATTCTTAATATTAATTCTGATAAGTTTACCATTCGAGTTGCTGATAAGATTAGTTGATAACTAAATGACAATTGCTAGAATTACTGAATTGACTTTTTTGTTGATTCAAAAAGACTTCCATAAATATCCTTTTGTTTCTGTCCCACAGTTATGATGTTGATCTTAGCAGCATTTTTTCTTCGTATCCTGGGGCACCTATTCCACAATACACTCACTTGTTGAACAATGACTACAGTCTTTTGAGTTCGACCCGTTCATCGATTCCCAGTAAGTCAACATACTCGGGGAGTGGTAAGCTTCTTGGGGCATCTGGATTGCGTGCTAGTTCATTACACTATGAGATGCGACAATGGATTTGTGATTGCGTCGCTCCTACTCCAGTGGAACTTGATCTAGGCATACTTTCCTGTGGTCCTGGTTGTATCAACCGTGCTCTGAATATTGAGTGCGGACCGCATTGCGCTGCTGGTGATTTTTGTAGTAATCGTCAGTTCCAGATGAGGCTTTACGCTCCGACAAGACCCTTTTATGCGGGTAAAGACAAAGGGTGGGGACTGATGGCAACAGATAACGTCGAGAAGTAAGTTGATGCAATACACTACATTGGAACTTTTTTATTTGTAGAGGATCTTTTGTAATTGAATATGTGGGAGAAGTAATTGACTTTTCTGAATTTCGTCGACGTATTCGTCGGTACGAACGCCTGGGTCACGCTCATCACTACTTTATGGCTGTGGAGTCAGATAGATTCATCGATGCTGGTAGTAAAGGCAATTGGGCAAGATTCGTAAATCACTCATGCGAACCCAACTGTGTTACTCAAAAGGTAAATAAATAATCATCTTGAATGTTTGATAAGTTTTAAACTAATTAGTTAATCGATAGTTCATACATTTAAAGTTCAATAAGTTGTTCGTTATAGTTATTCGTAGTACTATCGTAATACCTGGAAAACAACTTGCCCATTAGCACCTACTTACGGTATTTTATTATCTTTGTTTTTATTTCTTAGTGGAGTGTGGATGGTGAAATACGCATTGGATTTTTTGCTAAAGAAGATATCCCATCTGGTCAGGAAGTAACCATAGATTATCAGTTTGTCCAGTATGGGTATGTGTTGTGTAATGTGTTTTCAGAATAAAATTGCGTTAAACCTAGAAGTTTGATTAAATGTAACAACTTTGTGTAGATGTTAAAACAAAACCAGTTTTGTTAATAGTACTTTTAACAGCACTGACTATCTATAAACCTTGAGATTCTTAATATGTGTTTAATATTCAGTTATGTTTATTTACCAGGTGTCTAGCTTGTAATTACGTGTCAAAATGATTGTGCTGGGAAACAGTCTAAATGATTGTAATGAGTATCTAAATGAATCTAATTCGTATTTTATCATTTAAAAATGATAAACTTCAGCTGATAGATAGGACTTTGGATTCTATCCACACAAATAGTGGTATTAACTACTGGTGATATTGGTGTGTTCCTTGAAGCAATAACGTTTCACGTGTCAGTGGTTAGTTTTCGATAGATGCTTACTCAGGTAACTGCTGATTATAGTTGAGTGTTTTCTGAACGATATTGGTTGGTTTGTCGTCTAACGTGTCCTAAAATGATTCTAGTGTTCTAAATGTCTAAATCTAAAATCCAGTAACTTGACTAAATTGATGAAAATTCCTGGTTGTTCTGCCTATAACTTTTTCGAATTAAGGAGGAACGTATAGACATTTTCAATAGAAAGTCGGAATTTAATAAATTGAATTAGGTTTTGTTTGTTTATTTAAATACAAATATTGATGAAAACGGGCACTAAAATAAATCTTTGCCACACAAATAAGTGAATGAAGTCGTGTAAAGATAGACAATGGAGGGTTAATATGATCAAAAAACAATTAAGTGAATAAGTGAGTGAACAGGAAAAACAGTACATGTGAAAAAATATTCCGAAATACTACTTTTAGTTACAGAAGTCCCTCTTGTTTTCCAGAAGTGAAACCAAATTACAACAGGACTGAGCTATGTCTAATAATATCTCAAGACATTAATTTGCACCAATGGATTACAGTCTTATACAATGTTTTTTCATACCTCAGCAGCGTGTCATAAACTGATCATTCCTCCGCTCTCGCTAACCGAACCCAGTGTCACGAAACAAAGCACGATGTGGAAGTCGCTTGGAAGACATTTGAAGTACATATTCAAACCACTGGAGCCAGTATTTCAACATGACGAAACTAATTGGGCTGTTGTCACCACCCCCGAACACAGATATCCGAACCTCTGCATTACTAACATGGTGTTACCTCTAAATGCTGACAGTTTATTCGGAGATAACGATGATCAAACACAGTCACAGAAGGTCCTTAGCCCGGATTCTCTCTAGACATTCATGATCTTGCAGTGACCTACTTTTATCAAGAGAACGCGATTGGTTTAATGGAAACAATTATTATTATAACCAATTGTACCAGTGATTGTTTTACTGTACTTGTTTGTTTAACTGTACTAAAGACTCTTCCTTCCGTTGATTGTGACATTGCGCAAATTCGGTTACGCTCAGTAACCACACTTGTAACCTGGCACGATCTCAGTATTCTTTCGATACCACGAGATAGCCAGCAAATACATCTCGACTACAGCCATCAACTGCCTTCTGATATTTGACTTACGGGGGATCTTGTCGGTTAACTGGCACGTAGTCTTCCTGTAGTGGTGATCATAGTCAACCGCGACTCGACGCCACACTACAATCTCTGTTCATAGTTTGTTTTATCCCAGTGATGTCATGTATTCAAATAACCGAACAAAATCCCAATTAGTGTATCTCAATTCAGCTAAATTTAGGTCTATAAATCAACCCGCTGTTAGTAATACTACATGAATTTCTTGACGGTATGCAAAATGTTGGAATCTGCCACTCGGCAATTGAAAATAAGTACATGAAATATTGAGGTTTAAAGGCTTTTATTTAAACCTACATGCTTGGATCAGCTGTGACTATATAATCATACTAAACTACGTTTGCTTTATAGTTACTCTGTGACTAGGTCGAAAATTAAGACTTATTCTTACACACAGCTTTTAGGAAATTTTATATAAAATGTTTCTATGGTTTCACCCAAATATATCCCAGGTACCGAAATGTCTTTATTGAAGTTCAGATTTTTACAAAGAACTCTATCCTACTTCAGTCTGGGAGGTGGTGCTATATATCCATATCATGGCTCAGATTTTAATGCGTAAACCTATACTCAGTAAATAAGCTGTATTAAAGTATGCTTACCGTAAGAGCTCGTAGACAATAAAATAACGAGTGATTCTTAAAATCCCGATTTCAGTGTGCAACCTGGTAAGATTATGTTCGTTTAAGGTCAGAAGGTGATGTTATATTATTATCCTATATTCACAAATGCATACTCACGAGCTTCGAGACCAATTTTGCCCAAATTGAAACAAATATACAGATACGTCTTATTAGGTATTATACATAATCCGATTTTTAATTCCAACTCTTCCGTTTCGTAAAATTAACTGGCACCATTCGACTAACTATAAAATACTTATTTTGTTCCTTTTTGACTCAAACCAATGTTTATTCAGGTTGAACTCACTTCACATTAAAAAAATCTAAGCGAACAATCGTATCCATTCTTCTTGGGGCAAGTTTAAATGATTGGATGAGGTAAATTTATTAACATCCAATAAGACGCATTTAACAAAATCTGTTCTTTCACCACTATATTGACTTTTGAACTTATTCGTTCTATATTTTTGTTTATTGTTTTGTAAAATTCAGGGTTTCTGAACAAAAGTGTTATTGTGGTGCGTCTACCTGCTCTGGTGTAATGGGGGCGACCAGCAAATATTTGCAAGAAAAAGTTCGCATGAAAGACACTACAATGGTATGTCATGGATTGTTAGTGCGTGCAATGTATCTTTTTGTGATTTCTTTTTATCTACTTTTATCGCCAACACTTCGTAACTGACAGCAGTTAAATTTGTCCTAAATGGCGAAACAAATCCAGTTTGAAACAGTCAAAAATGCATAGTCAGTTTGGGATAGAAAACTCGTCGTCTTGTTACTGACTTCTGAGCAAAATTGAAAGCTAGACATTTTGCAGTAAAATATCAATACGATGACTTAAGTTTTCCTCATTTTCGACCTTATACTACCTGTTCTTAGGCGTCCTTTTTTCAAGTATCAATTATCATGACATAAGTACACGTTTGAATTGAGATAAGGCTTAGCAAAATATTCTTATTGCCACTCAATGTGTCATAATTCGAACCACAGTTACCAGTGACTTAGGTTTTGAGCGATTAAGTAGTTATATGATAATCTTGCAACCGTAGCTTCAGGTTAGGATTTGTAAGTTAGATACTACTCCTTCGGACTAACAAAAATACACAAAAAACTAACGGACAATTTCCCAGTGCTACTCAAGGAGGTAATATGACACAAATAACTCTATGTTTTGTTGCAGCACTCGCGTGTGTTGTGCATGATTCTATACTATTATCTTCATCATAAGTTCAGTAAGTAATTTAGCGTCTCAAGCGATTTATATTTTTATCTTGTCGATGTTTCGTCAAAACCAGTTGTATCATTCACGTGGGTAACTGAATCGAATGTTTCATTGGGCTGAGTTATTGCTGAGTTAATTTCTTGTCATCATTTAGTGCTTTTATGAATCATATCTTGGATAGATCTAATGAAAGATCCCACATAATGTACCTTCACTGATAAAGTTTACCAAGTATCGAGTTAAGAAAACCTGCACCCGGCTGATCTTCCCCACTCCGTTAACATGAGTCTGCGTGTTTGAATTTGCCGTAAGAAATATAGGTCGTAACAACCTGCCAGTTATATATATACGATCAAGGAGCCGATTGAATTCTAGAATAATGCTGTCTTAATATCTATCTTCCAAAATATGGAACAAAATATTGGTAACTGAAGACAAATTTGTCGTAAAAGAAGTTTTGATAAGAAGTTGGAAAACAAGTTGAGGTTTGCTTACATCTTGTATGGATTGGTCGTGTTTATCTTTCCATAAGTCCCCGAACACTTTCACATGTGTTGCTGATCAATAGTAAATGTCTTTAATCTTGTTAGTGCTACTGTAAAACAAGGCAATGAACAAAAGGGATTTTTATTGTAAGAAATTACACTGTATGTATGCATAACCTCTGGTCATCCATCTGCATCTTGCGGTGTGTTCTTCAACCCGAACTGTCTTCTCTCCTGGTCATCAAGTGTTCTGCCTACACCGTGATTTTGGTGCACTGAAACTCTTCTCTCCGTCTGACGACTTTGATAACTTCGACACCACGTTCCACTACACAGTATGTACGAGTAGTCTTGTGAATTGCTTCCATCACACTACCATCGACCAGTTGACTTAAACTATGCAGTGAAGTCACTGGCTAAATAGGTTTCTGTTCGATATATTTGCTAACATCTTCAAAAGCTTGTACAAAAACAAGTAGGATAGGATTAGACTATCCTGAGTACCTCATCCATTCTATTACTTTAGGTTCCTTTAATGTTGCTGCAGGAAACAACATGCTCAGTTCCCAAATTATTTACCACAAAGATCAGTTAGTTGCTTATAGCATTCGACTTCCAATCCCTAATTCGCTGGTCCGAACCTCGTCCTATCTCCGGTTTGTGCACCCAAATCGAATAATTATCCTCACAAAGAGTATGGCTTATAGCCTAGTACACGGATTTTTTATTTAGTTAAATTAGTTGCATTATTTACAAGAATATCAAATAAAAAGTTGAGAATTAATTTTCAACTGCTTACGTGACGTGATTTGGATTTGGAAATCGTTTTATCCCATTCTACTAATTGTAGTGGATCTATCACAGTTGACATATTCCTTTGCTAAATTCATTTTACCTCTAGGTTGAAAGACGCATTCTCCAACTCCTTCAATTAGATTCGTTCAGAAATGCAGACGATATAACTCTGTTATTACAAGTTATGGTTCAAGAATGCCTTACAAGGTACACTCGACTGCAGCTTCTCAGCCGTCTGATTAAAACAGAAAACGATGCTTGTCTTAAACTTTTTCGACAGTATAATGGTCTCGATATGTTGGCGGCCTTTATGTGTGATGCAGCGCCGAAAGATTGGGAACTCAAAAAGCAGGTATATGGAAAAATTGTTTTTCTTTGTGCGAAATGTTTTGTTAAACTACTGAGGTATCTCTTTGTGTCTTAAAACTTTTCCGTCTCATACCTACACATGGTAATTTCCAGTGTGGTGGTTAATTTTCAATTCACTTAGTTCATATAAATAACAAATTTGCTTGTATTTCGGTGTATGCTACTTATGTCGACAAATATAAGCAGTATGTAACACCAGTTGGAAGCGAAAAACCTGGCAGCAGAAGGCTGAGAAGATCGAGTTGAAGAGAATAGAAGGGAAAATAGAAAGGAATTGTGGGCTGAAAGAATCATACATAATTTGAAGGATAAATGATGAAAATTTTCAAGTGAAGTATTTAGTGTATGGTTCTAATATTTTACCAAGAGATTCTGTATTTAAATACAGTCGGTTGTCCCCACCTATGTTCTCGTTCATTATAATATGTGCATACGCGCTACTTTCACATGCATTTCGCTTATTATCACTTTATTTGCTTGCGCTTCGATATATTTTATACGTTAACAAAATGAAAATCTCATGTATGTTTGCAAATCTATTTCTTTCTAGATATTAGTTTGCTTGAAACACATCCCTGTTTCAGAGCAAAAACAGGTACAGTCGAATTCACGCCTTATGGAAATAGTAGCACAGTGGACTTCCAATCCTCACCACTGTCGGGCACGTAGTATTCCTCCCGAGTCGTGGAAGAGTGCTGACGTACATATAGCAGGTAAAGTTGCTCAAACTGCTGAACTTTGCTTTTAGATACTTCAAATGTTACTTTGGTTAGATTTTCCACTGATGAACTCCCTATGGAGTCGAATTTCGACTCTGATGAAACAAAATCACGTATGTTGGATGATTAAATTGGCAATTTATTTGTTAAAAAGTTCATTTTCATATTTTATCTAAGTGGAAATAATATATTTGAATCCATAGTTTTATAATCTGTTCATATCAAACAGTAAAAAGGACAGATTGTCATATTTTGTTTCAGCTTACCACCATTTTCTGTTCTTCAGAGAGATCAACACAAGAACATCACGAAAAACCAAAAAACAAATAGTAAAATGATTTCTAGTTTAACCAGTTGTTTGCACAATTTACAACAGTACCCAGTTCACAGACCAAGTCTATATTGAGTTCTCCTCAACCAGCAGTGGCTAGCCACTTAGTGATAGCTAGTAGTTCGGCATATGTTTCTCATGATCACCCATATTCCCCCTGTCAGTTAGATAGCTTTTGGGTATGAATTATATCGCTTACCGATCGTATTAGGTTTATTAATTTGATGATAACAAATACCATACTCAAAAACTAGTAATTCTTGCTATTACAGATGCGAACTTTAACATAAGATTTCTAACGATCCTTTACGAACATATTATTCTCAACTAACATTCCGTCTGTTAAAATACAAACTATGGTGAATTTGGTCTTTCTTTTCATCAGAATTCCGGAGACATTCACAAAGCGCTTTTGCGTTTGCTTCAGAATGTCCAGTAGGAGAATATATTCTTGGTCTTTAGATTTGGCGGCTTGTCGGTTTATTCATGCCATTCTAACTGAACACTTGATGAGTAGGGTGAAATAGATGCCATAATATTAAAACGAAGAACGAATTGTGAATGAAGTTACAGATGTATTTATGTTGTACAACCTGTATAGTTGTACTTTTAGTAGTGCTAATGAAATTAATATTGCTCTTTGTGAAAGTCAAGATTTTGAGACATTTCCGTGTAGTTCTATAATATTGACGCTTTAAAAACACCCCTACTTAGGGTTATAGAGATTTTCGATTGTAATGTAAATAGGAATTACTTTTCACGTATTTTATCTAAACTCGGTGTTTATCACTGAGATCCGTCCTTCTTTCAGCTATTACTTTGTTCCGTTCCTTCTCGTCCAATGTTTTGTTTCACGTTGAAACTTGATACAAATTAATTACAGATTGTATTTTCTCTTAAATTTAGGCCACTTATTATGGTACTTCATCGGACATCATTATTTCTCATGTTAATCTTCACTACACACTATTCTCACAAACTCTTTATCGCTATGGTAAATCGATGTATATACTCTCCTTTGTTTAACTGACTAATTACTCATCAATACGAGGATGCTAGCTCTATTTTTCCGTACTTAAACGCTTGTTACTAACTCCCTTGACGCCCCATGTATCTCAGATTACTTCCACATTTGAACCCAAACAGTAGGGGAAAGGCGCAAGATATCATTTAAAGCTTTGCTTCAATGGTTAATCTATTCACGGGAAGTGGGATTTATTCATTGATTTTCATAACCATATAAGTAATATTCCAAACGAGATGTCACGTAGTTCTTTATTTTTCTAGATGTCTTGAAGATCTATTTATTGCTGGATGGATAAAACGTTTTAAACCTTTTCCGGCTAACACTATAAACGGATATTTATTAACTTTTAACACTAATGAATTATTATCATTGAATACACTAAAACGTTTGTTTAAAATACTTGGAATAAACCCTGGTCAGAGACTGTCCACTACACCAAAGGTTTGAATATTGGATTCAGTTTTCATTGCTTGTTTGTTAACTAACTTGACATATGCAGCTCATTTATGTATAAATGTTGGGAATTCGATACATCATTTTCAAAGGTTTAGGAACTTTTGATGTCATAATGTATCATGCGCAGCTTCGGTCTTACTAATTACGGAAGCTGTTCACTTGTGTTTTTTCTACTGTTTCTCTTAATACTGAAAATTTTTTTTATAGATTCTGTGGCTTTTGTTTCTCATAAAAATCTAAGTGCACAAATTCACCATAATGTAATTTCTTGTGAGATGATCTACTTTCATTCTAAGATTTACAATATTTACTTTTCATGTTTCAGTTTCTAAGAGTACCAAGGACAATGAATCATCTTCGATACAAACAGGTGATAAAAATAGTGATTTTGCTGCATCACCTTCGAGTTCCGACTCATTTAGTTCTTCCTTGAAGGAGAATGCATCATGTGTGTTGCATGCTTCGACACTCCCAGTTTACGAAGAAGGATTTAACGCTATCATTCAAACTTCTGATTGTGATATGTCCCCCGTAACTGTTGTGGATGATGATAATGGTGAAATTGAAATCGGATATGCAGCCGACAACAACGAAATAAATATGGATACTGAAGAATGTAAAGCTAAGACGAATGAGGAATGGATAGAAGAGATCAAGGCTTTGGCTTGTAGACTGCTTGAAAAATGGTCTAAATTACCGGTAAGTTCTTTAAAATCTATAGGATTTACTGGTTATATATTTCATTATCATCATTTACTTCGAATTTGTTTTTATTATAATGCCATTTATATGTTTCTGTGTGTTATGATAGAAGGAAAACTACCGGATACCGCGATTGGAGCGTCAAGAGACCGAGAAAATGCTTCATATATCAAATCCAATTGGTTCTTCTCTTATCTCTTGGGGATCGGAATACAAAGGTCGGTACTGTTTGGAACTAAATGTTTCTGTTCATTTCATAGAACTATTAAAAACTGAAGTTGCTTTTATGTAAAACCATAGTTAGGGATTGCTTAGACCGAAAAAAAGTTTTGATATAGGGGCTTTATGAAGACGTACATTTTTATGGTTTGCATCACAGACCGATTTTAGATTACTATTAAGAACGAGGAAGCACTGGACAACTGCTTCGTCCTAGTTTGGGATTCTTCAGCATTGCACATTCACAACAATCATAACTACACATGACTGCTTATTGTAATGCTTTACTTTTTCTTTGTGTGAATATCAGATTTCTAAGAATGTGTAGGTAAAAACGATTCAAATAACAATATCGAAAGGAGGTTTAAATGAAATGTTAGCTGAGTTTATGATAGCTGTAGACTCGTAAACAAATGTGTGACTCAATAAACAATCTGAAATTCGACTACACCGTATTTTAACATTGATCATAAAGTTATAACAACTAAATATTGTTTCGTTAATTGGTCAGTTATTTTTATTGTTTGGTTTATCAGATGAACAAGCAATATCCAATAAATCTTGGACTCAGAATAGTAGCAGTAAATTCCAGTCAAATAAAACGTAAGTTTAAACACGATTATCTACTCTCCATTCATTGATTACCTATGCGTTTTCCCATATTAAATAATTCCAGAACAGTGACAGGATACCAACTGTTTGCCGTTCGAATCAGTCAGTAAAGCACTTAAATTTAATTAAACCTACTATCACTCTTTTATCTTAACTAGTCTTTGCTGGATTGTTGTTGTTTGAGGAAGATTCACGTCTTCAAATGTACCACTTCCGATCAGTAAGCATTATACAGTGTTTCTTATTTTATACTTTATAGTTTTTTTAAAAGCTTCCTGTCGAAATAAGGTACACATGATTTTATACTATCTATCCCGATTTCATGAAATAATGAGCACTTTCTGCAATACTATAATTAGTTCCCTGTTTTTGTTCTTTCTCAAGTCTGCGTGACAAACTGGTTTCATCTTTCATTCGAGAGCAGAATGGTCCAAAAGCATCCAACAGTTCGTCATGTTTGTCCAAAGCTGAGAGACGTATGCTTTTCGAAGCTCAAGTTAAAGCTAATGAAAATCAATGTTCATCTGAAAATTCTGTTCCTACATCGGATGATTTTGTGCAGACAAATCCATCTAATGACGAAAAGGATACAGATCATCTTCGTCAGGTAATTTTTTTGCTTGTTTCTTACCTTTATTTACTTATGATTCCATTTTTCTACAACATTTTATCAAATCCAAATATATTGTTTGTAACAGCCAACAATTAATTTCCTGATCAATATTAATTTATCATTTTGTTTTGTTTAATCCTATCGTATTTTAGTATTACTTTTCCAGTCAATATGATGGCTGCTCCCAAACTTCTGTGATAAAATCAAAATCTAAGATTTGTTTTTTCTAGAATACTACTTCCATGAAATGTTTATTACTATTAGTCTTATGGTCTTCACATAGTGTCTGATCAGTTGATGGCAAATTTACGAACATAAAACGTTATGTCTCGAGACCGCGGACTGATATCACATGCCATGTCATCAGTCAGATTCCTGATTCTCGTTTTTGTCTGTTTCGCTCCTACCACTTCTTGCACAGCTTATTGTCTTCGATTTGATCAGCTACATACCTCACGAGCAATTTTGATCGTGAACTGATACAACTAACTTTCCATTGGTCCACATCTCGCAAACTTCTCTCTTTACCTTCCTTAGGTCCAAAAGTCAGTCAACAGCTTCTACTTTATATGCTTCAAACAAACGTAGTTTATATACGGACATACCAGCCGCATCACGTCATAAAATGAAAAATTATACATAAACGGGCGAAAAGAGGCTATGAATAGGGTAAATTTAAGTAATAGAATGTCAACAAATTTTGAAGGCATGAGTACATAAAGATAGTAACCCAGTTGCTTAATAATCAAACAACAAAATTATAATTAAAAATAATCCGTAAATTAGTACTAAAAATATTCAATATATTATAATATTAAAAAATTATCTCATACATCGACTCTCTTGTAAACGAGACAACTCAGAGTGGTATTTCTAGAATATTAAATGATTTCGTGACATTTGATTTTCACTTCACAACTAAAAACATTTAGGGTTAGATACATTGTGTTATGTCCATAAAAATTTAGTGATAAAATTATAGTCAGTCAGTAACAACGTAGAACTTCGTACGTACGTACATCAGTTCGAGTTGTCATACCATATTATCACACAGATACAATTGTCCATTCAAATCCCATAGTGGTAGAGGTAGTAAGAGTATAAGCATTGATCGGAAAGATTACGGTTTGAAGATGTTATTTAAGGACTATAATCTAGTGAAATAAATTTGGAAAGAGAAAAAACAGGGACATGAAGAATTCAGAAGGTTAGAATTTGGAAGAACACAGAGAGTGGATGCACTTAAGCCATTGCAAACGATTTTGAGCCATGTCATTCAGGGTCTCTAACCATCGGTTGCTATCATCTCGTGGTCCCCAACCAGGTAGTCTAAACCTACCAACATGACTCAGTCCACTTGTCAATAACTTCATAGATTTGTGCCATATTTTTGTCTGACCGCCCTTAGCTTTCTTCCCACCTACTAATACACCATAAAATATCGCTCGTCGGGGCAGTCAGCTTTCGGGCATACATAACACATTTCCCAGCCATCTCACTAATTCATCAATTGATTTTCCATCCTTACCTAGCATCCGTTTCCTAACAACTGCGTTACTTACTCAACAGTCCCAGGATATACGAGCAATGTTTCGAAGACACCTATGATCAAATACTAGTAACCTACGAATATCCTCTACTCTTACCGGCCACGTTTCACTGCCATAAAGTAGGACGGAACGAACTGCTTCGCAGTAAACACGTCCTTTGGTTGGTATTGTTATAACATGAGTTATCACAGAACAGCAATCTCAGTAGAAAAGGTACTTTAAGCACAAGGCTGATGAGACTCCTAAGATAAGTGGAGCGATCGACACGCTCAACTACTTCACTCCCTATCATTAGTTCGGGTGTCGATACAACCCAATCCTGAAGCAACATTTTGCATTTCGAGGGGGAGAATCGCATCCCGAACATGCTTGCATTGTTGCTTAGAGTGGTCAGAAGACTCTGCATTTTGTCAGCGTCTTCACCAAATAAAACTATGTCATCAGCATATTCTAAGTCAACAAGTGAACCTCCTGGTAGAAGTTCAACCCCTGGAAATTTAGATGAGGAGAGTGTTATCTCTAAAAGTACGTCAATCACAAAGTTGAACAAGAATGGGGAGAGTGGACAGCCCTGACGAACACCACTTGAGGTAATCAATTCTGATGACAGTTCGCCATAAGCTCTCACTCGACCAGTTGTGTTCGAGTAGAGAGCCTTTATAAGGTTAATGTACTTCTTTGGTACTCCTTTCAGTGACAAACACTGCCATAGAACCTCACGATCAACAGAGTCGAATGCCGCCTTAAGGTCGAGAAATACTACCATTGTGAGGCGTCTGAATGTGTGTCTGTGTTCTAGAACCTGACGTAGTGTGAATATCTGATCTATACAACCACGTCCAGGTCGAAAACCGGCCTGGTTTTCTCTAGTCTGCTCTTCACGAGCTTGATTAGGCGTCGAAGTATTATTGAAGCTAATATTTTAGACACTATATTAGTCAAACTGATTCCTCTGTGATTGTCACAAGAGGACTTTTGTCCTTTCTTATAGACTGGCACAATCAGTGATTGAGACCAGTCAGATGGGATTACGTCCAGTTCCCAAATTCTACCTAAGACCTCGGTTAATCTCATTGCTAATACTGGACCACCATCCTTAAAAATCTCAGGAGTAAACCTGTCAGGGCCTGCTGCTCTCCCTCGTTTCAGATTTCCTATGGCTTTTTCAACTTCGTAAAGGGACGGAGGACCTACATTAACTTGCCATTCAGGTTGACTAGAGATCGTGGGAAACCGAAGTGTGGCTGAAGGCCACATCGATCCAATCTCCTGGATTGAGAATGAATAATATGTCCATCTTTCTCTGAGATTGTTTCGCTAACGGTCGGGTTCCTAATTCCGGTTTCCTTAACGAGTCTGAACAATTGTCTGCTATTACCTATTGCCGCTGCCTTTTCCATCTCTCTTGCTTTCGCTACCCACCACTGTTCGCGATCATTGCGTAGACTTCTTGTCAGCTTGCGCTTAAGCTGACTCCGCTCTTCATTATGTTCAGAGCCAGGTGGAATGAGTTTCCGAGCATCTATCAGTGCGATAGATGCTGCTGAGATCCAGTGTTGCTCCCTAACCTTCTGGTTTACCTTACTAGCAGATATCACTGCTGTTTCCACAGCTTTTCGGATATCATTCCATGCTGCATCGGGGTGGGCATCACATACATGGCTGCCTAACTGTTTTCCTAGTTGTTCCTGAAATATACTCTTAGCTTGACTATCATTAAGTGGGCCCTAAGAGGTTTCCTTGCAGCGTCTTTCCTACGTCCAGTAAGACGCAAGCAAATACGCGCTCGCACTAGAGCATGATCTGAATCTAGGCATGTGCTCCAGAATGAGCGACAGTCTTCTATCGAGCCCCTCCATCGGTGGCTGATAGCGATGTGATCTATTTGGGTCCAACGTTGGGACGAATTAGGGGGTCGCCATGTTAAAAGATGTTTTTCCTTATGCTTAAAGTTAGTATTTGCAAGGAACAGGCGGTTATCTGAGCATAGCTGCAACAGACGGTCGCCATTATCTGTTCTTTGAGCCACGACACCATAAGATCCACCTAGGTGTCTTTCCCTATCGCTTAGTTTACCTACTTGAGCATTAAAGTCACCGGCCACTATTACTACATCCGAGCGCCTAGCTTTTCGGAGAAGGTCCGAAAGCTTTCTGTAAAACTCATCTTTTACATCATCTGAGCTGCAGTCAGTGGGAGAATAGGCAGAGACGACGAAGAGGCAACGACGAGTGTCCCTATCTTTCCGGATTCTTACTGTTCCGTTCAGTCGGACAGCGCACAAACGACTGTCTACTGGGATCCACTCTAAGAGAGCTAGTTCTGCCCTAGGACTCAATGCTATACCTACGCCGGCGAGGCCACGGGAAGCAGAATCAGGGCTTCCAGATACACGAAGCGTAAATCGAGTCGGTTCTTTATTTTGGCATGGTGAGGTCAAATGAATGACGCTACTTGGATCCTGTATGCGCGTTTCGGAGACGCAGCACACATCGATGGCGCGAGATTCTAAAGTTTAGCTAAGGAAGCCTGCTGTCCTATTTGGCAAAGTGTTCGTACGTTAAAAGCTCCTACGTGTAGTTTAGAGCGTGGTTTCAGGAGACCAGGAATGGCGTTCCACGTACTCGAATCGTTTGCCCTAGCGGTGCGAGGTGATAAAGAGACGTGAGGAGGGTTAGTCATGGAGATAAGAGAGGTATTAGGAGGTGTAGGAAGGATTTGAATGTGACCACCTTGGTCTCTTGTGCTGTTACGGGTATGAGGGCTGATGTCACTTCCCGGCTGCCCACACCGTGGAAGGGTATTTCTTGAGGAACCTGAAAAGGAAATTGGATTAGTGTTGGTCTTGACGACCTGGGAGCGTGACCGCAGAGCCCAAGGGACAACTGCTTGAGGCCGGTCGCGCACGGCCTTTTTGTGGAAGGTTTTTGACGTGTTAGCTCCGTTCTTCAAAGGGCCTTACCGCCGGAGACGGAAATCCGTGAGGTAAGGTGAGGTGTGACATTTTTAGGGTCGACCTTTTCTAACCCCACCCCTCCTTGTGGGAAGGCAGCATCGCTGTCATGCTGGTTGTCCGAGGGAAACACCTTACTGCTGTCACACCCCTCTACAGTCAGCAGTACGACTTCGCCCTCAGACCTTGAGTTGCTGCTTTTAGTCTTACCGTTCACCAATCGACCTGCCTGGCATGGTAGAACCTACAGGAACATATGTTCCAGCCAATATAGCTCGGTTGGGTCATCACGATAGGCAAGCCCGACCACCGCGTCAAGGTAGCAGCTTCGGTCGGGGATAAAATTATAGGCTGTAAACAAACCATGCTAAGAAATAGCAAATCACAAACCAGTAATATTTGGTTGATTCTCTTTGCATCATTTCACGTTCGTGTTATTTGGTATTCGTTCTTTTCATTGTTTCAGCTATTACTCTGTGCACTTTTAAGTGAGTGCGGTCGAAACGATACTGCCCTTTCAAATCTTTTATCTAACATAGCTGTAGAATTGAAAAGCATGCCTGTTGTTTCTACTTTGTTACAAGCCTTACCTCGTATGTTGACTTTGATGTCCAGTTCCAACGATTCAGATTTGGTGAGTTATCCTCTAAATATTTCTTGTTGTGTAACGTTAGTCCCATTAAACAGATACAGAGGACCAGGTCGATCATATTTGCATCAATAAAAAATTCAGAAGGTCAATGTAAAACTGAAGTTAAATAAGCAATGGACAACTGGAGAAACGGAATTGCGTAGGTCCAATACAACCTTCCTTCGAAATACTGAAAAAAATCAACGGATTCAAGATAACTCTCAACCATAGGTTCCAAGCCTTACATGATCTACTGAAAGAGGAAGAAACTACTATGAAGGACAACTGGAAAGAAATCAAAGAAGCATTAACTTCAACGTGTCAGGAGGTTCTGGGTTGCAAGAAGCATCATCATAAGGAATGGATCTCCATAGAAACACTGGACAAGATCAAAGAAAGGAAAAACAAGAAGACGGCGTTTAACAACAGCCGAACACGAGCAGAGAAAGTCAAAGCACACGCGGAATACACAGAAGCAAACAAGCAAGTGAGCAGGAGCATTAAAGCCGACAAGCAGAAATATGTGGGAGACCTAGCAACGACAGTTAAAAAGGTGCAAGAGATGGAAGTATGAAACAAATATACGACACAACAAAGAAACTGGCAGAGAAATATTGCAATCCAGAAAGACCGGTCATGGAAAAAAAGGGAAGCTAATTACTGGAATTCAAGAACAGAAGAAAAGATGGGTAGAACACTTTCACGAACTCTTGAATACTTCAGCTCCACTGAATCCACCGGACATCGAAGCAACACACACAGACCTTCCTATAGATTTCACTCCGTCAACGATCAAATAAAGCAGGATGGTCATCAAACAAATCAAAATTGAGAAGAGAACAGAACCAGACAACATACCAGCTGAAGCACTGAATTCAAGCACAGAAGTAACTGCAAAGATGCCTCATATTCTATTTAGAAAGATTTGGAAGAAGAACAAGCGCCAACAGACTAGAAGGAAGGATACCTCACCAAGATACCAGAGAAAGGAGATCTGAACAAGTGTGAGAACTACAAAGGCATCGCACTACTATCAGTACCAGTAAAAGTTTCAACAGGGTTCTGTTGAACTGAATGAAAAACTCAACCAAATCACACTTGATGGAGAAGCATTGGAATAGATGGATGCTTTCACGCGACTGAGAAGCATAATTGATGAACAAGGAGGATCTGATGTAGATGAGAAGGCACTGGTTGGCAAAACATGGGCAGAATTCTTACAACCGGAGAACGTATGGAACTAAAAATAACTGTCAGTCAGTTCCAACGTAGGAACAAGCACATAAGTGCATCGGTCAAAGTCGCTGTATCTCATTAGCGGAACAAGTTAAACACCAAATTCATAGAAGTAATTAGTTCATCAGCCAACATGAAAGCAAAAGTCTTCAATACAAAGGTCGAGACAGTCCTATTGTACGGGCCGAGACTTGGAGAACTACTAGAACTTTTATCAAAATATGTAGGTATTTATAAACAATTGTTTACGCCAGACACTCGGTGTGTGTTAGTTGGATACTATCAGCAACAGTCTACTGTAGGAGAGGACAAACCAGCTTTGAGATGAAGATCAATTTTGAAAATGGCGCTGGAGGTGGATAGGACATAATTGACGGAAATCATCCAACAACATCACGAGGCAATCGCTAACATGTAGTCCTGAAGGGAAATGGGAAAGAAGAAGAAGAACAAAGAACATACTTCACTGGATATTAGAAGCAGACATGAAAAGGATGAATAGCTCCTCCATGAGGGCAGACAGTTGCAAGTAATGGTAATCCTATGCTATACAACTATCGAACCAGTTTTCTTATTTGTATTCTGTTAAGCACTTGACTTCCAATCACTGAGTCTCGTGTTAAATGAGACCTGGTACCTAAGGGCTGACAATAGTTATTTCTTATCATGGATTTCTTTAGTTTGCTAGTTAGTTCTGTACTATAGGACTACTTTTTATAGAATGGTAGTGTTTTAGTGAATTGTAATAATATCATGTATTATGAGGTACAACATTCTTTTAAATCAACGGTGATGTTTCTTAGAGTTGCTAATCGTTGGGATTCCTCTTTGATTTCACCATGGAAGTTCAGCACAAAAAATTGTTTCCCTGTGCGTTAGCACACATTCTATCCAAATTATAGCTGTTCTGTCAGTTTTCTAGAGAGTATATGCAATTTAGCGGTTTAAAGCGTCACCAAACATCACGTTTTGCTTTTCATTTCTGTTCATGATAAGTTGTGACGCGATTACTGATCAAACGTAATCTTCCACAGGTGTGTTTCTATTGTAATTAAACTTCCTAGTGATTCTTACTTTATTCTTATTTCATGCACATCTAACCTCCTACAAAGTCGTTCTTACCATTTATAGGCCCTATCTTGATACTTTGTTGTACAAATCATCTTCTGTAGACCTCAATTTAGGTTTCAAGATGTGCTATTAATTTTATATGTTTTAACTAACGTGTTCAGGGAATAATAATTCATCTACTTGTACAACATTTTCTTAGCTTCACTATTGTTTTCTCTAATGTGGTTTAATTCACAATTTTCCTAACTTTTCAAATATGTGTCTTGAATTTGTGCTTAAATGGTCTAAAACTTTTACATGTAATCAATAATCTCATAATTCTGTCTACTTATCTTAATCTTTAGAAAGGAACTTATCTGCACGCTTACATGAATGTATTTCTGAAATATTTTTCTACACTTTTATATTTAAAATGATATAGGTTACGCGTCTTTGTAAAGAACTCAAACGGTATGCTGATGATGACTTAAACTCATTACCTGCGGGCTGGAGATCAGCTGCTGACTCGAGTGGGCGACTGTATTATTACAATAAAGAAACCAATAGTGTTCAGTGGGAGAAGCCACTAATAAATTCCAATGAAAAAGATGACGTAAGAAAAACAGTTCATGTGATAATTGATTGAGCTTTTCATCAAATTTAATAGTCTAAAACTATTCATTTTCTAAATCCTTAAATACCATTGTTTTGTTTTTCAGAAAAACACCCTTACTGAAGAGCAATATGGACAGATGAAAAGACAGTTTACTCATGAGGTTGGTTGCCCACTGAGTTCTATCACATTTTTTTCTGTTTGTGAATCTTCTACTTACTAACGCGCGTAAGTTCACACCCATGAAATCGATTGTGAGTTAACCTTTAAATATAAGTGGCTAGTCCTACACTTATCCCTCATATCAGTTACCAGTGACTCTACTCACACATTATTATTATCCAAGATTTCAGAACTTTTATTGAATTATTTGAATTGATCTAAAACTCAAATTTTTCATATTTTGTTTCCGTCATTCTGATATTATCACTAGATTTCCACAAGAGGTATAGATCCAAGTCGAACATATAAATTAATATTATTTGTTAAATTGATGTTGTAGGGGATGATCAAAATAATAAATCCGTATGTGAACCATTTGTGTATCATCAAGATATTCTCAATCTAGCCTACGTGTATTTATTCATACTGTTTGGATCAATTGCGTTATAATTTTTTAAGGGGATAGATCACACTTCATACACTGAATTAATTTAAGCTTTCAAAATGGTCACCTACATCAATTTTCTGGTGTTCTATGTTTTCTGATCATTTCAAATATCTTGTCGAATCAGTTTGATGACAAAATTTTCTGTTTAATTCTCTTTAGGTTGGAAATTACATTTTGCGTCTTCTGAAGCCCTACAGACTACCCAATTGTTTGACTGGTCGTATAGACTCAAGCGAAGACTTTGTGCATATAACGAAAAAGGTAGGATTACTCTTTTATTATCTAGTAACATGTATGTATGATATACGTCCATGGCTTAAAGCTGATATCTAATTACTTCATTTTCCCATCTTCCATAAGTTTTGCATTTCAAATAGCAATGAGAAATTGCGAAATGTAGAAGACAAAACATCTCATGTAAGAAATACATGCAAATGAGTTTTCCTGTAAGTAAAATTAAGAGAGTATACCTGTATTTGATGGCTCATAGTCTTTTTCATTTCCACTACGACTCCTCAACAACGTAAAACTGTATTTTTGAAAGTGAGAATTTTCTTAACATATTGTCCAGCTCGTCAATACGAATATTCTAAACTTCCCTTCTGTACTTACGTTGGCACACATTCAGTTCCTTCCATGGTCAAAATAAGTTTATTATATTTTGTGTATGTTCATCTTGAGCTATATATTTATTGTCAATACCGCTCATCCAATAAAATTACAACGGAATACTCATAAACAAATAACAACTTGATGTACATCAAGAAATGCCGTCAGATTTCTTCCATGAGTTTAGTTTCTATTTAGACACTATTCGTATCACTCTTCAGGATTTCACTTATATATTTGTTATCTCATCGTAGTTGTAGTGTCCTTAATGTTCTGTTTACATCTGCCCATTTTAAAACTAATGTTCATTTGTGGTGAACATGATCTTCAGTAAAGGGATAGTCAAAATATATTGCTGATATCATTGTAATACATCATTCTTAATTTGTTTTTTCGATTTTCGTTACATTCATGTAATATTTTAGACAATTAAAAAGAAATTATCTCAACTCTTTTCCAGCTAACTCATTCGTTCGTATCGAAGGAACTAAAGCGATCATCACTAACTTCACCACCAACTTTTTCAAATGGACTTCAAGAACGTATACGTTTAAGTGTTACACGGTATATGACTTCACGCGGGCCAGTATATAGGCGTAAAACGAAAATCAATAATCCCGGGTGACTTTATATATATATATATATATATATATATATATATATATATATTACAAGTAAATCTGTATATAGTCAGATCATTCTGCATACTGGAGAGCAATTATGGTATATATATATATATATATATATATATATATATATATATACTTTGTTACAGTATATGTATAATCGTATGTCTTTTTTAGTGATAATTTAGTTTATTCAACTTATAGCTTCCATGGAAATAGTAGGAATTTTCAATTTTTTTCAAAAATTAAAACCAATATTGTAAATGTTAAATAAGACAATACTTATTTTATTCAATGGCAGCATTTTGCTACAAAAATTATTTACTACCGGTAACTTGCTTGGTTTTAATTTATTTCTCAGGTTTAGAACAATTGTACATGTTTTTCCTCTTGTAGTAGAAATATGATGAAATGTTAATGTTGTTCTTCTCATTGCACTTACTGATATCTTTCTAAGTGAAGTTGTAAATAACGAATGGCTGTGTTTATTATTGAATAACTTTAATGAACATTTTAACCAGGATAATACTGTAGTTTCACGTACGTCTATCTGTTTCTTAATTATTTACTTCAACTTCTTTACTCAAATGATATTTTTGAACTGATCTAGGCAGCTTTTATTTAACCTTAGTTTTTTTCCCCATTTATTAGTAACTGACAGTAATTATTTAAATAATATGTTTTACTGTAAATCCTAAATAAATTAGTGTTTTTTATGTGTGTTCTGATGTCCTTAATTACACGCTTTCAGTATTAAATCGAGCTTCAGTGTAGTTGTATCTTTTACTGTAGTTTGTTTAAAATATGTTAGCGCTATTGACATTTCATTTGCTCAGCTACACATTCTTCAACAAACTTATTTTTAGTAGTACTACGAACTCAAACCCATCAATATGTGTTTTATTACTGCATATTAACTGTAAGACTTTATATATGGCTTAGTGAACCCAACCGTACATCATTATCACTGTAAATATCAGTTAAACTTGTCATATCCTTGCACAAACTAATGCTTAAAGTACCTTTTCTACTGAGATTGCTGTTCTGTGATAACTCATGTTATAACAATACCAACCAAAGGACGTGTTTACTGCGAAGCAGTTCGTTCCGTCCTACTTTATGGCAGTGAAACGTGGCCGGTAAGAGTAGAGGATATTCGTAGGTTACTAGTATTTGATCATAGGTGTCTTCGAAACATTGCTCGTATATCCTGGGACTGTTGAGTAAGTAACGCAGTTGTTAGGAAACGGATGCTAGGTAAGGATGGAAAATCAATTGATGAATTAGTGAGATGGCTGGGAAATGTGTTATGTATGCCCGAAAGCTGACTGCCCCGACGAGCGATATTTTATGGTGTATTAGTAGGTGGGAAGAAAGCTAAGGGCGGTCAGACAAAAATATGGCACAAATCTATGAAGTTATTGACAAGTGGACTGAGTCATGTTGGTAGGTTTAGACTACCTGGTTGGGGACCACGAGATGATAGCAACCGATGGTTAGAGACCCTGAATGACATGGCTCAAAATCGTTTGCAATGGCTTAAGTGCATCCACTCTCTGTGTTCTTCCAAATTCTAACCTTCTGAATTCTTCATGTCCCTGTTTTTTTCTCTTTCCAAATTTATTTCACTAGATTATAGTCCTTAAATAACATCTTCAAACCGTAATCTTTCCGATCAATGCTTATACTCTTACTACCTCTACCACTATGGGATTTGAATGGACAATTGTATCTGTGTGATAATATGGTATGACAACTCGAACTGATGTACGTACGTACGAAGTTCTACGTTGTTACTGGCTGACTGACTGATTTACCGTATTTATGTTCATAATAGTTAAATATTTTTGGAAAAGAAAATAAATACTGTACTAATGTACGTACGAACGAAGTTCTACGTTGTTGCTGACTAACTGGTTTATGAATAAAGTTTTACTCTGTTAATCCCTTCCATATTCATCGACATCACGAAGCTATGAATTTCTTTTATTTGAAAGCATTATCTTATAACAAATTTATTCAAGATCTAGGAAGTATAAACTGTTTGCAAAGTGAAATAATAATATCACTGTCACACCATCAAATCATATCAGATGATAAAAAATACCCCATATTGCATAAGAAGTGTATAAACATCGCACAACCAGCATAATCATTTCGAAATTCGACAGTGTGATAAACGTATTACTATTAATGTAAGTCGGCGATAGCATGTACAGAGCCATACACAAAATCTACATCAGTTTGAGGGATGAAGGTAAAAATATTGATTACTAATTTGTCGAGTCATGAAGCGATGAATATCAAAACGTGAAAAACAAAGTATCAATAAAAAGAATGGAATCTATAACTTGATAAAACCATTCGAAAGTTACTACGTAAAAAGCGATAATTGCTTGTTTCCATTCTATCTGTTGGCGTATAGTTGACTAGACTTACATGGATTTAGATATCATGAAGTAATTACCCGTTTCTTATATCACTCAAGGTAACGTTCACTTGAGTACCACCAAATACATAATCATTTGTTCTTAAAAACGCTAAAGTGTAGTGATTTAGTCATAATTCGTTCGAAAATCTCAGTGTTTCGATTTCTATGTAATACGTCGTCTGTTATGAAATTTTGTTTTCTGGGATTATACAGGTCTCAACCACTGATTGTGCCAGTCTATAATAAAGGACAAAAGTCCATTTGTGACAATCACAGAGGAATCAGTTTGACTAATATAATGTCTAAAATATTAGCTTCAATAATACTTCGACGCCTAATTATAGCTCGTGAAGAACAGACTAGAGAAAACCAGACTGGTTTTCGACCTGGACTTGGTTGTATAGACCAGATATTCACACTACGTCAGGTTTTAGAACACAGACACCTCAGAATCGTAGTATTTCTCGACCTTAAAGCAGCATTCGACTCTGTTGATCGTGAGGTTCTATGGCAGTGTTTGTCATTGAAAGGAGTACCAAAGGAGTACATTACCTTGTAAAGGCTCTCTACTCGAGCACAACTGGTCGAGTGAGAGCTTATGGCGAACTGTCATCAGAATCGATTACCTCAAGTGGTGTTCGTCAGGGCTGTCCACTTTCTCCATTCTTGTTTAACTTTGTGATTGACGTACTTTTAGAGATAACACTTTCTTCATCTAAATTTCCAGGGGTTGAACTTCTACCAGGAGATTCACTTGTTGACTTGAAATATACTGATGACATAGTTCTATTTGGTGAAGACGCTGACAAAATGCAGAGTCTTCTGACCACTGTAAGCAACAATGCAAGCAGGTTCGAGATGCGATTCTCCCCCTCGAAATGCAAAATGTTGCTTCAGGATTGGGTTGTATCGACACCCGAACTAATGATAGGGAGTGAAGTAGTTGAGCGTGTCGATCGCTCCACTTATCTTAGGAGTCTCATCAGCCTTGTGCTTAAAGTACCTTTTCTACTGAGATTGCTGTTCTGTGATAACTCATGTTATAACAATACCAACCAAAGGACGTGTTTACTGCGAAGCAGTTCGTTCCGTCCTACTTTATGGCAGTGAAACGTGGCCGGTAAGAGTAGAGGATATTCGTAGGTTACTAGTATTTGATCATAGGTGTCTTCGAAACATTGCTCGTATATCCTGGGACTGTTGAGTAAGTAACGCAGTTGTTAGGAAACGGATGCTAGGTAAGGATGTAAGGTCGATTGATGAAGTGGTTTGCCTTTATCATTTGAGATGGCTGGGACACGTGATGCGTATGCCGAACGACCGACTGTCTCGACGTGCGATGTTCAGTGTTATAGGAGTACGTTGGATTAAAGGTAGGGACGGCCAAACCAAAACATGGCACAAGTCCATGAAGTCACTGATAAGTGGACTGAGTCATGTTGGTAGGTTTAGACTACCTGGTTTTGGACCTCACGATGATAGCAACCGATGATTAGAGACCCTGAACGAAATGGCTCAAAATCGTTTGCAATGACGCAGGTGCATACACTCTTTGTGTTCTCCCAAATTTTGATCTCCTTATTCCTTGTCTCTTTTTTCTCTTTCCAAATTTATTTCATTGGTTTATACTCTTTAAATAACATCTCCAAACCACAATCTTCCCGATTACTGCTTATACTCTTACTACCTCTACCACTATGTGTTTTGAATCGATAATTGTGTCTCTGTGCTAATGTGGTATGGCAATCCGAACTGATGTACGTACGTACGAAGTTCTGCGTTGTTACTAACTGACTGATATTTATCTCGTCTGTCTTTTTAACAATGAGATGTATTGTCTAAGCGCATAATATATCATTCAAACGGTGCTTTTACTCATCCTTTTCTAATATCATATTGTGCAATTCCTCAATCGTGTTATAAACCGCGAAAATATTTTCATAAGCCTTAACGAATTCTACTGACCTTTGAAAAGTTAATTTGAATAAAAATAAAGAGAACTCAGTGAAGAAAATTTTATTTTTGACGAAATCATTCACTTAAGCTGTGCATTTATATTTATAGTTATATGAAAAATATATGTCTATAGAAGGATAGAAAAGATTGCTTCGTAAATTGATTTGGGACTCTTATTATCGAATGAGGTTACGCAATTATTTGTCAATACAGAAGCATTTAGTCGCCCATGGACACTTCTCTCCAAAGGAATCTTTTAAAATAATCTACGCAAAGTAATTGGATCGAAGGAAAGTCGAATCAAATTCTAATCAATGCTGAGGCATTGGCAATCCAGCATTTCAAGCCCGAACTTTGCGTGCAAAAACGATACGTCCAACATCTCATCCTTCCTTGGCCCTAACTCCCATCCGTAATGTTTCGTTTTTTTCACTTTTTATTCTATTATTATTATCATCGATTTTTTTGATTTAGTGTTTTGTAATTCCAAACTGTAATCAGTTATTATTATGACCTTTATGTTTGTCGTTTTTCTTCGTAAATTTCAACTAGACAATTATCTGACCCGTAAATTATTTTCATCCTTACATTCTTTTCTTAGCCCTTGATTATTGCGTAACCTCATTTGATAATAAGAGTCTCAAATCAATTTACGAAGCAATCTTTTCTATCCTTCTATAAACATATATTTCCCATATAACTATAAATGCGAATTTACAGCTTAAATGAATGATTTCGTCAAAAATAAAATTTTCTTCACTGAGTTTTCTTTATTTTTATTCACTGACACAATGGGTTTTTTTAATTATCTGAAAAGTTAATTGATGATACATATTCGTTATTCATTAATCCCCTATATTTAAGTAATGTTGAATAGTAATCATTTAATTAACAGTTAAATTGTAAATATGTATGTACATGTAGCAGGTCATGACTTTGATTCCACTGGGTTACCAATCTCTTCAACTTGTTAAACATACATAAATTTCCTCAAACTAGTATAAGCTAAAAATATAGTAAATATTCCTTCGACAACTGTATTGTTCATATTCATACGTTGAATCTGCAGATTAATTCTAAGAACTAATATGCATATATGAATGCCAGGTGCTAGATCCCTTGCAACAGCTCACAATAAGGCTACATCTTAGACAATTTATGAACAAGTATATCTTGAATTAGATCAAGCTAAAATTTCATAGTAGAGATATGTGTTCGTTCGATATTTCTGGCTTCGCAGTGATTGAATAAAACCTTTTGTATTCGGGACTTTTCAATTAGTTCCTTTATTACCGTTTGAGTTGTTTATTTATATTAGTTTGCTACCAATCTGCGTCTCTTCCTTACTTACGCCTGTTACTCGCAATGGAACATACGCCGCCGACCAGTGTTCTCCAACCCAATCTGTCCTGGGCCTTCCTTTCTATTTCTGTCCAATTGTTGTTCGCTCTTCTCGTGTCTGTCTCCATTTCCCGGTGTAATATGTTCTTTGGTCCTTCTCTCCTCGTTTTGCCTTTAGGATTCCAAATGAGGGCTTGTCTTGTGATGCAGATGGGTGCTTTCCTCAATGTGTGTCTTATCCACTTCCAGCGCTTCCTGATTTCGTTCGCTGGGATCTGGTTTGTTCTCTTCCATGGTAGGTTGTTGTTGATAGTGTCTGGCCAATGGACCCAAATTATTTTACGTAGACAGCTGTTAATAAACACTTATATCTTCTGGATGATGACTTTCGTAGTTCTCCAGGTTTCCGCCCATACAGTAGAACTGTCTTGACATTTGTATTGAAAATTCTGACCTTGGTGTTGGCCGACAGTTGTTTTGAGTTTTACATCTTCCAAAGCCTCTCTGTAAAGTGTGATTCGATTGTTTCATGCTGTGTTGTA
This sequence comes from Schistosoma mattheei, assembly GCA_944470405.2. NCBI lineage: Eukaryota > Metazoa > Platyhelminthes > Trematoda > Strigeidida > Schistosomatidae > Schistosoma > Schistosoma mattheei. The sequence continues at coordinate 35,968,529 of OX103943.1, read as the reverse complement.
TTGGAGAATCTTGCATTTCCCTTTGTGTATGTTGACACGTACTGCTGCTACACTAGTCGTCTTTTCCTGCATTTTTGTTGCGTGTGCGATAGAAGAGCAAGATCATCTACAAAGTCTAGATCGTCCAGCTGAATCATAGTTTTCCACTTTATCCCATGTTCAAGACAGTATAATTACAGAAGATTTCAGAAAAGGTTTTTGTGGAGAGTTTTAGAAATTTCACAAGTTGAAATCATGAGTCAGTTGAAGCTAGACCACCATTGAAAACCTGGAAGCACTGGACGGCCGTTTCGTCCTGGTATGGGACTCCTCAGCAGTGCGCATCCACGATCCCGCACCACGCGGGGCTCGAAACCAGGACCTGCTGGCTTCGCGCGCGAGCACTTAACCACTAGACCACTGAGCCGGCATCCAACGGTGTTAATGTCTAACTTCAACCAATCCACGAAGTTGCGCCACCGTACACCATTGTCTTCAGTGAGTTGTTATCTCACAACAGACCGGTTGAACTCCACTGGTAACGGCTTCTCACTAGAACTCCAGGAGTTTTTCCTGAAGTCAGTCACTAGTGAGCAGTTGATTATTATCAGAAAGGGTTTTTGTGGAGAGTTTTAGAAATTTCACAAGTTGAAATCATGAGTCAGTTGAAGCTAGGTTTTCAATGGTGGTCTAGCTTCAACTGACTCATGATTTCAACTTGTGAAATTTACAAAAGATTTCGCTTAAAGGTCAAGATATTAGTTATTAGTTGCATATTATGCTTAAATGCTGACATCATAAAGACTTATCGTGATCATAGCATTGTTCAGTTTCTTTAATCGCACGTCAGTGAGTATCTGTGATAACTCACACAGCTCATGTGGGATCAGTATTCGTAAACTAAACTGGTATCATTATCCATATGAACCTCCATATAATTTGTTTTTGTTTCTCAAGCTATTTAGCCATTTGTTTTACAGGAAATCGAGTAGGTTGACGTTTAACAGTCATGTTATGTTTTAATTTCAACGACTCATTCTGTCAACTCCGCAGTCATTGTAACTGTTGAGACTCAGAATGATTCGAATGATAATCATTTCGAACTGCTGTCTAGTAAAAGTTTGAATAATTTAATTGAATTTCACAACAGCTACTAGTTATAATTTAATTGGTTTGGTTAATAATAATATTTTCGCAATGTTTTATGGGAATAATTCACTCGAGCTAATCACGACTTCTAATTTCTTAACTTTCAATTGGGCTTCTCTCTTTGAATATTCCTCAAAAGCAGATACCACATGTTCACAAGAGGCATGAATTGTTTCACCAGAGAGTATGTTACAGTTCCGAACGCATTAAACTTTCAATCAAGTAAAACGTTTTGACTGAATGTTCTGTTGACAATAATGATGTACCAAGAAATGCATACATATCCTTCCCACCTACAGATTCATAACATCGTAAATTCTAAATAGTGTCTTTCCGCCCATCACCGTGCGAAATTTTATTGTGATCGATCCTACTGTGGGGTTTGGAAACCAAATCCTAAACGACTCCAAATAATCTAATTGCCTGTATTTTGTGGTAAAATCGTCTCAGTAATCTTATGACACAGAAGCATATTTGATCATTGTACTAACTATGTAGTTAACAGCGTTACCTTGAACAAATTCTTATATGGACTTGATATCTCTTTATTTACTTAGACTCCAAACGACTTTTCCCATTGATCACCTACAGCCTTTAGGTGATACTGTACTGTAGGTTGCATTTCAGTAGCTTCCTTAGTAAGCATTATCTTCCACCCTTGAAACTTGCTAATAGTAGCAAACAGATCATTTATTCGTTATTTTATTTCATAAGGTTGTCGCTTTGCTTTATACGGTGCAATTCCCAATGAACATAGCAACCTATCTGTTACAAAGAACCATAACTAAGTAGAATATTTGGGACTTCTTTTTATCTAGTTAAAGACTGATGTTGTTGCTGTCAGTAAACAGATGGGTTTGATCAAAGCATATTGCTCTCTAAAAAGTTGAAATATTTATTTGAGACGGAATATAGAGGAAAATATGCGATATGGTGTGAGCTACTTATATCCACATAAGTAGTGTATAACGATGGTCAGATAGAATGTATTTCAGTGGAAGAACGGGAACGAAGAGCAATTGGTATGAAAATGCATAAACAATGAAATCTGAGACGATGGACTGAGATTGCAAAAGGAACAGTCATGTTTGATACAATTTATTGATACTTTGTAAATCGTCTATTTACTGTACGGTTCTCAGATCTTCGTGAGATTTTTGTGCTCAAATATATTTGGCTGTCCCCAATCGTGTTCTTGTTCACTACAGTGTGATCAAACCATGCATTAACACCTCTCGTACTTGATTGTTCGTAATTGCATTTGTCTGTTTACGCTTTATATAATGTGTTGTTGCTTGTACTTTTTGTTCTTAATTTCCTTTTTATTTGAGCTTGGTAGTCACTCGGAAAACCAGTGAATAATGTACACTTTAATTCATCGATATCTGTATTTACAGTGGCATGTCTTTTTAGAAGCATCTTCGTATATATTGTTTTTGCATATGAAATTTAACACGTGAATTGAAAAGATCTGTTGAAAGTACGATTCACGCGGACAAGCTACATATAATTTTCTCAACTAAACCAGTACTTACACAACGTATCAAGTATAGGCTACATACAGGGGGACTATGTGTGTATACCAATTCAACTGCTCCTGTGGAGCTAGTTACATAGGCCGTACTTAGGGTTTTAACCTTGTATGTTCATGAACATGTACCAGCATGGTTGGGAAAAGTTATTATTAAATTGATTAACAGTGCCATTCTTTCTCTCTTGGTAGCTAATGAACATAATATCAAAATAGAGAATACTTCCTCTATGTTTACCTTGACCTACGACTGGATACCTAAACTGAATTTTACAAACCTCTTACCCCCTTCCCATTTTTTAATTAGTTCTCTCTTAATGTTCATCCTATGTCCTCCTAGCCCTTCCACTTGAGTCCAGAACACAATACCAGCTTTTGTAATATGAATCGAATCGTTTATTACAGACATACTCTGTTTATATACTAATCAAACAAACCACATCGTACCATAAAATAGAAAACAATATTTGACAAGTGAAATAAATATTGATTAATAAGAAATGTCCATTTAAATTCTAAGGACACCATTAGACTTAACATGATAATTATTGGATAAGTATACAATAAGAATATTTATAGGATAATAGTCTATTATCAGTCCTCGGAAGTCACCTGTAACTTAATCTTCACTGGGTTATAACAGAATCCCAGAATTAACGCAATTGAATCAAGAATTACGACACAAGCACGAACGAATGTATTGTATTTAGAATTCGAATTGTACTGTTGGAGTGGTGTTTATTCCGTCCACTGTACAATAATTGTCCCACTGTTTTTTTATCAAAAGCTTACTGAATTTCCAATAAGCTACCCCCAACACTACAACATCAGATAAATCACCAAATTTTATCTGAGGTCTTTATTCATGGTTTTAGGTGTTATAGGAGCTATTTTCCGCCTGAAATGCCATCAGCTGGTCCTTTTTGTTAATAGCGATGGGATATATGTGACAGTCGATGGTTTATTTGGTGTATGTTCCAAGTTCATGCCTCCTCATTTGCTCGTTTACTTGTGTCTGTGTCGAATAAAGTGTGTATAATGGTGACCAATGATACGGTTGTTTTCGGTGGTCTTATGATACTCTCTTGTTAGTTTTGTTGGTGTATTTTTCCCGTGTCGCGGTGATATGTATCAGAGCCACGCTTCGGACTGACTTAGAGGGAAGTCGTTATACTGAGTGGGATGTTTGAGACGCCTCTTTCGCTTAATCCTTTCTTATTTACTAGTATGATTAGGAGCGAAAATCTATCGATTAATTTGTGCACGCTTCAAGGTCTCTTTATGAATTTATGTCTTCAGTATCAATCAATGCATGTAGTCTAGGCATTCAACTACTCCAATCGTAGTAAACTCAACAGCTAATTAGGAGTTTGCATGGTGCATTACAATAGAGTCTGGTTTGATATATTTACTTACTTACGCCTGTTACTATTCGTTGAGGATCATAGGCAGCCCATTAGAACTCTCCATCTAACCCTGTCCTGGGCAATACCTTACAGCTCTTTCCGATCGTCATTCATCCTTTACATATATGCTTCTATTTCCCGACGTAATGTGTTCATTGGCCTTCCTCTTCTGCCTTGAGGTTCACTATTGTAGACGTTGCTGTAACATTGGCCGTCTTCATCTACATCTGTTGCCGTGTGACATGGAAGACCTGAATCATCTGCGAAGTCCAAATCGTCTATTTGCATCTAAACTGTCCATTGTATTACGTGCTTCTCCTGAGATATGAAGGTCTTCATAATCCAGTCAATCAACCACAAGAAGAAAGAAAGCGCGAGAATAAGCAGCCTTGTCTGACACCGCTCCTCACTTGGAATGCATCTATCAGTTGTCCTCCATGCACGACTTTGCAATACAGCCCATCGTATGACTTCCATATGATGTTGACGATCTTCTAAGCTACTTTTCCTCTAGTGTCAAGGGTGGTTTCAAAAGGTTCCCCCATCGCCGTCAAGAAATCTGATCTATAGTGGCGAATCCCATTCTATTGATTGCTCAAAAATGATCCATACTGCTGCGATTTGGTCTGTGAATGATCGGTCCTTACAAAATTCGGCCTGTTGGTCTCGATGTTGAATGTCTACTGAGTTTTTCATTCAATTGAAAAGAACCCTGTTGAAACTTTTACTGGTACTGATAGTAGTGCGATGCCTTTGTAGTTCTCACACTTGTTCAGATCTCCTTTCTCTGGTATCTTGGTGAGGTATCCTTCCTTCTAGTCTGTTGGCGCTTGTTCTTCTTCCAAATCTTTCTAAATAGAATATGAGGCATCTTTGCAGTTACTTCTGTGCTTGAATTCAGTGCTTCAGCTGGTATGTTGTCTGGTTCTGTTCTCTTCTCAATTTTGATTTGTTTGATGACCATCCTGCTTTATTCGATCGCTGACGGAGTGACATCTATAGGAAGGTCTGTGTGTAGTATTCTAGAAAAAACAAATCTTAGATTTTGATTTTATCACAGAAGTTTGGGAGCAGCCATCATATTGACTGGAAAAGTAATACTAAAATACGATAGGATTAAACAAAACAAAATGATAAATTAATATTGATCAGGAAATTAATTGTTGGCTGTTACAAACAATATATTTGGATTTGATAAAATGTTGTAGAAAAATGGAATCATAAGTAAATAAAGGTAAGAAACAAGCAAAAAAATTACCTGACGAAGATGATCTGTATCCTTTTCGTCATTAGATGGATTTGTCTGCACAAAATCATCCGATGTAGGAACAGAATTTTCAGATGAACATTGATTTTCATTAGCTTTAACTTGAGCTTCGAAAAGCATACGTCTCTCAGCTTTGGACAAACATGACGAACTGTTGGATGCTTTTGGACCATTCTGCTCTCGAATGAAAGATGAAACCAGTTTGTCACGCAGACTTGAGAAAGAACAAAAACAGGGAACTAATTATAGTATTGCAGAAAGTGCTCATTATTTCATGAAATCGGGATAGATAGTATAAAATCATGTGTACCTTATTTCGACAGGAAGCTTTTAAAAAAACTATAAAGTATAAAATAAGAAACACTGTATAATGCTTACTGATCGGAAGTGGTACATTTGAAGACGTGAATCTTCCTCAAACAACAACAATCCAGCAAAGACTAGTTAAGATAAAAGAGTGATAGTAGGTTTAATTAAATTTAAGTGCTTTACTGACTGATTCGAACGGCAAACAGTTGGTATCCTGTCACTGTTCTGGAATTATTTAATATGGGAAAACGCATAGGTAATCAATGAATGGAGAGTAGATAATCGTGTTTAAACTTACGTTTTATTTGACTGGAATTTACTGCTACTATTCTGAGTCCAAGATTTATTGGATATTGCTTGTTCATCTGATAAACCAAACAATAAAAATAACTGACCAATTAACGAAACAATATTTAGTTGTTATAACTTTATGATCAATGTTAAAATACGGTGTAGTCGAATTTCAGATTGTTTATTGAGTCACACATTTGTTTACGAGTCTACAGCTATCATAAACTCAGCTAACATTTCATTTAAACCTCCTTTCGATATTGTTATTTGAATCGTTTTTACCTACACATTCTTAGAAATCTGATATTCACACAAAGAAAAAGTAAAGCATTACAATAAGCAGTCATGTGTAGTTATGATTGTTGTGAATGTGCAATGCTGAAGAATCCCAAACTAGGACGAAGCAGTTGTCCAGTGCTTCCTCGTTCTTAATAGTAATCTAAAATCGGTCTGTGATGCAAACCATAAAAATGTACGTCTTCATAAAGCCCCTATATCAAAACTTTTTTTCGGTCTAAGCAATCCCTAACTATGGTTTTACATAAAAGCAACTTCAGTTTTTAATAGTTCTATGAAATGAACAGAAACATTTAGTTCCAAACAGTACCGACCTTTGTATTCCGATCCCCAAGAGATAAGAGAAGAACCAATTGGATTTGATATATGAAGCATTTTCTCGGTCTCTTGACGCTCCAATCGCGGTATCCGGTAGTTTTCCTTCTATCATAACACACAGAAACATATAAATGGCATTATAATAAAAACAAATTCGAAGTAAATGATGATAATGAAATATATAACCAGTAAATCCTATAGATTTTAAAGAACTTACCGGTAATTTAGACCATTTTTCAAGCAGTCTACAAGCCAAAGCCTTGATCTCTTCTATCCATTCCTCATTCGTCTTAGCTTTACATTCTTCAGTATCCATATTTATTTCGTTGTTGTCGGCTGCATATCCGATTTCAATTTCACCATTATCATCATCCACAACAGTTACGGGGGACATATCACAATCAGAAGTTTGAATGATAGCGTTAAATCCTTCTTCGTAAACTGGGAGTGTCGAAGCATGCAACACACATGATGCATTCTCCTTCAAGGAAGAACTAAATGAGTCGGAACTCGAAGGTGATGCAGCAAAATCACTATTTTTATCACCTGTTTGTATCGAAGATGATTCATTGTCCTTGGTACTCTTAGAAACTGAAACATGAAAAGTAAATATTGTAAATCTTAGAATGAAAGTAGATCATCTCACAAGAAATTACATTATGGTGAATTTGTGCACTTAGATTTTTATGAGAAACAAAAGCCACAGAATCTATAAAAAAAATTTTCAGTATTAAGAGAAACAGTAGAAAAAACACAAGTGAACAGCTTCCGTAATTAGTAAGACCGAAGCTGCGCATGATACATTATGACATCAAAAGTTCCTAAACCTTTGAAAATGATGTATCGAATTCCCAACATTTATACATAAATGAGCTGCATATGTCAAGTTAGTTAACAAACAAGCAATGAAAACTGAATCCAATATTCAAACCTTTGGTGTAGTGGACAGTCTCTGACCAGGGTTTATTCCAAGTATTTTAAACAAACGTTTTAGTGTATTCAATGATAATAATTCATTAGTGTTAAAAGTTAATAAATATCCGTTTATAGTGTTAGCCGGAAAAGGTTTAAAACGTTTTATCCATCCAGCAATAAATAGATCTTCAAGACATCTAGAAAAATAAAGAACTACGTGACATCTCGTTTGGAATATTACTTATATGGTTATGAAAATCAATGAATAAATCCCACTTCCCGTGAATAGATTAACCATTGAAGCAAAGCTTTAAATGATATCTTGCGCCTTTCCCCTACTGTTTGGGTTCAAATGTGGAAGTAATCTGAGATACATGGGGCGTCAAGGGAGTTAGTAACAAGCGTTTAAGTACGGAAAAATAGAGCTAGCATCCTCGTATTGATGAGTAATTAGTCAGTTAAACAAAGGAGAGTATATACATCGATTTACCATAGCGATAAAGAGTTTGTGAGAATAGTGTGTAGTGAAGATTAACATGAGAAATAATGATGTCCGATGAAGTACCATAATAAGTGGCCTAAATTTAAGAGAAAATACAATCTGTAATTAATTTGTATCAAGTTTCAACGTGAAACAAAACATTGGACGAGAAGGAACGGAACAAAGTAATAGCTGAAAGAAGGACGGATCTCAGTGATAAACACCGAGTTTAGATAAAATACGTGAAAAGTAATTCCTATTTACATTACAATCGAAAATCTCTATAACCCTAAGTAGGGGTGTTTTTAAAGCGTCAATATTATAGAACTACACGGAAATGTCTCAAAATCTTGACTTTCACAAAGAGCAATATTAATTTCATTAGCACTACTAAAAGTACAACTATACAGGTTGTACAACATAAATACATCTGTAACTTCATTCACAATTCGTTCTTCGTTTTAATATTATGGCATCTATTTCACCCTACTCATCAAGTGTTCAGTTAGAATGGCATGAATAAACCGACAAGCCGCCAAATCTAAAGACCAAGAATATATTCTCCTACTGGACATTCTGAAGCAAACGCAAAAGCGCTTTGTGAATGTCTCCGGAATTCTGATGAAAAGAAAGACCAAATTCACCATAGTTTGTATTTTAACAGACGGAATGTTAGTTGAGAATAATATGTTCGTAAAGGATCGTTAGAAATCTTATGTTAAAGTTCGCATCTGTAATAGCAAGAATTACTAGTTTTTGAGTATGGTATTTGTTATCATCAAATTAATAAACCTAATACGATCGGTAAGCGATATAATTCATACCCAAAAGCTATCTAACTGACAGGGGGAATATGGGTGATCATGAGAAACATATGCCGAACTACTAGCTATCACTAAGTGGCTAGCCACTGCTGGTTGAGGAGAACTCAATATAGACTTGGTCTGTGAACTGGGTACTGTTGTAAATTGTGCAAACAACTGGTTAAACTAGAAATCATTTTACTATTTGTTTTTTGGTTTTTCGTGATGTTCTTGTGTTGATCTCTCTGAAGAACAGAAAATGGTGGTAAGCTGAAACAAAATATGACAATCTGTCCTTTTTACTGTTTGATATGAACAGATTATAAAACTATGGATTCAAATATATTATTTCCACTTAGATAAAATATGAAAATGAACTTTTTAACAAATAAATTGCCAATTTAATCATCCAACATACGTGATTTTGTTTCATCAGAGTCGAAATTCGACTCCATAGGGAGTTCATCAGTGGAAAATCTAACCAAAGTAACATTTGAAGTATCTAAAAGCAAAGTTCAGCAGTTTGAGCAACTTTACCTGCTATATGTACGTCAGCACTCTTCCACGACTCGGGAGGAATACTACGTGCCCGACAGTGGTGAGGATTGGAAGTCCACTGTGCTACTATTTCCATAAGGCGTGAATTCGACTGTACCTGTTTTTGCTCTGAAACAGGGATGTGTTTCAAGCAAACTAATATCTAGAAAGAAATAGATTTGCAAACATACATGAGATTTTCATTTTGTTAACGTATAAAATATATCGAAGCGCAAGCAAATAAAGTGATAATAAGCGAAATGCATGTGAAAGTAGCGCGTATGCACATATTATAATGAACGAGAACATAGGTGGGGACAACCGACTGTATTTAAATACAGAATCTCTTGGTAAAATATTAGAACCATACACTAAATACTTCACTTGAAAATTTTCATCATTTATCCTTCAAATTATGTATGATTCTTTCAGCCCACAATTCCTTTCTATTTTCCCTTCTATTCTCTTCAACTCGATCTTCTCAGCCTTCTGCTGCCAGGTTTTTCGCTTCCAACTGGTGTTACATACTGCTTATATTTGTCGACATAAGTAGCATACACCGAAATACAAGCAAATTTGTTATTTATATGAACTAAGTGAATTGAAAATTAACCACCACACTGGAAATTACCATGTGTAGGTATGAGACGGAAAAGTTTTAAGACACAAAGAGATACCTCAGTAGTTTAACAAAACATTTCGCACAAAGAAAAACAATTTTTCCATATACCTGCTTTTTGAGTTCCCAATCTTTCGGCGCTGCATCACACATAAAGGCCGCCAACATATCGAGACCATTATACTGTCGAAAAAGTTTAAGACAAGCATCGTTTTCTGTTTTAATCAGACGGCTGAGAAGCTGCAGTCGAGTGTACCTTGTAAGGCATTCTTGAACCATAACTTGTAATAACAGAGTTATATCGTCTGCATTTCTGAACGAATCTAATTGAAGGAGTTGGAGAATGCGTCTTTCAACCTAGAGGTAAAATGAATTTAGCAAAGGAATATGTCAACTGTGATAGATCCACTACAATTAGTAGAATGGGATAAAACGATTTCCAAATCCAAATCACGTCACGTAAGCAGTTGAAAATTAATTCTCAACTTTTTATTTGATATTCTTGTAAATAATGCAACTAATTTAACTAAATAAAAAATCCGTGTACTAGGCTATAAGCCATACTCTTTGTGAGGATAATTATTCGATTTGGGTGCACAAACCGGAGATAGGACGAGGTTCGGACCAGCGAATTAGGGATTGGAAGTCGAATGCTATAAGCAACTAACTGATCTTTGTGGTAAATAATTTGGGAACTGAGCATGTTGTTTCCTGCAGCAACATTAAAGGAACCTAAAGTAATAGAATGGATGAGGTACTCAGGATAGTCTAATCCTATCCTACTTGTTTTTGTACAAGCTTTTGAAGATGTTAGCAAATATATCGAACAGAAACCTATTTAGCCAGTGACTTCACTGCATAGTTTAAGTCAACTGGTCGATGGTAGTGTGATGGAAGCAATTCACAAGACTACTCGTACATACTGTGTAGTGGAACGTGGTGTCGAAGTTATCAAAGTCGTCAGACGGAGAGAAGAGTTTCAGTGCACCAAAATCACGGTGTAGGCAGAACACTTGATGACCAGGAGAGAAGACAGTTCGGGTTGAAGAACACACCGCAAGATGCAGATGGATGACCAGAGGTTATGCATACATACAGTGTAATTTCTTACAATAAAAATCCCTTTTGTTCATTGCCTTGTTTTACAGTAGCACTAACAAGATTAAAGACATTTACTATTGATCAGCAACACATGTGAAAGTGTTCGGGGACTTATGGAAAGATAAACACGACCAATCCATACAAGATGTAAGCAAACCTCAACTTGTTTTCCAACTTCTTATCAAAACTTCTTTTACGACAAATTTGTCTTCAGTTACCAATATTTTGTTCCATATTTTGGAAGATAGATATTAAGACAGCATTATTCTAGAATTCAATCGGCTCCTTGATCGTATATATATAACTGGCAGGTTGTTACGACCTATATTTCTTACGGCAAATTCAAACACGCAGACTCATGTTAACGGAGTGGGGAAGATCAGCCGGGTGCAGGTTTTCTTAACTCGATACTTGGTAAACTTTATCAGTGAAGGTACATTATGTGGGATCTTTCATTAGATCTATCCAAGATATGATTCATAAAAGCACTAAATGATGACAAGAAATTAACTCAGCAATAACTCAGCCCAATGAAACATTCGATTCAGTTACCCACGTGAATGATACAACTGGTTTTGACGAAACATCGACAAGATAAAAATATAAATCGCTTGAGACGCTAAATTACTTACTGAACTTATGATGAAGATAATAGTATAGAATCATGCACAACACACGCGAGTGCTGCAACAAAACATAGAGTTATTTGTGTCATATTACCTCCTTGAGTAGCACTGGGAAATTGTCCGTTAGTTTTTTGTGTATTTTTGTTAGTCCGAAGGAGTAGTATCTAACTTACAAATCCTAACCTGAAGCTACGGTTGCAAGATTATCATATAACTACTTAATCGCTCAAAACCTAAGTCACTGGTAACTGTGGTTCGAATTATGACACATTGAGTGGCAATAAGAATATTTTGCTAAGCCTTATCTCAATTCAAACGTGTACTTATGTCATGATAATTGATACTTGAAAAAAGGACGCCTAAGAACAGGTAGTATAAGGTCGAAAATGAGGAAAACTTAAGTCATCGTATTGATATTTTACTGCAAAATGTCTAGCTTTCAATTTTGCTCAGAAGTCAGTAACAAGACGACGAGTTTTCTATCCCAAACTGACTATGCATTTTTGACTGTTTCAAACTGGATTTGTTTCGCCATTTAGGACAAATTTAACTGCTGTCAGTTACGAAGTGTTGGCGATAAAAGTAGATAAAAAGAAATCACAAAAAGATACATTGCACGCACTAACAATCCATGACATACCATTGTAGTGTCTTTCATGCGAACTTTTTCTTGCAAATATTTGCTGGTCGCCCCCATTACACCAGAGCAGGTAGACGCACCACAATAACACTTTTGTTCAGAAACCCTGAATTTTACAAAACAATAAACAAAAATATAGAACGAATAAGTTCAAAAGTCAATATAGTGGTGAAAGAACAGATTTTGTTAAATGCGTCTTATTGGATGTTAATAAATTTACCTCATCCAATCATTTAAACTTGCCCCAAGAAGAATGGATACGATTGTTCGCTTAGATTTTTTTAATGTGAAGTGAGTTCAACCTGAATAAACATTGGTTTGAGTCAAAAAGGAACAAAATAAGTATTTTATAGTTAGTCGAATGGTGCCAGTTAATTTTACGAAACGGAAGAGTTGGAATTAAAAATCGGATTATGTATAATACCTAATAAGACGTATCTGTATATTTGTTTCAATTTGGGCAAAATTGGTCTCGAAGCTCGTGAGTATGCATTTGTGAATATAGGATAATAATATAACATCACCTTCTGACCTTAAACGAACATAATCTTACCAGGTTGCACACTGAAATCGGGATTTTAAGAATCACTCGTTATTTTATTGTCTACGAGCTCTTACGGTAAGCATACTTTAATACAGCTTATTTACTGAGTATAGGTTTACGCATTAAAATCTGAGCCATGATATGGATATATAGCACCACCTCCCAGACTGAAGTAGGATAGAGTTCTTTGTAAAAATCTGAACTTCAATAAAGACATTTCGGTACCTGGGATATATTTGGGTGAAACCATAGAAACATTTTATATAAAATTTCCTAAAAGCTGTGTGTAAGAATAAGTCTTAATTTTCGACCTAGTCACAGAGTAACTATAAAGCAAACGTAGTTTAGTATGATTATATAGTCACAGCTGATCCAAGCATGTAGGTTTAAATAAAAGCCTTTAAACCTCAATATTTCATGTACTTATTTTCAATTGCCGAGTGGCAGATTCCAACATTTTGCATACCGTCAAGAAATTCATGTAGTATTACTAACAGCGGGTTGATTTATAGACCTAAATTTAGCTGAATTGAGATACACTAATTGGGATTTTGTTCGGTTATTTGGATACATGACATCACTGGGATAAAACAAACTATGAACAGAGATTGTAGTGTGGCGTCGAGTCGCGGTTGACTATGATCACCACTACAGGAAGACTACGTGCCAGTTAACCGACAAGATCCCCCGTAAGTCAAATATCAGAAGGCAGTTGATGGCTGTAGTCGAGATGTATTTGCTGGCTATCTCGTGGTATCGAAAGAATACTGAGATCGTGCCAGGTTACAAGTGTGGTTACTGAGCGTAACCGAATTTGCGCAATGTCACAATCAACGGAAGGAAGAGTCTTTAGTACAGTTAAACAAACAAGTACAGTAAAACAATCACTGGTACAATTGGTTATAATAATAATTGTTTCCATTAAACCAATCGCGTTCTCTTGATAAAAGTAGGTCACTGCAAGATCATGAATGTCTAGAGAGAATCCGGGCTAAGGACCTTCTGTGACTGTGTTTGATCATCGTTATCTCCGAATAAACTGTCAGCATTTAGAGGTAACACCATGTTAGTAATGCAGAGGTTCGGATATCTGTGTTCGGGGGTGGTGACAACAGCCCAATTAGTTTCGTCATGTTGAAATACTGGCTCCAGTGGTTTGAATATGTACTTCAAATGTCTTCCAAGCGACTTCCACATCGTGCTTTGTTTCGTGACACTGGGTTCGGTTAGCGAGAGCGGAGGAATGATCAGTTTATGACACGCTGCTGAGGTATGAAAAAACATTGTATAAGACTGTAATCCATTGGTGCAAATTAATGTCTTGAGATATTATTAGACATAGCTCAGTCCTGTTGTAATTTGGTTTCACTTCTGGAAAACAAGAGGGACTTCTGTAACTAAAAGTAGTATTTCGGAATATTTTTTCACATGTACTGTTTTTCCTGTTCACTCACTTATTCACTTAATTGTTTTTTGATCATATTAACCCTCCATTGTCTATCTTTACACGACTTCATTCACTTATTTGTGTGGCAAAGATTTATTTTAGTGCCCGTTTTCATCAATATTTGTATTTAAATAAACAAACAAAACCTAATTCAATTTATTAAATTCCGACTTTCTATTGAAAATGTCTATACGTTCCTCCTTAATTCGAAAAAGTTATAGGCAGAACAACCAGGAATTTTCATCAATTTAGTCAAGTTACTGGACTTTAGATTTAGACATTTAGAACACTAGAATCATTTTAGGACACGTTAGACGACAAACCAACCAATATCGTTCAGAAAACACTCAACTATAATCAGCAGTTACCTGAGTAAGCATCTATCGAAAACTAACCACTGACACGTGAAACGTTATTGCTTCAAGGAACACACCAATATCACCAGTAGTTAATACCACTATTTGTGTGGATAGAATCCAAAGTCCTATCTATCAGCTGAAGTTTATCATTTTTAAATGATAAAATACGAATTAGATTCATTTAGATACTCATTACAATCATTTAGACTGTTTCCCAGCACAATCATTTTGACACGTAATTACAAGCTAGACACCTGGTAAATAAACATAACTGAATATTAAACACATATTACGAATCTCAAGGTTTATAGATAGTCAGTGCTGTTAAAAGTACTATTAACAAAACTGGTTTTGCTTTAACATCTACACAAAGTTGCTGCATTTAATCAAACTTCAGATTAATGGTTCCAATTTTAATTCTAATAATTCTCCTGTCACTAAGGACTCTTTAGATAATTTCGAATTTCATTTCGGTGGAGGTGATAAAAATCAGATTTTTGAAAAATTTAAATGACCTAAGAGAACTGTAAATAAACGCGGACTTCATTTTAGACATACTAACAGACAGTCAACTTGTGATATTTGTGGTGAAAAATCAGTGCCCTTGCCCTTCAACTAAATATTTTATATTTTGCTTAAACCTATCATGATACAATACAATCCCGTGTTGCAAACTTTGAATTTGGATCCTTGATTTTCTTGTTGAAGTTCTATATTATTACTCTTTCGTTATATTATTTCCAGGTCATAAAAAATTGGCAATAATTTTTTCTCATTTAAATCACCATATTGATACCAACATAGTAATAATAATATTATTGTCGATTGCTCATATAGTTTGTTTGACACAGGGAACTGAAAGCTAACTTCCGAAGTATACAGTATTCTATGACATAAAATATTGCTAAAAATTAATTACTTCACTTATTGATACTTTGAAAGATTATTCAATTCCGTGTCAATTTTGAGTAAAAGTAAGTGTAAATTTTGGGAGAAATACTAATTATTTACCCCAGACTTGGGAAAAGGATGACATTTTGACACATTTTTGCCTATATTCACTCCGATTTCTCTCAAAACATTTCCCCAGAGTTTGCCTTGGTTTCCTCTCCTTCTGGTGCTTAGATTGAAGCTAATAACTTAATATCTCAATACGTCTGTAATTAGTTTACTTATATCGACAACAAAAGTTGTCTTCAGTTTAGCCGTCGTGTACAGTATGTTGTCCGTATCTGATACGAAAGATAAAAGATAAGACTTAACTGTATGTTCGCAAGATATATGCACTTGAAAATAAGACAGTTCCTATGGTTAAAAGTGTAATGAATGAGGTTTTAATGAAAGTATATAGTAATTCTGTTTGGTCATGGATTATGTTCCGGCAGATTATATTTTATTTGGTGCCTGGTAATCTGTAATATCAGTGCGTTAAATATCAATGAGTATTTTTCTGAAACTCTGCTCTATACTCACTTTATTGTTTATTTTCTCAGATGACTTGACGTATTTTGTAAGGTGGCTCAACTGGAACATATAATATAGATATATCTGGTAATTTACTTGGATAAATATTTTTTTCAGGAATGGCTTCCTAATTCTGGTTTTAGTTCTTTTGACGAAATTCAGTATCGTAGGAAAACCTCTTTACAGATAACCATCTACGTGCACGGAGCTGAACGAATCAACGTTACCCACATGTTATTTGTTGATTGATGTCTACATCCAATAGAGATACTATTCACTTTTACCTAGGCACTCATATATGTCACACATTTTCTAAATCCAGCTATGCTAACTATAAATCGAATGTACTAGCTTGTATCATTTATGTTAACGACGTTATTACGAAATTAATTAATGAGCTTTATTATAAAAAGTATGTGGGTCTTTGGATCATTGTGGAGTGAATTTCTTTTATGTTACCTAGATATAATAACTCGACTACGTTATGATGATGGTATTGGTTAAATGGTAGATAACATGGAAAATGGTCTCCTCGTCAGTAACTGACTGACTGAGGGTCAGTAAAGGTCTCGACAAAAAATCTATAAGATTTTACACTACGGCTAGATACATTAGCCTTTTAATGAATTATATATCAAAAATCGGCCGATAACTGTTTGACGTCAAAATACGCAAAACTAAAGCAGTTTAACTGTACACATCTCAGTCTATCTAAGCCACTTTACATCCACGTTATATTCACATTTCTAAGTCAGATAATTGCGATATAACAATCAGATATGGAATGAATATATGTAATGATTTGAAGTAATGCAGAGGAATACCACGTAATGAAGCAGCATCGATTTTAAACAGAATGAGACTACTGTAACAAGGAAATAAGAAAAATCTAAGGAACAAAGTCAGTTAATGAGAGAAGCCGTAGCACTAGATGGCAAATATTGTTCACATATTAAACATTTCTCAAGTCACACACTACGTCCATTTATTAAAAGCGCTCTAAACGTACGAACCACACTGCTTGGCAGCCCAAACTATGACTGCACTTATTGTGTTCAACACTTAAGTAAACGCAGTATTTGGATATCTACACATGATCGAGTGGTCCGTTGATCTGACTCCGGTTTGATCGTATAATGATGTTAATGAAATATAAACGCCATCAACCCTCATATATAATTATCGGCCAAACTCACGTTAATGAATAGCGGAATAAAATAAGCTACATATGAGAATGAATTTTGGTTACGTACATTTCATAAACTCATTGATCCAAGCAGACAATCTAAGAAACTAGGTAGATTTGCAGATGGGAGAAAGCAAGTGCCAATTTGATTCGGTCAAGCGTAACTCTAAAAAATAGCCAGACGGAAACAAGCTAAAGACACGTGATGAGTAGGGTCAGCGGTATATGCACATACATCCATATAAAAACAGTCTACGTTATAAGCGGATAATTGACAAGATCGAAATGTGACTCGAGAAGAATAAATAAACTGGTCTGTCAGGAATCTAGAATAGCTCATGTGAACGTGACACAGAATGACATGTGACAACAGACATGTACATGTTCTAAACACGTCATAGTTGCGGGCCAATCAGAAGAGTTTGAGCGATTTCAAGGTCATGGCGTCTATTTCAGTACCCATTGCACACGTACGATCGGTTTACGGCAGAATCTAAATAAGACGTTATAATTATGTGACTACAACAAATAAGATTACTAAGAATTTCTCTAATTTGTGATTGCGGTAGCCAGATGACTCTTGGCTCTTGTGCAGACAGTTTCGATGTAGTATACCTTGGAGGAGAAAGACTGATAGAAACCCAAGCAACACAAAAAGGGGAAATAAAGGGGAAGAAAGGGTAAATAAAGCGGTCGAAAGGGGAAATAAAGGGGAAATGTCGCTTTTTCCCCCTTACGTCGTGTATTAGGGGGAAATTTGTCGACAATTCTACGTAACGTACAGTGTTAGAATGAATCGCATGCGGAACGGAAGTTTTCATAAACTTCGACAAATTTATGCACCGCAAATTAAAAAAACAAAAGTATTGTCATAGAAACAATGTACAAAATACGGAGACAGGCATTCGGTTGATACGCATATAGAGTGACTTCGTTTGTTGTTTAGCTGAAGTGTTCCGACATGCTTGGGAGCCATCACAAAAAACTTACGTGATGCAGGTGAGTGACGTGCTCTCTGGATTTTAGGTTGATTGTAACTGATTACCTCCTTAGGCCAATAATATGACTTTTAATGATGTCAGTGAGAATGTTCGTAGACGTAGGGCCACTGTGAACTTGTCACGTTCCCTTGGTTGTCACAGAACCACTTATAGTCGGAGGTGGAATAAAATGAGAGCTGCTTTAATGAAAAAATATCACTTTCTTTCGTTCAGTGAGTTTGCTAATGAAAGCACCGTAAAAGTTAACTGAGTTTAACAATGTTGTTTACTTAATTGATAGAAGTAAAGAGAGAAGTCAGTTGTAATGAAAGTACTTCGACTAGTACACCATCCACTACCAACATCAATCAAAGGCTTTCACATAATACTGGTATGAACATTAAATTTGTACGTGAATATCTATGTTATAGGATATACTGAAGTGAACTTGTGCTCTCAAAAGTTCGTGAATCGCAAAGAACTGATGGACGACTTTATGATGTATCTAATGTCAAATACATCTCTGAGCATAAAAGATGCTGATCGGGTTCTGTATGGTCTAAGATTTCTTATCCCGGACATACCGAAAAGCATCAGAGGCGTTCTGAAGACATGTCCAAGTGTTCAACCCAAGTTCATCGGCAGTGGGGTTTACTACCATCTAGGATTGAAAACCAATCTGCTAAGATACGTTGAGCTTTGGTTGTGTACTATTGATTTTGACTCTTTAAAGTTATATGTCAATATAGATGGACTTTCTATGTCTAGAAGCTCCAATCAACAGTTATGGCCTATACTTGGACGGATCATTGCCCCTCGGCTTAGTGACGTGTTCATGATAGGGATCTACGGAGGGAATAGTAAGCCGGCAGAATTCAACGAATTTTCTGCGGACACAATTTCTGAAATAAAAGAAATGACTGACGTGGGTCTTTTTAGTGTTAAGTTTAATAAATGTATAGCTATTAGGTTGGCGGCTGTTATATGTGACGCACCTGCTCGTTCTTCTGTTAGGTACACGGTAAATCACAACGGTAAGGCAGGTTGCGATAGGTTGATTGTAGTTGGGAGACGGCTGGAGGGGAAAACGACCTTTCCAAAAGGAGTATATACTTTAGGAACAGATGACACTTTCCGTTGTCAGACTCAATTAATTCACCATCAAGGACATTCTATAGTGGAAACGTTTTCTATTAATATGATTGTTACTTTTCCTCTAGATCCTATGCACATGGTGTACCTTGGTGTTACCAAGAAACTAGCTAATTTATGGATAGATTTAGCACGCCGAAGACTGCAGAACTTTAACTCATGTGCAATTCGGGACATAAATAATTTAATATCTGGTTGTGTGGCAAGTACTCCTACTGACTTTCCCCATAAATGCCGTACACTAGACTTTGTATCGGCATGGAAAGCTTCTGAATGTAGGTTGTTCCTTCTGTATTTAGGCCCGGTGATTCTTGAAAAGACATTGCCACAACCTTTTTATCTTAATTTCCGGCGTTTAGCGTTATCCATGTATCTGCTTGCACATCCCAAATTACATAAAACTTTTGTAGAAACCGCCAAAATAGAATTACTAAACTTTCTTAATGAATACGAATGGTGTTATGGGTGTGAACACTTGATTTACAATGTGCATTCGTTACAGCACCTACCTGACGACGTTCGTGCACATGGACCTTTAGACAGTTTTTCAGCCTTTCCATTCGAGTCTTATATGAGACAAATTAAGGATTCCGTGCGTAGTGGGTTTGCGGTAGCTAAGCAAGCAGTATAGCGTTATGCTGAGAGAATGTCCTTCAGCGATAGGCTTCAAATTAGTGGCTTAACAAATACTACCCCAATAGGCGCTAACGATGTCTCCACTAAACAAGTAATTATGTTTAACAACAGTATAATCACTTCATATCAGCCTGATAATGTAGTAATAGTGAACGGCCAGCCAGGTTTAGTCACTGATATAAAGGAGGATGGACTACTAAAATTTAGGACTTTCACTGACCCACGCAATTACTTTGATGATCCTTTCCCATCTAGTGATATTGGAATCTTTATGTGCTCCGTAGTTAACCATGAATACACTTGGGTATCGGTTCAGGACATTGATTGTAAATGTTTAGCCATCAATTGTATCAATTATATAGTTGTAATCCCATTGTTGCATACTTTATTGTAAATGCATTTTGTTTCTTTAGTGTTTAAGTAATGATTATAAATCATTTACTTACGTCTTATGTTCTTTTCAGCCCACTAACAAGAAATACGTTATTGTTGACGTCCTATAAAAAAACAACTTATGATAGCATCAAAGGACTGGATAGTTGGCAATGACTTTTGCCTTCTTCCGAACGAGCTGGTCGATATACACCTGCAGAAGTGCGACAAACCGAATGGAAATTGGTCACTCATGAAATGTCGCATCTGCTGACACCGGAGTTGGCCAGTAAATTCACGTTACTTGGCACCTCTTCAAAACGAGCACTACAGAAATGCACGTTTTACAGCTGCATACGAAGTAACCTATATCTATTACTTAAACTTCAGGTGCCTTAACTCATCGCTTTTTGTCATCCTCTGTCAACGAGAAAGACCTTGGTAAGCTCTACGACATCGCGACACAAGGTTACTTTCACGACATCCGAGACAAGATGATAAAACGAAATAGGAGAAAAGAAAATCAGGTATGTACTAATTTAAAGTGATAACCTCCCTACGGCTCTATAGTTACAGTCAACAATACTAACGAACATAACCGTAAGTTCAGCTTCAAGTATTTGGTTGTGTTGAGTTACCTTTTACGGTGCTTTCATTAGCAAACTCACTGAACGAAAGAAAGTGATATTTTTTCATTAAAGCAGCTCTCATTTTATTCCACCTCCGACTATAAGTGGTTCTGTGACAACCAAGGGAACGTGACAAGTTCACAGTGGCCCTACGTCTACGAACATTCTCACTGACATCATTAAAAGTCATATTATTGGCCTAAGGAGGTAATCAGTTACAATCAACCTAAAATCCAGAGAGCACGTCACTCACCTGCATCACGTAAGTTTTTTGTGATGGCTCCCAAGCATGTCTGAACACTTCAGCTAAACAACAAACGAAGTCACTCTATATGCGTATCAACCGAATGCCTGTCTCCGTATTTTGTACATTGTTTCTATGACAATACTTTTGTTTTTTTAATTTGCGGTGCATAAATTTGTCGAAGTTTATGAAAACTTCCGTTCCGCATGCGATTCATTCTAACACTGTACGTTACGTAGAATTGTCGACAAATTTCCCCCTAATACACGACGTAAGGGGGAAAAAGCGACATTTCCCCTTTATTTCCCCTTTCTTCCCCTTTCTTCCCCCTTTTTGTGTCTTTGGTATTTGCGATAGACAGTTTAAAAAACCCTTCCGGCGCGTTAGACCCTGACAATCTGTAAATATAATACCAATTATACGGAGTATGTGCAGCTGGAAACCACAGTATACACGGATAACTGGAGTACATATTGATTCCTACATAGAATTGGTTACATGCATCATGTGGTCGTCTACAAGCGGCATTTTGTAGACCCGACCACCGGAGTACACACAAATAACACAGAAACAGTGTGGTCGAAGCTAAAGGAATTTTTGCATCTTTATCATGGCTCCAGACCCAAGCAACACAAAAAGGGGAAATAAAGGCGAAGAAAGGGGAAATAAAGGGGTAAGTGCTTTGGTAGATAAAGGGGAAATAAAGGGGAAAACGCATCAGAATGTCGCCTTTTTCGCCTGTCCGGGGGAAATAATGCGCATTTTCCCCTTTTTCGCCTTTTTGTTGACAAATTACTGACTTATCGTCTAAATATCCGCTGAATTGTCGCATTTTCGCCTAAAAATCCGCTGAATTTTCGCATTTTCGCCTACTTATGCGCTTAATTGTCTAATTTTCGCCTAAATACACACATTACCTACTATTTTCTATCCATCGACAGAACCCAAAGGTCTCCTATGTTCGCCTTTATTTTCAACAATAGTCAGTCAGTCAGCTACAACGTAGGACCAGGCACATATGTGCATCGGTCCAGGTTGCCATACCGCATCAGCACAACAAGATGAACACCGGATTCATAGCAGTGGTTATGTCAAAGGTGGTAATATATAAGAGAAAGATTGCATATAGAGATATAGTACAAGAAGAAAGAATTGGTTCGTAGAAAGAAAGATATGAAGCGATTTTAATCTCTTAGTTTAAGGGAAGACAGGGAGTGTATACACCGACGCCATTGTGATCGATTCTGAGCCATGTCACCAAGAGTCTCCAACCATTGGTTACGAAAGTCACGCGGACCCCAACCAAGTAGTCTGCATCTACCAACATGGCTCAGACTAGAAGTTAGTGACTTCAAGCACTGATGCCACGTTTTGGTTTGGCCGCCCCTAACTTTCTTCCAACCATCTCCAATACCGGATAGCATTGCACGTCGTGGTAATCGGTGTTCAGGCATACGTAACACGTGGCCCAACCATCTCAGTCGATGAAGATTCATAACCTCATCAACTGATTTACCATCATTCCCTAATACCCTGCGTCTAACCTCACTATTACTTACCCGGTGATCCCAGCAGACGCCAGCAATATTTCTAAGGCATCTGTGGTCAAATACTAGTAGCTTACGAGTGTCTTCTACTCTTAATGGCCATGTTTCGCTGCCGTAAATTAAAACAGAACGGACTGCCGCGCAGTATACTCGTCCTTTTATTGATAGACGGATATCTCGCCTTCGCCACAGGTGACGTAAGTTGGCAAAAGCCAAACGAGCTTTTCGAATCCGTGCTGAGATTTCGTCAGACACCAACCCATTAGGGCTGATCAGACTTCCAAGATAAGTGAAGTTGTCAACGCGTTCGACTACTTCACTCCCTATCCTTAGTTCAGGTGTTAACGCAGACCAGTCCTGAAGCAACAACTTGCATTTAGAGGGAGAGAAGCGCATTCCAAACATTCTGGCATTGTTGCTCAGTGCTACCAGAAGACTCTGCATTTTGTCAGCGTCTTCACCAAACAGGACTATGTCATCTGCGTATTCTAAGTCGATAAGTGGACCTCCTGGTAGGAGATCAGTCGACGAGAAAGTTATTTCCATCAGTAGATCTATGATGAAGTTAAACAAAAATGGGGAAAGTGGACATCCTTGACGGACACCACTTGAGGTTGCAAAGTAGATGACAGTTCGCCATAAGCTCTGACTCGACTAGTAGTGTTCGAGTAAAGAGCCTTTACAAGGTTTATGTACTTCTGGGTACGCCTTTCAATGACAGACACTGCCACAGAATCTCGCGGTCTACCGAGTCAAATGCTGCTTTTAAGTCGAGAAAGACCACCATTGTCGGACGCCGATAAGTATGCCTGTGTTCTAGAATCTGACGAATGGTGAATATGTGGTCGATGCAGCCACGACCAGGTCTAAAGCCAGCTTGATTCTCTCGTGTTTGCAGTTCACGAGTCTTAGTTAGGCGTCTGATAATTATCGAGGCTAGTATTTTAGATATTATATTAGTTAAACTAATCCCTCTGTGGTTGTCACAGGATGATTTTGACCCTTTCTTATATATTGGGACGATAAGTGATTGTGACCAGTCAGATGGGATAACGTCTAACTCCCAGATTTAGCTAAAATATTAGTCAACCTAGTCGCTAAAATTGGACCACCATCCTTAAAGACTTCTGGAGCCAGTCCATCTGGACCAGCTGCCCTTCCTCGTTTCAGATTAACTATAGCCTTTTGAACTTCAGCCAGAGTTGGGGGACCTACTTCAATGTTCCATTCACGCTGTCTGGGAATGGAGGGTAGTTGTAGAGTAGCTGAAGGCCAGCTGAACTGTTCTCTGAAATGTTCCGCCCATCGTTCTAAACGTCTGGACTGGGAGCAGATGAGAGTATCGCCTTTTTCCGATATAATCTCACTTACACTTGACTTATTAATTCCAGTTTCTTTTATTAGTCTGTAAAGCTGTCTTGTGTTCCCTATAGTCGCCGCCTTTTCCATCTCTTTTGCTTTCGTTGCCCACCACTGCTCACGGTCGTTCCTTAGACTTTTGTTTAACCTAGATCTGATTTGTTGTCGCTCTTCATCATGTTCGGAACCTGATGGGACGAGTTTGCGAGAATCCATCAGTGTGATAGACTTTGAAGAAATCCACTGGTTCTTTGTAACTCTGTGGTTTAAGTTGCTAATAGATGTCACTGCTGTTTCCACAGCTGCTTGAATATCTTTCCAAGCAACATCTGGGTCAGCCTCGTTTTCAGAACTACCTAAGGGTGACCTTGTTTTCAACAACAGACCAAAATATATCTGCAATGCAGTGGAAAAGCGGTAAATATTTCAAAAATTTTATTTAAAAAGAAAAGCGTATTATTGTACAACAGCAGAGCACAAGCTTAAGCATCGATTGTTATGCACATCCAATGCAATTGCTAATTCATTGTTATTTGAAATTATCTGAAAAAGAACGAACAGGTTATAATTTATTCATAAGAAATGTGCATTTAATCAAAAGTTCACTGAAACTCAAACACACATTCTCAACACTTCAACAGTTTACCATGTAAGTAAAAGAGTAAGCTGTTTGAAAGAATAATGTTTATTGAAATTGAGGTACAACATCAAAACAATTGCACGGACTAATCAGAATTGAGGTAGTCGTCCTGTGAATTCTGAATTTAAAAAAAAAGAAAAAAAGTCACAACCATATCTCAATGACATGCTTTTGCACAACCAAATACTTGAAGCTGAACTTACGGTTATGTTCGTTAGTATTGTTGACTGTAACTATAGAGCCGTAGGGAGGTTATCACTTTAAATTAGTACATACCTGATTTTCTTTTCTCCTATTTCGTTTTATCATCTTGTCTCGGATGTCGTGAAAGTAACCTTGTGTCGCGATGTCGTAGAGCTTACCAAGGTCTTTCTCGTTGACAGAGGATGACAAAAAGCGATGAGTTAAGGCACCTGAAGTTTAAGTAATAGATATAGGTTACTTCGTATGCAGCTGTAAAACGTGCATTTCTGTAGTGCTCGTTTTGAAGAGGTGCCAAGTAACGTGAATTTACTGGCCACCTCCGGTGTCAGCAGATGCGACAGAATAAAACGCATGGAAGTTTTTGGATCGTCACCTGACAACCTATTGACCATTGCCATCTGTAATAGTAACAAATTATTAAATTCATGTAAATGACTTACAAACCTGTCCCTGGTTTCTTTCTGCGACAAACCAGTATCTGGCATCTGAAGTTCCTCTTCAGATGACAAAGGGAACTGCTGACTTGACAGTCCGCAATCGAATTGATGCGGTCTTTCGCGCTCATTAGACTTTGAAAGCAATTGGTTTACATTAACATTCAAGTCCATAATGGCGGACGACATGTTGTTAATCGTTTTAGTCAAGTCACTGATAGCTGACGACATCTTCAGCACCACAGTATACAACCTATCACAGGTGAAAAAGGTCACTAGATGATGCAGGTTACTCACTGGTCCGATACAGCGCCACCAACATGCTTACATTTCGATGTGGATGGTGATTTCTCTAATTGTGTTGAAATAAATAGTGAATATCTAAATAGTAATTAAACGTACTTGGCGATTGGCGATATCACTTTGTCGAAAACACGGAATTTGGGATATTGTACGCGGCTATTCCCAGCCTGCATCTCAACCACATCCATGTCGACTGAATTGTAAAGAAAATCTTCTTTACGCTTCATTACACCTCTAGGAAATGTAAGTAAGATTATTGTACAGACCTTTTTGGCTTCTCAGTGTTAAGTGGCAAAGCGTTTTCATCCGTTGAGGTGTTTCGACTTCGAAGTCGATTATTATTGAGTCATTTGGATGAATTCATGTATAGTACACACAACAATTTCAAAACTGCATAGCCTTTTCTTAAACTTGAAAAGCTTTTAAACCTTGTGTAAGGAATATATTCATTCTAACTTTGTATAATATACTTTTACTCTAGTCCGAGTGTTTACTGAATGGCTAAAATTTCTCAAGGTCACTTAAGTTTCGCTAAAGTGTCGTCTGTAAACTACAGTCTCGTTTATTTTCTTGATTTACTGGGAGTAGGTACTGTTATTTTCCAACAAGAATACTCGGTTTACCTAGTTTCAAATTGATTACATTTAAGGAAAGAGTGGAAGCTATATTAACTTAGCCGGTAAAAGCTAGATGCAAAATGGTCAACTCATAATCGCCTAGTGCATATAATTCCAAATTCGGTGCTCTGAACTCCAGGCAACCAAAAATTAGTGAAGCTAGTAATGGTCACCATGAACCGAAGTCGTAAATATGTAGTTCAGCTAAATTGTTTGAAATCAACTTTAGATCTAATTATTACGAAAATAAATTCGTAGCATTGGTAACACTATATCTTGACACACTTATTCAAATAAACTAATCACTGTTCAAGACACCTCAAGCACAGAGGAGACTGATTTGTAGTCTAAGTTTAAAGTCCGCGTAAAACCGACTAATTAAAACAGCTAAAGCAGTTTACTACAATCTAATAAGATTTTCGACAAGACTATAGTCTATCGACGAACCAATCAGATTTAAGATGGTAGGTTATGCATCCTGGCGCGGAACTCATTCAACAATTTGGCTAAATAGCGTTTCGACACTTTAGCTGATGTCAGTTCGTGATGGAAACCCTAAATCTAATTTCTAACCCTGACCATCAACTGTTATTCGTAATCTTAATTCCTCCCACTGATTTTTAACTCTCATTAGTCACTCGTAAGTAGGTAGGTGTTATCAAGGTCACTTGTTGTTCGAAAGTCGTCCATAAATTATAGTATCACTGGATTTTCTGACAAGCTTGAGTGATATCATGTATACTTAGCTTGATAAACTGTCACCTTTTGGGTTAATTGGACATTGACTTCAACTGAGACCACTATAAAACCCCGATAATTTTTTGATAATCTTACTTCATTAATTTGAAACATGTAAGTTGGAAACGTCTGAGAATAGTGCGTTCTTTAGTGGCCTAGATAGCACCTTCACTGTCAAATTGCAATGACACAGAGAATCGATATCATTCAGTTTATGTTGCGCTCACAGCATACAAGAACATAAAGTGATGATTATTGGATGGTTTGTTGACAATACTGATTTCCCCAATGAATTAAAACGAACACAAACGCAAGACGCAGAACAAAACATGACGTTCTTATCTCCATACAGTGACCTGCTGTTGATGTAAGGACCTGATTGGTTGCCAAAATGAATAGCAAGACGTGTGATATGCTTCTACTCTGCACTTACACATTCTTTATGTTTCAGCAGCAGAGGAGCTTAGAAACTCACCGAGCTGTTATAAATTTGACATATTACTTTTTAGTAAGAGCCAGAATGGTTTCGAAATAAGATAAGATGTTTTTAACCGTCCTTTCTGTATAGAAACTTATCTATATTGTGCATTGCATACGCACTAATAAGTATAGATTTTCAGATAAATCAACCTGATTACGGTTTGATCAATGAATATAGGCTGATTTTAATGCTTTACCTAGAATGTTGAAGACAATAGAAGTGCTAGTTCTGATTATTCTTCGGTGAGACGGAGCATGCTAAATATTGTGGTCAACTGTTATCCTAGGTAGCAGTTTGTTTATATGCAATATAGATCACTAAATTAGATGATCTGTGTCGAATGATTGGGGATCTAGTCGAGATAGACAGAAATGTTGTGATGAACCAGCTAACATGGATTACCCTTTCGTTGTATCAAAATATTATGGCTTCTCTGAAAACCGTATAACACAAAGGACATCATCATAGAAATATGCCAGTAAGAGTAGATACAAGAAAGAGATTACAACCACCACCGTATGAGTCAGTCCATGGAGTGCGATTAAATGATGCGCGTTGATTGTCCTTGAACTTGACAAGAATCAGTTCATTATACTACATTTGGTGACCCAACTGACTAGTGACTTGGTTGGTGCCCAGTGATAATTCACTGACCCTACAGGAACATCCTAAGCTATCTTTGGTTACTATGTTGTCCATGTGAATTAGTCTAATGGTTCTAAATGTCGTTCAAGGAAACCTAGTAAGCTAATTGGTGATTATGCAAGAACAAATGCCTGTTAAAAATTTTAATGAAGGAGAGTGATATGTACTCCTCCTAGAAGTTGAATTATATCCATATGATGTCTGGCTGGTTTATTGTCGAATGTTCAGAATATGTTTGTTTGGGTGAGACTAATTTAGGGACGAGCCAATCAGAAGCGCTTGAGCAATTTCAAGGTCACGGAGCTAAGTTCAACACGCGATGCTAATATACGACCGGTTCACAGTGGATTTTAGAGAGGCTACAACCCTAAACCTATGGACGAGTTTCTATACCATATGCATTATGAATTCAGAACCTCTGAACCTTTATCAAACCTTAACAAGTTTTTGAATCATGCAAAAGAAGAATATCCACTGTAATACATTACTTTCTTATAATATGTTTTAACTTTATACTGTCTTCTGATTGACTAACAATTGTCAAGGTCATTCAGGATTCGTTCAAAGGTCGTCCCTAATGTGGAGTCTCGCCGTTTGTTTGTCCATACAATTTTGTAAGTTATCGATCCATATTCATTGTCATTTTTCGACTGGCCTCACAAATAATAATTGGTTTTATAGTAAATTAACCGTTTGACATATATTACTACTGACAAACTTTGAACAGCATATTTCATTTTAATAAAATTGTGACGAATATTGTCGTATGTATATAACCATTACTGTCTATAGATTTTTACCAGTAGAAGTATTGGACATAATATTTTAGTTCGACTATACTTTTTTCTGAATGTGACTTTTTTTATCAACGTCATCCAAGTTATTCATGGTATATATTTATAACTTCTCTATATAATGTATTCACGTTTAAATATAATCTTACCTTTTTCAGCTCAAAGTAATCGGTTTTTTCAGACCACAGCCTTTTATATGAATAGGAATTCTGTTGGTAATAAATACCTTCAGTTGTGATAAAGACGGCACATAGTTATGACCTAAGATATTGCAAGTAATTTGAGAGAAGACTAGTTCGACTATGCTTACAAACTACACAGTACCGTAGCACTGGTGTGAAACGAAAGCATGCTTGGAATGGAAATCGCTACTTCTCTATTTCAGCAACCTTGTACGGTGTACCTCGAGATAGTCATTTCATATTTGAAGTACATCATATCAGAGGCATGTTCGCAGGCTAGCTAAACTTAGCAGCGTGTGTGCCTTTAGGAGACTTTTACATCTCAGAGAACGCCAAATAATGTATAGCTATATGTACCACATGTTTTCGTTTGCCTTTCAGCCGATGAAAATCTCTGAGTTACGCATTTCAGTTTTCGAACTATGACTACCAGTATGCAAGTTTGTATGTTTCATACTTTTCAAACGGTCACAATTTTTTCTTCATATATTCAGTCGCAACACTGATTTAAGTACTTCTGAGAGTATTTTAACCGACCTAGCCGATATTTTTTAATAGATCATCTTATCTCAGATATTCTTGATATAGAAGAAAGTCAAAAATACTTTGAACGTTGTTGAGTGTGTGTGAAAAGCGTAATCCCGGAAATTTAGATAACATGTACTCATGAAATAATCGTACAAAGTACTTCATTTTCCTGTGATGTGTCTCAATAATAATAACATGCAGCTGCCGACTCCATGACAACGTACTTTTGCTGAAAATTGTTGTTACCAACAAAATGTATGTCTCCCTTTGTTATACAGATACTCAAGCAACTACCAGGTAAGTCAAATTATACGAACATACTTCACGATGATGTGTAATCTAATGTACGTTTAGCATTATGCATGTTCTAATGAAATATTTAATAATCTGGTCTTTTTTCATATTCTCAGCAATACATAAAGGTAGACCGGTATTGCTAATGGATATATATGCTGGTTTCAGTTTTATATGTTGCCACATATGATAAGCTTATAATATAGACTGAAGCTACCCGGTTACTCAAAGTTGACAGTATTTGGATAACTTATTCTTCTGAGGACATATATGTAGTACATCTACTCTGTAATACGTAATGCCCACCTGCTTACCACTTTGATTGTTACCGCCCAGGATAAATCAATAACGGTTTATTAATGCCTTCATTAGACAGAGAAATACATAACATTTTCTGTAGGGACAGTTAAAAGTCTTGGAAAAGCAGTGTAATTGCATCAGTACCCGATATATATTTCAGACTACTAAATAATGGAGATCAATTCAAAATGTCCTCGTAAACGATTATTACGTAAATGTAACAGATACAGTTGCGTTAGTATAATGAGTCTTCCAGAGGAGATAACTCATAACAAACTCTATCTATACAACATCATCATTGCTAAAGGATTGATGTGTTATAAATGAGATTGATGGTGGTTGTGGACGGAATAGAAGAAGCTTTCGCTTAACAGGCTTCCGTGTCTAGTAGCAGGGGATCACCAAATCCTCCAGGCAGGAACCTAGGTATGTTAACAATAAAAGAGGAAAAGAAATTGGTAAATCATAGTGTGATGCTGTCCTTGGTCCTTAAGAATAGGTCAAGTTGCCTCTTGAAGGACTCCTGAGAAGTCGCTTGGACTAGCTCGGCTGGCAGCGAATTCCAGCTTTTGACAACTCTTAAGGAGTAGAAGTTGTGTCTACATTCCGTCTTGCTATGTTGTGTTTCCAGTTTCTGGGTGTTACCCCTTAGGTTATTATTCGAACTAAGCTTAAGTAGGTGTTTAAGAGGATGTCCAGAAGTGTTAAGAATACTATAAGCCATTAATAAATCACCTCTAAGACGCCTATACTCTAATGGGTAAAGGTCTAGTGAATAGAGGCGTTCTTCGTAAGGTTTAGATTTGAGTCCTCGAACTGATTTCGTGGCTCGCCGTTGGATACGCTCCAAAGTGACCTTGTCCTTTTGGAGTGAGGGAGGGAGTACTATGTTTCCGTACTCTAAATGGGGACGGATGAAACTATTGAAGATTGTGTGGAAAGTTCTTCCGTCAAACTGGCCAAAAATGCGCTTCAACGTTACCAGTGCAAGGTTTGCTCGGAAGGCATTTTTGTCACAGTTAGCGTAAGACTTTAAATCATGGGGCACCAGGACTCCTAAATCTTTTTCGACTTGGGATACTACTAGAGAGGAGTTTCCTAAGTTGTAACTGTAGTTTGCGACATGTCGCAGATGGACTACTTTACACTTTGAAGTGTTAAAGGTAAGTCCGTTATCGTCTGCCCAACTTTGAAGTCGAGTCAGATCCTCCTGAAGTGCCTGTATATCGTCTTGGTTGCGTATCTCTCTCCAAAGTTTCACGTCGTCGGCAAAAAGTAATAAGTCTGACGTTACCTGTTGAGGAAGATCATTTATGTAGATCAAGAAGAGAAGAGGCCCTAGTACTGAGCCCTGGGGGACCCCACTAGGACATTCCATAGCCTGAGATAAAGTGAAATTAACCCTAACCTTAAAGTGTCGATTTTTTAGGTATGAAGTAAGCCAATCGATTAGAGGTGGTTTGATACCTAGTCGTTTGAGCTTATTGATAAGACATGTATGGTTAACCTTATCAAAAGCTTTTGAGAAATCAAGGTAGATGATATCAACCTTTCCCTTGTGATCGAGGATGCTTGTCCATCTGTCCACCGCAGTCAGCAGGTTGGTTATACAAGAGTAACCCTTCCTGAAACCATGCTGTTGGGGTGAGAAGAAATTTAAGGACAGTAGATAGTCATTTAAACCGTCGCATATCAGGGACTCCATGAGTTTTGAAGGTAATGACAGAAGAGCCACCGGCCGATAACTTGAAGGTTCATTGCGTCGACCACCTTTGAAAATTGGTGTGATGTGAGCCAACTTCCAATTTTCCGGTAATTTGCCTCGGCTTAGCGAGTGTGAAAACATCACGCTAAGCGGCGTTGCCAGGATTGAGGCTGCCTCCCTCAGTATGGCAGGATGGACCATTTCCGGGCCAGGAGAAGTGTCTAGTCTTAAGTGCTGCAATTTCCGGAACACCAAGTCAGCGCTTAGGTTCACTTCGGAAAGTCCTGTGGAATTGCAGATGAAACTGTCGTCAGTAAAGTTGATGTCAGCCGGTTGAAATGTTTGAGAGTAATGTGCCGCCAGAAGGTTAGCGGCGTCGCCATCGTTGTTGGTCGGGCCGTTAAGACCTACCAGTTGAGAAACTCCTGTTTTGGCTTGACGAAGAGAGGCTGCATAACGGAATAAGCTTCTAGGGTTAGAGGCGAATTTGTCCATAAGCTTTGTTTGGTACTGAAGCCTGTCTTCTCTTATAGCCTTCGTGCATATGTTCCTGATATGTTTATATTGCCTATACGCTCCGTCGTTATTAGTTCGTTTGTATTCCGCCCAACAGTGCCTTTTGCGGCTTAGCAGGCGAAGGGTACGGTTCTTGATTACTGTAGGTGGCTTGCAGCTTTTGGGAACCGTTTGAGGAACTGAATGGTTTGTAGCACATAAGAGCGTGTGCAGTAAGAAGTCCCAATGACCATCCACATCGAGTTGAGGGTGAACATCCCAAACCACCTGTTGTAGATAGTCATGTAGAGCTGGCACATTCAGCCGTTTAAAATTCCAACGCAAATTATTGTTGGGATACCTTAGCTTAGTTTTGATGACAAAACTGAAGGCTATGACGGCATGATCGCTCTTTCCCAGAGGAGCCAGGATTGAGAGGTTGTCGACTAGGAATTCTTCGTTAGTGAATACACAGTCTAAGCGCGATGGTGTCTGACTGTTTCTCCAACGAGTTGCCGACCTCACATTTTCATATAAGCCCAAGTTATCGATGAGGTTGAAGAACCGAGCTTCAATTGAGTTGTCGCCTCCAGTGTACGTGTGTTCCGCGAAGTTGACTCTAGGGAGATTAAAGTCCCCTAGAATCAGGATGTGTGTGAAACCGAGACGGATAGAGCGGGATAGTCCTTCCAGCATACGACTATCGTACTCGATGTCGGCAGTTGGCTTCCTGTAAATGACTCCGACTAGACACCTCGAAGTACTAGACAATCTTACAGAGCACCATATGGATTCCTCAAGATTGTTAAACTCGAGGTTGTGAACTTGGTGCACCTCCAAGCAAGAGCTTATGTATATGGCTACTCCGCCCCCAATTCCTGTTTTTCTGTCGTTGCGGAACAAAGTCATCCCAGGTAATGCTAACTCTTGGTCCGAGAACTGAGAAGATATCCAGGTTTCAGATATTCCTATCAGATGGGCCTTATTAGCGTTGCTAAGTTCACGTAGTTCATCCAGTTTGTTTGGTAGACTCGCGGCGTTCATATATAAGCAGTTTATGCTTTCAATTTGGAACGCGTGAGCTTCGTCCTGTTTTTCTGTATGAACCTTATGTGAATGGACAGGTAGCCCACCTATATGAGGTTTGCCGAGGTGGTAGGCCCTGTCCTTTACACGTTTTTTTATCGTTTAGACAGTCCACAAGTGGAATGGTCAGCTCCAACTTGCCTTTGTGTTTGGTCCTAGCTTCGTATGGCCTATCCGGGTGCATGTGGATTCCAGGTGGCAATCGACGTCTGTTGGCACGAAATGCTTCCAGAACTGCAGCCGCCATGTGGGAAGATGGGAAGGTTATCTTCATTAGACGAGGTCTAAGATCACCGTCCTTCTTGGCTAGTCTCGTCACATGCTGAGTCAGTATGTGTTTGAGCCTCAAGGACTGTTTGATGAATTTCCATTCCCTGATGTCAGAATTTGATTGAGTAGGGTCTGCATTTTCCGGTATACCTTGCACAATTATGTTTCTTCCGCGGAAAAACTTCTCGCGAGATTCTTTAGGGATGTTCCGTATGATATTGCGCTCAGAGTACGGTATGTCGGGCAATATTTTTACGTTACCATCGGATTTCAGCAAGTGACTTGCTAGCAAGACGTCCTCTACGTCGGCAGCATTCTTAAGTGTTACTCGGAGAAGCCTCGGGTGATTTAGATGCTTAGAATCCTTTCCTCGAGTGAGCCGGGTGACCGTCAAAGGCTCTATTCTAGGAAGTTCGAGCTTCTTGTTCAATTCACCCCAGAGCATCCTGTCGTTTTTGTCCTGCAGACTGAGAGGAAGGTCAGGATTGTCAACGAGGTTCATGATAATGAGAGAATCGTCACGAACTGTTGTTAATTTACCAGGTTTCACGATGGGTTCAGGTTTAATAACTTGTTGTTTGGAGGTCGGTGCGCGTTTTTGAGTCTTGGGCTCTTTATTGACCGGACGAACAGTCTTGGGGGTAGACTGTGCGACCAAATCACCAGTTATTTTCCGTACAGCAACACTTGGGTTGCTCGGCTTAGGCGGTGATGCCTGGTTCTTTTGGGCTCTCTTAACGTGGGTCGAATCACCTACAGGGTTTTTGGGAACCACTGTTGTGTTCAGGGACCCTGAGCTGGGAGACCCGAGTTTGCTTAGGGAGTCTAGTACCGTCGACGTAATGATGGTGCTGAGCCTCGACACGTCATCATTAGTGTTGATGGATGCTCCATCGGTGGTATACCTGTCGACATCCCTATTTTTGTATCCGTCGCACGCTCTTGTTTGTCTACCGGTTTTTTTACTATCGTTATCCAAGTTAACTGACAACTTGTTCCGAAGACCTGTCAGTAGGACAATGATGTTACTCAGCAAGACTACAGCGTCCGTGCTGCACGTGACACACACCCACTTTTGGTCTGACTTGCTGAGTCTGTTGTAAGCAGTTGCTGTCAGATCTGTGCATGCTTCGTGGAACCAACCTTTGCAGTTGTCGCACTGCATGCCAGTTGTAACAGCAAAACGGCATCCCGGACGTTTGCATGAGTTTTTCATGACTGTGTTGAAGCAAACTATGTTATAGATGCTTGCAAAAGCCTAAGACCTTTAAAAAAACACTAAAAAGCACACTGAAAACGGACAAAAATGGATAAAACGAGTGATAAAAACTGAAACTAGTCTATACGTGAAAAACAAAAAAACCGAATAGTAAGCTGAGGCAAAACCACAGGTAACTATTAGATATGGTGAAACTCAAAAAAAAGTAATCTACCGAACGTATAGCTCAGGATAGATTCTTTAGAACTGAAATGGTACTTTTGTTGCGTAAGAACACAGCAAAAGTTTGATATATGCAAATCACGTTAGGAATAAACTTCCCGTTCGAAATGCGCGCGTAAGTTACCAGGATTTAAAAAATACATGCACATTTTTCAGCAATAATTAATACCCCCTATTCTCGTGATTTGGGATACGATTTTTAATGTGTTTATCACGTAGAAGTTGAACTTCCATCTGCAGTGCTCTACAAACAGAAAAACGATTAACCTTTTATGTAACAAATGTAATGCCAAAAGTTTTCATTCTAATAGTAGACAAACAAACGCTCAGTGTAATAACAATCTTTAGACCTGGGAATAAAAACATATACATATATTATGTGATACACTTAAACTCTATCACGCCCACTTTTTCATTGAATCAACGTCCAAGTGTAGTTATTTTTTCCATTGAAGAGAGTTCAAGAAATTCTCACTTGCGACATCCATAGCTTTCGCCACTTGGTCTTTGGGACGGCTCGCACTGTCGTGGGCTCCCGAAGATTATCACGAATGATCTCATGATCTTGTAGCGTGGTGTCGAGTCGAAATTGACTATGAACGCCACTACAAGGAAATGCGTACCAAACAAATCAGAAGGCGAAGGTTGAACGTAACCAGATTTATTTCGTTAGCGATCTCGTGGTATCGAACGAACACCAAGATCGTGCCAAGAAATGGTACAAGCGAAAGCAGGAGAATGAAGTACGTGCGAACAAAGCCAAAAACCGCGGAACAATGATGGAGGGTAATGGAATGGCTGTAATTAGCACAGTTAAACAAAAGCACATTAAACCAGTCACTGGTACAATTGGTTATAATAATGATCGTTTTCATCAAAACAATCGTGTTCTCGTGACAAAAGTGATTCACTACAGGAGCCCTCCGCGAGAAAGGGTTTACGCTTTCGATAAGTAGCGGTTTAAATCGTGAGACTAACCGGCTGACGAGCGATTTTAGGACGGAAGAATTGGCGGAACAGGAAAGTGATCGTTGATCGTCGAGTTGCCAACGAAGTTCTTTTTCGGAGAACGGTACCATGAGCGGTGTGTTGTATTTGTTGCTCGAGTTGGCATACCACACCAGAGCGGTTTGTATCCAGAATCTGAAGATTGGGTTCGTTGAGATGCGGACCAGAAACGCTGCAGACGTAGGACGAAACCGCGTTGAGCCGAGGAACCAGAAGCGACCGTTGCGACCAAGTTCGAGACTAAACGTATGCCAAACATCGGAAACCAAAATATCGACTGAGTGCGCTGACAAGAGCTGGGTGGCCAGTCCAGCTTTCGCCAAAGTTGACTGAAGTCGACGGTACCAAACGGAGATGGTCAAAGGCGTGGGCTCAGGAAAAAAAGAAAATCAAAAAAGAGAAGAGTGTAGCATGCATGTAGTATAGGAATAGTCCTACACCGTATCGGTTGTTGACTGTGCGGCTAATCGTGGAAACGTACAGGCGAACGTACTTGACGACTGGAACGTGAGACAGTAGTCTCGTTCGTATCGCGTAGGCCTCCAATCTCATCCGAGGTCAGAGGTGGCGTGGTCTATGATCTGGACGTGAGACTGTCGTCTCGTCCGTAGACGGTGCAGATGATGCGTGCTGTTGACCAGGACGTGAGAATGAGTTCTCAGGTCTATCTGGCGTGGGAACTGGAGAAGATTTAAGGATCCCGCTAGGTTTGATAGGTCTTGCATTGAATCTCAGGTATCAGATAGTGCACTGTCATCGACGTGTGCTGGTTTGAGACGATCAATTTTGACGATCTCGACGTGGCCATGTCGATCAACCTTGAAGGTCTTTTCGTGACGAGCGATCACGTGAAAAGGGCCTTCGTAAGGTTGTTGCCAAGGTTTGCGTACCGAATCTACTCGTATGAAAACATGTGAACAGGTAGATAACTCTCGAGGGGGAGCGACCTGTCGATGTTATATTCGAGTTGATAACGGAGGCAGCGTTGGCATAAATGCAGACAGTTGATGGACGTAGTCTGATTTACCGAAATCATGTCTTCTCCGTGGTGTGAAGAATTCTCCGCGCAGACGCAATGTCGTGCCGTACACAAGTTCATCGGCGGAACACTGGATATCTGCCTTTAAGCTCGTTCTGATGCCTAAGAGGACGAGCGGTAAGGTTCCGTACCGATTGTCGTTTTCGTGTGCTCATAGAGCACTTTTAGGTTGGCAATGAAACCGTTCAACTTAACCATTTGATGCTGGGTGGTAGACGGTAATGCGTATGCGTATGTATTCCGTACCGAGCAGCCGGGTCAGCGAGGAGAATAGACAATAGGGGAAAATTTCTCGAATAAAGCGTGGAATTCATCGTCACGCGAATAATAAGTGACAAGGATTCGATACACATAAATGGGTGTCTATTACATTAATACTACTCTAGTTGCTATCCGTCATGTCGAGTATATTATATATTAAAAAATAATATGAAAATATACGACAGATGTGGATAGATAAAAGATAGACTCACCGATTTGGCTTCTTTGAAAGATTCGACTAGAGGTTGTGGCGTGTTCTAGAATTCGGCTCACCAGTTGTAGCGTGGCGTCGAGTCGTGGTAGACTACGAACACCGCTACAGAGAAACACGTGCCGAATAAATTCATAAAATCCCCGGAAGCCAAATATCAGAACGCAGTTAATGAACCAAATCGAGATATATCTGCTGGCGATCTTATGGTATCGAAAGGATACCGAGATCGTGTCAGGATACAAGCTTGGTTTCAGAACATGACCGAATTCGCCCGAAGTCACAATCGAAGTGTAAGAATAATGGATGTTTTTAGCACGGTTAAACAAAAGCACATTAAAACAAGCACTGGTACAATTGGTTATAATAATTGTTTTCATTAAATCAATCGTGTTCTCGTGATAAAAGTGAGTCACTAAAATCTCGTTGCCTCAAATTTTATAAGCAACTGTCACAACCTAAATGAATTTTTGTTCTTTCATTGCAGCTTCCAGTATACGACCTACATACATGGACTGATATCAAGCTTTTCAATTTTAACAGTAGCACTATGGAGTTGGTAATTTTGATACCAGTCCCTAGAATAGAAACTGCCATTCCAAACAGAAAAACCAGTTGTCTCCGTCAAAGACTCTGTGTCTTCAATTAATTCTGTCATGACTCTATGTATTACAGAAAAGAATAAGGCAGCTTCACACAGTGTAGTTACATGAAATTTTATTTCTGACGGTGATAGGTTTCAACTCTAAAAGATTGATAATATTTAAGGGTAAAATTCTTTCGCACAAAACCAGTATTCTGGTTGGCATCTATCAATATATCATTTCCTTTACAGTACTGGCATTCTGCCACTTAGTGCAGTAAGTTACCATAAAAAACGCTGAAATAAAACATTTACGTTTTAAAAACGAACTTGTGCAAGAGATGGTCAACTACATAGCTGTTTTAACAATCTCAGTAATCGACACCATAACAAATAAAATCCGACAGGAACTACCTGAGATGGCTCCTATACCATGTTCTACTATCTGTTTTTTTTAAATTGTTTTATATTTTTATTGTTTTAGGAGACTTGAATGTCTGTTGCTTGAAAATGCAGATAACGTTTAAGGAGAATAACGGCATACTTCTCCGTTGGTAGCATGTAGAAAATATAACCCTGGTATCAAACATGACTTTTTCAGTGACAGATAGTGGAGATGGTTGTCCACGAAACGATACTGTTGTAAGGTGTTTTACTACTGCAGAATTTGAAAGCGTACATTGTGTTTATTCTGGTATTCCCAGTGAAGAAGTAAAATATACTGTATGGAATCGGAATAGTTAATTACGGAAATGAACAAATTCTACAATATAATATTGTTCTTGTGCGTTCGCGCAAGACGTTACCGAAACTTCCCTTAAGTCGGCCGATCAACTGAGTGGTCCTCACTTAAGTTACTTTATGGATCTACGTGCTATATGAGCGGTAGCGTTTGCGCTGTCAGTGATGTTCGAACCTTGTTTCTGATAACTAGCTCGTGGCAGGCGGTTGGTTATTAAGACTTTTACAATGTCTCGCCCAACGTTCACTATAATATGGTTTCATCCAGTAGGGCATGTCTCAGAAAAGTGAAAGTTTGATATGTCTCTAGACATACGACCCGAAAACCCATTATCAGATTCCGATTCGCATTTGAATGTCGAAAACAGAAGGCCTGAAGATTGAGTAAGCCCTTTTTAGCAGGCTTCTAAGTGCTTACTTTTCTCTTGAATGATTTAATCGAAACGGCAAGTACCAATCCTTTGGGCAACAGGTTCCAATAATTGCTGATCCGTTATGAAAGCTTGTATGATACGGGTAGTTTTGTTCTTGGCTTTCGTACTCGCTTGCCATGTCCTTTGAATTGTCTTGACCTGGAAAGAAGAGCGGAAATACCAGGCGCAAAATCATTTCCTGCTGTTCTGTATATCGCAATCAAGTTACTTCTTAATCTGAAGTAGGACACAGTAAAAGGGAGCAGCTTCTCAAGTCGCTCCGTTATGGCACACCTCGGAGTTCTGGTGTTAGATGGGTAACTTCTCTTTGTTCCTTCTCCAAGATTTTGGAGTCACCTTATAGACAGAGGTTTTCTACCTGGACGTAGTTTTCAAGTTTTCATCTCGCTAAGGTAGCGTGTGCTGTAGTGAATTCACTAGTATCCAACTTGGTAGATATCAATCATAAAACCTATAGGGTTCCGAAGCCCTTAGCTGCAACCTCGATGCAGTGGGTCGTGATCTTAAGGCCATGGTTCACTGCTATCCCCAGAAAAAACTAACCAGAATCATTGAGTGACCGGACTACGGACGTAGACGTCTCTATGTTGTACATATTTACCTTTATTTCCTCAATGTAAACGTAGATATACCTGACACACTGATAGACATCAGCCGTTGTTTAGACCAGCTAACCGGAACATGCAGGTTTGACTTCTTCAGTTGTTTTTCGTCAAAGTTTTACGCCAACAGAAAGTGACATCTGGGTGTCAACTATTTGGAGTCTCTTCATACTGTCGATCTACAACCTTCCAAGAAATCTTCGATCCACTTAAGGTGAGGTACGGCAATTACAATTCCACGCATATTTGAACCACGTTTTTCAGATATCAATTACATCAGCGTTTCCCATAATGACAGCATTTATGAGCTCCGCCATTTTACTTAGTAGGCTGAGGGCACTTGAACAGTATACCTTTAATTCTGTGATATACTTTTTCTCACCACCATTATTTATTTGGTCTTTCTCACAGTTTTCGAGGCACTCATTTGTTTGTGCTTCTGTCGACTGTCTTTTAACACCATCAACCACCCTCTGATCCGTACAAACATATTTTACGAATGTAAATTTTCCAATATTAGGTTTTTTCCCAGGAGAAGCGAAGGCAACTTTTAATACACTTGCCTGAGTAATCTCAATATCCACATGTTGTCCTTTCCTGCAAAACGTGTGAAAGACAACTTGTTATACTGTTTCCAGGTGTAGCTTGTTTATCAAAGACCTGGTTTGGCATAAATTATGTTCGAACTCAGCCTTCGGTTTCTTTCCTGAAGACTCACATAACATGACTGGCCTCTCTGAGAGATTTGTATTCAAAGGCTTCGAAGTTTTATTTCCTAAACTCTCCTCATTCTTGGAGTCCGATCGGCAAAAACCTGAAGGTGTCACCATTATTCAGGTTGACTTCATTTTGTTGTCTAGTCAAACCTTCTGCAACGTTCAAATTTCGCTAAGGCAAGGTCTGTTATACATTCATATGGGGATCTGTGTAGGGCTCTGCAGCCGAAACTGTCAACTCATATATTTTGAGGTTCTCCATATTCTGCTTTTTTGTAAAAATGCCTGCATTTGTGTATTTGTTATCCATTAAGTTATGGAATGTACCTTGATGGCTCCATTTAAATCTGATGCGAAATTCATAATGACACCCGTTGCTCACTCGAGGTCCAAGAGGTGCTCATCTGCCGCTTGCTGTTTATCTTGGAGAATCTTTGTAGATGTGTTTAGCACAACACTGGACTGGTCATTCAGCAGAAAGTTTGTGGAACAGAATGGTTTACGCAGAAACCTTGATCATGGCTTGCGATCCCTCTTACATGCACACGGTCTAAGTCTGGTGAACACATTGTGATACCGATTGCTGCAGTTGTCACACTGTTCCATTTTTAATCAGAAAGATGTGGGTCTACCACGACGATGTTTTGTTTGCGACATTTAAATCGTTCGATCAGCCTACAGAGAGATCACAAAAAGTCTTCATAGGCACAGAAGAAACTAAAAAATGACAAAAGCAAGAAAACTGATTCCTCGAATAAGTATCTCGAAAGCCTTAATAGTAATGGGTACGAACACAAAAGGCTTAAACTTCAATGTAGCTGTAACTAAACGTTTAATATAAATATGTATAAGAGAAGCTTTTACGAAATAGGACACAACCAAAGCTAAAAAACGTACTTAACTTAGAAAAACACTACTGCCATTTTGAGTAGTCTGTGTTATTGGTCGCGACTAAGCTGATAACCATAGGAATAACAATGACATTCGTAACACTTTTTCAGTCAAGACATTTTTAAGAGCAATAACAATGACGTAATTTGTGATTTGTGTGATTAAGATCTCTAGCTAGTAAATTAAACCAGTAGGTTCTGGTAGGCAAGTATACTTTTAGTGGGTTAAAATCCATCCAAATTATACGTGTTTGAAATAGATTAAAAGTGAGAAATTTGAGAAATATGACCTGGTACTCCATTGTAATCCACGAATATCCCAAAAGACTTGAGAAAAGTAACGAAGTTAGTAATTTTGTTTATTTACATTGCTTCTAGTCTCCAGATTAGTTTATTTAGTCGGGCTTATGAATGTATAATTATGGTCTACTTCGTTACTCGTACTGCTCTAATAATAAACGTAGCCCCAAAATTGTAGATTTGTCATGATGTAACTACCTAATCTATAAGATCTTACATGGAAATCACACAACTGTCTACACCGATTCACCAATATATGACGAAGAGCACATTCAGGCTGGAGATAGAATCATATTTTAATATGGATAAAAATTATGTTACGTAAGTATGACCACGTCTGCAAGGCAGAGCCACGTCATCCAATCAGTTGAATTTTACTTAGTTGAATTTATTCTTTCCGCCTTCTCCATCGTTGGGTTTTCCTCCTTGTTTATTGTTGAATATCTGTTCTCCCAGTTGCATCGTTTTCAGCTTTGAGGATTGTGGTTAGGATCCAGTGCCACTGCACATTAAAATGAATAGCAATTGGTAGCAATTACACCTGGGATCTAAACAAATCCTGGATATGATTTATTATGAAAATGGATCTTGATGATTACTATCCGGTCATTTTATGCTAACTGATGCAGCTTTCAGGCAAATTATTGTTATACTATACATACTGTTCCAGAAATGCTTTCCAGGTATGCCGGCCAACAATAGCGGTCTCACGCGTTATAAGACCTGACGTACGGGTGATGATGATCATCTGTTTTATCCTAATTATCTTTTTAATTAACATTTGTTTTTGAAGCGTGCATCTAAGGCATTAAATATGAATTTCGGCAACTGCGATGTATGTATTCTGTTGCTATACCATTTCTTCCAAATGGTATTTGCATCCATCTGAAGGTTTTTAGTTTTCGAAAATATTCAGCTCGATGGGTGTTTTCCTTCCAAAGGAAGACAGAATCCTTGATAACCAATTTGTCTGCTTCCCCACATCTTCTATAACAAGTGCAGACAGCAGACGTTAAATGAATCTTTGCAGCTTATTGCAGTATGAACAACATTGCCCACTACCAAAGTGTTAATTCTAAGTACATTTGAGTAGGTTAACACATTGTAAACATCACTTATTTTTCCTTAACACATTAGTGGACCTACGTCAGTATGTGAATACGGAAAACCGTGGAAGGAAAATATACTTCGAGGTTCTAAGTATATTAGACCACAAACAATGCTGCTACTCGACAGGTTGTGCATTTATAATGGAGTAACCCATATGCATGATACAACACTTGTATAAAACCTGTACAATTTGCGGCTTTTGAAAGACGTCGGCCTGGATGAGTGTTGTCATACTGAGTGCAGTGATTTTATTATCAGAAGGAACTGCAATAGCACGTATAGAGGACGAGTATATTATCAAGCGCAACACAACTGCTTCCATCAAAACGGTTCAGATAATCATTGTAAGCACTCACCTTAGGCAAACACATAGTTTACTTCGTTACGTGAGCCGAATAGCCACCAGGAAACATGTGTCACAGAAACGAAAACCTAATTAAACGAGCATTAAGACAGCTTTCATTTGTGTTTCTTCCTTAAAATTGTGGCATTTGAGTAGTCATATTGTAACGTTACAGAGCCGAATATTAGTTGGAACCCTTTTACAAATTCGCATACAGTTTTCCCAACCACGTTGCTACAATTATAGACAGGTTGAAACTAAATATTTGTCACAAAAAGCATAGTCCTGTAATTAAGGTCTTCCAATGTATCACTTCGGCAAGTGCCTTGTTTTTGGAATCGTGTCCTTGGACTTTGCACTGAATCCCTCCATTTACAGCACTGATACTCAATGCTCAGAAGGGAGCATAATGCCGACCTCATAACATACGGTATGGTTAATTGGCTGGTAAATGTAGCGGTGACGTCTGACTATAATCTACTCAGTCTTCAGTAATAAGGATATGAGGTTAGTCAAAGTATATTAGTCTTTGCAATTTGTAGTACTATGAAGATTCAATCTCGCCTTGAATGAATCAGCAGAAGGCAAGGATATACCGTGTTTGGATAGAGAATTCAATTTATTCACTAATTGGTATGAGAAACGAAATGTGAATGAGTCGATTTCAGCTTTTGAGCTTTCTTGGAATGTCCTCTCAGATGGTAAGTCCTAAATGGAAGGAAAAGATAAGACATATGAATACCAATGTCATCTTTCAGTTAAGGTAGCCCAGTATTAGATGAACTCGTCAACCATGTAATATCCTTCTTAAAGCCATGTTGTTACCTGGCCAAATTATTATTCTCTTCCACATAGTTTACAATAGCCATCCAAACAAACTTTTCCACTAATTCGATATCTACACTGTTAGACTAACGAGCTGATAGTACTAACCGAGTCTCCATATTTCCCGCTTTACAAACCGGACTGATTGT
This sequence comes from Schistosoma mattheei, assembly GCA_944470405.2. NCBI lineage: Eukaryota > Metazoa > Platyhelminthes > Trematoda > Strigeidida > Schistosomatidae > Schistosoma > Schistosoma mattheei. The sequence goes on along the minus strand of OX103943.1, from coordinate 35,923,972 downwards.
TGCACCAATTTAGTCTCTTGGCAGTTTGAACTACCACAAAGACATATCAAACATTCCCGAAGTTCAGCAATTACATCCTCCCATGCTCTCATAATCCCAAGATGAGTATCGTCAGAACCGCTGTACTTCTCTGGCTTGTGGTGTTAAAATAATCGTGAGATAGCTGCTTTTTCAATTAACACAGGACCCCTCAACAAACCACCATGATAGCCATTAATTGTTGGTCTTTTCCTATCGTCGATAGAAAACACCCTGTCAAAATATTCTGAATTTTCGGACTACGCAACGTCACTTCTGGCAAATATCAACGAATTTTCTTGTAACAAACGTGGTGGAGTTCTACACTTCTCTGAGTTCTCCTTTTTTTAAACGAGACCAACCAGTTTTTTAAGGTTATTTCCACAATCACGACCCATCGTTCTTCGTATGAACGTTATTATTACTATTATTGGCTTTATTCAATATTATTAATAATAATAATTTATTCTCAAATAACAGTTTGTTACATGAGGCATGGCAGTTTACAGGCAAGATCAAATTGTTACAAATGATACAATGTCCGCTGTAGTAAATTACTAAGCTGAGTTGATAATTTATAAGATATAAATGTAGATGGTTTTAATCAGTATCACAGTTGGCACGCTTCTTGAAAGTTGCGTTGCAACTAATGGTCAAGGATAGATCCATTGAAGGTGTGAGCTTCTAGGAATCGCAACCCTATATCCTTTGGGAATGTCTAGGGCTTTAAGGATGGTGAAGGATGAAATCACCCGTTCCAAATCTCAAGGGGGCTGAAAGAGGGAGCAAGTAAAACAAAGGACGAGAAGCAGAGCAGCCAACATTCATGAAAGAATGTTTAAGGTATGATTATTCAGTCTAATTTTCTTTTATTAGAGTATTTAATAAGCGAGAGCATTTTAATAGGTTGAAGAAAAAAGGTGTGAGCATATGTGAGCAACGACACTGTGACTTTGTGTGAGGACGGACCACCGGTGAGCTGGAGGAAGCTGTAAGGGGCTCGGAAGGAGCCGAAGATATTCCATCCAATCACCTTTCGGAAGAGTATTCTAGAATTCCTACGTGTAGCTATACGATTGGACAATGCTAATAACCCCCTGTGTGCTTATTGGAGTACTGTAATGATGATTTCGTTCCTACTAAATACTATAAATACCTGAGAACTTCGTACTATAATTGACACTGTCTGGAATATATTCCTTTCACTAGGCTTCTGTCTTCTCATTGCGACTTAGAAGTGTTCTGGCGTTCCAGTTCTCAAGTTATACGCGGTATATCAAGAAACAACTATCTAGATATAACACTTTGCAGCACATTTTGTACTACTTTCTTATTTCTACTTGGTGCACAGTTGAAAGTTCAATTAATTCTCAGCAAATTTGCAAGGCTATTTCTGATTTTAAAACTAAGTTATTTCTTTCCACTTTGCGTTACTTGGCATAGCCAAGTCCTTAAAAATTTATTACTCCGGTGCTGTTACAATACTTTTTCTACAATCTCATCCCTGGCTAGCACCGATTTCTACACAGCCATACACTGAATGTGAACAAATGATTTTGTTTTATATGAGATAATGTGAATAAAGCATATATCTTCATAAAAACTGCATTGTTGTCAAGCCTATCAAAACTGCGCTACAATAAACGACATCATTATGAGGTTTTTTGTTTTTTCTTCTTTATTGCTGTTTCGGTTAACTTTGACTCCTTTGTTCTAACTTTGTCCCAGAAGTAGATTAACAGTGAAGATATTGGGTTCATTCAGGTTTGCAATTGTTTAGTATTTTCTGTTGTCAGGTCTATAAGACAACAAATTATTATATTCCAGGAATTAATCAGACTCATGTGAGAAATGGACGGTTATGTGTAGTTTTCACCAGGGATTGAGCAAATATCTAAGCGTTACTACATCTTGTACAGAGTTTCAGTCTTTAGGCTGCGGATATTTTTCCAGAGACAGCCGGTATAAATCGATTCAGAAAACTCATTGAAATGTGCGATTTCTTAATTAAAATCACCAAATGTATTGGCACTGTAACTTTGAAGAATCGGAGTGAAGTATGAAATGAGACTGATTATCAAAGACAAGCCGCAGATGTTTGAAACAATCTAAATTAAACTAATTTGGCTGTTTCATCATTGGAATTTGTGAGATTTCACAACCAAATACGTACACAGGCCTCTCTATAATAGAAGGGGTCACAAAGAATATGTCAGTCACGTGCACAAGAATTTGTATATCAATACATATTTGTCCAGTTTCATGTATATGTTCACTCTGATAATTTACTAACCGATTATTTACCTTCTTAGCGAACTACTGGCGATTTGGTGAAGTCTGTTCCCTTATTAATTGAGCGAAAACACGTGTAATGTCTGCACAAAACGTGATTAGATAATCAGCGTCTGCACGCATAGTCGGAAGTTTGGCGAGACTATAAATTATGGACGAACCAAACAGGTTCCGAATTTTCATGCGAAACTAATTCAGTTGGCGTTTCCTTATTTTATCTGATGTCAGCTTGTGGTCAAAACCCTAAATCTAATTCCTAACCCTAGCCATAAACTGTCAATTATAACCTTTATTCCTCACACAGGTTTATAACCCTCATTTAGCCCTGGAAACTAGATGGACATTCTCAAAGTTTCTACAAAGTCGCTCATAGGTCGCCCGTGTATCTTAGTCTCGCCGGAGGTTTATATACATACTGATGTTAACAATCACCAATACAATGCCATAGTATTGTATTTGCATAACTGGGGATGGGATGGTCAACGATGGGACTGCTTTCCGAAGTGTACATGCATGTACTACATAATGTTGTTGTATGAATATCTCTTTAACAACTTGCGATCACTCATTCCTATTAGTCGTTCGATGAACAAATGTGTCAGAATTGAACAGCTAGTATATATCCTCTATCTGCGTTAGCGATTATATGTATAGGTAATAAATATCTGAGTCCTAATAATTTTTCAAGTGAATGAAAATTATTTCAAATTCATTGCATGAATATACTTGCAGAAGTAAAGATGAAGAAAGGGCTCGTAATTTGCGAATAGAAAACCACTTGAAGCGGAGAACAGATGGAGAATCCGACCTTTGACGAAAGAGCACGTAACAATCGTGAGTCAGTGTTTTTAACGATAATCAAGCCAATTGATCTAAAACATCCGGTCCTACTCGTGTATATCGAAACAAAGGCTTAGCAAACCAGCTTAATGATGGTGAAGAGTAACCGCCTCATGATTTTTCAGCACTACGATAGTACCGAATTTAACCGAGTGATTTCACACATGAAGTTCAGGGTTGCAGTATGTAATAAGCAGTCTAGACGACTAGTCACGTGGACGCCAACCTGGTGATCGTTACACATCAACGCGAACCAACATTTATATGTCCCACAACCACACAGTAACAAAAGACTGCCGTAAGAACAACCTGATGGCCATCTAAATGAATTTACGTAAAGCATAAAAATTACAATATTTAACGTCTTGTTATCAAGAAGCACGGCTATGGTCAGTGAGAACAATGGATTCTGACGGTGAGGATTCTTTATTACCACTGACAGGACTCACAACTTGTGTACATGTATCGTCTGATGCTTCAAACCATGAACGGATATGTTACATCTTTATAATCAAAGTATGCCAACGCAGTCAATTTGAAAGTCAGAAATGAAGAGGTTTGAAGGTTCGAAGGACTATTCATATTCTGAGAAGCCCTTGGTCTAAGCTGGATAACGGTTGTCGGAGATGTGTAGCACGGCATGCACATTCGTTATCTTGTGCGGATGCGTGACCGAGAACTTTTAGCAAGAAGCGTCTTCTAAAACTGATGAGGTCAGAATTAAATGTCAGAGAGTGACATACCTGTATGATATATAGAATGCCAGTATAGTATACAAAGAATTGTCAGTAACAGAAGCCCTAGTACGATTTGAAGTTTTACGCTAACTGTAAGAAACATGCCTTTCGAGCAAAACTTTCACTGATAATATTGAAGCGCGTTTTCGGTCAGTTTGACGGTAAAACATTCCACATAACCGTCAACAGTTTTTATTCTTCCCCATTAAGAATACGGAAACATAGTATTTCTGTTGGATTGATCAAGAAAACTCGCAAAAGCCAAGAAAGGCTCCGGAAACACTAAGAAGCATTTCATCCAATCAGCGTTCACTAGAAGTTTAGCCAGAAACATCAAGAAAATGAAAAGTCACATGTAGAGTTTCTGATCGGCTGGTTACTATACTGCTACTATGTTTAGTAGCATTCCAGAATTTTCATGAAACCCAAGAGCATCTAAAATACTATAAAAACTCTATATTTTTAGTACTAAAATGAACCTTTGGAGTAAAGCGCTTCCCGCATAATTTGCGTACTTTTCTCTCATGTTCAGGTTGCTGCGTAGTTCCAGCTTGTCGGTTACGAGAACAGCTTAGAAATTGAATATAGTGTTCATTTAGCAAGAATTATAAATATCCTCCCTCACTCCAAGAGGACAAGGACACTCTGGAACGTATCCAAATGCGAGTCACGAAATCAGTTCGGTGACTCAAATTCAAGCCTTATGAAGAGTGCATCCAATCACTAAATCTTTACCCATTAGAGTACATACGTCCCGTCATCAAATAGCCAAGGATTCATAAACGTGCTTCGACCGCCAAACAACAAGGTGCTAAACCTGAACGCACCGGAAAACCTGGGACGACAATAACGGTTCGTGATGACTCTCATAGTCATGAACTTCAAAGACAACCCTGACCTTCCTCTCAGTTTGCAGGACAAAAATGATAGGATGCTCTGAGGAGAACTGAACATGAAACTTGGACTTCCCACCTATGTAAGACCACATTTAGAGTGCTGTATCCAAGCAGCTAGCCCGTGTCTGGTAAAGGATACGAACTCTCTTGAGCGTGTCCAGCGTGTGGGAACGAAATTAGTGAAGGGTCTTATAGATCCCTCACGATGAGCGTTTAAAACGCCTAAATCTTTTCCCCTTGCCGTATCGTAGAACATGGGGTGACCTTATACTGGCATTTCGTATCTTTAATTAATATGTCTTTAGTTAATATGTCTTAACTTTTTGTTCCCTCCAGCACTAATAATCTACGCGGTCATAGCAAGAAAGTTCATAAGCCAAGATCTAATAAACTTAAAGTGGGGTCTTGTTTTTCTCATCGAGTAGTCAATCATTGGAACGACTTACCCAAACAAGTGGTATCAGCCCCATCAGTGAATACTTTCAAGGAGAAGCTGGACCTTCACTGGAAAGCAGTGTGTCAGGATTAATGCAAGTTCATCAACCTACTATCCTTATTACTGAAGACTAAAGACTTCCAAGAATAGAGCCTTAGACAGTCACACGGCTCACTCGGGGAAAGGAATCTAAGCATCAAAATCACCCGAGGCTACTTCGTGTAACACTTAAGAATGCTACCGACGTAGAGGATGTCTTACTAGCGAGTCACTTACTGAAATCACATGGGAATGAAAGAGTACTGCCTGACATACCGTATTCTGGGCGCAATCTCAACCGGAACATCCCCAAAGAAACTCGCGATCAGTTTTTCCGCGAGAAGAATATAATCGTGCAAGGTATACCGGAAAATGCAGACCCTACTCAATCAAATTCTGACATCAGGGAATGGAAATTCATCAAACAGTCCTTGAGGCTCAAACACATACTGACTCAGCATGTGACGAGACTAGCCAAGAAGGACGGTGATCTTAGACTCGTCTAATGAAGATAACTTTCCCATCTTCCCACATGGCGGCTGCAGTTCTGGAAGCATTTCGTGCCAACAGACGTCGATTGCCACCTGGAATCCACATGCATCCGGATAGGCCATATGAAGCTAGGACCAAACACAAAAGCAAGTTGGAGCTGACCATTCCACTTGTGGACTGTCTAGACGATAAAAAACGTGTAAAGGACAGGGCCTACCACCTCAGCCAACCTGATATAGGTGGGCTACCTGTCCATTCACATAAGGCTCATACAGAAAAACAGGACGAAGCTCACGCGTTCCAAATTGAAAGCATAAACTGCTTATATATGAACGCCGCGAGTCTACCAAACAAATTGGATGAATTACGTGAACTTAGCAACGCTAATAAGGCCCATCTGATAGGAATATCTGAAACCTGGATACCTCAGTTCTCGGACCAAGAGTTAGCATTATCAACTTCACGGAACACACGTATACTGGAGGCGACAACTCAACTGAAGCTCGGTTCTTCAACCTAATCGATAACTTGGGATTGTACGAAAATGTGAGGTCGGCAACTCGTTGGAGAAACAGTCAGACACCATCGCGCTTAGACTGCGTATTCACAAACGAAGAATTCCTAGTTGACAACCTCAACAACAATTTGCGTTGGAATTTTAAACGACTGAATGTGCCAGCTCTACATGACTATCTACAACAGGTGGTTTGGGATGTTCACTCCCAACTCAATGTGGACAGTCATTGGGACTTCTTACTGCACACGCTCTTATGTGCTACAAACCAATCAGTTCCTCAAACGGTTCCCAAAAGCTGCAAGCCACCTACAGTAATCAAGAACCGTACCCTTCGCCTGCTAAGCCGCAAAAGGCACTGTTGGGCGGAATACAAACGAACTGATAACGACGGAGCGTATAGGCAATATAAACATATAAGGAATATATGCACGAAGGCTATAAGAGAAGACAGGCTTCAGTACCAGACAAAGCTTATGGACAAATTCGCCTCTAACCCTAGAAGCTTATTCCGTTATGCAGCCTCTCTTCGTCAAGCCAAAACAGGAGTTTCTCAACTGGTAGGTCTTAAAGGGCCGACCAACAACGATGGCGACGCCGCTAACCTTCTGGCTACACATTACTCCCAAACATTTCAACCGGCTGACACCAACTTTACTGATGACAGTTTCGTTTGTCATTCCACAGGACTTTCCGAAGTGAACCTAAGCGCTGACTTGGTGTTCCGGAAACTGCAGCACTTAAGACTAGACACTTCTCCTGGCCCGGATATGGTTCATTCTGCCATACTGAGGGAGGCAGCCTCAATCCTGGCAACGCCGCTTAGCGTGATGTTCTCACACTCGCTAAGCCGAGGCAAATTACCGGAAAATTGGAAGTTGGCTCACATCACACCAATTTTCAAAGGTGGTCGACGCAATGAACCTTCAAGTTATCGGCCGGTGGCTCTTCTGTCATTACCTTCAAAACTCATGGAGTCCCTGATATGCGACGGTTTAAATGACTATCTACTGTCCTTAAATTTCTTCTCACCCCAACAGCATGGTTTCAGGAAGGGTTACTCTTGTATAACCAACCTGCTGACTGCGGTGGACAGATGGACAAGCATCCTCGATCACAAGGGAAAGGTTGATATCATCTACCTTGATTTCTCAAAAGCTTTTGATAAGGTTAACCAACATGTCTTATCAATAAGCTCAAACGACTAGGTATCAAACCACCTCTAATCGATTGGCTTACTTCATACCTAAAAAATCGACACTTTAAGGTTAGGGTTAATTTCACTTTATCTCAGGCTATGGAATGTCCTAGTGGGGTCCCCCAGGGCTCAGTACTAGGGCCTCTTCTCTTCTTGATCTACATAAATGATCTTCCTCAACAGGTAACGTCAGACTTATTACTTTTTGCCGACGACGTGAAACTTTGGAGAGAGATACGCAACCAAGACGATATACAGGCACTTCAGGAGGATCTGACTCGACTTCAAAGTTGGGCAGACGATAACGGACTTACCTTTAACACTTCAAAGTGTAAAGTAGTCCATCTGCGACATGTCGCAAACTACAGTTACAACTTAGGAAACTCCTCTCTAGTAGTATCCCAAGTCGAAAAAGATTTAGGAGTCCTGGTGCCCCATGATTTAAAGTCTTACGCTAACTGTGACAAAAATGCCTTCCGAGCAAACCTTGCACTGGTAACGTTGAAGCGCATTTTTGGCCAGTTTGACGGAAGAACTTTCCACACAATCTTCAATAGTTTCATCCGTCCCCATTTAGAGTACGGAAACATAGTACTTCCTCCCTCACTCCAAAAGGACAAGGTCACTTTGGAGCGTATCCAACGGCGAGCCACGAAATCAGTTCGAGGACTCAAATCTAAACCTTACGAAGAACGCCTCTATTCACTAGACCTTTACCCATTAGAGTATAGGCGTCTTAGAGGTGATTTATTAATGGCTTATAGTATTCTTAACACTTCTGGACATCCTCTTAAACACCTACTTAAGCTTAGTTCGAATAATAACCTAAGGGGTAACACCCAGAAACTGGAAACACAACATAGCAAGACGGAATGTAGACACAACTTCTACTCCTTAAGAGTTGTCAAAAGCTGGAATTCGCTGCCGGCCGAGCTAGTCCAAGCGACTTCCCAGGAGTCCTTTAAGAGGCAACTTGATCTATTCTTAAGGACTAAGGATAGTATCACACTATGATTTCTTTTTTCGCTTTTACCGTTAATATACCTAGGTTCCTGCCTGGTGGCATTGGTGATCCACTGCTACTAGACACAGAAGCCTGTTAAGCGAAAACTTCTATTCCATCCACAACCATCTGAACATTTGACCCTCATGTACTTCTTTTAGGCAGGTCTCATAATTGTCCCAACTGGTAAATCGTCGCGATAACACAATATCGTTGTAGATCAGGTTTATATCAGGCATCATTACGATGGTATCACTTCCGTTACTTCAAGGATGGACGTTATCAGACAGTGTGGCTGAACTCAAATCGAATTGAAAAACCTTGAGAATTGTCGAGGTGACGCGCCAATAATTTTACGACAGTTCGACCTTCAGGTGCTCAGTGACCATCGTTAAAAGACAATACTACTGAATCGTTGATGCGTATTTACAGTTGGTCATATCCATTGGGCAAGGAAGATTGAGCTATTTTAGTAGGTGCGGTCTAGCTGAAGTCAGTAACAGACCCTCTGTAGATAACTGCAGTTATACATGTATGACCAGCACAAGTAAGATTGCTTGTCGTAATAAACAAGAACTCATAAATGATTTTAATTTGTATGTTGATATCACTGCACTGTACTTGCTGGTTATCTAAAAAGGACTTGAAAATGACCGTGAAATTCTTCTGTCATAACCAATGGTAAGTATCTAGATCTATCCAACAATTCTCCTACTTTAGAGCCGAAAACTTCGGTTTTATTAGCTTAGTCAAGTTTTTGAGTCTCGTTTACGTACAGTGATTGTTCAGTCGACTTACCATAAAATGTAGCATTGTGCCTTCAGTTTATGAAGCCATATGCTTATCATAGATTACTACGTTCTTAATAGTATGTTCTCAGTTTAAAAAAAATACATTTTTATGGTCACAAAGTATCAGTGGTTTTGTGTGCTCACGGTTACATTCATTCTGACCACTGAATATGCTGGTTCGTCAGACTAATGAAAGGTGAATGTTCGTAGGTTTTCCTGTTGATGTAAAATCTGCTTTATTAAAACAACCGGAGGGTTGATTAGTATAGTTAGTTTCTTGAAATGGTCCTGTAATGTAATATGTACAACCATAATATGATTACCCATCTAAAAAATTTGCAGTCTGAAATAATATGCGTTGATTTATGACGGTGAATTGTGGCGTTTAGAAATAAACCATCTTCGTAGGTTATCAGTATTTGTTCATAGGTGTTTTCCATCCATTGCCTGTATACTTTAGAACTATCGAGTAAGTAATTACGTGTTTAAACTTGGAGCACTAGGTAATTATGGTAAATCGACTGAGATGGTTGGGGGATGTATTATTTATGCATATCCACCGACCGATTCGGCGCACAATGATGACTGGTGTAGAAATAAGTTTTAAGAAAGCTAGGGGCTGGCAAACCAGAATTGGACATCAGTCCTCAAAGAAATTGGCTATTGGGATGAACTATGCGAGTATGTGCAGACTGCGTGATTTGGGTCCATTTGATTATCGTAACCAATGGTTAGAGACTTTAAGTGACCGTTGCTGCTACCTTGATGTGGTGGTCGGGCTTGCCTATCAAGATGAACCAATCAAGTTATAGTGGCTGAAACAATTGTTCTTCAAAGTCCTACAATGCCGGGAAGGTTGGTTGAAAGGCGGTGAGACTAAAAGCAGCAAGCCCAAGGTCTGAGGGCAAAGTCGTACTGCTGACTGTACAGAGGTGTGACGGCAGTAAGATGTTTTCTTTAAACAACCAGTATAACAGCGATGCTACCTTCCCACAAAGAAGGGTGGGGTTAAAAACGGTCGTCCCTACAAATACACATCTCACCTTGTCCCACAGATTTCCGTCTCCAGCGGTAAAGTCCCAACAAGTACGAAGCTAACACAAAAATTACCCACAACAAGGTCGTGTTTGACTAACCTCAAGCAGTTGTCCCTTGAACACTGCAGTGACACCCTCAGGCCACTAAGACCACCTCTAACCCGATTTTCATTTCAGGTACCTCCAGAAGAACCCTTCCATGTTGTGGGCAATCGAGAAGTAATAACCGCCGTCATAAATCTAACAGCACTCAAGACCACTTTATTCATGGTCAATCTCTGTTCAATTCCTGTTATTCCTCCTACTTCGACTTTCAAATCCAAATTCCCTCTTTTGACTTTCTCCCCAAGTGTCACCATGGCCAATGATTCTAGTGCGCAAAACACTCCCAGGTCCACTGGAACCTCGCTTTAAGCTACATATTGAAACCTTCAACGTACACACTTCATGTCGAACTGGCTGGCAGGCGTCCTTGTCTAAGAATTTAGAATCTCGTACCATTGACGTATGCTGTCTCCAAAACCCACATATAGAACCCTAGTTTGGTGATTCATTTGACCTCACCTCGCCAAAACGGAGAGCCGACGTGATGCACTCTCTGTTCATCTGGCGACCCGTTGGTTAGTTCTCGTGGACTGGCGGGTGTATGCATAACACTACTTACAAGGGCAAAACAAGCGCTTAAAAGGGATCCTTGTTAGTAGTCGTCTGTGTGCTATTCGACTAAACGGCTCCGTAACAACTCGGTAGGATAGGGACACATATCGTTGCCTTTTTGTCGCTTTTGCCTACGCTCCCACTGACTGTAGCCCGGATGAAGTGAAAAATGACTTTTACATAAAGATTTCTGAACTTCTTCATAAAGCTAAATGCTCAGACAGAGTACTCGTTGCAGGTGGCTTTAATGCCTAGGTATGTAGCTTAAATAAAACGGATCGACATTTAGGTGCGTATTTCAGTATTCTGGCCCAGCGAACAGATAATGGTGATCGTCTGCTGCAGACGATCGTTTATTTTTAGCAAGCACTAATTTTTAGTATAAGGAGAGACACTGACTATCACGGTGGCGACCCCATGTATCAAACCAACGATGGACTCAGATAGACCATATTGCCATCGTTGGAGATGCTCGATAGAAGACTGCCACTCATGCAAGTTGATGCTCCATGACTGACCTGATTCAATACCTGAACTTAGGATAGAAAGTGAAGTAGTCGTAGGCGTCTACAACTTCACTTATCTTGGAAGTCTGATCAGCCCTAGTGGATTGGTGTCTGACGAAATCTCTACATGGATTCAGAAAGCTGGTTTGGCTTTTGCAAACTTACGTCACCTATGGTGAAGGCGAGATATCCGTCTATCAATTAATGGACGAGTACACTGCACAGCAGTTCGTTCTGTTCTACTTAACGGCTGCGAAATGTGGTCATTAAGAGTAGAAGATACTCGTAAGCCACTAGTATTTGATCACTAGTGTCTTAGAAATATCGCCCGCATCTTTTGAGATCGTCAGATAAGTAATAGTGGGGTTAGACGCAGGGTATTAGGGAATGATGGTAAATCAGTCAATGAGGTTGTAAATCTTCATCGACTGAGATGGTTGGGTCACGTTTTACGTATTCCTGAACACCGATTACCACTGTGTGCAATGTTGATCAGTGTTAGGGATGGTTGGAGAAAGTTAGGGGCCGCCAAACCTTAACGTGGCATCATTTCTTGAAGTTACTAACTTCTGGTCTGAGCCATACTGGTAGATGCAGACTACTTGGTTGGGTTCCACTCGACTATCGTAACCAATGGTTGGAGACTCTAGGTGACATGGCTTAGAATCGATTACAATGGCGTCGGTGTATACACTCTTTGTCTTTCTTTAAACCGTGAGATTAAAACTGCTTTATATCTTACTTTCTACTAACTAATTCTTTCTTCCTGTATTACATACTTATACACAATCTTTCTTTATATATTTCTACTGTTGGAGTAACTGCTTCTATGAATCCGGTGTTCGTCTTGCTGTGTTAATGAAGTATGGCAACTTGGACCGATACATATGTGTGCCTGCGTTGTAGCTGACTGAATGGCAGTCTCGTACGCAACCACGCCATCAGTAGCTTATCACGATGTGATCAATCTGACTCATTTGAATTGCAAGTGGAGGACTTCAGGTGTGGTGTGTGCTACTGATGATTTGTTAGATATTCTTTCTTCAGTGCTTGAAGTTTATTTTAAGGGAAAAACAGATTTCTTGGCGAGTTATTGAACGGAAGGTGGGGCTTTCATGCATCAGAACTACCGCTCAGTTTTAGTGTTCTGTTTACTGAGTAGGATAATAGGTGACTTAGTACTAAGCACCTTTTATACCATGTTTTTCTCGTATCCAGCAAATGCTGTGACCACACTGCTTTTTCTTTCACCTTTATCTCGTTTTTAGTGAGCTAACAACTACAATGCTCTTGCTAAAGATCTTATATCACTAACATGATATAAATTAATAACGCGAGCTACCAAAGTTCAGTCATATTACATATGCAACATGAGTAAAAGTACTACCCCGTCTGAAGAATTTGGATATCCAAACCTGCCTGTGCGTCAAAAATCGGACCAAGAAAGTATTAGTCAGTGCATCAAAACTCTAAAAAGTCGCAGACCAAACACTTTGGATTTTTCACCTTTAGCTCTTGGAAATCATGACAGAAACCATAAAACATATGCAAAACGACCAACTGTTTTATCTGTTCATGATTCTTTACAGAAAGCTGTTTGCAGTACGAGCGCTTATTCTTCATCGGCTATCTCAGATTGTCCAATTAAAAGACCTAACTTTTTACCAATACCTTCACAAGGAAGTAAATATCCAGGTTTTCCGAAACCTAGTGACGGACTCATGCCTGGAAATAGCAAGAATACCATATCTACAGTTAAAGCCTCTTCTTTAAATACTGGAAACATTGATGCTATACATCCTGATTCTATGGGATTGTTTATTAAAAAAGTAGGTGAATTTCCTGTCACTGCTTTTGTATCGTTGTCTTAAAATATTGACTTATTTCACACAGCAGCTAACCAAATATTTACTTAATTAGTTGTGACAAACTTTAGATTTGCAAGAGTTAAATATGTATTCATTTCTGCAGATAAGTGTTTCAGAATTTATTGATCTGAGTCTGTATTTATATGGAAGAAGCAATATATATTCTAGCCTCCCAGTTTTAGTTGAGGTACGTGGTTTGTCAGTTCTGAGTTTCCCTTGATAAATCCGTAGATTGGTTTGATCTACAATATGAATATAAACATAGTAAAACACTCGTCTCAATCAATTACTTTTAGGTTACTTGTTTGGTGTTTTAACACTCCGTTGTGGATCAGAACCATATTGCATTTCAGTATCGTGCTAAGCATTGTAGCTGTTAAATCTAGCTAGTTCACGACTGTCTATCCAAGACTTCGAAATATTATGGTGTATGTGTTCCTGTACATCTGAAAAAGATAACGGAGGTTTGTCGCTCGTATGGATGACTTTTGTGGAATTTTGTTCTCTGAACTGAGTGGTTTAATTGTGTTTTGTATCCTCCTACCTGAAATTTCAACATTTCCCAGCAGAACGTTCGTCCACATGGATCGATGTGAGCGAACATACACCATGACGCTTGATAGCTAATTAGTGTTCATTCTTGTAACTTCAAAGAAAACCTTTCTCGTAAACACGTGAAACTAAATTTTATCTCCTGTCCTTGGAGTGTGCGTAATATATGTTTGGAAATTTTACTTGGTATGGTGCGTGTTCTATCAATGTGACTCACGTGTGTTATTTGCTTACCATCCCGCAAATATTAAATGTAATATTGTCCTCGAGTTTTCATTCTCCGGTCAGATCCATTTGTATTAAATCTTTTATGTTTAGTTTTTTACTATTAATCGTATTGTTATCCTCATTCTATTATTCCTCTCGCAATGCTTCTTTGAAATATTGTTACTTGACACGGCATACTTTTGTCCCATCCCATATGTTGTTTATGCCTACTTGTTATAAACAAGTGCCTGTCGTTCTGGGAAGCTGCTTATGCTGATGTATTATTATTAGTATTTGAACACAAATGTTGGTACAAAGGGGCGCCAAATACATATACCCCACACAAGTCACTTGACTTATGTGTGGGTTGTGATACTGCCCGGATGCCCAGACCGAAGCAAGTGGTCTTCTTAGGGGGGCTGCAACTCGAGCCTCCGACCTATAGGTCTGATCCACAAGGCAGTAGAGCAACGTAAGGAGATGCAACCCTATGGTATCCGGTGACCAACGATTGGTTCATATGCCATTTGTTCCCTCAGGATCCTGGAGCCCATATGCACCATCGGTTTGGAATCAGGGTTTTTCAACTCTCCTAAGTGGATCCTCCATATCCATCAACCAAGTTAAGGCGCTTTTCGTCCTCTCAAGTTCGTAAACAACACCCGCCACAAGAAGGTAGTGAGTAGGACTTCCCTGGCAGCGGCCATGTGAGAGCATTTCGAGGAGAGCTGACTCTCCCTACCCTCGACCGTACCAGGGCATGTCGATGCAAAGGAAGTTCAATTTTAAAGGTATGGAGAATCTCAAAGTACTTATCCAAGAACCTTGGAACTTGGTGGTCATAATTCTATGTCAACTACACCGAGCAACTGTCAAAGCTGTTGGAGCTATCTAGGCAACCTTAAAGAAGAAGCTCGGTTTTGGAAAGATGTTCTGTGAGATAGATAGTTTGCCAATATTTATACCTAAAATTGTGGAACATCTAAAGGTTGTTCTTTTTTTCACTAGAAATTTCACCTTTAACATTTTGTGATCTTTTCTTGTTAACATCAACTCGCCTAAGAAATGTGAAATCTCTGTGTTCTCTTACTCTACAAAACAACAAGCCCAGGTAACGTGGTCAGATTCTTTCTAAGAATCACCTAGATTTTTCAAGGAATCATGGTAAATTAAATTTATCATCTAAAATTAAGATGTTGGTTTAATGGTCTTCATAATGGGTAAATGTAGCATGTGTAAAGGGTATTAGGCAATTAATAATAATAATATAATCATATATTCGTGATATCCAAAATGAGTAGATATTTGGATCTCTGACGTTTCATGACTTGATATAGATCACTTCTCCAGAGTAAACAACTTAATAATTT
Source organism: Schistosoma mattheei (assembly GCA_944470405.2). NCBI lineage: Eukaryota > Metazoa > Platyhelminthes > Trematoda > Strigeidida > Schistosomatidae > Schistosoma > Schistosoma mattheei. The sequence goes on along the minus strand of OX103943.1, from coordinate 35,908,519 downwards.
GGTTATTAATTTACTGTGAAGAAGCGAATTAGATCAAGTCACGAGACGTTAGAAATCCTAATGTCTACTCATATGAACACCGCAAAAATATAATTATTTTATGATTATTAACCTTCTATCCAATGCTCAATTTATTTGATACTTTCGAGTTCAATCTTTACATTGATGCCTACTACGTAATCAATCTGTTGAATCTCAATCATTGACATTCTACACTCCGTTAACTTTGGTAAGCCCTAGGAAGATTATTATATAAAGATGTACCCATCTCGTGTAGCAGGATTTGTAGGGATTCTCAATGTTCAAGTTACTAGTCTAGTCCGCCAGTATTTTCGTGTCAATTTAATTCAACTTTTTCGTCTTGTAGTATACTTGTATTTTTAAGTTGCTTCATATTCATTTGCTCATTTTTGCCACAAAACTAAAGTCTAGTGTTTACTTTGATTTCAGACACACAGTTGTTAAAATATCATACCTGCCGAACTTCAGTAAGATGTCGACCAAATAAATGTGGCAACATGTCTACTAAGAATTTTATAGCATGGTCGCGGAACAATACACAGTTATACAGTGTGCTTTGTTTTGACAAATTCCGTATCATTCATAAGAGATTACCCTGTCCATATTTTTCTACTTGTAACCATCATAAAAGGCGTACATTTAATCATTCATCTTATGTTTTTGGTGGTTCTAGCTACCTTCCACATTCACAAACGTTTCCTAGTTTACTGTCTTTTCGCAGATGTTGTTCTTATACTTTTACCAAACATATGAATTTTACCTCTTCGGATATTCGAACTAGTTCCATTCGCTTGTGTCCACGATACTGTAGAAGGACCAATAACTGTAAGTTATACTAATCATATATATTTACCTTATGGATAATGAATATCATTCTGAACACTAAGGTAAGTTGTCAGGTGTATTCACACTTGCACAGTAGTGAGGATATTATGGTATTGAATCGCATGTTAAGGAGTATCTTAGTGATAAAAGTACTTGATTCTATAAAACTGAAACCCATTACTTGATTTCATTTGAGCTGTTTGGGGTGCGAATCTTTTCCTGTGTACTGGATTAAATGAGTTATTTGAAAAATTCGTTTCCCTTATTTAAGGAGACGTAGGGTAGTTTTTTTCGTGTAGTTAACCTTGGGTAGTGCTAGAAACGTTTTGACGAACACAGTCTGCAAATTCGTCTGCCTATACTTCGATCTGGAAAATTCAACTAATTTGGATTCACAGTAATATCAACTGACTCAGAACATATGGTAGAGGGGCTTTTGCCGGTTATTTAAGGTATTCTTGGAGGAAAGAAAAATCTTTTAATCATTGTTTATTGACGAGTGATCAAAAATTATGTCAGCATATCATAATACATTTGGCTTAAAATGTACTGACAATTGTATGTGCTACCTAAATTTTTTGTCCGGATTTTTGTTTTAAGCCTAGCCTAAATTCACAATAAAATAATGAGCTCTAATATTCTTTGTGTATTCCACCATACTTAATACAGTTCGATTTACTGTTTACATAAAATAGGCCTAGTCTTTATGGTCATGTCCACCAGTAAATAGATATTCAAGTGCTTGATACCGTTTTCCTATTCCTAAGATGATTTTCATTACCGGATAAAAGTCGGTTAATAAACCTCTGATAATCAGAATATAGTGGCAAGTTGGTTAATTCCAACCTCGGACTTAAGCTTTATGTGAATTGATGTAGTTTATCAATATCCATAAAACATTAGTTCTGCCGTTTGTGTAACTTTTTCACTGCTTATTGTTTAACACACCAGGCTGTTTTATTTCAATCAACTGTGATTAAAAATCTAATTATAATTGTTGCTGATATTGGTGCAATCTTATATTGTATTAAACTATTCTCTGTAATATTTGATTACCTGGTTTAGATTACGTTGAAAATTAACCTGATCATCTGTTGTCTACTTTCTAAATTATTCGTGGTCATCTTTTACAGTACACTGTTAAATGTAGAAATCATTAACAATTTATAGTCTAATGTAAAATAATATTTGTCTTTTAAAATAATTTTGTCATTTCAGTTTACTTATATTTTTGTTCCAAACATTAAAACCCATTATTAATAGTAAACTAGTGACTTTTGTTTTTAACAGCCGTTGGTACTGTAACTTTCGGAAAACCCAGTGAAACAATCGAAGGTCCAGCTTTTGACTCAACGAACTTACCCGAAGTCTATGACATACTAATGAAATCAAGTAAAAAGCTTGGTGAGCCCACTAACAAACCGCATATTGAGAAAGTTACACTACCCAATACTATATCTAACGATAAAAATGTGCAGACCATAAATATTAATATTAATGATGCAAATCACGTCTTTCAACTGCGGATCGATTCTTCGCTAACAAATACTAGCCTTGATGAGAACTGTTCGGACAGCAAACAGTTGCATACTACCAAAAAACTACAACAAATTCAACCTAACGTAGATATTTGGCCTCCTCTGGTAATCAGTTCCCATCCAGGTAAAAATACTTGTTGTCTTTTAGAAAAATATTTACTTCTATAGATATGAATTCTGCCTAACGTGATCGTATATATGACATGCTGTCATGTATATAATACGTAGCAAATTGCAATTCATTAACTCTCAATTGTCATATTTGTTTATAACAATAATTTTATTGAGTAGTGTATGTCTATTATTCATTAAAAATCCACAAAACTATTTTCATATTACTCCAAATGTATATAGTTTCACGGAATATTCATAATTACATCTGTCATTTTTAGGAATTTTATCTTTAAATCTATGAAGAATTTTTTCTTGTAAATAGTAAATACAAGCATAAGTTTATACTACCATCCACTTCGCAATAGGGAGAGTATAATACTCAAATCATGTAGCAGAGTATCCATATGAAAAAAACTAGGTCACGGTAGTTTTTGTACTGTTCGTATGATCTGACCCATGGTACCTTCTATGCATTTTATAGTATGAGTCAAAGTTTCTTCATACTTTTGATTATTATATTACTAAGTACTAAAGATCTTTGTATAGGACTCTATTTAGATGATCAACTACTTTCCCATGCTGTTAATTCAAACCATTTCACCATCCGGCCCAAGTGATTTACAAGTACTGTTGTCTTTTTATCTGTTGGAATGAACTATTAAACGACTAATAGCTTTCTAGATCTTATAGATATTTAGTCGTTCACCGAAACGAGAAGTAACCTCACTGTTAATTGTCGTTATGGTTTTCTCCCGCTTTCGTAATGGGTTGTTTACGTAGGTCGGTGTTGTATTATGTATGTTAGTGTTTTTTATAATTAAACGTTTCGTGATTTCGCTTACATAAATGATAATAATTCGATAAACTCAAGTACTGTATTTACTAACGTTCTATGGGCTGTGCAAACTTCTCCAGTTTTCAAAACTAACACTTAGAAAACCAGCAAAGTAACTTGTATTATTCAAATTTAAGAACTCATGTGGTTTCATACATAAAATACAAGACTAAAATGCGCCATAATTAATGAATTCCAATACGGGCATAACCAGGACACTTATGGGACAAGTCTGAGTACCAGGTTTATGACTAAATAAAGGCAATTTATAGAGGGGAGAATGTGTAGGAACAGTTATATGGCAGTATAAAAATATATATATATATATATATATATATATATATATATATATATATATATAATTTCCCCCAAAGGTTGCCTCTAGTGTAAGTGACTTTTTAAACATGGCGAATTTCAGACAAGCCTTAGGACGATCGCAAATAGTGGTAGTGCTTAGGATTAAATATCCCTCAGACTGGAGGTCAACATGATATGACTTCTAGATGATTGCATAGAAAGATTGTTTTAAATTCCATTGGTTGAAACCGTCCTGTATTCGAGTTTCCAGCTAAATTACTTTTTGACGTTTTGCCTACATTTGGTTAACAGGCGGTTGTGATGTGTTAATAGCCGTAACAGTAAGCTTGCCGGATAAACCTAGTTTCTGCCTAGCCTCCAAAGTTTTGTTGCTAGGATCTAAGGATGATTTAAATATGATTAAACATAACTCCGCGGTTATTGATTTAAATGTACCAACGTGGTTCACAAGAAAGGGTATGACTCATAGATTATATACTATACATAGTATAATGTTTTACTAAGTTCGACCTTGATTAAAAGAAATACAAGCCAATTTTTTCTTTTCTATCTTTATTATGTAATTATACTCACATTTTTGCTGAGTTTCAATCTGTTTTGATATTTTAGAATTGGTTCTTCAGTTCAATCCTCCCGTTGGACTTTTAATTTCACTTCTTGAGAATACAAACAAAACGTCTGGTGATTTGTATAATAAGAATGTCCACGAACTAACTATTGATTCAGAGAAGGGTTCTTTAGACTCAGTGTCCATGATACCAGTAACACAATCTGAATGCTTATCTAAGGTATTGAAACGTTTATTTAAATCCCTTTTTCTGGTTGATTTTAATCGAGAAAAAAGTTCTGTCTCATATTTTTCTCACTGCAGAGCTAAATCTATGGATAAAAGTTATCACCCTTTAAAAAAGCAAAGAATTTAAAGATCTTTTTATATGAAGGCTTCTAGTAATTAACTAGATTTAATAGCATTGTGGATAGAAACTTGCTAATTTACACCTACTGTTCTAGTTACCTAAGAGGTTCTTTTCAATCACCGCCTGACTAGTTGGTAACAAACTATAATTCTTTAAATGGATTCTTCGTTGTTTGCTGTGTCCCCTAGGTCACCAACATAGAATTTCAAGACGACCAAAGCTGTTTTCTAGTTAAAATGAACTGTTGATATGGGATAGATATACAAACAGATTCACATTATATGTCTAATATATATTCATGTTCCCGCTAGTTACTCTCGTGTACAATATCAAAAGCAGAAATAGGCGATTTGAGTACTGCAGTTGGTAATGTCTCAACTAAACAGGACATCACGGCTGTGAAAATATCCGATAACGAATATGATGTGATTTCTGTGATTATCTATTTATTTTTTCTACATAGATAAAAAAATCGTAATTCAGGATTTCGCACAAAATTGCTTCAGTCCAGGTTTTCATACTTCGTAACACCATAACAAGTCATTTCATCTGAAGTCCTAGATTCCAGTGAAATCGAATTTTCAACCGGTACGGTTCACGTTACTAGTTCTTCGGTTTACTGTATGTCAATTAAACTACTAGTAAATAAAATCTGTTATCACAAATTTGTTCTAAGTTATGTTTCCTTCGACTTCTTTTGAAAGTTTTGATTCTTAAAATCGTCATAATTTATGTAAATATTGCAATTATGCTTTACCATATTATTTCTCTAGCCTTTAACTTTGAAGTTTAGTTCAGAAATTACTAGCGGTGTGAGGTCTTCCTTTCTCATTTTTTGCAAATAACAAGTACAATTTGACATGGCATTATTATCCTGGAGTTAATCTACATTATTTTTAAAAAAATAAGGTTTATCACCAAACGCACTTTTGTCCTTTCGTTTCACATGTGTGAATGAAGTTGTTAAGAATTTATTAGCAGAGATTGTGTCCTATACCTAAATAAGAGGAAAAAATTTAACTGACTTTGAATGTGTAAGGATGGTTTTAAAGGTCCAGTTTCTGTTTTATAACCTAGAGAGTCAATCGCTAGTTTGGGATTTATAATGATTCGTGGTTGTGTCTCAGTGATAGACTATGTTAGTGGAATTTAGATTGGATTAAAGCACGTTCCGTGAAGGACACTCTGATTGGCTATTTCTTAAGCAATCCGCGTTAACGGATACTTGGAGACGACTAGAATCTTCTCACATAAAAGCTATAAATATACTGGCTTTTTTCTTATTGTAACCCTTACACTTCCATCTATCCTTGTCATCTGGAATATAATTTCTTTCTTGTTCAATCGTATTCTGATTTGAGGACTTGTCGAGTGAATCGGTGTCCAAAAATACTAAGTAATAGGAATAGCTGGGTCGTAATAAAGGGAATAGATTCATCGAAGGTTTTATTTATGATCAGTTCACAATAGGCATGTGTGGGACTTACCATTAATTTTCTTTGACCTCCTGATATTTAATCATGTGATAATCATGAATTACTTTGGTATGTACAGGAGATATCACTTTTTAGTTGATTGTGTGAATTTTCATTAACTTTCATATTGACATAAATCTAATTACCAATGAGTAGCAGTTTTACTGGTCATATAAACATTGTTACTATTACAACAAATTATTTTCACATTCATCCTTTCATCTTTATAATTCAGTTTAATTGTAATCGTTATCAAGAATTTTGCCTAAAATTTTCCTTAGTCAGATAATGTGTCTCCTGGCATAACAATAGCTCTCACTCGGAACCTCCATATTCGTGTTCATTCAACTGAATTAAATTGCTGTTTAAAGCAATCAGCTTGGTGTTTCTCATCGAGTGGCTTTTATCAGTTTGGTCAAGAAGAAATTGTAATTCTGTTACGTAGACGTTTTGATGAAAAACTACCACCAATGGAGATATTTTATCAATACTGGCTTATATATCAAGCTTTAGTGAATTATGCTGAGAAACAAGTTAAAAGTGATGTTAATTTTGGTAAGTATCAAATGGTTTTCCACCGTTTGTATTGCTGGTATTCTGTATACTGATGATGAGTGCCCGTAATTTTTTACGTAGTTCTTATTCCACAAATCGACATTAGCGAAATAAAAGTTTCTATGTTTCTCTTGTAACGTATTACTAGTAACCGTTCATTATCCCAGCATTGATAGTCTTTATAAACCTATGCATTAGCTCGGAATAAGGGATTTAGTCTCCCTTCCTGAAATAACTGTCTACTGCATTACCTTGCCACACTCCATACATGCAACAACTATTTTTCGTATTATATACGTAACCCTAATTGCACGTTCTTATTCAAGGCAGAAAGAAAACCTCACTGAATTTACTAAGCCTTCAATACTCTTTGGTATTATAGGGTATGATCTCATTGTATATCAAAGGACATCAAACAGGTATAACTGGATATATGCTTATTCAGAGAGTGTTGTATCGCATATCATATTTTTTAACATTTCCTTTTACATAAATTTTTCATCTACAATATTTTTCAGTTTCGTTACTCCTTCTCTTCATTTGTCTTTCTTCACTTAGAATCATTCAACTCTCAAACGTATAATAGACCGTTCGGTTCAGCACCATTTCGTTCACATGATTGTTTCTTTGAAAAACTTTACTTTGCAAATGATCGTTGTTCTAGTTCACCCTGTACTGACTCAGATATGACGAATGGTTACTATTGGCTTAATTCCAGATCTTTAACAAGTAGTAATTATGGAAGTAGCAATCCATATGGATTCGTATTTTTCCATCCAACTCACCAATGTTTATTAGGCCTACATCTACCAAATCCACCGTTCTTAATCGCTCTACTAGTGCATATACAAGAAGCACCTTGGGCATATCATCTACCGAGTAGAATTTTATTGAATCTAGGCAAAATGTCACATTATTATCCAACTACTTTGTTATCCGACCGTGATCGCAAGATTTTATTTGATTGTAAACTAGACGGAGAAAGCTTCTTACAATTATTCACTAATATAAAACCATTTATCTATCCAGATTTCATGACATTTACACCTAAACAAAGATGTATTCCATTACCAGAATTATTATTTCATATAAATGGATTCTATGCACATTTGAATGTAGTTAAAAGTGAATCGGATACGAATACTACTACACATAATAATGGTGTCGAAGACGTAATTGTAGAGCTTCTAGTAAGTCTGAAAAAATTAGTTATCTATGTGATTTCCTAGCTGATCACTGTATTCGTTTTGCTTTTCCTCATCTGTTTAGAATAGTATCTTCAAATATCTGTTTTTAATTGGCACATTTTGCGTGTCTTGACAAGTCAAGTCAACTCTGATTCTTTCTTCATCCTACGATCCGATCCAGCCACATTACACACTTCCTGTCTCTGGATTAGCTGTGCGCGAAGTAATAAGATAGAATTTTGTAATGTTAAAGGCTGAATGGGCATTGAAACAGGTCGTGTGTATATATATATGATAATAGATTAACGCACATAAAGGTATGCAAGTAATGACCCTGCCCCCATGAATAATCCACTCACAAAACGCTCTCCGACATTTTGATTTCTCACTCACCATTTGTCTTTGAGGAATCATGTAACCTATCTGGTCTAGTAATAGCATATGGTTCCATCAGGATTGTCCGACATACTGTTCTTCCATATATCTTACTATTGTAAATCGCGAGTTGGCTACCCTAAATTCTACCGATTGACAAGCTTCAGATATCCGACCCCAATACTGTTCCCAATCTCCAATATATCAGAACACGAACCGTAGATGAAAAGCGTTTATGGGGTCAGGAGAAGAATAAGAATTTACAGACAAATGCATATTTAAACAGTTAGGACTACCATAAATATTGTCCAACAGGAAAATGATACGTGAAATAAATATTGACCAGCAGGGAAACGACATGTGAAATAAATATCGACTAATAGGAAAATGACACAATTTCAGGTTCAAGGATAGTATTAGACTTAACAGGATAATTTTTGGGATATTTTTCTGAGTATCCCAACACCTCCCCTTTTGAGAAGTTAATAGCGACGTAACCGAGGGTTTACTTGAAGTTTCTTTGGGTGTCTTCTTTTGCGATCCGACCTCCGAGGCAACCACACAGAACCAGAAGGATGTTCTACTTGAGTAGATGACTTAGTCGTCTCTGTTGGAGGTATTGGCGGAAGTTGAAACGTGTCCAACAGCAAGTCGAGTGGGACGCTTTTTGTAATTGCTTCTTTCTCCTTCGCTTCTCTTGACCTGAGTTGATTGTGGTGCCTGGTCCAGATTTCTTGGTTCACCTTGACATCATACATGACGTTCCCATGTTTTTTTGTGATTTCACCCTCTACCCATCTATCGCATCCGTGTCTATAATCTCGCGCATACACTTTTGTACCAACTTCGTAGGGAATTCGAGTATTCTTCATCTGGGGGCTTTGCTGGGCCACTTGCTTGGGTTTCATCGCACATGAACTGTCCGTAGCTTTCGCCCCATAAGCATCTCAGCAGGGGATTTGGAGTTTGGCAATAAGTCATGCGGGGTCGTCCGGTACGCAACTAGGAATCGTTCTATGATATCTTCTGTGGTCCCCTCCCCTCGTGCTTTAAGCATGGCTCGTTTAAATGTATCAACGAACCTTTCAGCTTGTCCATTAGATTGCGGGTGATATGGCGGAGAACGAACATGGTTGATCGAATTTTGCAGGCAAAATTCTCGGAATTGGCTAGATGTGAATTGTGAACCATTGTCTGTTACTATTGTTTCTGGAAGACCATGCTGAGCGAAGATCTGATTAAGGAGTTTGATGGTTCGAGTTGTAGAGGGTGGCGCAATCGGCAATATCTCCGGCCATTTGGAGTAGGAGTCAACCAGTATCAGGTATGTGGTACCATCTAGGGGTCCGGTGAAGTCAATATGCACTCGCGACCAGGGTTTTTCTGACTTTGGCCAGGGTACTGGAGGCAACTTAGGAGGATTTTTCGCAGCTTTTTGACAATGTGAACATCTTTTGACGAAGTCGACAATCTGCTTGTCCATATTCGGCCAATATGCATGGCTGCGAGCGATGGATTTCATACGGTTTATCCCTGGGTGTCCAGAGTGGAATTGGCGTAGGACTTTGGAACGTAGGGTTGTTGGAATTACTACGCGATCACCGAACATCAGACAATCGTTAACAATACAGAGAGCGCTGCGACGATTCGCTAGTTGTTGCATATCACCACTCAGCTGCTTAACTGGCCATCTGCTCTGAACATAGGTGATCGCTTCTTGGATAATCGGGTCTTCTCTGGTAGCTTCCCGAACATCTTCAGCGGTAACAGGCATTGCTCGAACGGCATTCGCTAATAGTGTAGCACCGGAATCCTCTTCGGTTGATACTATGGCTATGAGTGTGTCCTCATCAGTGGTAGAATGGTTACTGATAAGTCTGGACAGTGCATCTGCTTGACCAAAATCTTCGGAACGTCGATACTGGATGTCGAAGTCGTACCCCAATAACGCCAACGCCCAACGTTGAAGACGATTAGCAGAATGGGCAGGAATGCCTTTCTTTGATCCAAAGATTGATAACAACGGCTTGTGGTCTGTGAGCAAGGTGAAACGGCGCCCATAAATGAATTTGTGGAATCGCCGGACAGCAAAAATTAGGGCTAACGCTTCCTTCTCTATCTGGCCGTAGCGTTTCTCAGCAGGTGTTAGTGTTCTCGAAGCGTGCATCACCGCTTTCTCTGACCCGTCGGGAAAGACATGTGAGAGTACGGCACCCAGTCCATGTTTTGAAGCGTCAGCAGCAACCACAATGGGTAGTTTCGGATTGTAGTGGGTTAGCAGAAGATTGGAACTTAGCATGGCTTTAAGTTTTGAAAAGGCTGACTCACATTGCGTTGACCAATTCCAAGTAGCATTCTTTTCTAGCAGACGATTTAATGGATATCGTACGTCATGCAGTGATGGAAGAAATGCTGAATAGTAGCTAATCATTCCCAAAAATGATCGCAGTGAGGAGACATCAGTGGGAGCAGGCATTTGTTGGATTGCGTAAGTATTTTGAGGATCAGGGTGTCGTCCGGAAGCATCAAAGATAAACCCCAGGTACTTAACGAAACGTAAGAAGAATTGGCATTTTTCTGGGCGAAGGCGAAAACCATTATCCTGGAGGCGTTGCAGAACTAAGTGGGTTCTGGTATGCAATTCATCAGCAGTTGAGCCGACAATGAGCACATCGTCAAGGTATGTAGCAACACCAGGAACATCTGCCAGAATAGTGTCCATGATCTGCTGGAAGATCGCTGGAGCAGTTTTGATACCAAAGGGTAACCGGGTATACTGAAAAAGTCCTCGGTGAGTGTTGATTGTCAACAACTCTCTGGATTCGAGAGCGACTGGAATTTGAAGGTAAGCATCTGCCAGATCCAGCTTAGCAAAATAGGTACCACCATTTAAAATAGTAAATAAGTCATCTGGGATCGGCAGCGGATAGTGATGCTGTTGTAGAGCCGCGTTGAGTCCTGTGGAAAAGTCTGCACAGATGCGTATGGAACCATTGGATTTTTTTACAACCACAATTGGAGCAGCCCATGATGAATAAGAAACAGGTACTAGGACACCCTCAGTTTCCAAACGTTGAAGTTCAGCGTCAACCAGAGGTAAAGATGCGTATGGGACTGGACGCTTTGGGCGAAAAACTGGCGTAGCTTCTGACTGCAGTTTTAAAACAGCTTCAGTTGTGGTACAAAGTCCGAGACCAGGCTTAAATAGTTCAATAAATCGTTTTCGAAGGTCTTCAGCATGCTGTTGTGTAGAAGCAGTAGTTTGGACTTGATTGCAGATAGCGCTAATAGGAAGATCAGCGAGACCAAGTTCTTCGAACCAATCTAAACCTAAAAGGTTGAGCGGAGAATTGGTGATGTAGCATGTCCCATTGAAGGTTGTACCTCTGAATGAAATGCAGCAATAGAGTTCACCATGAAGGCGGAGATGACCCCCACAGGCACTGACGGCTGTCTGAGAGGATGGTTTGATGGGAGGTTGACCCAAGGTTCGCCAAGTCTTTTTCGACAGAATGGTGATATCTGATGCAGTGTCCAACTGCAAACGAACTGGCTGACCATTGATTGAGAGGGTCAGAAATTTGCGTCGAGTCGCGGCATGAGTATGGAATACTGCTGCTAAACTCCTTGATGAGGTAATCGGCTTTTTGTGAAAACGACGCTGCGTCTGTGCATTTCGACGGTTATTGGATCGGTTGGATTTGCAAAAGCCGCTTTTGTGACCAACTTTCTGACAGCGATCGCACACATGCTGTTTGAATGGACAGAACTTCACATAATGCCAGGCTCCACAGTGCCAACATGGCGAGGGGGGCTTCTTCTGAGCCGGTTTAGAGTGATTAGAGATAGAAACAGCGCTGGCGTTCGAAGGACTCGAGTTTGTCGATCTCGAAGATTTTTTCTGGTGCTGAACAGCATGAACTTCGGGACCACCCTGGCCCCCAGATTGGACCAAAGTGGTGTCACGCTGCAGATTGATGATACGCTGGTATTCGTCTATGATCGCATTAAGTGTCAGTGTTGGATCTTGTTCAAGGCGGTTAAGCAACCGAGTTCTGATGTCGGAGAATTTGGGTGACTGAAGACTGCATATGAGTATTAGGGACTTGAATTGGTCTTCAGTGAGGGATCTGAGCTTGAACCGTTCGCACTCACGGTTAACAACGCCGACGTGGGTCAGGAAGTCATCGGACTCATTCATGACCAGTTTTAAGCAGCGATATCGGGTACTGAAGAGTGAGTGATGATCACCAAAAAGTTGGCTAAGGGACTGAATAGTGGCGTCGAATGAACGGTCGCGTGGGTTCTGCGGTAGAATGAAGTTGCAATACTTATCCAGCTCGGATGGACCAAGTTTACGAAGAAGAAGACGCACCTTCCACGAATCATCTCTGTCAGCAAAGTCAACTTTGAAAAGGTCTTCATAACGTCTGAACCAGGTATCAAATGTAATGTTGGCATCAGGATCATAAAGAAATTCTGAAATACCACTGGTAATACCATCAACTGATTCAGGAATTGTCGGTGTAGTTGGGACTCGAGAAGATATGTGCGTCTGAGTAATCATCTCCATCAGCTTCAGCTGCTGTTCGAACAATTTTTCTAATTTGGCTGGATCCATAGTTAATCACCAACTTGTTGCTAAATCTCCGTCGCCAATTTATTGTGAATCGCGAGTTGGCTACTCTAAATTCTACCGATTGACAAGCTTCAGATATCCGAGTTCGACCCCAATACTGTTCCCAATCTCCAATATATCAGAACACGAACCGTAGATGAAAAATCGTTTATGGGGTCAGGAGCAGCAGAATAATGATTTACAAACAAATGCATATTTATACAGTTAGGATTACTATAAATATTGACCAACAGAAAGATGACACGTTAAATAATATTGACCAATAGGAAAATGACACGCGAAATAAATATTGATCAGTAGGGAAACGACACCATTTCAAAAAAAAGGGTAGCTTTAGACTTAACCGGATAATTGTTTTTGGGATATTTTTCTGAGTATCCCAACACTTACCCAGTAAAAAAAGTATGACCTACTTGATGGCAGTGAAACATGGCCGGTAAGAGTAGAGGATATTCGTAGGTTACTAGTATTTGATCATAGGTGTCTTCGAAACATTGCTCGTATATCCTGGGACCATCGAGTAAGTAATGCAGTTGTTAGGAAACGGGTACTAGGTAAGGATGGCAAATCAATTGATGGAGTTTTACTACTTCATCAGTTGAAATGGCTGGGACACGTGTTACGTATGCCCAACCACCGACTGCCCCGACGTGCAATCTTTTATGGTGTAGGAGTAGGTTGGAAGAAAGATAGGGGCGGCCAGACCAAAACATGGCAAAAATCCATGAAGTCGCTGATAAGTGGACTGAGCCGTGTTGGTAGGTGTAAACTACCTGGTTGGGGACCACGAGACGATAGCAATCGATGGTTAGAGACCCTGAATGACATGGCTCAAAATCGTTTGCAATGGCGCAGATGCATCCCCTCTTTGTGTTCTCCCAAATTCTAATCTTTTGAATTCTTCATGTCTCTACCACTACGGGATTTGAATCGACAACTGCATCTCTGTGCTAATGTGTTATGGCAACTCGAACTGATGTACATACATACGAAGTTCTACGTTGTTACTGACTGACTGACTAAAAAAAGTGTGATTCGAACGATTTTTGCATCTATCACAGCGCTAACTTCCCAGTACTGCTAAGTTGTATCTCCTCATTTCCATTGCTATTTGACTGGTCTTCCCGGTTTCCCACATTGTTCGAACGTTCCATGTACCTATAAAATTTTTGCTCTAGTTGTTAGAAGGGGCATCGGCCTCTTGGCTTCCGAAGGAACTCGGCTTTCACCATGAAGCGTCATAATTCTTCTAACTGAAGATCTTCTAACTCCCAGGAAAGAGTTTAAATGGTTTGGATTATTTTTTCTGGCAAGCGTTTTTTTAGCGAGTTAGTTTTCTACAGGATGGGGACGCTAACCCCATGCCCAACCCTCCTCCTTTACCCGGGCTTGGGACCGGCAGTAACCCTATTAGAGCTACAGGCGGAGTACTGGTGGTCCACTGGATTATGAAGACCTCGACATCTGAAGGAAAACACGGAATACAATGGACAACTCAGAATCAATTAGACGATTTGGACTTCGCAGATGACCTAGCCCTCCTATCACGTACACACGAACGGATGCAGATGAAGACAGCCAATGTAGCAGCAGTCTCTGCATCAGTAGGCCTCAGCATACACAAAGGGAAAACCAAGGTCCTCAAATTCAAAGCGGAAAACAGCAATCCAGTCACTCTTGATGGAGAAACTCTGGAAGGTGTAGAGTCCTTCACATACCTAGGAAGCATCATCGATGAACAAGGAGGTTCAGATGCAGACGTAAAGGCGAGGATCGGCAAAGCAAGGGTCGCATTCCTACAATTGAAGAACATATGGAACTCAAAACAACTTTCAACCAATATCAAAGTGAGAATCTTCAATACGAACGTCAAGGCAGTTCTACTGTATGGAGCTGAAACTTGGAGAACTACAACAACCACAATCAAGAAAGTACAAGTATTTATAAATAGCTGCCTACGCAAGATACTCAACATCCACTGGTCGGATACCATCAGCAATAGCCTTCTGTGGGAGAGAACAAACCAACTTCCAGCTGAAGAGGAAATTAGGAAAAGACGATGGAAATGGATAGGACATACATTACGCAAATCGTCAAACTGCATCACGAGGCAAGCCCTAACTTGGAACCCTGAAGAGAAGCGAAAAAGAGGAAGGCCAAAGAACACATTGCGTCGGATTATAGAAGCAGATATGAAAACGATGAATTAAAACTGGACGGAGCTAGAAAGGATTGCCCAGGACAGGGTTGGATGGAGAATGCTGGTGAGTGGCCTATGCTCCTTCACGAGGAGTAACAGGCGTAAGTAAGTAAGTACAGCGCTAACTTCACTGTCTGAAATACATTTTCAGTAGTCATTTCTATCTATTAATGTTAAGTTTTTTAAATTAAAATATCCACCTCAAAGGATACAACCTCTCTCAAAATCCTCAGTCTGAGTTAAATTTTTATCCGCTACCCCATATTGATCTTTTAACCGATTGATCAATGGAATTTACTGGGTATTGTTATTATGAATCCCAAACATTCGATGTGATCATCATAATACCTTTGTAGTCATTACTACACAGTTTTTTTCATTCTTCTTCCTTTTGTCAAATTCAGATACCCATGTCTTCATGCGCTTCTGTGGCTAGGTTTCTAGACTCGAGTGCTATGGAGTCAATGACATTTGCCCTATCAGCCGATTGTAACCCAATGTCCGATTCCCATTTAGTTTGTTCGCAGTCAAAAATACTACACAAAGGATCTAAAGACAACCACAATAAGTTAATTTGTCAGAATGTGACCAGTTCACAAATGACCTCAAATCTAAATTATTTTACTGACCAAAATTGTTTCCAGACCTTCAAGACTGAGGCTATTTCAATTGAAAATACAAGACTCAAGGTATTCATTATATTTATTGGTTATGCAAAGCTTACAACTGACTACCCATTTCACTCAACTCATCAGTTTTAGTTGTTGAGATTATAGTTCAAGGTCCTGTCACTTTCTAAAACGCGATTTGCTTATGCTTAGTTACTCTTTAACACATATATACAACTATTTATTTATTTAAACACATAAACATTGGTACATAGGCGCACCAAAATATATGTGCGCCACACAATAAGAAAATGACCTGTGACCAACGAGTCCTCAGTGACTACCCAAAGAGAATGTTACCCACGTAATTTTCTCACTGATGAAACTTTCTACCCTAACGCCAGGTAAATCACTGTTAATTGGAGTCCAGCAGGTGAGTTTTACATCCACTCTGGCACTAAATGAGACATCAACGCCAGGAAAACTGGACATAAATGCCCTAGAGCCTCTGGATAAGCGCAGGTAAAACAAGCTCTCCAAATTGACAGACGGGGAACTAATTTGCAGCGCATCGCTGGTGTCTTATACAGGTCTTGGAGATGCAGGAGATATCGGTCTCAATACTTCTAAAAGACATCTAAATCTGCATTTGTGTGAACGTTGAAGCAGTCCGGTTCAAATGGAATACATGGTTTCAGGAAACCTGTATCGGGTATCGCTCTCGGTGGGAATCAATCGTGAATTCAATCGTTCCGCAACTTGAGACTATTTAGACTAGTTAGAACATTCACCGAAGACGAGTTTCTGAGTGTGCTGAAGTGTAAAAGTATGCACGAAATGAATAGAAAGATAAAGTGGCTAAAATAAATCAGCTTGTAATTAGGTATTCGTAAATATCGTTTATATTGGATAGCAAGGGGAACTGGAAACACTTCCTTCGTTGGTAAAAATCATTATATTTGTGTGTGGGCCGGGATACTCTCCAGGCACCCAAACCGAAGCATATGGTTTTCTCGAGAGACCTCTCGCCGAACTTTTGACCTAGAGGTCTAGTCCAAAAGACAGCGTAGCAATGTTAGCAGATGCCGTCCCATGGTATCTGGTGATCAAGAATGGGTTCATACGCCAGTTGTTCCCTCATGATCTTGGAGTCCATGTCCACCTTTGGTTTGGAATCAGGGATTTCTAACTCCCCTAGGTGGGTCCTCCGTACCCACCAACCCGGTTTAAGCGCCGGACGTTCGCTTTCCGTCCTCTCAAATTTCGTAAACAACACCCCACTACGAGAAGGTAGTGAGTAGGACTTCTCTGGCAGTGGCTATATACCCGTAGTCATGTGAGAGCAATTCGAGAGGGATAGCAGGCTCTTTCCACTCTCGTGCATACCAAGCCATTTATTGGATACGTTAGACCTCATTCGTAATCCAGGTTATCCAAGAACGGTGGCGTAGAAGGCGCGTCTGTTCCCGATTTCGTATTACACGTCATATCGTTGTAGTGCAAAAATTATTAAAAAATGTTCAATTTTTTTGTTTACAGGTAACTGGTTTGAGCTTTGTAGCTTTTTCTGGTCGTGCCTCATTTTGCAGTGCAATAATCGTCGAGGATGGATTATATATTTCTATGACAAGTTTAAAATTTCATCAGCTTGTCAATAGTTTGAAAAATGGTTACGATTTATCAATTCCTATACGATCAAGTCGTAACATCCAACCATCTACAATAGTAGAACATATCAATGGTGATTTTGGAGATGATATTTCGAATCGCGATCTATTTAACGGAAATGTTGCCTCATCAGTTCACGTAAAGTGGTTTAAAGTGTTTGATTCATTTTTATCAAGTGCTTCATTTAGTACTACCGTCACTCCATGTTGCGTAAGTTTTCAAACTTTACAGTTAAGTGATACATTAATCCTTGTTTCTGAAGAAATCGCTTGATATTTTAGTTTCGTCTTGTCCACTATTTTTTTAAGTAAACCCTTTTCTTGTACTGGGATAGAAATGTAAATCACTTTAATGCTATTCAAGTTATATTGAATAAAACATTTATTGTCTTAGGTTCTGTCATTGCTAGCAGGGTGTTTGGAAAGAGTTTGAACCAAAGACAGCCTATTATTATGGTTAAAATACGATAAAGGGATTTGTAGAACTAGACAGACGAATCGTTTGAAAGGTTCACCAAAGAATTACACAAACTCACTAAAAGATCTTTAGATTGCTGTTTTTCGAGTTACTGCTTGTACAGAAAACCATAACAATTAGATCTATCGCCTAGGACGTGATATTTATCCACCTAAATAAAATGATTCAAACTTAATTTATTTTATCTTTACATTTAGTCAAAACTTGAAAAGTAACTGTGTCAAATATACTATTTGATAACCTTATTGTCATCGGGTCATGTTTAAATTTTTCTTCGATGAGCAGATTATTAAGCTGAATAGCATTTTAACATATTTTAAGTAATATTTCCCTCATTTCCGTAAGTGCTGAATTTAATCTTTAGACTAATCCTGCCGGCATATGGGACTTGGAACCTATTACTACATTCTTAGTGCCAGTTCATTACCAACTATGGCACTGGATACATCTGAATGAAAGTATTATTCCAAGCAGTGAAAGTCAATTAAGTTCTTTATCGACTACCAAATCAAGTGATCCACCGTCTTTACGATTGGCATGGATTCGATTTCATGTGTTAAACGTTGATCAATTGGAATTTATTAGTACATCCTCAAGTAAAACAATAACTTTTGGGCATTTTTCTAATGAAGTAGCTGAATGTGTAATCAAGGTCAGTTTAATCCAAAAAAATTTCAAAACTTTTTTAAGTAAACTGCTTTTCTATCCATTCACTAAAACTTGTTTTAGTGTGCGTTTTTAACTAAGCCAGCTTTAATGCAATATGATCTGCATTCTAAGTTTAGAAATATACTGGTGAAACTCAATCGTTTAAAAGCCTCTTGAGGTTCACTCTAGTTTAACACATACAGAAGCGTCAGTTTTGGAGCAGATGAATGCAGTGGATTGACCCCAGTTATCCTCGTGCTAGGTTATTTCAGACCGAGACTAATTTATGAACGACGTTTGAGAGATACAAAAGTAACCTTGAGACACCTCAGTGAGTCATTAGAGTTATGAATTAGTATGATGAATCATGATTAAAAGTTAGGATAACAAATATCATAGCTAGGGTTTTCATTATGATCTCATATCAGATAAAATGACAGAATGCTACTTATCAGACAGGACATATGCTCGTGGATTTGTAGCACATGCATTATACAATGTGCAGTATATATGCTGCACCAAGCACTATCCCGTTCAATTAATGGGTGATCGCTGGCAGTAGTGCAGCGACTTAGTGAGAGTAAATTATGTATTATCCTTACGGCAAAATGTTACTTTTACATACTAGGAATTGAGCTGCAGCTGTGAAGGAAGGTTGACACACTATTGGGTTTTCGTCACAAAGTTATATCAGCTATCATTGAGAAACGCCAACGTTAGATAACCGTATGTAAGCAAGGGTTGTGTCAGGATTACGAATGAGGTCTAACGTATCCAATAAATGGCTTGGTATGCACGAGAGTGGAAAGAGCCTGCTATCCCTCTCGAATTGCTCTCACATGACTACGGGTATATAGCCACTGCCAGAGAAGTCCTACTCACTACCTTCTCGTAGTGGGGTGTTGTTTACGAAATTTGAGAGGACGGAAAGCGAACGTCCGGCGCTTAAACCGGGTTGGTGGGTACGGAGGACCCACCTAGGGGAGTTAGAAATCCCTGATTCCAAACCAAAGGTGGACATGGACTCCAAGATCATGAGGGAACAACTGGCGTATGAACCCATTCTTGATCACCAGATACCATGGGACGGCATCTGCTAACATTGCTACGCTGTCTTTTGGACTAGACCTCTAGGTCAAAAGTTCGGCGAGAGGTCTCTCGAGAAAACCATATGCTTCGGTTTGGGTGCCTGGAGAGTATCCCGGCCCACACACAAATATAATGATTTTTACCAACGAAGGAAGTGTTTCCAGTTCCCCTTGCTATCCAATATAAACGATATTTACGAATACCTAATTACAAGCTGATTTATTTTAGCCACTTTATCTTTCTATTCATTTCGTGCATACTTTTACACTTCAGCACACTCAGAAACTCGTCTTCGGTGAATGTTCTAACTAGTCTAAATAGTCTCAAGTTGCGGAACGATTGAATTCACGATTGATTCCCACCGAGAGCGATACCCGATACAGGTTTCCTGAAACCATGTATTCCATTTGAACCGGACTGCTTCAACGTTCACACAAATGCAGATTTAGATGTCTTTTAGAAGTATTGAGACCGATATCTCCTGCATCTCCAAGACCTGTATAAGACACCAGCGATGCGCTGCAAATTAGTTCCCCGTCTGTCAATTTGGAGAGCTTGTTTTACCTGCGCTTATCCAGAGGCTCTAGGGCATTTATGTCCAGTTTTCCTGGCGTTGATGTCTCATTTAGTGCCAGAGTGGATGTAAAACTCACCTGCTGGACTCCAATTAACAGTGATTTACCTGGCGTTAGGGTAGAAAGTTTCATCAGTGAGAAAATTACGTGGGTAACATTCTCTTTGGGTAGTCACTGAGGACTCGTTGGTCACAGGTCATTTTCTTATTGTGTGGCGCACATATATTTTGGTGCGCCTATGTACCAATGTTTATGTGTTTAAATAAATAAATAGTTGTATATATGTGTTAAAGAGTAACTAAGCATAAGCAAATCGCGTTTTAGAAAGTGACAGGACCTTGAACTATAATCTCAACAACTAAAACTGATGAGTTGAGTGAAATGGGTAGTCAGTTGTAAGCTTTGCATAACCAATAAATATAATGAATACCTTGAGTCTTGTATTTTCAATTGAAATAGCCTCAGTCTTGAAGGTCTGGAAACAATTTTGGTCAGTAAAATAATTTAGATTTGAGGTCATTTGTGAACTGGTCACATTCTGACAAATTAACTTATTGTGGTTGTCTTTAGATCCTTTGTGTAGTATTTTTGACTGCGAACAAACTAAATGGGAATCGGACATTGGGTTACAATCGGCTGATAGGGCAAATGTCATTGACTCCATAGCACTCGAGTCTAGAAACCTAGCCACAGAAGCGCATGAAGACATGGGTATCTGAATTTGACAAAAGGAAGAAGAATGAAAAAAACTGTGTAGTAATGACTACAAAGGTATTATGATGATCACATCGAATGTTTGGGATTCATAATAACAATACCCAGTAAATTCCATTGATCAATCGGTTAAAAGATCAATATGGGGTAGCGGATAAAAATTTAACTCAGACTGAGGATTTTGAGAGAGGTTGTATCCTTTGAGGTGGATATTTTAATTTAAAAAACTTAACATTAATAGATAGAAATGACTACTGAAAATGTATTTCAGACAGTGAAGTTAGCGCTGTACTTACTTACTTACGCCTGTTACTCCTCGTGAAGGAGCATAGGCCACTCACCAGCATTCTCCATCCAACCCTGTCCTGGGCAATCCTTTCTAGCTCCGTCCAGTTTTAATTCATCGTTTTCATATCTGCTTCTATAATCCGACGCAATGTGTTCTTTGGCCTTCCTCTTTTTCGCTTCTCTTCAGGGTTCCAAGTTAGGGCTTGCCTCGTGATGCAGTTTGACGATTTGCGTAATGTATGTCCTATCCATTTCCATCGTCTTTTCCTAATTTCCTCTTCAGCTGGAAGTTGGTTTGTTCTCTCCCACAGAAGGCTATTGCTGATGGTATCCGGCCAGTGGATGTTGAGTATCTTGCGTAGGCAGCTATTTATAAATACTTGTACTTTCTTGATTGTGGTTGTTGTAGTTCTCCAAGTTTCAGCTCCATACAGTAGAACTGCCTTGACGTTCGTATTGAAGATTCTCACTTTGATATTGGTTGAAAGTTGTTTTGAGTTCCATATGTTCTTCAATTGTAGGAATGCGACCCTTGCTTTGCCGATCCTCGCCTTTACGTCTGCATCTGAACCTCCTTGTTCATCGATGATGCTTCCTAGGTATGTGAAGGACTCTACACCTTCCAGAGTTTCTCCATCAAGAGTGACTGGATTGCTGTTTTCCGCTTTGAATTTGAGGACCTTGGTTTTCCCTTTGTGTATGCTGAGGCCTACTGATGCAGAGACTGCTGCTACATTGGCTGTCTTCATCTGCATCCGTTCGTGTGTACGTGATAGGAGGGCTAGGTCATCTGCGAAGTCCAAATCGTCTAATTGATTCTGAGTTGTCCATTGTATTCCGTGTTTTCCTTCAGATGTCGAGGTCTTCATAATCCAGTGGACCACCAGTACTCCGCCTGTAGCTCTAATAGGGTTACTGCCGGTCCCAAGCCCGGGTAAAGGAGGAGGGTTGGGCATGGGGTTAGCGTCCCCATCCTGTAGAAAACTAACTCGCTAAAAAAACGCTTGCCAGAAAAAATAATCCAAACCATTTAAACTCTTTCCTGGGAGTTAGAAGATCTTCAGTTAGAAGAATTATGACGCTTCATGGTGAAAGCCGAGTTCCTTCGGAAGCCAAGAGGCCGATGCCCCTTCTAACAACTAGAGCAAAAATTTTATAGGTACATGGAACGTTCGAACAATGTGGGAAACCGGGAAGACCAGTCAAATAGCAATGGAAATGAGGAGATACAACTTAGCAGTACTGGGAAGTTAGCGCTGTGATAGATGCAAAAATCGTTCGAATCACACTTTTTTTAGTCAGTCAGTCAGTAACAACGTAGAACTTCGTATGTATGTACATCAGTTCGAGTTGCCATAACACATTAGCACAGAGATGCAGTTGTCGATTCAAATCCCGTAGTGGTAGAGACATGAAGAATTCAAAAGATTAGAATTTGGGAGAACACAAAGAGGGGATGCATCTGCGCCATTGCAAACGATTTTGAGCCATGTCATTCAGGGTCTCTAACCATCGATTGCTATCGTCTCGTGGTCCCCAACCAGGTAGTTTACACCTACCAACACGGCTCAGTCCACTTATCAGCGACTTCATGGATTTTTGCCATGTTTTGGTCTGGCCGCCCCTATCTTTCTTCCAACCTACTCCTACACCATAAAAGATTGCACGTCGGGGCAGTCGGTGGTTGGGCATACGTAACACGTGTCCCAGCCATTTCAACTGATGAAGTAGTAAAACTCCATCAATTGATTTGCCATCCTTACCTAGTACCCGTTTCCTAACAACTGCATTACTTACTCGATGGTCCCAGGATATACGAGCAATGTTTCGAAGACACCTATGATCAAATACTAGTAACCTACATATATCCTCTACTCTTATTGGCCATGTTTCACTGCCATCAAGTAAGTCATACTATTTTACTGGTAGGGTATATGGAAGAACGGTATGTCGGACAATCCTGATGGAACCATATGCTATTACTAGACCAGATAGGTTACATGATTCCTCAAAGACAAATGGTGAGTGAGAAATCAAAATGTCGGAGAGCGTTTTGTGAGTGGATTATTCATGGGGGCAGGGTCATTACTTGCATACCTTTATGTGCGTTAATCTATTATCATATATATATACACACGACCTGTTTCAATGCCCATTCAGCCTTTAACATTACAAAATTCTATCTTATTACTTCGCGCACAGCTAATCCAGAGACAGGAAGTGTGTAATGTGGCTGGATCGGATCGTAGGATGAAGAAAGAATCAGAGTTGACTTGACTTGTCAAGACACGCAAAATGTGCCAATTAAAAACAGATATTTGAAGATACTATTCTAAACAGATGAGGAAAAGCAAAACGAATACAGTGATCAGCTAGGAAATCACATAGATAACTAATTTTTTCAGACTTACTAGAAGCTCTACAATTACGTCTTCGACACCATTATTATGTGTAGTAGTATTCGTATCCGATTCACTTTTAACTACATTCAAATGTGCATAGAATCCATTTATATGAAATAATAATTCTGGTAATGGAATACATCTTTGTTTAGGTGTAAATGTCATGAAATCTGGATAGATAAATGGTTTTATATTAGTGAATAATTGTAAGAAGCTTTCTCCGTCTAGTTTACAATCAAATAAAATCTTGCGATCACGGTCGGATAACAAAGTAGTTGGATAATAATGTGACATTTTGCCTAGATTCAATAAAATTCTACTCGGTAGATGATATGCCCAAGGTGCTTCTTGTATATGCACTAGTAGAGCGATTAAGAACGGTGGATTTGGTAGATGTAGGCCTAATAAACATTGGTGAGTTGGATGGAAAAATACGAATCCATATGGATTGCTACTTCCATAATTACTACTTGTTAAAGATCTGGAATTAAGCCAATAGTAACCATTCGTCATATCTGAGTCAGTACAGGGTGAACTAGAACAACGATCATTTGCAAAGTAAAGTTTTTCAAAGAAACAATCATGTGAACGAAATGGTGCTGAACCGAACGGTCTATTATACGTTTGAGACATACGATTCCCATGTGATATCATGCACGTATGATTTGTTGATAATTGGTATCCGCAACTATGGTATGTGGTTTGCACCCTCTGTTATCAATGCATTTTCTTAAGATTAGTAGTTCACTGAACTTGCACGTTTTGTTATTTATAAGTAGATGAAAGTACCTGACTGTTAGGAACTGCTGCATTTACTTGATCGTAACACTTATACCTTGAGATGAAAACGAATGGAATTCCCGTTAGAAACTGGTGCAAATAAGATTTCCTGGTTCGATATTATTATTATGATTGTTATTATTATTATTATTATATTTTTATTATTATTATCATTATAATTATAATTAGGAGCTTTATTGAACACTATATTTTTGGTACAACATAGAATTCTCAGCATAAAGTATTTCAACAAGTTTCCTTTTCTTATACCTTGATCTATTGTGACGATAAATTTGAATGATGACCGGTTAGATGTTGGGAGTTCGGTAGAAACACTTGTCGTTACAAAACTGTAACAACATCTTGTAGACCAAAGTGCAATCACTTATTCACTAGATTTTACACCCAGTTATTAGAAAAATAGAGGTGAGATATATATGATCACCGTAAAAGTCGCTGAGTATATTATAGCTGAACTGATAGACGGAATTAAGTTCTCATATTGAACGAAATGCACACCTGTGAACTTGGCCAAAATCCATGATGAACTGATACAAAAATATTAACTTGAATAACGTCATCTTTTTATCCCATCATATCAATAAGTGTTCGATCTACTTTATCTTTATGTCATTGCGTTATTTCTCAGGATTTATCCGTACATATAACAGTTCATGTATTAAGTTTTTTGTAGTTTAAAGTCGATTTGTTTTACATTCTCTATTGTTCCTCACTTGCTTGTGTTATGTGTGGATAACTTATATTCCTTAATGTGCTTTTATTTTACAATAACTGGAATTATGCACCGCACTTCAGCTGTATTTCAAATGACCACAAGGTTGTACTCAAAATGCTATGATTATTCTGTTCATGGTATTTAACAGGGTTTCATATGTATTGATAAAATGTTTGGGTAAATTACTTTATTCATATGTTTGAAACTCATTAAGTCTTATTACGCATAGGCAAAACTGATGAATTTCAACCTAGTTATCAGGCTCTTAATTCAACATACTCTCATTTTCAGTTAGGAGGTACTTTGCAGATAAAGATGATATTGTGCAATTCATACGTAGTGTATCTGTTTCATTTCTTCAGTTATGAATCAAGGCTTGTATCACTACTACAATAATTTACTTGGGTTTTTCATAGCTTGTCGTGAAATGCTTACGTCTTGATCTATCTTATAGGCGCTTCGACCTTATCTTGGTCATCTCTTAAACAATAATCGTACACAAATCACACTACGCATTCTGTTGCAACCACCAGATCAGGTTGGCTATCGGATGGGTGCTTCATGTCAGGAGGTATACACACTGCACAATCAACTGGGTTCATCAAACGATCTTGAAAATGCCAGCTGTGAGAATTGTGAAGAAATGTATGCTGACGCATTAGACGACATACTGTTGCCTGTATTATCTTCATGGACTAGTTGCTTAAAAATTGTCGATGTAAATATAAAGGGAATCGAACGCCGCTCACCGAGTACTTCTAATTCTTGTTATCATCATCTAAATGAAATAATTCAGATGGAATTTGATTTTTGCATTTTAAACTAAAGTTATGTCAGCTAGGAAAGTATGTTAGATATAACGTTTGTATCAAACGCTACAAAACAGTCTGTATCCAATTATTCGGATCTTTGCTTCTTTTTGTTCGTTCTAGTTTGTTATTTTGTTTAATTGATCCCTCGATTAGGTGACCTCAATAGTTTACTTTTTTAAGTAGCATAATTTATTTGCTACTCTCCTAAACCAGTGCTCCCTATTTTCTCTGTTTATGTACATAGTGATTTACGTGTTGACCTCCATTCATTTGTTGTGATAACTTGTATTTGTGAGTCCTGGTTCCTTATTTTAGTTGTTATCTAACTTCGATTTGAATATCCATGAAATAGTTTATTAAGCGGAATTGTAGATTTTTTTTTCCAGTTGTTTCTTGAGGGGAAAGTCGTCTTGCTTTTTTTCGAAAACGCTTTCGGGAGATAAGACACAGCATTCGCTTTTCAAACAAATCCAACATCGAGAACAAAGAATATTTGGTTGCTAAACCTCGATCTTAAGATGAGTAAGTAATATAGTTTTTAATAAGATTGAATCACTAGATCAGTTCAGACCATCCTGCATATATACATCTAAGTAGTATATATATAGTTTATTTGAATTATGGCTAATCAAAACGTCGCATCTCGTCAAAATATAACGAAAAATGAGAAAACTTACATTTCTGTTGTCGAATTTCTAAGCAGTGCTTAGTTTCTTGTTACCACTATAACACCACTGTACTATGATTACTGTATATCTACATATCACGCTCATTGCGAATTAGTCACTATTATTATTTGTTCTACTATTTGACCATTCTCAAACATATTCACCATTAATCCCAGCTTTTTACACTTATACTTGACCTGTCAACCTCAACCACTATGTCAGTATATCTTTAATATTTGGATATCTGTAAATCAGGTACTGGAAAATGTCAGTGGAATTTGTTAAAACTCATCGCAAATAGATTTCACAACTTATACGGGTATATTGCTGTACGCTGGCTGCTTTTACTAAAGAGAAGTCATCATAGCAAAGCTGGTGAATCAATGGAAACTTGGTGTTCTCGATAAAATTGACGCAGATAACGATTCCCTTGAATACCTTGTGATTAACATAGCAAGTAAATGGTTTTTCTTCCCATGTCACATATTTCCACAAGATGTATCGATTAAATCTATGGTGAACAGGCAAAAATCAAAACAAGGACGCTTATATTGGTTGGAGTAGTGTAATCAGCCTACACACGAAACTTAGCTCATTTAGGTGAATGTTATTATATGAAAAAGCACTGATTCAACACTGTTTGCTGTTATAGTGAAGGCTCTTTGTCAATCTGTATTCGCCTGAATACCCTTTTACTGAATTAACTGCGAGTTGGTCTTCTTGAGATGAACATTTTAATGAACTTTCTTAGGAGAATACTTAAATCCACACTCATACCTCAGCGATGGAAGTGGGACAATCCTCTCTTGATGTGCTTTGCAAATCCATTCGAAAATAGGCGTGATAGCAGTTTGAGGCCTCCAAATGCCCTAGTACGGCCGAGGGTGGAGAGAGCCTGCTATCCCTCTCGAATCGCTCTCACATGACTACGGGTATATAGCCACTGCCAGAGAAGTCCTACTCACTACCTTCTCGTAGTGGGGTGTTGTTTACGAAATTTGAGAGGACGGAAAGCGAACGTCCGGCGCTTAAACCGGGTTGGTGGGTACGGAGGACCCACCTAGGGGAGTTAGAAATCCCTGATTCCAAACCAAAGGTGGACATGGACTCCAAGATCATGAGGGAACAACTGGCGTATGAACCCATTCTTGATCACCAGATACCATGGGACGGCATCTGCTAACATTGCTACGCTGTCTTTTGGACTAGACCTCTAGGTCAAAAGTTCGGCGAGAGGTCTCTCGAGAAAACCATATGCTTCGGTTTGGGTGCCTGGAGAGTATCCCGGCCCACACACAAATATAATGATTTTTACCAACGAAGGAAGTGTTTCCAGTTCCCCTTGCTATCCAATATAAACGATATTTACGAATACCTAATTACAAGCTGATTTATTTTAGCCACTTTATCTTTCTATTCATTTCGTGCATACTTTTACACTTCAGCACACTCAGAAACTCGTCTTCGGTGAATGTTCTAACTAGTCTAAATAGTCTCAAGTTGCGGAACGATTGAATCCACCTTGTAGTGACATTTACTTTCACAGAGTGGAATAATTTGTTTTTTTATTAGTATTAATCAACAAACTCCGCCTGTAGCTCTATAGAGTTCTTGGCAGTTCTATGCTCAGGGAAAAGTGGAAGGTTGGGCATGCAGTGAGCACCTCGAGAGCCGTTGTACACTAGTCATCAAGAAAATACCTTACACAAAGAATCCCATTGATCCTGTTCAAAGAATCACGTAAATCACTAAACATATGTCATCTGCGTCTGCAACATTTGTTAGCATTGTGCGTCGTCGTAATCGATATTCGGGAATACGTAACACGTGACCCATCTCAATCGATGAAGATTTACAATCTCATTAAATTACAGGATATTCGTAGGTTACTAGTATTTGATAAGAAAGGATACCTGACCAAGATACCAGAGAAAGGAGATTTGAACATGTGTGAGAACTACAAAGGCATCGCACTACTATCAGTACCAGTAAAAGTTTCAACAGGGTTCTTTTCAATTGAATGAAAAACTCAGTAGACATTCAACATCGAGACCAACAGGCCGAATTTTGTAAGGACCGATCATTCACAGACCAAATCGCAGCAGTATGGATCATTTTTGAGCAATCAATAGAATGGGATTCGCCACTATAGATCAGATTTCTTGACGGCGATGGGGGAACCTTTTGAAACCACCCTTGACACTAGAGGAAAAGTAGCTTAGAAGATCGTCAACATCATATGGAAGTCATACGATGGGCTGTATTGCAAAGTCGTGCATGGAGGACAACTGATAGATGCATTCCAAGTGAGGAGCGGTGTCAGACAAGGCTGCTTATTCTCGCGCTTTCTTTCTTCTTGTGGTTGATTGACTGGATTATGAAGACCTTCATATCTCAGGAGAAGCACGTAATACAATGGACAGTTTAGATGCAAATAGACGATTTGGACTTCGCAGATGATTCAGGTCTTCTATGTCACACGGCAACAGATGTAGATGAAGACGGCCAATGTTGCAGCAACGTCTACAGTAGTAGATCTCAACATTCAAATGTGTGAAAGCAAGATTCTGAAATACAACCAAATCACACTTGATGGAGAAGCACTGGAATAGATGGATGCTTTCACGCGACTGAGAAGCATAATTGATGAACAAGGAGGATCTGATGTAGATGAGAAGGCACTGATTGGCAAAACATGGGCAGAATTCTTACAACCGGAGAACGTATGGAACTAAAAATAACTGTCAGTCAGTTACAACGTAGGAACAAGCACATAAGTGCATCGGTCAAAGTCGCTGTGTCTCATTAGCGGAACAAGTTAAACACCAAATTCATAGAAGTAATTAGTTCATCAGCCAACATGAAAGCAAAAGTCTTCAATACAAAGGTCGAGACAGTCCTATTGTACGGGCCGAGACTTGGAGAACTACTACAACTTTCATCAAAATATGTAGGTATTTATAAACAATTGTTTACGCCAGACACTCGGTGTGTGTTAGTTGGATACTATCAGCAACAGTCTACTGTAGGAGAGGACAAACCAGCTTTGAGATGAAGATCAATTTTGAAAATGGCGCTGGAGGTGGATAGGACATACATAACGAAAATCATCGAACTGTATCACAAGGCGGGCGTTAACTTGGAATCCTGAAGGGAAGAGGAAAAGAGGCAGACCAAGGAACATACTGCGCCGGGAACTGTAAGCAGACATCAAAAGAATGAATGACAACTTGAAAGGATTGCCCAAGACAGAGTCCAATGGAGAATCCTGGCGGGTGATCTACGCTCCTTCACGAGGAGTAAGTCTTTAGTAATTAGTTAAGGGCTGATAATTGCAATGAGCAACCAAATTTGTCGACCTGTCCAGTCATTGTTCCTTATACATTTTTTGGAAAGCCCCATGCTATTCTTGGTGTTTTAACTTATTTTGCCATATCAAACTGGATAGCAAGGATAACAGTAAATAAGTGGAGGTAAATTACGCAAGTGACTATTTTTTCCTCATCAGCTTAAAAACTCGGTGTAATGAATGAGGCGAAACTGGTCCTAGGCGCACATGATTTGTTTTTTTAATTGTCCTTAATCGGTCACATAGTCTTTTTCAACTGTCTCCATTTCTCATTAAACCCAGGTAATAATCCATTAAATTTAATTCATTACACTCCATACATTTCACCACATTATTATTACATAGTTTAATTTGTTGTTTTTCACACTTTTTAAGTTCACAAATGGAAATGTATAAAAAGTTGACTTGGTTAGCTGCAAAATGCTTTATTTCATTGCTCAAATATAATAAAGTAAGTTACATTATACAAACATACAAAGGTAGGCTAGGGATCATATCTACTAGTTAGCGACTTATAAATTAGAGTATACTAAGTGTATACATCTACTAATTAGTTAGTATTATGATTCACGTTGTGCTTGTGAGTTGTTCAGCGGCGTTAGACATCCCAACAAACCTTATGTGGAATCGAACTTGCAAAATATCACAGAACTCCATATTTCATAAGACAAATTTTTTTACGAAAACTCTGTTGCCTTGTATATTTCATTTGCATGAAATGTGGCGGCTCTCATAAGAATAACATAGTGAGCTAAACCATCGTCTTATGATAAGGGATTATTTTAAACGAATGTACTGTGGCCGTATATTTTTAAGTTTAACAGGGTCACATCAGTGAGCTCGACCAGCTTCATGAAGTGAATTGATTTTTTATTAGTTAAACCTATCAAACAATAGCTATGCTAATGAAAACATTTTAGGGTAATACACCATCTCTAGAAAATCCCTAAAATATCATGATCATCAAGTGCGATAAAAATCGACTAAAAGTTGTTTCGTGGAAAATCGCTTATCGATTTCAGTAATCAACGCCCTTCAGTTGTAGTAACCAGTGAATGTTAATTATTACAAACAATAATCTGCATCTTTAAAGTATATAATTTTGAAAAATAATCGAAATCATCATCGTAACTAAGTGTAATCCACTTCCTAATTACGATTACGTCTGGAGCAACTTATAAAATGGATTTCAAATTTAATAAATAGCTGAAAGTGTGTGGGACAAACAGGTGGATGGTTATCATTGAATAACAATGGAAAATCGACACTTAGTGAGGACACATTGTTACGCATTTTTACAATTTTAGTAAAATTTAAACAATATATTGATTATCTGCAACCAGGATTTTTAAATTGCAGTTTTATGTCAAAATAACTTAATAGATGTTCCGATTAGCTTTCCTAGTGTTTGAAACAAAGTTGGTGAGTGAGACAATAGTTGGACGCAGTGCCGCCTTTTTGTTGCACAGTATCTCACTCAAAGCACCACGTAGCACCGACGTTCATACAAACACTTTACAGGAAAGATGCACAAGCGTAGTCTTTTTCCATATTTGGCTTTATTTAGGCCCTAACCAGAAGCGTTAAACTACACTAATTTTTAAACAAATAACAACGTCGATACTCCTAATTGGTCTTGTAATACTTAGAGCAAGAACTTAGGGTCCCCAGACCCTAATATTGTTCCTTTCACAACTGGTCAAATATTATACCACCCCACTGAGAACGTCCCTAAAATACCTATGAGAAGTTTTATCATCAAACATCTTAACACTGAATATAGCACTGTTACAAACTCACCAGTAAATGACTATGACTTAATGAGAAGAGATTTACTAATCCTCAATAATTGAACATTGTATTGTAATGCCCGGGACCTCAGGATTTCGATCCCGTATAAAGTCATCACTGTGCACTTCTGATGAGTCCTGGATTTCTTCTGTTTTTTGATTTCCAACTGTTTGTCTATTGATTTTATTCTAAGATGAAAAATACTTCTAAACTGTAAAAATAAAGGAAGATTGAGTACTTAATAAAAGGATTTATATACAAATATACACACTTATCTGAATATCGATGATAATAAACTATTGGTATTTACACACAATTTTCTCTACGGAATGGATAGAAATGCTAAATAAACATTGCATACATGTTCGAAGTGTTAATGCTTGAAAAAAAAATATTTGGGACAGGCATGTCAGTATTCATAACATGAGAATCATATATTTGTGGGGAAAGTTATAAGATGTACATCACGAAGTTAGCGTATTACATTGGCTATCTGTATTTGGTCGCGATGGGATAATGACTTTGAGTTCCGAACCTCGAGTGGGAGACGAACCTTTGGTATCCGGTGAGTTTAATCTATTTGGCGGAGATAAACTGTCTAAAATCTGATGCACAGAACTAGAGTCTTCAATGCCCTCAGCTTCAATAGTATACGTGCAGTTTCCTGGTTCAGGTTTCATTCGTAACTGAAATTGGTTGAGAGAAATAGATGTGGGCAGAAGCGATGTATTAGATGAATTAGTTGTATGTTGTACCGTAAAATCAGTGCGACAGCTCGAACTGTTGAATGGTCCTGGAGACTGACCTAAACCTTCTCCAATAAAGACTCATTAAGCGCATTAGCCGACTTGAGTAAGTTCTGAGTTTGTTGGGTGACCGCAGCCTGCAATCCTGATAACGTTTGACCCCGATAATGAAATGTGTTTTTAAGTGCGATAATACATTACTCAAAACTGGATATCTGTTGCGGGCTATGGAAAAGCGTACGGCTGATGTGCGCTCACGTTTCTCTCTGCAGAGATGACAATAAAATATACCAGTAACACGTTTAAAACCCTCAGGAGTCACTGACAATTCCATTTCCATATCAAAATCTCGACCACGCATAAGGTAAGCGTTAACAAACTGTCGTGATGCTAACCTGATTGCACTAGCTGAAGAATGCTGTTTCAAGCGCTCCAAATTGACTCCTTCATTCTCAAAGAATCCATTTCCGTATCCGACTGGAGAGGAACTGATCAAAAAGTTAGAATGAGATGGTATAGCATTTGATGTGATGGTGACAGAAGGCATATTTGACACTGGAATCGTATTACGTGATGAAACAGGAGATATGCTAGTTCCTGGATGAAGCACAGGATTTGTATCACCAGAGTTACAGCTACTTAAACCAGAGAGTGTCGTTAAACTGTTTTCATCGGGTAAAGAATTAGAAAACAAAGTGATATTATTGTATCCATTTCCACTCACAGCAGCTGCGGCAGCTTGGAGAGCAGCAGCCATGATCACTGCTGGTCCGTCAGAAGGTGGTACACTTGGTTCTGACCTGCGTGAGGGATTCGGGGAATCTGAAAAGTAGGTTTTCGACGTCAAATTTACCACCGATGTTGGAGATGTTGAATCCGAATTTTCCACAAAGTTGCTTGGTAATGGGTCAGCCAAGGTAACAGGCGGTGAAGATGCTGAAGAAATTAAGTGAGACAGTGAAGAATCTGTTTGACAACCTATATCACTGAAGCTCTGATCACATGAGTCTGGGATAATTATGAAATCCTCATCAATAGGATTTTGACCCTCTATCGATAACTGAGATCGACGATACCTCCGACGAATTTCGTGTGCAGCCAAAAGAATTCCACAAGCAGCACCTGAGGGTAGTTTAAACTTTAGTGGATCATTTGCAAAAATGGGCCCTACGAAATGCTCTCGTAAGGTAATTGACTTCATAATCGAACAAGCATGTCCAACAAACGTCTCAAGCCTCTGTAACTGATGATCATCTAGTCGGGCGACAACATACGGTGTACAAAAGCCTGCCAGTTCAAGACAATGAACTACATATTCCGAGCAGACATAACGTGAGATCAAGTCACGGAATTCCGGATCGAGTTTAGCGAGCTTTAGCGAATCGACGGATTTTTCACCAAGAGTTGAATCACTACGTAGAAAATGTTCAGGACTGCAACTAAGAAGTACATTTTCCTCGTCTGCCGACTCTACAATGTCAACATGATCTTTTAACGATGGAAATTCATATTCTCCATATGTGGGTGCTTCTATATGATTAACTGCATGCACAGGCCCCGATAATGATGATATATGCGACCGCTTGCGACGATGATGTACAGATACTGAAGTACTTGATATATGAATATCCTTTGGTTGGATACTGTTATGTCCATGTTTTTGTTCGTTGTTGATCATATCAGTGTTTAAAGTTTCGTTAACGATGAGGTTCGGTGTCCCAGACGACTGTTCCATATTTGCTTGAACTTTGGAATTTATCCAACGAAAGTCTGTTACAAATATTCCATAGCAGTAGTAAGCCACGTTGCTATTTATGTAACTACAATAAAATGAAGAAAGTCATTTGTACTAAAATTATTGGAATGCTTGGTTTTACGTCTGAGTCAGTTTAATACTTTGAAATGAGAGTTGTGCGAATTTACATACAAGAATGACTTTGACGGGGAACAAACGGTGTACAAACCTATTTCAATCACCGACTACGCAATGATTGTGTCTTGGTGTTGTTCCACTGCTTTGTGCAGTAGACCTTGCAGAGAAGAGTAGAAAGTGATTCTCTGAGAAAATACCCTGCTTTGGATAGGGCCTCCAGGTGTTCGCAGTTCTCAGATAATGAGGGAAGAGCATGAATGACTAAACTACATCTTACATTAATTTCAATATTTGAACTACTAAGCAACTCCACTAAATTGAAGATTTTATTTTGTCCAAGGGGTTTTAGTTTGTTAAACAATTAATCACATGTTTTTTTGAATGAGTATCTCATAAGAATAGTTTTTTTTCATGTAAAGTCACTACCATCGATGTTTGAAACTTAATGTGGGCGGATTTATCTCCACAGAACGAGCTACTAGTAGTGCATTGTTATAGCTTAGAGACCTATCCTCAAAACTATGATGAAAAACTACAAGTTTGTTATCTACACATCGATTTAAAAAGCGTGCCCCACATATGATTATCCTGGAATCAGTGCTGAGATTGGTTAGTCACTGAGCGCCAGAGCATGAGCAGCACTTACCTATTTTGTTCTCATTACGTGGTTTATTTAGTGTGACCTTGAGAAACTTGAGGAAAACTATCCTTTGTAATCCCCACTACATTGTCAGATTAGAGTCTGAATACGGTAACTATGGGTCCTATTATGGTCGAATGATCCATTTGTATTGGTTACTTGGAGTTTCCCAATGATGCGTAGTACTGCAATTAGTCCGTTTTCTTTAGGCATATGTAGATCCTGTGAGAATCGCCTCAATATGGCTACTAAGTTACAAGCACTTGAAGCAGAGATGGACGGCAGCTAGCAGTGGGACATAGGATATGGGTTTCATTTTGTTTAGGACTCGTGAGCTGGGTGTACCCGTATCCCTGAGTCGATGTCCACTTCGGGACTCAAACCCAGTACTGTTCGCTTCGAACGCCACCGCGTTATGCACTCAGATTTATGGATAGGGTACAGATTTAACAAACTTTATCTAGCTGACAACGGTCTTGGAAAAATTAACCGTCTATTTAGGGGATATTACTGAGTTCAAGACCTCATAGGCACCAGTCAAATAGTCACAAAACAGCTTTGAGATTAATCCACAGAGAAAATACAAAACAGTACGCTGGAGGTAATATATAGGACAAATTCCGGAGACCATAATTTATAGACGAAGCAATTAATTTAAAGATTTCGGGGAGAAATATACTTATCCACATAGCTAAATAGAATTTTTACATTATATCTAATGTCAGTTGGTGATGAAAACCCCAACTCTTATTTCTAACCCCAACTTTTAGATTCCGATCCTATTACCTCAAGCCAATCCATAAAACTCTTTTTAGCCCTAGGGAGTTTCTCACTCTGGCGTCCCTTATAGTCCATCTAAACATTATAATCTCGCCCGAATCTCTCTATTCATACTAATAATAAACTAACAATTACATAAATTTAGTGATCAAAATTGCTGGAGTACTATCATTTTCAGTGACTGGAGTATAAATCACAAATCAATGTGTCAATGGTGAGTCTGAAAGCCAGTGCCATGTAGTCTAGAGAATCTTTATAGTGTCTAAAAATAAAGGACTGCTTGCCAACAAGCACTTGTCTACAATTGCTAGCGTGAATGGTCTACATACCGCATGTCAGTTATTAGTCTACTCATAAACTATGATTTTATCGTCTGCGAATGTCTTCAATCAGATATAGCTTTTCCAATCAAGTCACTTGCAGTCAACATGCCCGTGGAATTTGTGTAAATGAATGAGAAGGTTGGTAATCCTGGTAAATCTAAGTGATAAGTAAACAACTAGCTGTAAATCCAGCTAAAATTCAAACTCGGCTGAGAAAATAGGGAATGTCGCATTATCTCCTCATAGGAGGCAAAAAAGAGACTTTTTGGCGCGTTTCTTTTTTACTTTCCTGTGGGGAAGGCACTTTTGTTTGCCCTTATTTGTTTGCTTGTGAGTTTATGGAGGTGTTTTACAAATCAATTACTAGTCTTATGAAAAACGTGAAACGAACGTCATATTTAAAAGTAAGTAGTACAAATACAACATTTAAGTACTTAAAGTACAACAACTAACCACTAAGTCTCTGGTCAAATCCACAACCTCTAGGTCGACCCTTGGCGATTTCCAGTGTCCAATATCTTCGTGATGAGGTAACATACAAATATTATTTGCTCTCAAACACCGACATCCGATAATGTTAGCACACCTTAGGAAGATTGAAAATTCCAGCGATTTTGGAAAATTTGAAGCTTATTATGTGCAAATAAAGCAAGATAATAGACGAGAAGGAAATCAATGAGTGAAATAGTGTATTGTTCTGCGAAGTCAACCAGTGTTGTACCCTAGGGAATGCAGTCTATGAGTATGAAGTAATGATCTGTTTAAGACTTCCGAAACAAGAGAACTTTTTATGAATGCAGGGAACTCTAGGTAAACTGACAGTGAAATCCAAGACATCATCAACATTTGGGAGTGGAGAGATTCCTACCTGTCTTTCATTCATGGAAGACTAAATAAAAGTCATACAGGAGTGCTTAGTTATTTTAATAGATTCAAAGTTATTATGGATTCATTCAATAATGCCTTGAGGGTCTTGAACGTAGTGTACAAAGTGATTTTTCAAATTTTTTTAGGAACAATGGAAATATTTTATGCTCTACGCTCAAAGGAAATAAAAACGAAGCATTTGAATGTCTTGAGAAAGATTCTAAAGCACAGTTCATGGCTCTTAATATGAAACATCTCATGTCAAAGTGAGGTATTAGATGTCGTAGACGACAGAGTTTACTTAGTTGGTGGTTGGAGGTAGTCAACAGGAAACCCTGAACCCGGGTTTCGTGCTACCTTGCACTCGTCAGCAAGGTGTGCCTGTAATCTTGAGGGAACTGGTGCTCCCTGGAGAATTTGATCTCGTGTCACCCAGCTTCAAAGTCAGAGACGTTACCACTGAGCTATCCGAGCCGTGACTAACCTCCTGTAGGACTGAGGTGTAATCACAATTGATTGATCACTGGATGGTGATCAATGTCATGCTTGTCTAGTCCTTATTAGTGCAGATCGAATGCTATCGATCATGTTGCAATGTGGCCACCAGTCTAGGTGACTCGACACTCCGGGCACTATGTATTGAGATTTAGATGGTGGTTGGAGGTGTCGAGCCACCTAGACTGGTGGCCACATTGCAATATGATCGATAGCATTCGATCTGCACTAATAAGGACTAGACAAGCATGATATTGATCACCACCCAGTGATCAATCAATTGTGATTACAGAGTTTACTGCACTACATAAATTTTTATCCTGACTTAAGCAGCGGCAGTTATGGTGTTGAGGACGGATATTAATTTCTTTTTTCATAATTCTGTACTTGATTTCAATTACGGAAAACCATACATTCCAGCACACTCAGTGGTTTCTGGAGGGCTTAAGTACTATTTCATGAGTTACTTTAGAAGCACGGGTTTGTTATTAGAAATGCTATTGCACTAAGACATTGTTATTCCTCACTAAATTGTTGTTCAGGCTAAATGTGCTGCGGACACAACAAAAACGCAGTTTGTATCCGAATACAAGGCTTATTTATTACTTAATATATTTAAGATCTCCATTATGAGCTAGTAGCTTTAGGGAGGGCTTGCTTAATGTTAAGTTGTTGTCACGATCTTTTCATTATCGTCCACTCTTAGCTTAGCCTTACAAATACAGAAGACCAAGTTTCAAGAAGTTGGACTGCCGGATTTCATTTGGGACATATATCTTCCTGTCCCTCCATACTCTTACCTTCACTGTCTTCACATGTTTGGCACTTTGCTGGAGCTAATATTTATTCAGTGACAAAGAGGAGGTAAGGCAGGCTTGTCGATTAAGAACAGTAGAATGTTACATAGAAAGTCGGAAACATATTAGGTGATGAGATGACCTAAGTGAAAGTTAAGATAGAATATGGTTTGAAAATGACGAACAGAAGAAAGTAGTGGGAGTGGATTGGTAGCGAAACGAATTTAAAATATCCAATTTACTATGATTTTTTATTGAGAATTTCATCTTTGATACTGAATCCAAATATCTGTATATTGCTACAGTTTTAAACTTGATTTCTTTGTCATTTTAACCATGAACTACTAGTCCCTATCTTGCTTTGATTTAGTACTTGCAATTATCATCTGGTAGGCTATATATTAAAGGTTTCTCACGAAAATTGTCATTCTGTTATTGGTGCTATCTGCAGTGATAATTTTCAATTCAAGATCAAAAGTTGAATATTCGGAACTTGAGACTTTGATTATTTCATCAATTGGTTACATGTTGAGAACCTCTTCAAAAAAATACCGAAGTACAAATTTTAGATACAACAATAACGATATAAAAATCATGACAAAATCGGTTGCTGCTATTATAAAAGAAAGGTAAGGCGAGCAGTGAACTGAGAAGACTTTTGTTTTTAGTTACTAACCTATCATTAAGGCTGTCGTGTGGGAGATACTGGTTTGCTCGGTTAGATCAAAGATTTATATAATGGCCTTAACTAATCCATTCTGGTTGAATCTAATCGAATTACTTTGGTTCTCTGTCACTTTCCGTTTCACAGAAGTCTCCTAATGGTGAGAAAATTTTTGACAGGGCTAAATTACTTCCACTGTTATAATCAGTTGTAGAGCATTTCTAGAGATCCTTTACTATCGATAGTAAATTTACGCAAGTATTATGCTTTTAAATCATTACAATACGCTTCAAGTGACGGAATTAGACTGCTCTGGTATTATGTGGTGCAAAAGTTGTGTAATTCGCTTCTGCATCTCATACAATAACCGTACCTTCTCTTAAATTCAGGTTCCTGATCGCCTTTGGTTTAAGTTTTACAACTGCTCTTTTGCCTGACACGTCTGCTACACCTCTCATTTTTTAATATCTGATAAATGTGAAATAACTGGCATTTTCGAGCTATTGTCACTCATCTATTGAGTGAATATTGCTTATTAGAGCATGATTCTCTCCAGAACTTTAGTTACAATCACCCGAATATATCTAAATATACCCTATATGAACACGCTACTGTAGTGAATCCGGACTGACCGCATGGAAAAGTGAAAATTAGAACATGTAGTGAAATCGTCAGTGAAAATGACGCTCCTGTATTCAGCAGTCACTCATGGAGTAGACGAAAAACATTACGTAAATACTCGACGCAGCACATATATCGAACGGTTAGAAACAGGCGTACTTCAAATTCACTGGCATCCATCACATTTCATCATCGATCACTCTTCACCTCAGGTCAAAAATCACTTTGAACGGTCATGCTGCAT
This sequence comes from Schistosoma mattheei, assembly GCA_944470405.2. Classification (NCBI taxonomy): domain Eukaryota; kingdom Metazoa; phylum Platyhelminthes; class Trematoda; order Strigeidida; family Schistosomatidae; genus Schistosoma; species Schistosoma mattheei. The sequence goes on along the minus strand of OX103943.1, from coordinate 35,868,865 downwards.
TTTATTTGAAAGAAACATTGTCCTTTATCTTGTTGTTCCAGTCTCAGGTTGTACATGTGTTCAATGCATGCCCCCATAGAAAAGGCGTCTTATGCCACTGTTTTAAGTTTTTGAACAATGCTAAGCAGCATTGTCAAGATGAACGCATTTTGAAGTAGAACTGAATCAAGTTATGTCACGCCTATGGGATTTACACCACGATAGATTAACATTCCATGAAAACGTGCTACACATTATGATTTATACCACTGAATACTTTGCCCGGTTTTCAAAAATATCTGATAATATAAGAACGAACTCCACCCGTCACTGAGAGTTCAAGTCACCACATCGGACTTTCGATATGGTGAAAAAGGTCAATAATGAGAAAGTGTTTAGACGATCACAAGAAAACTGTAATATTGTCACAAATCCTAAAATACATTCGGGAGTGATAGCCACATGTGAAATTTTTTCAAGTTGAGTCCCATACTAACCTTTGTTAACAGGACATGCTCAATGCACGATTGTGTTGTTGTATGTTGATTAGCTAACTCTTAACCAGTCAGCACTAGTCGATACCTGGAGAACACTCTAGAATCTCATGCAAAAACTATAAATATGCTAACGTCTTTCTTATTGTGCTTCCTACTTTCATCTAACGTTGTTATTTGAAATATAATCTTTTTCCTATTCAACCGTGTTCTGATTTGGGGACTTGTCGAGTGAATTGGCGTCCGAGCATACCAAGCAATAGGAATACCTGGGTTATAATAAGAGAGAAATATAACAAGGTTTGCACTCTGATTGGCTGTCATCGTCCTTAGTTCGATAAAGTTCTATGTTCTTGGAAATCATATTTTGCAAATTCGTTTTGTCCTGCTTATCCTACCTCGAATATCGAGTTTTTTCTAGTCCGTCTTCTTCTTTTGTTGGCCGTCTCGTTTCGATGTGTTTCGATCAAATAATTGTGATTGGTTTCAGGGGGGAATGGTCGTATTAGAGTATCTCAATCACATTGTGCCTAGATCTGTAAACTTTTTGGGTTCGTGTTGAACGTTAGTAACAAAATATAACAATTGGCGACGGGGATGGTATAAAAGGTGTTTCTAATAAGTTTGAGCGCCTTTTGGAACAACAACACAAAATAATTTAGATGTTATCTAATCCTCAAATCACTAAAAACACAATCATACAAAACTCCGTGCCCAGATATTTGCTCAGTATTAAAGTAAATAATGCATCTGAGTTTAGTTTTGACTCATCATCAAACGTTACTGTTGACACGTTGTTTTGTCTTTACGAAGATATTTAATGTTGATTTCTCAGATCAAGTACGTATTCTTTTACGGAAACTCGGCGCAGCAGAAAAGTGATAAGTATTGCAACACTACACATATCCAAAGTTCATGTGGAAGAACTTTTGCAGATACTATCTCCCCAATTGGTCAGCTGTTTGGCAGTCAGTCAACAATTTTTACTTCCCGCTATCGATACGTGAAGCCAGTGATGAATGGAAAGGATGATTGTTCACACATGTTGAAGTAGTGAATCGTGTTTTAGCGACTCAAATTGAAATCACCAACAATAAGTGACTGACAGAGACTTACTCAGTTACTGAGGCTTATGGTTTTTACTTTTTAGAAACGCAGTGTACAAGTTGTTTTATCTTTATTATAATCCTTTCAGGTATATCTATGTATACTCGGTATATTTTTATACTATATAACAGGGTTCCGGCCTTGAAGATTCGAAACAAGTATGATCATTTATCCATTTAACTATATGACTAGACCAAAATCTAGCACTTCCAAAACATATATAGTTACACATATTAAAGAATCATACTTAAAAGTTTACGTACTGCCCTTTAAATTCTGTTTCGGTACTATGATCACATACGTTCAGGGACTATTTGTTGAATTCCCACCTCAACTTTACACTTTCAAAAATACATATTAACACATGATGTAGCATTATACTATAGATGTTTTAGGCCATTTTATATACTATCCCTTATATTGTATTTGGGTACTATAGCTCAGTTTTTGTAATTATCTGTTCAACTCGTTGATTTCTTCAACATTTTTGGTGAATGTTTTTGCCTTGAAAACTGTTGCGTAGGATGTATCACATTAATTCTAGATGGAAATAATTTTCGTCAGGGCTACATGCCGTTATACTCTCAAATTTCATTTAACGCAGGCTTCTACTATATATATATATACCACACTACTTTCCATCGCTTTATCTTGAATTCAGGCAGTTTAATATTGCCTTGGCACTGGACCATAACCACACAATCCTCAAAGCTGAACACGAGACAACTCGATAAATAGATATTCAATATTTAACGCGGAGAAATACCTAACGATGCAGAAGGCGTGAAGAATGTATTGAATGGATTGAAGTTGATCGAGTGGCATGGCACGACTATGCAGGCGTGGTCCCCACTGAATGCTACCTTACATCTTCTATTCATAATACATATATATTGTTCTTTCTCTAGCCTAATCTTGTTCTACATTATGTATCGGTAATTGATACGATGTAATAAGTTGTTGTAGACGATGATGTAACTTCCACGCAAGATCTTATAGATTAGGCAGTTTTATCATGACAAATCTACAAATTTCGGATTAGGTCTAATATTAGAGCAGTACTAATACCATAGTAGACCATAATTCTACATATTAACCAATACCTTCAACACGATTTCCACACGTTTAATCGATTCATGCTACCAGATTCATTTGAAAAGAGACAAGCTCATGATACTTTTCGACATTACATACATGTTTAGAACATTTTTGCTGACATTCATGACAAGCTTCACTGAAACTCTAAGGATGATATTGGAAATTTGCAAGTGAACACGAAAATCTATAATCCGCCTAAGTAACAATCACAACATCAACGAATTCCCAGATCGGATGAACGGTGCAAATAATTTTCTGTATTGTGTTACTCAGACATGTTTGAAAGAATGATACTATCGTAATGCAGTTGCATTTGATATACAGTATAGAGATGCCCCAAAAATATCAGGTCTGAGCTTCTTAAAGCCAACAGTGTGACAAGCGCAACATGTGTTTAGACAAGACAAATATGGGTCACCCCGATATTCCTTCACATAAGAAATTCAAATCCAACACATCTGGTTTCTTCAGATACAATCATTCAAAAACAGATGGAATGTTGATATTCTTCCAGATGGAACTCTGCATTAACAAAAGAGTAGAAAAACCAGTTCAAGACCACTGGCATCAAGGTCTCAAACGCCCTCTAATCCCAAAAGTCATAAAATAAAGTTTAATACATAGACTTAATAGTCTTCTTCGTCCACCTCTCAAGATCGCCACTATGACTACATCAGATGTTAAAATCAACAACGATCAAGATAAATTTATGCAGTTCCGTTGGCTTCTCGGCCAGTAACGGTAAACACATTACTAATGATGACAAAATTACAACTCAATTCTTGTCTTAACCAATCACACGAGTACTCAAAGAACTACCATTTATCATCTACTCCATAAAATGACCGCACGCGTAATGAAATAATTTCTCCTGAAACTACGTTTTCTTTCAGTTTGATAGATTCCATGGAACGGGACGCGGTTAAGTTGTCTACATCTGCCCGAAAATTCAAACATGTAAATTTGAGAATGACCTTTTCCAAGCAAGATCATTCTACTTGGGTTACCGTAAATTTCGGATTGCAAAATTATCTATTGTTGGAATACATATGAAGACAAACTTGTGGAGATATGATTGACAAGCTTATTTTGTAAATAGTTTTTAATATTATTTGTATTTATTTTGTCAATCTTTCACTGTATGTATACTTATCATTAAATGACTGTACCTGTTGTTTTAGTGAATGACCTTGAACACACTTTCCGTTGTGTTACTGACATAGCGTGACATACTGCTACTTGCTAACAAATACATTGCTATACACACATACCTCGTTCTACTTTCGCTTGTGATTGAGCTAACTGCATTCTAAATCAAACATTATCTGCATTTATAAACTGTGAGTCGGAATATATCATACCTAACATTGGTTTACATTACTGGAGAGTCCAACAACCTGAGCGGAATTACCGAACATTTATAATTGTGGATTTTCAGCACCAGACCAATCGGAACACGCATCAACTTGGTGAACTTAAGTAAAGTCCTATTTTTTCTGTTGCATTTTTAACTGGTAACATTATTATTTACTCTGTATAACTTGGTTAACATTCTTTAACATTCATGTTTGTCTGGTTCACCACAATTATTTGGTGAGCCTCGAATTCATCATAGACGTTTACTGCTTATACATATATATATATATTATTGCTCGGCACGCCACTCCTTTTTTGTTTTTCCCACTAAACTCATTGATATTGGTAGTCCACCTAACAATCCCCAAAACTCCTCACAACCTGAAGAAAACACTTTAAGCTCCATCAACGCCATCTCAGAGCTAATACTACCAATGTATGGTGTTAATAATCCTAGAATCTGGTTTGCCCAGGTAGAAGCATTATTTTCGGCATGAGGCATACGCTCTCAGGCGACCAAATACGCACACGTTGTCGGAGCACTATCAATAGAGGTGGCTTCGTTTCCATGATAGTTTGGGTTGTTTGTCGTAAAGTTGCACGGCCTATTGCAACGGCGTGCCTTCTCACCGAAAGTCGTGTGGTATCAACAAGTATCCGCTGCCCGCTTGAGTGATCTAGGGCGATGTTGGGATATTGATCCACTTCTAGAGGTCGATCTGGAGGAACGAGTATGGATAGTGGCTATAGTCGCCTGTAACGCTGCTAACCGCTGAGTTCAGTCTGCTATTTGTTGATGTATGGTAAGAGGGGCATTCGTAACATCTCGGCTAGACCATCCAGGTTAACGGACGTCCCCGATACAGTGAGGATTTGGGTGACATTGTGTGGTAATCGTTGAAACCACATTTGTTTAAGCAATGCTTCATCTACCTTGTATGGTTCAGCTAACTGTGGAGTGGCGTGCCGAGCAATAATATATATATATATATGTATAAGCAGTAAACGTCTATGATGAATTCGAGGCTCACCAAATAATTGTGGTGAACCAGACAAACATGAATGTTAAAGAATGTTAACCAAGTTATACAGAGTAAATAATAATGTTACCAGTTAAAAATGCAACAGAAAAAATAGGACTTTACTTAAGTTCACCAAGTTGATGCGTGTTCCGATTGGTCTGGTGCTGAAAATCCACAATTATAAATGTTCGGTAATTCCGCTCAGGTTGTTGGACTCTCCAGTAATGTAAACCAATGTTAGGTATGATATATTCCGACTCACAGTTTATAAATGCAGATAATGTTTGATTTAGAATGCAGTTAGCTCAATCACAAGCGAAAGTAGAACGAGGTATGTGTGTATAGCAATGTATTTGTTAGCAAGTAGCAGTATGTCACGCTATGTCAGTAACACAACGGAAAGTGTGTTCAAGGTCATTCACTAAAACAACAGGTACAGTCATTTAATGATAAGTATACATACAGTGAAAGATTGACAAAATAAATACAAATAATATTAAAAACTATTTACAAAATAAGCTTGTCAATCATATCTCCACAAGTTTGTCTTCATATGTATTCCAACAATAGATAATTTTGCAATCCGAAATTTACGGTAACCCAAGTAGAATGATCTTGCTTGGAAAAGGTCATTCTCAAATTTACATGTTTGAATTTTCGGGCAGATGTAGACAACTTAACCGCGTCCCGTTCCATGGAATCTATCAAACTGAAAGAAAACGTAGTTTCAGGAGAAATTATTTCATTACGCGTGCGGTCATTTTATGGAGTAGATGATAAATGGTAGTTCTTTGAGTACTCGTGTGATTGGTTAAGACAAGAATTGAGTTGTAATTTTGTCATCATTAGTAATGTGTTTACCGTTACTGGCCGAGAAGCCAACGGAACTGCATAAATTTATCTTGATCGTTGTTGATTTTAACATCTGATGTAGTCATAGTGGCGATCTTGAGAGGTGGACGAAGAAGACTATTAAGTCTATGTATTAAACTTTATTTTATGACTTTTGGGATTAGAGGGCGTTTGAGACCTTGATGCCAGTGGTCTTGAACTGGTTTTTCTACTCTTTTGTTAATGCAGAGTTCCATCTGGAAGAATATCAACATTCCATCTGTTTTTGAATGATTGTATCTGAAGAAACCAGATGTGTTGGATTTGAATTTCTTATGTGAAGGAATATCGGGGTGACCCATATTTGTCTTGTCTAAACACATGTTGCGCTTGTCACACTGTTGGCTTTAAGAAGCTCAGACCTGATATTTTTGGGGCATCTCTATACTGTATATCAAATGCAACTGCATTACGATAGTATCATTCTTTCAAACATGTCTGAGTAACACAATACAGAAAATTATTTGCACCGTTCATCTGATATGGGATTTCTAAGATACTTTTTTGCAAGAGCATTCTAATAGACTAAAAACCTTTTACGCTAGGTAAGAAGCGTAAATTTGGCATGAATAGATAAAGAACTGTATGAATGGCGGTGGTTCAAAAACAAGCTGAAAGTGTAGTGTTTATTTCAAGTTTTTGCTCTTTCCCGTTGTTGAAGTACGGTATATCGATCTATTTGTAATTTACGAACCCAAATTAACAATAGAACCAAACTCGATTTCGGCACGAATGTTCATTCGCAATTCACAAATAGTCGACCCAAATGTCGTTCTAACGGCAACAATTATAACAATTACAAAACGAACCTTCAATTTTTTAGGTTCCCAGAGCAAAAACTCGCAAATACTAAACCAAAGCGAAACCAAATGTCCAAAAATAATGATATAAACTAACAAGTTCAGAATTTGAGTAGAACAACTACATCTAAACACAGTAAAATTATTAATATACAATAAAAAGGTTTAAATGAGCCGAATGTCTATAGTTCTCCCGTAACATATAGGATTATGTGGAGTTTTAAAACAGTACTGAAAATAGTATCCTGATACAAAAATGGTTATCGCTTCTTTGAGTGGAAGCTATTTCAGCCTATTCTTTCCTGATTTTATAGAGTCATGAGCAGGCTTCGTTTTTAGCGAAATGTCAAATTTGCTCTTAATAGGGTTACTAGTTAGGAAGTGAAACTATTTCAGCGTCACAAACACAACTGAAGAGGTATTTTGCATAATAAATTAGCACTAATACCATTGGTTCGTGACATTCCACTAGAACATAAGGAGCCGTAATTAATCAAAATGTTCTACCATACGGACACAGGTGGATCAAAAATATCTCATTACCATCAGTTTTACTGGTCTGTAACGCCACCCCCTCTCCTTATGTGATGTTAGGTTCTCTCGCGTTTGTGGTAAGTATGAATATTGCTTTAATCTAAGCTCCTTGTTAGAATACACTCACAAGAATTTAAGACATTATGAGCTTCTTGTGATCCGCCATGGTTGATGAGCACCCATGAGATTATTGAGTTATCTGTCTACTTGTGATAGGAAAAAAAGGACATGACACTTAGGAAGAATAATACAATTTTACTTGTTAGAACTATTCAGAATCTGAAAGTGAGGAGTAGGAACATAAGGGCATAACTAATAATCGGTGAACAGTACGAGAGGGTAAACTATGCGTTCTATCATTTGGTTATAATCGTACTAACGACAATTGCGGTCCGTTAAATTCGTGATCGGTATTGATATTAGGCGGTCCATAGTAAAGTGCCTCATTGGTTGGCGAAAGTTCAGGGAATATTTGAAGCTCTTCAGTCTCAGATAAAAGGGTTGTTAGTCTTTTGAATTTGGTGACAGTGTCACAGTAACGGACAGGTATTGGCAACCTGTCCCACAATAAACTATGCCGCACTGTAAAAAACTCACAACGCATTTGTTCCTGGTGTTTTACGGTGAGTAGTGTATATGCGTTGTTTCCAAGTCTATAGTCCGGGTCATAGATCATATTTTGGCAGGAGGTTAGAAACGACGGTTCATATATTGCTTTGTAGTGAAATATTAAATTGTTCATTATCTTACGGTGCCATAAAGCTCAAGAGAGATGTTTACATCTATCTGTGTAGTCGAGAGTGGAGTCATTCCTAACAGTTTGGAGTGTGAAGCGTGTTTGAACATCTACTCCTATCTTGCCTGTGGTATTCACATTTGAGAAGATGAAAAAGCAATATTCAAGGTAGGGTCGTGTACATATTTTGTCAAAGGTAATCTTGGCTCCTGTTATGACGAAATAGGTCATTATAAAGCCAATTAACCAACTAGATTTAGAAATCATAAACGAGGCATTTTCTTCAAACATTAGGCTTCCTGTGTAAGTAATACCTAGATCGCGAACTGATCTCAGTGTTTGAACTTTACTTTTACTTGAGAGAGATTGTAAATCATTGGGACGTTTTTCGAAACACAAGATCCCACACTTGTTGAGGTTAAATGGTGATTATCATTTATCTCTCCAGATAGGTCATTCAGGTCACTTTGAATTTGGGATACAATTTCACCTAGGGCTCCATGCTTGAGGCTGTAAATTATTTTGAGGTCATCAACGTATAAGTATGGTCTCCAAGATGTTATGGTGTTACACACGTCGTTTTATTTGGGAAGCATCGCCGATGGACAAGGAGAGACGGATGCAGACGTAAATGGGAGGATTGGTAAAGCAAGTGTTGCATTCCTGCAATTGAAGGACATATGAAACTCAAAACAACTGTCAACCAACATCAAAGTCAGAATTTTCAATACGAACGTCAAGATATCGTACGGGGCTGAAACTTGGAGAACTACTATTACCATCATCAAAAAGGTACAAGTATTTCTAAACAGTTGTCTACAAAAGATACTCAGCGTCTGTCGGTCTACTGTGAGAGGGGACAAACCAGTTTCGAGTTGAAGAGGAAATTATGAAAAGACATTGGAAATGGGTAGGACATACATTATGGAAATCACCAAATTGCATCTCGAGGTGAGCGCTAACTCGGAATCGTGAAAGGAAACGGAAACGAAGAAGGTCAATGAACACATTAATTCGAGAAATAGAAACAGACATGAAAAGGAGGAATAGCAACTGGAAGGAATTGCCCAGGTCCGTTTTGGCTGTAGAATGCTCGTGTTTATCCCATGCTACTTCTCCAACTATAATATTCAAAAGTGGTTTTGAGCAGCTCAACCTATCATCTTTTATTATATTGCTTAACGTGATTGTAATTATTCGATAAATTATTTTATGATTCATCAAACCACTGGTATTCTTCAAGCTTCGTTGTATATGACGTTTTTTATTGGCTTATATGCTGAAGAGATGCAAAACATGTCTGCTTCACAATAATTGACATCCATGATTCAAACTTTAGCCGATCAGGTCCTGGTTGAACTGCTGGAAAAATCACCAGTTACAGGATTAGATGCACAATCACCACTGGTAAGTGTGTAATTAAATATTCAGAATCTAGATGTTTTTGATATGAAGTATTTAATTTTTTATTTCAGAACATAGTGTCAGTAAGGCTTTATAACCGTTTTGCGACTTGATAAGAAATTTATTTTTAAAGAAAGCGTCATCACATGGTCAGCATTAATTCAGAAAGTGATGCAAATAATGGTAAGAAAGCAACGTCTTGAGAAATTTTGTAGATCTTCGTCGCTCTATCGAGTCATAACCAAGAATAGTTGGCTTTTTCGTCCTGTAATGTATACAGAGATTAGGCGGGGCCTACCAGTGATTCAAAATAGGTCTTTGATACGTTTGTTGAGATTATGGGAAGTACGTTTTTCGCACAAATTTTCATTGGATCGTAACCACAATCCTCAAAGCTGAACATGAAATAACTGGGAAAACAGATACTTAACATTTAAAGCGGTGAAAAACCGAGCAATCGAAGAAGCGGAAAAACGAATTCAGCTAATCGGGTGGTATGGCTCAGCCTTGCAGGCGTGGTCTTTCTTGTGTAACCTATCCCTTTTATTCATATTAACTATATTGTTCTATCTCCAGCCTAAATGCGTTTTCCATCATATATTGGTGATTGTTGCGACACTATGAGTCGGTGTAGACAATGATGTGACTTCCACTTAAGATCTTCGAGATTATACAGTAACATCATGGCAAATCTACAATTTCGGGGTTACGTCTGTTACTGGAGCAGTACTAATAACGAAGTAGACCATAATTGTACAGTACAAGTAAGGACAGTCAGTACAACGCAGAGACATGCCATCGATATATTATCTTATTTTCACTCTCGCTCAAGACTTTTCGTTAAGAACTAAATGTGACGAAGAATAGTGTCTTTACTTATGACCTTCAACCGCTGGTCAAGGCATACATACGTTGCATAATGCAGACGGAATATGATGAACAGTATTGTTTGTCTCATGTTTACTGTACAGCTTAAACTATTACTTAAGAGTGACTTCACAACTGGACAGAGGGTTTGTAGTATATTAAGCAGGAAGTTAGTATTGATATATTAATAAAATATATATTCCAGCTAAGGAAGGAACACTTCACTGTTTCAGGCATGGGAGACATTATGCCTCCCAAGTGTGGCTGCTAAATAAATGAAATAATTAAAAATAAAAGCAGTACATTATGGCACAAGTCTCAGAGCGTTAATGACTAGGTTATGTCTTAGTATTACGCTGAATTCGGAAATGGCATCGCGTCCATATTGCACAACGGGTTCAAACTCGGGACTATTGTGTAAGAATTCTAGTCGTGCTATGCATTTATGCCATACAACTTTTAAATTTACAGCTGAGTTTAAGTAAATTTATAAAGCACTTGGTGTGGACTGTGCCCTTGAAAAAACGTCAACATTGCCTCAGGAGATGGCTATTCAGTGAACACATGCAAGCTGTGACTCCTAAATGGCATGAGGTGGCTCTTGAAAACTTCACCGACAACTACATGGAGTGGTCTAGTCGTAAAATGAAGAGGCATCTGTTGACACGTGATGTGTGTATAACGGTGTATTGACGAAATGTAACAATAACGAGGAGAAAAGGTGACGAAGTGGTCTGATGGACCATGATTTCTCTTCCGGATGTCCTGCCGAGCTTGCTTGTTCTATTCGGTGTCTAGTGCAGTACTCTTTGGAAGAGGATGTTCGCGCAATATTGTGAATTCATTATATTAGGACATAATTCATCCACCACGAAACTGGGTTCGGTTATTTTATTCCTAAGATTACAGACATTTGTGCGGCAAGCACTTAAGCTATTTTAAGAATCACTCGTTCTTCCCATATAAGTATTGGAAGTGTTTGTTTTCAAGACCTAAGACTCATCAAACACTTTCACGACAATACAAGAAAACTTTGTATAAAAGTTGAACTCACGGGGTTGTCTCACTTATTAGCTTGGCTAAAGACACCCTTGCCTAGAAACTCTCGGTTAAACATCCATATCAGATCATGTCCAGGTACTCCGGAAGATAACTAGTCAATTTAGATTGTATGTACCTCAATCTGCCGATCACCGCCCAAATATGTCTTCGAGTTCCTCAGTTCTTGATATGTGATGTGACCGACTTAGAGCATCTCTGTTTAGGAAGAGGTTTCGGATGACAATATGTTTATCCATGTATATCCTCATATTTTTTTAAGAGGTTCGATTTACCGCTTATGATATTGAGGCTGCTGGTTTACTGTGTTTGTGTGCCGGGACATATAGTTAAGTTGCACTTTGTACCCATAGAAAGCTAATAGCTAAAGCCAGACAGGGAGTTAAAAGGATTTCTGTAGAGTTTCACAGGGTTTTCATTCGATTTCAGCATCAAGAGTGTAGTTTCTCAGTTAGTTTTCAACTTCAGGTGTCAATCTAACTATCGGTTGTGAATTAAAAAGTGTTAGTAGAGTATGATGCAAAACGCGTTTATTGCTAGACTGTTGCAGTGATCGATGATTTCGTTATAAAGTGGGGAAACCCACCACAGATTGGACAGTTTTGGCAATTGACTGTCTAGAGCAACCAAACCAATCCAGTGAGTTTTTTTAAAAACAAGAACAGCCTGAGCTTGATGAGTCACTTTAGAAAGAAAAGTTATCAAAAAGGCTCACATCGAATGCTCGTTGACCAATAACCTTATTCACTCTTGACAACTTTGTTGTAGCCAAACTTTGTCTAGACACGGCATTACGGAACAGTCTATCTGACCACTATTGAGCCATTAGATTACCTCTTTCTATGATGGCCGTGATAAGTTTTACCGTTCGTGCATTTCGATAATAAACAGATTGTGGCGTACCTTCTCAGCTAGAGTGACGATAATCTCACTTCCACGAGCAGCTGAGTGCCTGGATTAATCACGTTGCATTTTCAAAACCCTAACTGTAGGAAATAAAACTGTACATTTATGCCACGTGAAGAAGCTGCAAGGTGTAGGTTTCGAGGGTCTAAGATGGGATTAGTTTAGGAATATGTTCGTTAATGATGTGATTACAAAATTACATAAAAACGTAAAGTATCAGAATAAGCAGGGTATGCACAGACACATACGAACCGAAACAAAGAAAAAACTGACAGAACTCTTCTAAATCACCATATCATGGCGGACTCACAGTTATAGATGCATCGAATAGGACGATAGAACAAGACCATAGTTTTCTAGGCATGCCACTTTTCGTTTGTACAAAAAAATCTGCCTCGATGAAAATTAAAAAAGTTAACAAATGCTCCTTAGTCTACCTTACTATCATGAGTGAGATTGAAATCACTCGAACCAATCTTATCTTGTCTTAAGATGTTGGAACTTGAGTGACCTTGTCATTTTTGATCGGAAGTTGGACGCGTCGTTATGGCTGTTGGTTGCCTTATAATTTCTAAATTAAGATCTTTTTCATTACAGGACGACATTTTAGACTTTGAAAGTAAGAAAAAGAAGAAATCAAAGCCTCTTGTGCATGATTTTAAAGATGAACCCGGTAATTTGGGGAACCAAGATATTCTGGACTTTGGTTCAAAGAAGAAGAAAAAGGACAAACTCTTAAGCTTGGACGACGTGGGTAACAAAGAGGACGTAAGTAATATTCTCATATACTTCATTTTGCAGTCACGTCAGGAACGGGAATTTCATAAGAAGGACCCAACAGAAAACGGCGTTAAGCAACTTACTGAAAAACTAACGGATGAGCTCAATTTCTCAGATAAAAAGAAAAAAAAGAAATTCAGACCGATTGAAGTAGATGAAAATGGGGTTTGCGAGCCAAACAGTACGTCTGAACTTATCGTCAGGGATTCATCGGGATATGATTATGAAACGGTAAGTGTCTACTACTGTCTTCTTACTAATCTGAGTGTGTGTTTGGTGCCTTATGAGAATGATGTCAACTCGCTTACGTCTTTTCGCGAAGTGAAACCCTTGAATTACCTAAACGATAGTGCGAGCATCAGCTTTTCTGTAAGTTCACCCACTTTATGAGTGGTACGTCTGTCGCCTGCTATAAAACCCCGTTTCTAGCTGGCTTGTAGGGATAACCTCAGTATGACTATCTTGCATCAAGACGGCAGCATAGTACGTCTACTTGTCGGAACTTATAGACCATAGCAGTACATAGCTTTAGCGTATATTGTGATTTGTAGACCTCAAATTCTTCTTGGGATATTAAGTTTCGACAACTTTCCCACTTGGAGAACATTCGGAATTGCTTAGCGATACGTACCGGACGGAAAGTTCAGAGTAGAGTAACTGAAACGAATGATCCTGCTAAACGTTATTAAGTGATAACAATTCTCTGTCCTTAAAGTAATGGACTGCACAGTTTTAATGAGTTGATCGGTTAAAACTGGGGCCTCAGAGTGTAGCAATTGATCTGATGTGTAAACATCTGGTAGAAGTTAAAGAATAAAAAAACGGGTCCACGCGCATGCTTTTGGGGTACGGATTGTGCCATGATGACCCTGCGAAGTTACCTAAACGATTGTTAACAATGATCCTTTTACCTAGGGATGGAATGCCACTCTTAACGCATTCTATTAGACCATTTCAATTACCCTAACATATGCTCTACACTTTTAATGCTTAATGTTTCTAGTGTATCTTATTTACATCCAAGACAATATACCTCAATAGTGATTGTTTGGATTTGCTGATACTATTCTCTGTATCTCAGACTTTTCTGGCAGGGCTTACTCTGTTTTGTCCTATGTTGGACGGCTGACGGTTTATATTGATTTATCTTTACAGGACTAGCCTTTTTCGCACCTTTTTGGAATACCTGTTAAATGGAAACCGAGTAGTAATGATCCATTATATTTTCGATATCAAAAACAGCTTGTAATATTTGCAGAGAATAAGCTATAAAGTAGCTGGTGTAACAGGTTCTTACTTTCGAGATTGAGTCTGAATTGTTACTATCCCAGTGGTTTTCACTGCCACTTTTCCATTCAAATGATTGTTATGGTGGTATTTCTCAAGCTGTCTATGTGGTTGGAACTAAGTGTATTTATTATTATTATTATTTTCATTTGAACACATAAATATTGGTACAAGGCGGCACCAAATGTATGTGCGCCACACAAAACAATGAGGATTCGAAAAGAAAAAAAGAGCAATGGCGAACAGATTAGTGTAAGGTAGTGTAATAATAATAATAGTAATAATGGGGGAACGGAAAGGTACAATCAGAAGAAATCTTTCAGTTAAGGAAAAAACAACCATTTTTTAACGAATCTTAGTTAGGCGTCCGATAATTATTGAGGCTAGTATTTTAGATATTATATTAGTTAAACTAATCCCTCTGTGGTTGTCACAGGATGATTTTGATCCATTCTTATATATTGGGACGATAAGTGATTGTAACCAGTCAGGTGGAATTACGTCGAACTCCCAGATTTTAGCTAAAATATTAGTCAACCTAGTCGCTAAAATTGGACCACCATCCTTAAAGACTTCTGGAGCCAGTCCATCTGGACCAGCTGCCCTTCCTCGTTTCAGATTAACTATAGCCTTTTGAACTTCAGCCAGAGTTGAGGGACCTACTTCAATGTTCCATTCACGCTGTCTGGGAATGGAGGGTAGTTGTAGAGTAGCTGAAGGCCAGTTGAACTGTTCTCTGAAATGTTCCGCCCATCGTTCTAAACGTCTGGACTGGGAGCAGATGAGAGTATCGCCTTTTTCCGATATGATCTCACTTACACTTGACTTATTAATTCCAGTTTCTTTTATTAGTCTGTAAAGCTGTCTTGTGTTCCCTATAGTCGCCGCCTTTTCCATCTCTTTTGCTTTCGTTGCCCACCACTGCTCACGGTCGTTCCTTAGACTTTTGTTTAACCAAGATCTGATTTGTTGTCGCTCTTCATCATGTTCGGAACCTGATGGTATGAGTTTACGAGAACTCATCAGTTTAATAGACCTTGAAAAAATCCGTTGGTTCTTTGTAACCTTGTGGTTTAAATTACTGTTAGATGTCACTACTGTTTCCACAGCTGCTTGTATATCTCTCCAAGCTACATCTGGGTCAGCCTCATTTTCAGAAATATCTAAGTGTGACCTTGTTTGTTCCTGGAACATACTTTTGGTTTTCTCTCTACTCAATCCAGTTCTAATGGGTCTTTTTAGTGTGGCTGTTTTGCGTTCAGTGAGACGCAAGCAGATGCATGCCCGTATTAGGGCATGGTCGGAGTCCAAACAGGTACTCCAGAATGAGCGACAATCTTCTATCGACCCTCTCCAACGATGACTGATGGTAATATAGTCTATTTGAATACATCGTTGGTTTGGTGAAGGGGGTCGTCATGTTAGACGATGTCTCTCCTTATGCTTAAAATTTGTTTGCTAAAAATAAACGATTGCCTGAGCACAGTTGCAGCAGACGATAACCATTAACTATTCGTTGTGCCTGAATACCAAAATACACACTTAAATGCCTTTCTGTTTGGTTTAAACTACCTATCTGGGCATCCAAGTCACCTGCTACGAGTACTATGTCTGAACGTTTAGCTTTCTGAAGAAGTTCAGATAGCTTTCTGTAAAATTCATCTGAGCTGCAGTCAGTGGGTGCGTAGGCAGAAACGACAATAAAGGCAACGACGTGTGTCCCCATTCTTGCGGAGCCGTTTAGCCGAACAGCACATGAACGACTGTTAACGGGGATCCACTCTAACAGTGCTTGTTCCACCCTCATGCTTAGTGCTATGCCTACACCTGCCAGTCCACGAGAACTGGCCGTCGGGTCACCAGATACACGGAGGGTTGATCTCTTTGGCTCTCCGTTTTGCCGAGGTGAGGTCAAGTGAATGACCACACTGGGATCCTGTATGCGTGTTTCGGAGACACAGCATACATCAATGGAAAGAGACTCTAGGGTTCTAGCCAAGGAAGCCTGCTGACCGATTTGACATAGGGTGCGTACGTCGAAGGCTCCAATGTGTAGTTTGGAGCGAGGTTTCAGTAGACCTGGGACGGTGTTTTGCGCACTAGAATCGTTGGCTATGGCGACAATTGAGGAAGAAGCCGAAAGAGGAAGCTTAGGCTTGAAAGTCGATTTAGGAGGGATAATAGGAATTGAAGAGTGAGGTTGATTGGATTGGAGGTGGTCTTAGTGACCTGAGAGCGTTACCACAGTGCCCAAGGGACAACTGCTTGAGGTCGGTCACACACGACCTTTTTATGAGTAATTTTTGTGTTAGCTCCGTACTTGTTGAGACCTTACCGCCGGAGAATGAAATCCGTGGGATAAGATTAGTTGTGCATTTTTAGGGTCAACCTTTCCTAACCTCACCCTTCTATTGTGGGAAGGCAGTATCATTGCTATGCTGGTTGTCTGAGAGAAACCCCTTACTGCTGTCACACTTTTTCACAGTTAGTAGTGCGACTTCACCCTCGGACCTTGGGTTTGCTGCTTTTAGTCGTACCGCTCTTCAACCAACCTGTCAGTCATTGTAGAACCTTGAGGAACGATTGTTCCAGCCAGTATAACTCGGTTGCTTCATCACGATGGGCAAGCCCGACCATCGTCATGGTAGCAACAACGGTCGGGATTTGGCGGAGGGTGAAGATGTGGTCAATACATCCTCGAATGGAACGAAAACCAGCTTGCTCCTCGCGAGTCAATCTTTCTCGGGTTTTGAACAACCTACAAAGTATGACGGAAGCCAATAGCTTGGACGTAATCGGAAGTAGACTTATCCCACGATAGTTGTTACAGGAACGACGTGAACCCTTTTTAAAGATAGGGACAACTATCGACTCATTCCATGACGTCGGTACACTCTAGTTCCCAAACCTTTGTAAACAACGTCGTCAATTCCTTAGTCAAGAAGTCACCACCATCTTTAAAAAGAGCCGGAGGTAAGTCATCTGGGCTAGGTGATTTGTAACGCTTCAAGAGTTGGAGTTCCTTGCGGACTTCCTCCTCGTTTGGTGGATCAGTCGTCACCGGCCATGGAGGGCAGGACAGTCTGACCGATGCTGCCGGAGCAGCAGGCCAGTTGAACTGCCCTTTGAAAAATTCTGCCCATCGTCCAAGACGTCGATGGATGTTAGTGATTGGCATCCCGTCATCCTCGGAGATTGTATGTATCATTACCAAGGTTTGATTTAATAATTTCGAATCAATTGAGCATTGGGTAGATTGTTATAAATAAATAAATAATATATTTGTAATATCCCAATGAGTAGAAAATTAGATTTTCTGACGTTTCGTGACTTAGTGCAAGTCACTTCTTCAGAGAATAAATAACCAAATTAAAATTAATCCAAGTTATTTATTCTCTGAAGAAGTGACTTGCACTAAGTCACGAAACGTCAGAAAATCTAATTTTCTACTCATTGGGATATTACAAATATATTATTTATTTATCCTCGCAGATTGTTTCGCTTACATCAGACTTCTTGCTGCTAGTGGCTCGGATGAGTTGGAAGAGCTTCCGGCAGTTACCAGATGCAGCTGCTGCTTCCAGCTCATTAGCACGCTCCGACCACCAGGCTTCTCGGTCCTTACGCAAGCTTTGCCCAATTTCATTACGTAACAGTCGTCGTTTGTGGTCAGACTCACGATCACCCGGAGTAGACCGACGGGCTTCGAGGAGTTGTAAGGAGCCTGAAGAAACCCAGTGCTTATAAGCGGGACGTTTCGCGAACCCACAACTGACTGTACCCGCCATTTTCATGGCGTCATGCAATTGCAACCAATGCTCATCTATACATTTCGGTGGAGTGGTAGCTAGCCTAGAGGCTAGCTCATTTCGATACTTACTAGCAACAGAAGTTGCAACCAGCTTGCTAATATCAATCCGTTGATGGCGGTCACTTCGCTGTCCACTGAAAAGTAAGGTGAGATTGGCGCAGACGAGGGCATGACCAGAGTCCAGATAGGTACTCCAAAAGGAGCGGAAGTCTTGCACACAACCACGTCAGCGGTAGTTGATCGCGATGTGATCAATCTGAGTCCAGGCTTGAGATGCAGAAGGCGGACGCCAGGTGGCACATCGGCGATGACTGTGCCGAAAGTTAGTGCTAGCCAGAAACAGGTTGTGGTCTGTGCAAAGTTGCAGTAGACGGTCCCCGTTATCTGTCCTGCGACCAACAAGTCCCCATCGGCCACCTAGACGACTCTCTTCTGTGCCTAGACGCCCGACCCGAGCATTCAAGTCTCCGGCTAGTACTACAATATCTGTCGAACGCACTTTCTGGAGAAGAACAGATATTTGGTGGTAAAACTCATCCTTGATTGCATCCGGGCTGCAATCTGTCGGAGCATAGACGGAGATGACGAGAAGACATCGTTTCTCACGCCGGTTTCTTCTCACTTTGATGGAACTTTCTAATCTAACAGCACATAACCGACTGTTAATGGGGACCCAATCGATTAGTGCTGCCTCAGCTCTTGGGCTCAGTGCGACACTAACGCCAGCAAGACCAGCCGAAGATGCCACAGGGCCCCCGGATAAGCGCACGTAAAACAAGCCTTTCGAAGCGACAGATGGAGAGCGCATTTGTAGTACTTCACCAGTCTTGAATACGGGTCTCGGATAGACAGCAGACATCGATATGAGGACTTTCCAAAGACATAGCCACCCCTATCTGTTGTCCGTCCTGCATAAGTGTGCGAACGTTGAAGGCAGCCAGTTTGAATGGTGCGCGTGGTTTCAGAAAAAGTGCTTCAGTATTCGTATTTGGTGGTAACATACAATTTTCAACCGGACAGTGACTCGAGAACGTTTAGATTGAACCGAGTTTCCACCATAGGCGAGTTGCTGTATAAAACGAAAAATAAGGATACCGAAAATGAGAATAAAGGAAAGTGAATAAATGACGTAGTAAATAATAATAATAATAATAATAATAATAATAATAATAATAATGCGAATTGTTTGACTGTATATCGAAGCGAGAATAGAGTTTTCAGTAAATATCATCATTCTCATCATATATTGGAACTAAATGTCCGGCGTCAGTAACCGTTATACGCATTTTCATCCGCATATTTGGTTCGTGTCCAAATTCCAACAGACTTTGTTTTGTATGTTTGTTTTCATTAACATGGTACTTCTGTCATTTAAAGACAACTTTTAGCAGTAAAGTCATCGTTCTATTTTCCCTCAATTTCTGCTTGTGTTTGATATCTTACGTAATCATGCCTTGTAAGCAATCAGGAAGACTTTAAATCTTAATCTGGGCTCGAATAAACCTTTAGTCAAGCAATGCTATTTTACTGTCGTATTTAAATTAATGAGTGAGTGTACAATTGTGACTAGCCGTTTACTACGATTACGATTCATCGATTTTAGCGATTGGGACGTATTACTTATGTTACATCACCGTCTACGTCAATTTAGACAACTTTCTACATCAACTTTGTAGTTTAAACAACTTTCTATACTCAAGTCTCATATTCGAGTCCGGCAGCATATACATTAGCATAAAAAATCTACACAAAACGTTCAAATCTAACTATACGAACAAGTGCTTGCGGTGAGACTATGATTTATGGACGGCCTTTGAGCTAAGCTACATTGACCTTGAATGTCCACCTATTATCTATGACCATATGAGGGTTCTAAACCAGTGTGCGAAATTAGAATTATGTTTCACAGTTAATGAATAACGTTAGGAATTAGGTTTCGGATTTTTATCACGAACTGACATCAGCTACAACGCCAAAACTATTTAACGAAATTAGATGACTGAATTGCGCACCAATATCCGAGGCCTATTATCATATACTTTATTGGTTCGTCCATAAATTATAGTCTCGCTGTGCTTGGTTACTAAGTTAAATTAAAGTACATTATGTTGCTCCATCAGGTCCCGGGTAACATTCTTTTTTAAAATCCTCCACTTGTACTTGAAAAATATTCACCAACAATCATGTTGCTACCCCCCGATCGTTGTTGCTACCTTGACGTGGTGGTCGGGCTTGCCTATCGTGATGAAGCAACCGAGCTATACTGGCTGGAACAACCGTTCCTCAAGGTCCTACCATGTCAGACAGGTCGGTTGAAGAGCGGTAAGACTAAAAGCAACAAACCCAAGGTCCGAAGGCGAAGTCGTACTGCTGACTGTACAGAGGTGTGACAGCAGTAAGGTGTTTCCTTCAGACAACCAGCATGACAGCGATGCTGCCTTCCCACAAGGAGGGGTGGGGTTAGAAAAGGTCGACCCTAAAAATGCACACCTCACCTTACCTCACGGATTTCCGTCTCCGGCGGTAAGGCCCTTTGAAGAACGGAGCTAACACGTCACAAACCTCTCACGAAAAGGCCGTGCGCGACCGGCCTCAAGCAGTTGTCCCTTGGGCACTGCGGTCACGCTCTCAGGTCACTGAGACCACCTCTAATCCAATTTCCTTTTCAGGTACCTCCAGAAGAACCCTTCCACGGTGTGGGCAACCGGGAAGTGATAACCGCCCTCATACCTCTAACAGCACCCAAGACCACTGTATTCATAATCAACCTTCCTCTTCAATTCCTATTATTCCTCCTACATCGACTTTCAACCCTAAACTTCCTCCTTCGGCTTCCTCCTCAAGTGTCACCATAGCCAACGATTCTAGTGCTCAAAACCTGTCCCAGGTCTACTGAAACCTCGCTCCAAACTACACATTGGAGCCTTCAACGTACGCACCCTATGTCAAATCGGTCAGCAGGCTTCCTTGGCTAAAACCCTAGAGTCTCTTTCCATTGATGTATGCTGTGTCTCCGAAACACGCATACAGGATTCCAGTGTGGTCATTCACTTGACCTCACCTCGGCAAAACGGAGAGCCAACGAGATACACCCTTCGTGTATCTGGTGACCCGATGGCCAGTTCTCGTGGACTGGCAGGTGTAGGCATAGCACTAAGCATGAGGGCGAACAAGCACTGCTAGAGTGGATCCCCGTCAACAGTCGTCTATGTGCTGTTCGGCTAAACGGCTCCGTAAGAACTCGGAAGGATAGGGACACACGTCGTTGCCTTTTTGTCGTTTCTGCCTACGCTCCCACTGACTGCAGCTCAGATGATGTGAAAGATGAATTTTACAGAAAGCTGTCCGAACTTCTTCAGAAAGCTAAACGCTCAGACATAGTACTCGTAGGGTGACTTTAATGCTCAGATAGGTAGTTTAAACCAAACAGAAAGGCATTTAGGTGGATATTTTAGTATTCCGACACAGCGAACAGATAATGGTGATCGTCTGCTGCAGCTATGCTCAGACAATCGTTTATTTTTAGCAAACACAAATTTTAAGCATAAGGAGAGACATCGTCTAACATGGCGACCCCCTACACCAAACCAACGATGGACTCAAATAGACCATATTGCCATCAGTCATCGTTGGAGAGGGTCGGTAGAAGATTGTCGCTCATTCTGGAGTACCTGCTTGGACTCCGACCATGCCCTAATACGGGCACGCATCTGCTTGCGCCTCACTGGACGCAAAAAAGCCACATTAAAAAGACCCATTAGAACTGAGTTGAGTAACGAGAAAACCAAAAGTAGGTTCCAGGAACAACTGAGGTCACACTTAGGTAGTTCTGAAGACGAGGCTGACCCAGATGTTGCTTGGAAAGACATACAAGCAGCAGTGACATCTATTAGCGACTTAAACCACAGAGTTACAAAGAACCAGTGGATTTCTTCAAGTCTATCACACTGATGGATTCTCGCAAACTCGTCCCATCAGGTTCCGAACATGATGAAGAGCGACAACAAATCAGATCTAGGTTAAGAAAAAGTCTAAGGAACGACCGTGAGCAGTGGTGGGCAACGAAAGCAAAAGAGATGGAAAAGGCGGCGACTATAGGGAACACAAGACAGCTTTACAGACTAATAAAAGAAACTGGAATTAATAAGTCAAGTGTAAGTGAGATTATTTCGGAAAAAGCGATACTCTCATCTGCTCCCAGTCCAGACGTTTAGAACGATGGGCGGAACATTTCAGAGAACAGTTCAGCTGGCCTTCAGCTACTCTACAACTACCCTCCATTCCCAGACAGTGAATGGAACATTGAAGTAGGTCCCCCAACTCTTGCTGAAGTTCAAAAGGCTATAGTTAATCTGAAACGAGGAAGGGCAGCTGGTCCAGATGGACTGGCTCCAGAAGTCTTTAAGGATGGTGGTCCAATTTTAGCGATTAGGTTGACTAATATTTTAGCTAAGATCTGGGAGTTAGACGTTATCCCATCTGACTGGTCACAATCACTTATCGTCCCAATATATAAGAAAGGGTCAAAATCATCCTGTGACAACCACAGAGGGATTAGTTTAACTAATATAATATCTAAAATACTAGCCTCGATAATTATCAGACGCCTAACTAAGACTCGTGAACTGCAAACACGAGAGAACCAAGCTGGCTTTAGACCTGGTCGTGGCTGCATCGACCACATATTCACCATTCGTCAGGTTCTAGAACACAGGCATACTTATCGGCGTCCGACAATGGTGGTCTTTCTTGACTTAAAAGCAGCATTTGACTCTGTAGACCGCGAGATTCTGTGGCAGTGTCTGTCATTGAAAGGCGTACCCCAGAAGTACATAAACCTTGTGAAGGCTCTTTACTCGAACACTACTAGTCGAGTCAGAGCTTATGGCGAACTGTCATCTACCTTTGCAACCTCAAGTGGTGTCCGTCAAGGCTGTCCACTTTCCCATTTTTGTTTAACTTCATCATAGACCTATTGATGGAAATAACTTTCTCGTCGACTGAATTCTCGGGTATTGATCTCCTTCCAGGAGGTCCACTTATCGACTTAGAATACGCAGATGACATAGTCCTGTTTGGTGAAGACGCTGACAAAATGCAGAGTCTTCTGGTAGCACTAAGCAACAATGCCAGAATGTTTGGAATGCGCTTCTCTCCCTCTAAATGCAAGTTGTTGCTTCAGGACTGGTCTGCGTCAACACCTGAACTAAGGATAGGGAGTGAAGTAGTCGAACGCGTTGACAACTTCACTTATCTTGGAAGTCTGATCAGCCCTAATGGGTTGGTGTCTGACGAAATCTCAGCACGGATTCGAAAAGCTCGTTTGGCTTTTGCCAACTTACGTCACCTTGGCGAAGGCGAGATATCCGTCTATCAATAAAAGGACGAGTATACTGCGCGGCAGTCCGTTCTGTTTTAATTTACGGCAGCGAAACATGGCCATTAAGAGTAGAAGACACTCGTAAGCTACTAGTATTTGACCACAGATGCCTTAGAAATATTGCTGGCGTCTGCTGGGATCACCGGGTAAGTAATAGTGAGGTTAGACGCAGGGTATTAGGGAATGATGGTAAATCAGTTGATGAGGTTATGAATCTTCATCGACTGAGATGGTTGGGCCACGTGTTACGTATGCCTGAACACCGATTACCACGACGTGCAATGCTATCCGGTATTGGAGATGGTTGGAAGAAAGTTAGGGGCGGCCAAACCAAAACGTGGCATCAGTGCTTGAAGTCACTAACTTCTAGTCTGAGCCATGTTGGTAGATGCAGACTACTTGGTTGGGGTCCGCGTGACTTTCGTAACCAATGGTTGGAGACTCTTGGTGACATGGCTCAGAATCGATCACAATGGCGTCGGTGTATACACTCTCTGTCTGCTCTTAAACTAAGAGATTAAAATCACTTCATATCTTTCTTTCTACGAACTAATTCTTTCTTCGTGTACTATATCCTTATTGCAATCTTTCTTTATATATTACCACCTTTGAATGAACTACTTTTATGAATCCGGTGTCCATCTTGTTGTGTTAATGAGGTATGGCAACTTGGACCGATGCATATATGTGCCCGGTCCTCCGTTGTAGCTGACTGATGTTGCTACCCAGTATTTTTGTATTTAATGGGTTAAATGAATATTATGTTTTATTTCTAAAGTTAGTGTTTATATTCGTCAAGCCATTTATTTAAAATTGAGTGAATAACGCAACTGTCATCCATATTTAAAAAATAGTCTTCTTAGAGTCTGGACCGGACCGTAGCTGCTACATTGACGTGGTAGTTGGACCTGCCTATCGGTAACTCACGCGAACCATATTGGATGAAACACGTTCCTTTAGGTCCTACCGTCCCAGCCAGATTGGTTGGAGAGCGGTCAGACTAAAAGCAGGAACTTAAGGTCCGAAGGCGAAGTACTGTAAAAGGGTGTGACATCAGTAGGTTGTTCCCCTCAGACAATTAGCGTCTTCAGCAATGCTGCCTTCCCACAACAAAATTAAGGGGATAGAAAAGATTGACCCTTAGAATGTCACACCTCACCTTACTCCACGGATTTCCGTCTCCGATAGGAAGACCTTTTAAAATGCAGAGCTAACTCTTCAAAGGCTTTTTATAAAAAGGGCCGTGGGCGACCAACTTCAATCAGTTATTTCTTGGGCTCTGTGGTCACGCTCCCAGATTGCTAGGAGTGCCACTACCTACACTTCCACTGATTGCAGCTCGGTTGGAGTTAAAGATGAATTTTATGGGAGACTATTCAGCCTCCTTCAAATAGCTAAACGCCCTTATACAGTAATAGTGGCAGGTGATTTTAATGTTTATGTATGTAAAGGAAACCAAACCGAAAGGCACTTAGGCAGGTCTTTCTGTGCTGAGGCTCAGCGAACAAATAATGGCGACCATGCGTTGCAACTATGCTCGACTAAATGTTTATTTCTAGCAAGCACCATCTTTAAGCAGTAGAAGAAACATCGTATGACATGGCGACTTCATCAAGCAACTCACCGATGGACTCAAATAAATCACATTACCATTAGCCATCATTGGAGGGGTGTATCGAAGACTATCGCTCATTATGGAGCACATGTCTAGACTTAGATCATGATCCAGTACGAGCGCGTATTTGTGTACATCTTACTGGACGTAAAAAAAACCACAGCAAGAAAACCCCTTAGAATTCAACTTAATGATAGGAAAAAGTTAGGAATATATTTCAAGAACAACTAGGAAAGGAGTTAGTCAACCGTTAAAATGCTATCCACCCCGAGGTAGCTTGTTACGATGTCCAAAAAGCTGTGGAAACAAAAGTAATGTTCACTAGTAACTTAAAACGTTACGAAAGTCAGCGGGCTCTACAGAACTGACAAAAGCTCGGAAACTCTTCCCGTCTAGCTTCGAACACAATGAGAAGTGGAGGCAGCTAAAACGTAGGCTGATAAAAAGCCTACGTAATGATTGTGAGCAGTTGTGGGTAGCGACAGCGGAAGAAGTGGGAAAGGCAGTAGCGATAGGTAAAAGTAGACAATTGGTATAGACTACCTGGGTGAGGTCCGTGTGATTATCGTAACCATTGGTTAGAGACTTGGAATGACATGGCTCAAAATCGTCTGAAATGGCTCAGGCGCATCCGCTCCTTATCTTTCCCCAAATCCTGAGATTTTGAATCCCTCATAACATCTTTTTTGTATTTCGCTAATTTATATTTTCTATAGTTCTATCCTCGATGCCTAATCTTTCCTATTACTACTTCCTATATTATTCCGGGTTTCAGCCTGACGTCTCTATGCTAGTCAGGTATGGCAACTCGAACCGATGTACATATGTACAGGTATGGGATAACTATCGGGATGTATGGTGTGCGGATGTCATTCCAGTGACTCACACTACGTACTGTTTGCTGATGCCGGGATTAATGGACGGAAATGGAGGCAGTCAGTTTAATGCATCTCTATAAAGTGGAAGATTACTGCATATATGACCTGACACCTTTTGCTGCACCAGAACTTCCTAGTTGGGGCATTTTCCTTAGAGTTATTATAAGTTGTGATGTAAGTGTCCAGAAATGGAAAGAGCTTTTGTGTTCGGATCTTGTTTAAATGAATAGTTACACATATACAGATTCTGTGTACGAATGTTGTTAACCGTTCCAGACTGGTTTTCATATACATATTACGTTAAAATATAACCATACCCGGTCATGTACGTTATGAACATTGACGAGTGCTATAATAATATGAAATAATCTTCGCTCATGTTTAAAAATAATCTTTTGTGACTTTTTGCAGATGAACTATCATTATTTCATCGGTGCATGTTTTGCTGCTCTTTTAAAAATTCTAATAGCTGTTAACACGAGTTTTCGCTCAGCTTGGTGATTTGAATCCTGAACTTGTATCAGATCAGAAAAGAAAGCTCGTAATGGTTCCTCCTCAAATGGCTCGCGTTGGGACCAAAAAGACTCTTTTTGTAAATTTTTCAACTATTTGTCGTTCTTTAATGAGAGATCAGTCTCATCTCACAACATACATACTAACTGAATTGGGTACTCAGGGTTCAGTGGATGCTAACGGTGCTTTACTTATTCGTGGACGTTATACAAGTAAACATATGGAACCTGTGCTGAGAAACTACTGTAGTAAGTGTCATGATCTCTAATTTTTAAAGTTGATGTCATTATTTTTATTGATAATAACAGAAGTACGTGTTAGTTATAGAACCTCGGTCCTATGATTTTTGTAAATCTTTGACTGTATATAACTGAAATGTGTGCGAGCTTGTCTAAAATAATTTCTATAATCTTCGGTTCCTCATTATTAAGCAGTTAACTAAATCCATTCCTATGTTCTGTTAATATGTTGTCCATTATTTTTAGATTATCCCAGGTTCTGCATCGTTAAGTTATACAAATCGTTGATTTACGTAATATCCTGGTAATTTGATTTTACTGTTCTTGATACTTTAATTATATCAAGAGATAAACTGGTTATTGTCATAAACATCTGAAAATTCTAAAACGATGGATTTTTTGTTCGAGAATTGAACGCTAGCAGCGACAGGATAGTGTACAAAATGTTGGTTTCGTTTTTCACCTTGATCCTGGTGTTGAATCAGACTGAGAAGCCATCCCTCTTAGTTCAGAATATTTTACATCTGTATATTATTTAAACATTTTTTGTGGGATTAGAAGTCAGAAGGTTAGGTTGTTCTCATCGTTTTCTACTGAAATCGATATAAAAACCTAAAACAAAGAAATTCTTGATGTATAAACTACGTAAAGTGGAGTAATGCTACAGGCAGTAGTAAAGGACATAAACGAAAAATGACTACGTAAACACAATTCAAACCATTCTTATCATTGTTTATATAACAACAAGAAAGTCTTATTCGTTTTACGTTCCTGATAACCTCTCAATACACTAAGTTATGTTAGGCACCATTCCCCAAATATCGGTCCATATGCAAAGTTACGCATCATATTTCTTGTGGCATCTTCTAGTTCTTGTCTCACCAAACGCCAGAGCTGAGACAGCACTGATCGATCGGATTTGCATCAACAGTCAGTCATATGCTGTTAGATTAGAAAGCTCCATCAAAATGAGTATTCGGTGTAAGAAACGATGTCTTTTCTTCATCGCCTACGCATCGACAAGCTGCATCCCGGATGCGATCAAGAATGAGTTTGACCACCAGTTAATAGTTCTTTTACAAAACGTGCGTTCGATAAGTATTGTAGTACTAGCCGTATATTTGAATACACAGGTCGAGGGTCTAGGTACACAGAAAATTCGTTTGGGTGGCCGATGAAGACCTGTTAGTCGCAGGCCAGGTAACGGTGACCGTCTACTGCAACTTGGTGCAGACTACAACCTGTTTCAAGGCTAGCTATTAATCTACTGTTATAATTTCTCTTATTACGACCCAGCTATTACTATTGCTTAGTATTCTTGGACGCTAATCCACTCGATAAGTCTCCAAATCAGCACACAGTTGAACAGGAACGAAATTATACTCTAAGTAACGATGGCAGATGGAAGTAAGAAGCACAATAAGAGATACGTTTGTATATTTATGGTTTTTACATGACAATATTCTAGAGTCTTCTCCAAGTATCGGCTGGTGCTGATTAGATAAGGAATAGCCAGTCAGCGCGCACCAACACAATCGTGTATGGAAAGTGCGGCTTCGCAAAACGTCCCGCTCATAAGTGTTGGGTTTCTACAGACTCCTTACAACTCGTTGAAGCACGTCGATCTACTCCGACCAACCGCGAGTTCGACGATAAATGAGGATTGTTACATAATAAAATTGTGCAAAGTCTGCGCAATTATGCAGAAACCTGGTAGTCGGAGTGAGCTGAGATGGGAACATAAGCATCTTCTGGTAAACGCCGGAAGCTCTTCCAGCTCATCCGAGTCACTGGCAATAAGAAGTCTGGTGTAAATGAAACCATCTGTGTCCGGGAATTAAAGTGTTTCAACATAGTGAAACGAGTCGATTGTTATCCCTATCTTCAAAAGGAGTTCACGTCACCTATGCAACAACTATCGAGGGATAAGTCTACTTCCGATTGCTTCCAAATTATTGGCTCACTTCATACTTCGCAGATTGTTCAAAACACGGGAAGACTGATTCGCTAGGGGCGAGTTGGTTTTCATTTCGGTTGAGGATGTATTGATCATATATATTTCCACCTTCCGCCAAACTTTAGGACGCCGTCATGCCTATTGCAGCGCAACGCGTCGTGACATCAGGCCCACCGTCGGTCAGTTAGACAGGACACGTTTCTGGAATTGTCTGTTAAAGGAGAATCTCCCTGGCAAGTTTATTAACATCTTGAAGGCCCCATACACAAACACATCAGGTAGAGTGAGGACATACCACCACCTCTATCAATTGTTCCATCCAAGCAGTGAGGTTGGGCAGGGTTGCCCAGTCAAAACATTCCTCTCCAACTTAGCCATCGATAACGTTTTAGAGACAGCTCTGATACACGTAGGTAACGGTGGTTTGGATCTGTAACCTGGAGAAAGACTTTTCAACCCTTAGCATGCGGATGATATTGTCTTACTCCGCGATGATACTCAAGTCATACAATCCACACTCAATTAGTTGGTAACCAATATCCGTACGTCTGGCGTGTGCTCTGCACCTTCTAGACTATCAGGACGCTAAACCTGCATTCTCTCTGGGTCGTGAGCAAGATGAAGGAAGTCTAGAAGTGTGTGTATCTGAGTAGCTACATAAGTGCTGGTATATTTTGAGATAGGTAAAACAAATAAACCTAAACATGCTATTGATTAACGCAGTCACAGTGCAAGTTACCAACTTAACAATATGAATATTTATTGGTGTTTTGAAAATGTTCACAAAGTAGCCAGTTATTACTTTCGGTGAACTGATTCATATCGTTCGTTACAGTCAGCTTCACGTTTTCGTTTTGAGGAGATATGTTTTATTATAGCATTCGGTCATCAAACCTTCCCTAATTACATTTTTTATTATTCATAACATATTCTTACTTCTATTTACTTTTTTGTTCAGGAACTTACGTGTTGTGTGGTACCTGCCAGTCTTCTGAAACAGACCTATGCAAAGACTCGAGACTTCTTTTCCTCCACTGTCGGCGATGTGGATCTCGTTTCACCGTAAAAACAGTGACTTCCGGATTCCAAGCACTGACAGGGAAACGTGCTGCTTTGCGGGCAAAAACACAATGATGATACGTTAACTGTTCCGGGTTTTTTACTTCGTCGACCTAAAGCACAAATATCGAAATAAAACGCTATTTTATTTCCAGTTGTATTCTTTCTCGTACAATATGCGAAGATACTTTTGCTTACGCATCTACTAATTAGTTTCAGCAAGATTTATAAACTGTATTAATATGAACGCCTTATACTTGAGGACGTACATATAGAATTCCAGGTGTTATATTTCTAAACATTTGTTATGACTACCTTGAAGGGTGTTGGTAGGTAGATTTAATTTTAAACAAATAATTAGAGAGATTTATTGCACCAATATATATATATATATATATATATATATAACAGTATAAAATTGTGTCGGCTGAGTGAAGGTAATTAAGAAACGAAACATGTCTAATCTATTAGATCTACGCCATGAACGATGAGTGGAATTCTCATAGTTGTGAAATTTACCGTCTGGTTGGATACGAGTGACGTTCCAACTTAATTCCCGTATCTCGGAGGTAGAAGTTTGTTTCCATTGCGGCGAGGTTGATGGGAAAAACAGACCATATTTAAAGGCCTCCAATGTCACTGGGTTGTTTAGTTCCCAATCATTTGAGACTCCATTTCAAAGTGAAGGCGTCCTCCGAACGATTCTGTTCGGAATATGTGTAACGATCTAGAAATAGTGTGTTTGCTTCATATCGGGTGACGCACGTTAACCCACTTAGGGCTTACATCCAAGCGGTTAGCATCGATCGTAAAATACTATTTAGTCCATCCATCCTATGCTTTATTGTGAATCTCAATGGTCGAGTGCATGTACGTTCATCTGGGAGTTTACAACAGGTTCAGTATACCTACAATTGTCATAACGTTGTAGTACATTCAGGTTCACGTATAGTTAATGGAATACACAAATTGAGGAGCTAACAAAATGCGTCCATTTATCTTGTATTTAGAAGTGTTCATTCCAATTTGTGGCACGTTCTTAATAGATGAGCACCAATCGTTCTACACGTCATAAAAAGTGAAACTGGTTTACTAGAATCTTATACCGCTTCTAAAGCACCTGTGGTGCTACTTTTGTAAAGAAAGTACGATACTGCAAGAGGGTATAGCTTCATTACGCAGAATTAAATCGGTCAGTTTCAACAATATGTGATCTAATTACCGTGAGATTAGCTCTAATGTAGTTTGTCATCAAGGAATATGTTTGGTTGAGTGTTGTACTTCCTTGTTTTGCTGATGGTCTACAAAAACCCTCGGAGCTACTTTGACGTGAAATCCATGGATATCGTTTTAAGAAAGTAACCAAAGTACCTAACCACTGGAACATTAACATCTGAAAACAGATTCACCCATAGGAAAGCGAATAGAGCCTGATTCATTGAATTCATAAAGGAAACGAGTGCGAACTCTGACAAACTACAACTGCGGGATCACCAACAACAGTACGAATTAGGAGCTTGGGGATAGAAACGTTGCATTCTTGAGATATTACGCCACCTATCACCGAGTAAACTCTGCCCGTAGCTCTCCTAAAGTTACTGCCGTTCCCAAGCCCGGGTAGAGGAGGAGGGTTGGGCGTGGGGCCGGCAACCCTAAGCACATTGAACTATACCCTCTGAGTTGAAGGAAAATTTATGACGCCACATGATAAAAGCCGAGATTACTCGGAACTCACGAGGCCGATGCCTCTTCTAACAATTTTTATAGGTATATGGAACGTCCGAAAAACGTGGAGGACCAGTTAATTAGCAACGGAAATGAGATACAACATGGCAGTATGCGGAGTCAGCAAAACGCATTGGACCCAAGCTGGACGGAAAAGTTTAGATACGGGAGAGATGCTGCTGTTCTCCGGTCATGAAGAAAAAATGCTCCACACAATCAGGGAGTTGCTACTAGGCTGTCTAAAGAAGCACGAAATGCATTTATAGAGTGGGAATCTCATGGAGCCAGGACCATTAAAGCATTTTTCAAGAAAAGGAGGGAAGAAATCACAACAAATGTTATTCAGAAGAAACAACTACGGAGAATAGTTCGAAAGGGATCAGAGAACTTCGACGTGT
Organism: Schistosoma mattheei; assembly: GCA_944470405.2. Taxonomy (NCBI): domain Eukaryota; kingdom Metazoa; phylum Platyhelminthes; class Trematoda; order Strigeidida; family Schistosomatidae; genus Schistosoma; species Schistosoma mattheei. Next base: position 35,836,970 of record OX103943.1, on the reverse strand, counting down.
CAGGTGCCGGGCTGCAAGACGGATCATATGGAATAATTCTCTATCGAAACCCTGGAAAAAATTAAAAAAGGAAAGAACAAGACAGCAAATGAGAACAACCGAATAAGGACAGAGAAAATCAAGATACAAGGTGAGTACATAAGCAAACAAGTAAGTGTAGATGAGCATTAGAGCCGATAAGCAGAAATATGTGAAACACCTATCAACGACAGTGGAAAAAGCTGCAACGGAAGGAAATATGAAACAACGAAGAAAATAGCAGGAAAATATAGTAAACCAGAGAACAGTCAAGGACAAAGAAGGCAAATCAATAACCGAGATTCAATGACAAAGGAACAGATGGGCGCAAAACTTCAAGGAACTCTTGAATAAGCCAGCTCCATCGAAGCAGCACACACCAATTTTCCTAAGAAGTCAGCATGGCTGTCAGACAAACCAAGAGTGAGAAAGCAGCAGAACCTGACAATATACTAACTGAAGCACTTAAGTCAGACGGAAGTAACTGCAAGTATGCTTCACGTCCTATTCAAGAAAATTAGGGAGAAAGAACAAGTTCCGATGGACTGGAGAGAAGGGCAACTCATCGACACACCAAAGAAACGAGATCTGGGTAAATGTGAGAAATATAGAGCAATCACACTACCATCAGTACCAGAAACAACTTTCGAAAGTGCTGCTAAACCGGATAAAGATTCAGTAGGCTCCCAGCTTCAAGACCAATAGGCCGGATTCCGTAAAGATCGGTCATGCACAGATCAAATCGCAACACTACAGCGAACCAACGCATTCCAGGTGCGGACCGGAGTCAACCAAGATAGGTAAAGACAAACAATGTAGCAGCATCCTCCGCATCAGTAGGCCTCAACATGCACAAGTGTAAAAACAAGAACCCCAGGCACAACACAGGGAACATCAACACAGTCTCATTTAGTGGAGAAGCTCTGGACCAGGTGAAATCTTTCGCGTACCTGGACAGCATCGTTGGTGAACGTGTAGAGCGCTAACTTGGGATCGTGAAGGGAAACGAGAACGAAGAAGGCTAATGAACACATCACTTCGGGAAATAGAAACAGACATGAAAATGATGAATAGCAACTGGAAAGGATTGACCAAGACAGCATTGCATGGAGAATGTCGGTGGACAGCCTGTGCCACACTACGAGAAGCGACAGGCCTAAGTAAATCTCATCGAGTCCTAATATCAGACCAGCCTTTCAGAATATAAACACGCACCTACTGCAACGTCACAAGGTGTGTCTATTTGCATCTTCGATTCCACCGATGCTAAATTCCTCAAGTATACTTAGGAAAGACTAGTCTTTCAGTGGGTGCATCTGAGTCCAGTCTTCTGATAACGAAACTTCACAAAAACCACCTACCTGACCAATAAATCTCTATCATCGCAAAAGCGTACTGGGGTATTTGGTTGAGTTTCAGAAACGAACATGTCTAAACTAATTCTACTGAAAACACCTTGTCATTCTAACAAAGTCACGATGAATAGTGACACATGGCTCAAGTATATTGGTGGCTTTCTACAAACGCAGGTATTACCAATACGATATATTGTAATATCCATGGTATTTGAATCAAAATGAGTGCAGCCAAGAAGCCACATTAAAATCCCATAATAGGTTTTTGCATAGCCTTAAGTGAAATTGCAAAGATATTACTTCTCACACTGAGATAGTCCAATTAACACTTTTCGTGGATTTTTGTACATATATTTCATAAATTTGAACACTCGACTCAGACTGATGGAATTCAGGGGCGGTCAAAGTAAATCGTGGGATTAGTCCATAAATTCACTATCTTCTGGTACGAGCCATGTTGTTAGATGCCGACCACTTGGTTCGGGTCAGCTCGACTACCATAACCAGTGGTTGGAAAATGGGTGACATGGCACAGGATCGATCACAGTGGCGTAGGTGTATGCACTCTTTGTCTTCCCTTAAACCGTGAGATTAAAATTACTTTATGCCCTTCATCCTGCTTCGGTTTAGGCACCCGTGCAGTATCACAGCCCACACACAAATGATGAACTCTCTGTCTATAGAAACTACTTTTCTCGCTTCGAAAAACGATCAATTGATTCAAATTATTATCATTACTATTATTGTCAATAATAATATTATTATTACTATTATTGTCACTATTATTATTTTCCACATTATTCACCCTCTTGTATACATATACAGCGGCTCGTCTTTGGTGGAAATTCGACTGTATCTAAACGTTCTCGAGTCACTGTCCGGTTGAAAATTGTATGTTACCACCAAATACGAATACTGAAGCACTTTTTCTGAAACCACGCGCACCATTCAAACTGGCTGCCTTCAACGTTCGCACACTTATGCAGGACGGACAACAGATAGGGCTGGCTATGTCTTTGGAAAGTCCTCATATCGATGTCTGCTGTCTATCCGAGACCCGTATTCAAGACTGGTGAAGTACTACAAATTCGCTCTCCATCTGTCGCTTCGAAAAGCTTGTTTTACGTGCGCTTATCCGGGGACCCTGTGGCATCTTCGTCTGGTCTTGCTGGCGTTGGTGTCGCACTAAGCCCTAGAGCTGAGGCAGCACTAATCGATTGGATCCCCATTAACAGTCGGTTATGTGCTGTTAGATTAGAAAGTTCCATCAAAGTGAGAAGAAATCGGCGTGAGAAACGATGTCTTTTCGTCATCTCCGCCTATGCTCCGACAGATTGCAGCCCGGATGCAATCAAGGATGAGTTTTACCACCAAATATCTGTTCTTCTCCAGAAAGTGCGTTCGACAGATATTGTAGTACTAGCCGGAGACTTGAATGCTCAGGTCGGGCGTCTAGGCACAGAAGAGAGTCGTTTAGGTGGCCGATGGGGACTTGTTGGTCGCAGGTCAGATAACGGGGACCGTCTACTGCAACTTTGCACAGACCACAACCTGTTTCTGGCTAGCACTAACTTTCGGCACAGTCATCGCCGATGTGCCACCTGGCGTCCGCCTTCTGCATCTCAAGCCTGGACTCAGATTGATCACATCGCGATCAGCTACCGCTGGCGTGGTTGTGTGCAAGACTGCCGCTCCTTTTGGAGTACCTATCTGGACTCTGACCATGCCTTGGTCTGCGCCAATCTTACCTTACTTTTCAGTGGACAACGAAGTGACCGCCATCAACGGATTGATATTAGCAAGCTGGTTGCAACTTCTGTTGCAAGTAAGTATCGAACCGAGCTAGCCTCTAGGCTAGCTACCACTCCACCGAAAAGTATAGATGAGCATTGGTTGCAATTGCATGACGCCATGAAAATGGCGGGTACAGTCAGTTGTGGGTTCGCGAAACGTCCCGCTTATAAGCACTGGGTTTCTTCAGGTTCCTTACAACTCATTGAAGCCCGTCGGTCTACTCCGGGTGACCGTGAGTTTGACCACAAACGACGACTGTTACGTAATGAAATTGGGCAAAGCTTGCGTAAGGACCGAGAAGCCTGGTGGTCGGAGCGTGCTAATGAGCTGGAAGCAGCAGCTGCATCTGGTAACTGCCGGAAGCTCTTCCAACTCATCCGAGCCACTAGCAGCAAGAAGTCTGATGTAAGCGAAACAATCTGCGAGGATAAATAAATAATATATTTGTAATATCCCAATGAGTAGAAAATTAGATTTTCTGACGTTTCGTGACTTAGTGCAAGTCACTTCTTCAGAGAATAAATAACTTGGATTAATTTTAATTTGGTTATTTATTCTCTGAAGAAGTGACTTGCACTAAGTCACGAAACGTCAGAAAATCTAATTTTCTACTCATTGGGATATTACAAATATATTATTTATTTATTTATAACAATCTACCCAATGCTCAATTGATTCGAAATTATTAAATCAAACCTTGGTAATGATACATACAATCTCCGAGGATGACGGGATGCCAATCACTAACATCCATCGACGTCTTGGACGATGGGCAGAATTTTTCAAAGGGCAGTTCAACTGGCCTGCTGCTCCGGCAGCATCGGTCAGACTGTCCTGCCCTCCATGGCCGGTGACGACTGATCCACCAAACGAGGAGGAAGTCCGCAAGGAACTCCAACTCTTGAAGCGTTACAAATCACCTAGCCCAGATGACTTACCTCCGGCTCTTTTTAAAGATGGTGGTGACTTCTTGACTAAGGAATTGACGACGTTGTTTACAAAGGTTTGGGAACTAGAGTGTACCGACGTCATGGAATGAGTCGATAGTTGTCCCTATCTTTAAAAAGGGTTCACGTCGTTCCTGTAACAACTATCGTGGGATAAGTCTACTTCCGATTACGTCCAAGCTATTGGCTTCCGTCATACTTTGTAGGTTGTTCAAAACCCGAGAAAGATTGACTCGCGAGGAGCAAGCTGGTTTTCGTTCCATTCGAGGATGTATTGACCACATCTTCACCCTCCGCCAAATCCCGACCGTTGTTGCTACCATGACGATGGTCGGGCTTGCCCATCGTGATGAAGCAACCGAGTTATACTGGCTGGAACAATCGTTCCTCAAGGTTCTACAATGACTGACAGGTTGGTTGAAGAGCGGTACGACTAAAAGCAGCAAACCCAAGGTCCGAGGGTGAAGTCGCACTACTAACTGTGAAAAAGTGTGACAGCAGTAAGGGGTTTCTCTCAGACAACCAGCATAGCAATGATACTGCCTTCCCACAATAGAAGGGTGAGGTTAGGAAAGGTTGACCCTAAAAATGCACAACTAATCTTATCCCACGGATTTCATTCTCCGGCGGTAAGGTCTCAACAAGTACGGAGCTAACAGAAAAATCTTCAGCCTCCGCCAAATGTTAGAACACCGCCATACTTATCAAAGGCCAACAATCGTAGTGTTTCTTGACATCAAGGCTGCCTTCGATTCGTGTGATAGGACTGTTCTCTGGGATTGTCTATTGAAGACGGGTGTGCCTGAGAAGTTTATTAACATCCTGAAAGCCCTATATACAAACACCTCAGGCAGAGTGAGGACATACAACCACCTCTCTCCATTGTTCTATTCGAGCAGTGGGGTTGGGCAGGGTTGCCCAATCTCACCATTCCTCTTCAACTTTGCCATCGACGACATTCTGGAAACAGCTCTGATGGATGTAGGTAATAGTGGTGTGGACCTTTCGCCTGGAGAAAGACTTCTCGACCTTGAGTATGCGGATGATATTGTCTTACTGGGCGATAATGCCCAAGCCATGCGATCCGCACTTAATCAGTTGGCAATCAGTGTACGTAAGTATGGTATGTGCTTTGCACCTTCTAAGTGCAAAGTGCTTCTACAAGACTGGCAGGATTCCAATCCTGTACTCACCCTGGATGGTGAGCAGATAGAAGTGGTCGAGAAGTTCGTGTGTCTGGGTAGCTGCATAAGTGCTAGTGGGGTGTGAGTGATGAGATCGATGCACGTACAGTGAAAGCCAGAGCGGCTTATGCCAATCCGGGCCATCTTCGGCGCCTTCGTGATGTTAGTGTGGTTGTAAAAGATCGAATCTACAACGCGTCGGTGAGAGCAGTTTTGCTCTATGCTTGTGAAACCTGGCCTCTCCGAGTTGAGGACGTTAAACGACTCCGTGTTCGATCATCGTTGTCTCCGAAGGATTGCTGACATCCAGTGGCAACACCATATCAGTAATGCAGAGGTTCGGCATCGTGTGTTCGGGCACAGAGATGATAATTCAATTGGTGTCACCATCTTGAAACACCGACTTCGGTGGCTTGGACATGTTCTACGACTGTCGTCCCAGAGAATTCCACGTCGTGCATTATTTGCCGACTCTGGGACTGGTTGAAGAAAGCGGAGAGGTAGTCATTATATGACATGGTGTCGTGGCATGAAAGAAAGCTGCAAAGGGCTGGCTTCTGTTGGTCCTTCAAGACACGCTAGTTGGGGTCCGAGAGATGGTGCTACACAGTGGCTAGAGACGTTATCAGATATGGCTCAGAATAGAAGCCAGTGGCGATCCTGCTGTAACCTTCTTTAACTTTCTTCATAAGCAGTGGTTGCGTCTTCCTTACCTGAAAGATTTCTTCCGATTGTACCTTTGTGTTCCCTCATTATTACGACACTACCTTACACCAATCTCTTCGTTATTGTTCTTTTTTTTGCGCTCCTTAGCTTTTTTTTCTATTTCTCTTCGAATTCTCATTGTTTTGTGTGGCACATATATATTGGCGCTCTCTTGTACCAATATTTATGTGTTCAAATAATAATTATTATTATGCTCTTCATTCTATCAAATACTCCTTTCTGCCTCAATTATATCCTTACATAAAAATAGTTTTTGCATTACTGGAGTAACTGCCATGAATTCGGTGCTGGTCTTGTTGTGCTAATGAGGTATGACAACTTGGACCGACGAATATATGTGCTTGGTCCTAAGTTGTAGATGACTGACATCCAACCCAACTAACGAACTTCATAAACTAGAACTCATTAAAACAGTGTCGAAAGCCATGTATCGATACTAAAATTATAGGATGTTTCAACCTATGACGCGAAATTGAAGTTATACGTTCATCTTTACTTTGCCTAAAATTACAATACTACTGTACACCAACCGGGTATCATTTTTGTTCAAATTATTGGTGGCTTGCTCCTAGTTGCCCAAAAAGATAAGCTGAAGCAGAAAAATACTAAGAAACGGAACGTATTATATTGGCTTTATTTTGAAGTGCAATCCAATTAGCGAGAACACCAGACACTTCAGGTCCTGAACTAGGTAGTAATATGTTCTTAATCCTTCAGGATCCCTTTGTTAAAAATTAGATTAAATGAGTCACTCACTTGCTATTCGTAATGTCAATCAAAGATCCTATTTTTGAAGTTGTGAAAGATATGTGTTCATCGCCACAAACAATTTCAAGCTCTTGACGGCCAACTCTATCAGGTACTGGCCACGAAGCATCATCTTCCGACATAATATCGCTCTCCAACACGATTCTCTTCAGTTCTTCCATTACAGAAGGGCTTACGTACGCCTGGAGTATCATTTGAATTACAAAATAATAGTACCTCTTTCCGAATCATTGTGTCATTTTTATAATTAGAGTTGTTAGCATATCTAAGCTTGCCTAAAAAAATTTACAAGTAAGAAAACTGTACCTTCTGGTCTGAACTCGAACTCAAGAAATTCATGTCCAAACTTGCCCTTATGACCAACGTAGTATCGCAAATAAAATGAGCTTGTCATTAATCAGCCACTTTTTATTGGAATTATCTCTCTGTTGTCTCGACAGACGACCAGAATGTTTTCGAATTCTACCTACATATAAAAAGACGAGAGTTAATTGGGTTGTAGTACCAAGCAAATCGAGTGATGAATACGGGGAGATATTGGAAATACCTAAATTCGTACCATACTGATTTACATAAACTGCCAGTGTGTTTGAAGTAGTAAGAATGTACATTACATATAGAAACGACATTCAAGATCTGCATAGAACGCAACTGTCCTACGCGAATGAGGTTTTGGGAGTTACTTCTACCAGGAAAGGTGAAAACGATAGCATGTAAGACAAGGTAACACATAATTCGCGAAAGGAATTCACTCATAATGTGAAAACACCTCTTTGAAAAAGTCTTTGCGTCTGACTAACACATAAAATATGCTGTTCTTTAACTAGATTTATAGTCAACTGATAGATCTCCCTTTTATTATATAACGACGAAAACACACAATAAATACCCACACTTAATCCTCCAGACAAATCCCGCCTTACCAGACAGAACAATGTCTACTGCTGAAAGCACGACCTTGACAGTTGCATTAAACAGTTACGATATTTATGACGTTACGAAAACTTAACCCATTCATTTATTATTTTTCCTTGTTGAATAAATCCTATGAACAGCAACGTAAAATTACATAGCATATAATTACTCGTCATCGCGATATTATTTTATTTGCACAGTGTAAACAGCTAACTGAATACCACTATAATTAGCTGTCATGGCTCGTTTACAAGCATATGCAGCATGTGAACTATCTAGTGTGTTATGTTTGTTCAAAATATCAACTACTCGTAATTTCAGCTCCCAAGTACTGTAAACATACGTATTCTTGCAAGATCTGCACCTAATATAGCAAGGATTAGATCAATCAACAACTGAAAATACAAATTCTTGCTTTATCACTAAAATTTCTTACCCCAAAATACACTACGAACTGGTCTCTGTTATCTTTTCATAAACCGCCTGCTTTATTCATAACTGCCGATTATCCTTCAGCGCACGAGGAGAAAGCATGCCAAAAGCTTACGGTAAGCTTGGACTATAAAACTTTTGTGATCTTATATCACCGTACTTTATCCATTATTATGTTGATATCCTACCATTCTCTGCGTCTGGGTCTATTAGCCTTTAAATCATTGGATACCAAGGGTTTCGGACAAAATTTTTGTTGAAGCCTAGGTATTTCTGACCCCTGCAATGCCATACCAAAAACCAACCGCATTAAACCTAATAAACAGAGAAATTACGAAACTAAATAATTTGAATTTCACCATTGCTTTCGAAAATTGCTTACTGTTTTTCTGACCAGTCTCAGCACAATTACGATGCGCCACCATTATGCATACTAATCAATAGTGATTTTTTAGTGTCATGCAAAAATGACTACCGTATACGAACAACACAAGTGATTAATATCTTTGAGCGAACATGACAAACAATTTGTAGTGCTATAAATTTTGAAGTTTATCCATCGGTACCGAGGTCGGGACTTATTACTGTTATTATTATCTGTCCGGCCCTGCCGGTTCGTTTGTCTTGTGTCTCATGGATCACTGCACCTGTATATCGTGATTGAAACAATGGGAGGTAACATGCCAACCAAACGTATCAATGTTGTTTGCTGAACTTATTGATTTAGAGGCTTACACGAAGTTTACTTGTAAAGGACAAAAGACTTTCTGTGCAAGGCGGTGTGGTTCGTGACTGTTAACGATAAAATTGTGACATGAACAGCCGTTTTTACACTTTCATCACATTAATTGTAGAATATGTTTACAGGATATCAACACAGAGTTGAATATTGACCATTCGTATATCAATCTGGAAAACGCCGTTTGACAAGCTGATTTATTTGGTTACCTGGTAGGTGATGTATTGCTCTCTTGCGATTATCATCGCCTAGCACATGTGGTTTCCATATGTAAGGGGGCAGGTCTCGTTTCAAACGCATTACAGCATAATCAACCCGACTTTCAATCTGATGACACAGTCATTCTCTCGAACCATCAGTCTGGGCAGTGGGGTGATTCTGCTGCAAACCGTATACGACAATGTCACACCTGCTTTGAACCTAACAGTGGTTTACACCGATATTATATGCCCGAAGTCAGAGTAACAATCCCAGTTACATCTCGTGTTGTTTTCGAAAATTGTTGAATATTTAATGTTTCAACTAACATTCAGCTCTCCCCGCTTATCGTCTCATCAAGATAAACTTCAGGTTATAGATATATAATCCATCACTATGCCACTAATATTCGTGGTCTCTAAGCCCTCTTGATTGAAGCAACTTTTAACAACTAGTTTGTAATCAGCGGTTAGAGTACAACAGAAGGATGAAAAAAATTCACGGGTCAGAATTGTGAAAAACAATTGTCTATCTGACAAGTATGAGTGCTACGTTTGAAGTGATTACGAGTTCACCTAGTTTGTGAACGGAATAAATACTATGTGACCAAAAACCAATAAACTAGCTATTATGATGCGTCCCAGCCCCGCTAACCAAAGAGAAGCTGAAGTTCGAAAAAGGGAAAATATATTTTGCAAGCAGCTAGAAGCTCGAGCAATGAGACAGGTACAAAACAAAAGTTTATATACAGCGTAAAAGTGTCCATGAGAAACGCTACGAAATGGCATACTAAAGGATACAACGAACCAATAGGGTTTAAGACTCTCACAAGAAGGAAATATGACATGAAGCTGAAAATGAATGCTTTTCGCACGAAAACAAGAAATTCACATTTTTTAAATAATATTAGAAAAACAAGGTACTTATCAACTGAGTTCTGGGGATCTAACAATGAAGAAAAACGCAAAACACCACCAGAGACAAAAACCTGTTCCCAGCATGACATTGGGTCGGTAAAACATCTACTAAATTAGCTAGCACCTCAGAATATCTCCTCAGTCGCCTTGTTAAGGGTGCCTCGCTGCTTTTTCACTAATCCTTTTTTCAGAATCTTGCTTTGAGTGCACATCTATGGACCTTATGATGCTAGTAACAAACTCGGTATACGCGTTTTCTCAAGGTCATAGTTCACACCAAGTGTTCTACTAGTCGGCTTTATAATAACTATAAACTTAAAGAGTCGTATTGCATAAATAGTGTGCACGACCACAATCCCAACACAATCATGCCGAGCTTGGATCTGGTGTTTAACATGGACGCCATGTCATATTGGAAAATGTTTTAAGGACTGTACAAACACATAGCATAAACCTAATGATTAACGCTCGAAGACATCTGCATGAATGTACTGTTGTTCAGTTTTACTGATTATATCTATTTAATAACCCTACATGGGAGCATACTGTGAGCCAACAAATGTTGTAATTTTTAGATAATGCCTGTAAAAATGGTGAGTACCTGCCCTTACAGAAATACATTATTATAGCCGAGTGATCATCATGAAAATTGTTAAAGGACAACAACTGATTACGATTTAAAACGGCAAAGTGTAACCTAAATATTACTACAGAAAGGAATTAGAGGCAAGATAATAATAATTTATTCTCAAATGACACTTTGTTACATGGGGCATACCAGTTTAACGGGCAAGATCAAATTGTTACAAAAGATACAATTTTCACCGTAGTAAATTGCTCGGCTGGGTTTATATTTTAAAAGATATGAATGTAGATGGTTTTATTAAGAATCGTGTTTTCAGTACCACATTTGTCGCGCTCTATGAAGGTTGCGTAGCGACGTGCAACAGCAACAATACAATAATGTTGTGAGATGTTTTGCGCTACTCCAAGTTTAGACCAAAATGGACTTCAAGTTCAGCCTGCCTTATTTTTCCTACCTTGCAATTGTATTAGTTACTTCTTCCACCCTATTTCTTCACTTGAAGTAAACAGGTAACTCACTGGACCTGTCGATACTGTTCAACTAAACTCGGTCGCTAAGGGACACTCACTACCACCCTAAAGTGTCAAGAGAACCGCACAATCGACTGCCTACTACCAGTGATCTTGCATCTATGGAGCCTGTTACCCATCAACTGGTTAAGTCAACACAAAATAACATCGGCACCAAGATAATGTGGGTTTCTTCCTGTTTATCATGTATTAACTTTTTACTCTTCTGTACACTATATTGACTAGCAATTTATATTATATCTCCACTCGTTACCTTATCTACAACTCATATACTTCTATACTTTTCCGCCTGCATTATTAAACAACTACCCTATATTATACCCTTCTTAATGCTTATACTCTAATTGACAAACTATACTTTATACTATAATCAATTAAAGCACTGCATCGATGCCTTACCCACAGTCCATAACTTGTAACTGCCTGATAAGCTTGTAAAACGGCACTTATAGAGATAGTGTTTTCCAACATGTTGTGAAACACAGAGGATTGTGTGAGGTATGACATATATCCAAAAATAAGCCTAAATGACCCTAACATCATAAAAGGAGGGAGGGTGGAGTTACTGACCAGCAAGCATTGATGATGAGGGCGATGACTTCGACCCACCAGTGTTTATGGGCGCAGAACATTTTGTATGTATCAGGTTCTTTATAACTGAGAATAAGTCAATCAACCTGTGATATAGATTGTCTTACTACGCTCACCACTCAGGCTAATGTTTCCAATTTTATGCTGGATTAGCTATTCTACTAAGACAACCTATAACATACTAACTCGGAATTTTACACTAGGATTGTATGGCCGTCATCGGATGGACAAAAACGAAAAGAGAGAAAAAAAGACGACAAACGATATAGACATTAGTATTCTCAACACTTCATCCCTTATATGCACACCCCTTTCCAATAAACTGCTTTCCTTGTACCACCCATGACTTCCCTTCCTTCATGTGAGGTTGCTCCAGCTTGTTAAACGACACAACTCATTGTTCTTCTCTGGAATATCTGAGGCTTTGATAATTATGCACGATGACGTCACCCGTTTCATATGTTTTCGGTGATATATCTCAAGAGGGCGGAAAAATGACACGAGAAGAAGAAAGGACAAGAATTAGAACAGATAATATTCAAGAATGAATAGTTAAGGTATGACTACTCAGTCTAATTCTCTTATGTTAAAGTATTTGTTAAGCAAGAGCATTCTAATCAGTAAAAGAAAATTAGTGTTAACAAGGTGTGAGTGGATAAACAACTGTCAAACTCGCCTTTACGTCAGCATCCGATTCTACACGTTCACCAATGATGCTGTCCAGGTACGTGAAAGATTCCACCTGATCCAGGGCTTCTCCACCAAATGAGATTGTGTTGATGTTCCCTGTGTTGTGCTTGAGGTTCTTGTTTTTACACTCGTGTATGTTGAGGCCTACTGATACGGAGGCTGTTGCTTCACTAGTTGTCTTCATCTGCATTTGCTCGCCTGCATGGAAGAAAAGAACCAGGTCGTCTGCGAAATCCGAGTCGTCTCGTTGATTCCAGGCTGTCCATTATAGTCCGTGCTTCCCTCCAGACGTCGAGGTTTTCATAATCCAGTCAACCAATGGAAGAAAGAAAAAGGTGGATGGTTGGTCAATTACATTGATAAATTTCTACTATTAACAGGCCTTACGTTTCACGCAATCAATTGAGTACCTTTAATAAAACAAAAGGGCACTATTGCCAGCTTATTTCCCTATAAGTTACACATGAATAACCCTCACAGTCATTTTAGTTGGACCTTCCTTTCCTGAGTTCTAGACACTACCATCACGTTCTATTTTCAACCTTATTTGATTCAACTACAAAAAAATACTTCGGTTCTCCTATTTTCTTGATTTACAGTATCCTACGTGGTTGTAGTCAACGTGCACTCATCTGCCGTGTGACTAAATAAGCGCCTGACAGCTAAAGCTATATTGTTCGTTTATCACAATGCTTCCGAGCTGCACATTTTATAACGAGCTTCCCTCCGGATATCGAGGTCTTCATAATCCATTCAACCACCATAAGAAAGAGAAAGGTTCGTGTGCATGGGATAGAATAGCCGGGTTGTTAAAATTCTCTCTTATTACAATCCAGTTATTCCTATTGCTTAGTATTCCCGGACACCGATTCACTCGACAATTCCTTTAAATCGGAACACGGTTGAACAGGAAAGAGATTATATTCCAAATAAAAATGTTAGGTGGAATTAAGAAACACAGTAATATATTAATCATTTTTACGTGAGAAGATTTCTAGGGTGTTCTCTAATTATCGACTAGCGCTGGTTGGATAAGAATTAGCCGGTCAGCATGCACCAAAGCAATTGTGTATTAAGCATACTTTAATTAAATCTAAGTTCCGCTGACACAGATTGTTTGCGAAGTCCAAATCTTTCAGTTGATTCCGAGCCGTCTATTGTATTCCGTACTTCCCTTCACATGTCGAAGTCTTCAAAATCTAGTCAACCATCAGAAGAAAGAAGGTGGAGTGTAAGCAGCCCAATGTGACTCAGGTCTTCAATTGCAATGCATGTGTCAACTGTCCTCCATGCCTGATTTTTAATTTAGTTCGTGTAATTGTTTCCACGCCATGATGGAAAACTATCCATCTACAAATTTTTGCATCACATCTCTAATGCGTTTCATTACTTATCTGCTTGTGAATTTTTGGCCTTTCCTTTGACTCTTGACTTTGAGGGGTCGTAATTCTTCTAAATGGTGATTCTTCAACTCCCATGATAGTCTGAAGTTTCTTCTGGTTTGAGTGTTGTTTGGCAATGTCGTTTTATACAAGATGGAGTTGATAACCCTATGCACGACCCTTCTCCTTTACTCGGGTTTAGGAGTGACATCAACCGCACAAGAGCTACAGACGGGTTTCACCCGATATTCGCAACCTGTCACCCATGCAAGTACCGATCGGGTTCAATATTGCTTATCTCCGGCAATCGGCCGATAACAGGTGTTTTCGATATTTGTACAGGTGTATGTTTCTTTTGCTTTCAAGTAGAATATGTGTTAGAGAATGGAACTTTAATGCTGTAATGTTACTGTTTAACCATAATATTGTTTTCCATTTCCATAGGTATAATTTTATCTCAGTTAATTTTTTTGCAGATGCTGACAAAACTATCACCAACTGGATAATTGGTTAGACATCATCAGAAAGTTTGAAGTTTTTTAAAAATTAGTAAATTTGTTTGTAAAGTTTATTACTTTAGTAATTTGGATTGCTTTGTTAACTGGTAAAGAAATCGCATTACTCTTTTGAAGAACGAAGTTCTAATTAAGTGAAGTAGTATTTGTAAGAAATACATTACCGTTATTTCTTTTCTAGAGTCTTCCCTCATTAGAAATGACCAGAATTATGTTATTAACAAGCATGTAACGTCAACAAATTCTAATTGGGAATTCTGCCAATGATGCAAAATATCGATTTTAATCTGTCACAAAATGATTTAGAATAATGAGCAACACAATTATTGCGTCAATATTCGCTTTCCACTTAAATTAAATTTCACATTATATTTCATGTTAACGTCGTAGGTTGAGAACATTGTTGAGATATCTTCCTCGTTATCGGAATCGAATAATGTCGCCCAAAAATCACTACATAATTGGGACCCGAATCGCGGTTGTATTCTTCTTCAATGTTTGCAGTATCTACTAGTTATGTTTGGTGCCAAATGGTTCAAATGGTTGTGGACGGAATAGAAGAAGCTTTCGCTTAACAGGCTTCCGTGTCTAGTAGCAGGGGATCACCAAATCCTCCAGGCAGGAACCTAGGTATGTTAACAATAAAAGAGGAAAAGAAATTGGTAAATCATAGTGTGATGCTGTCCTTGGTCCTTAAGAATAGGTCAAGTTGCCTCTTGAAGGACTCCTGAGAAGTCGCTTGGACTAGCTCGGCCGGCAGCGAATTCCAGCTTTTGACAACTCTTAAGGAGTAGAAGTTGTGTCTACATTCCGTCTTGCTATGTTGTGTTTCCAGTTTCTGGGTGTTACCCCTTAGGTTATTATTCGAACTAAGCTTAAGTAGGTGTTTAAGAGGATGTCCAGAAGTGTTAAGAATACTATAAGCCATTAATAAATCACCTCTAAGACGCCTATATTCTAATGGGTAAAGGTCTAGTGAACGGAGGCGTTCTTCGTAAGGCTTAGATTTGAGTCCTCGAACTGATTTCGTGGCTCGCCGTTGGATACGCTCCAAAGTGACCTTGTCCTTTTGGAGTGAGGGGGGAGTACTATGTTTCCGTACTCTAAATGGGGACGGATGAAACTATTGAAGATTGTGTGGAAAGTTCTTCCGTCAAACTGGCCAAAAATGCGCTTCAACGTTACCAGTGCAAGGTTTGCTCGGAAGGCATTTTTGTCACAGTTAGCGTAAGACTTTAAATCATGGGGCACCAGGACTCCTAAATCTTTTTCGACTTGGGATACTACTAGAGAGGAGTTTCCTAAGTTGTAACTGTAGTTTGCGACATGTCGCAGATGGACTACTTTACACTTTGAAGTGTTAAAGGTAAGTCCGTTATCGTCTGCCCAACTTTGAAGTCGAGTCAGATCCTCCTGAAGTGCCTGTATATCGTCTTGGTTGCGTATCTCTCTCCAAAGTTTCACGTCGTCGGCAAAAAGTAATAAGTCTGACGTTACCTGTTGAGGAAGATCATTTATGTAGATCAAGAAGAGAAGAGGCCCTAGTACTGAGCCCTGGGGGACCCCACTAGGACATTCCATAGCCTGAGATAAAGTGAAATTAACCCTAACCTTAAAGTGTCGATTTTTTAGGTATGAAGTAAGCCAATCGATTAGAGGTGGTTTGATACCTAGTCGTTTGAGCTTGTTGATAAGACACAAGTGGTTAACCTTATCAAAAGCTTTTGAGAAATCAAGGTAAATGACATCAACCTTTCCCTTGTGATCGAGGATGCTTGTCCATCTGTCCACCGCAGTCAGCAGGTTGGTTATACAAGAGTAACCCTTCCTGAAACCATGCTGTTGGGGTGAGAAGAAATTTAAGGACAGTAGATAGTCATTTAAACCGTCGCATATCAGGGACTCCATGAGTTTTGAAGGTAATGACAGAAGAGCCACCGGCCGATAACTTGAAGGTTCATTGCGTCGACCACCTTTGAAAATTGGTGTGATGTGAGCCAACTTCCAATTTTCCGGTAATTTGCCTCGGCTAAGCGAGTGTGAAAACATCACGCTAAGCGGCGTTGCCAGGATTGAGGCTGCCTCCCTCAGTATGGCAGGATGAACCATATCCGGGCCAGGAGAAGTGTCTAATCTTAAGTGCTGCAATTTCCGGAACACCAAGTCAGCGCTTAGGTCCACTTCAGAAAGTCCTGTGGAATTGCAGATGAAACTGTCGTCAGTAAAGTTGATGTCAGCCGGTTGAAATGTTTGAGAGTAATGTGCCGCCAGAAGGTTAGCGGCGTCGCCATCGTTGTTGGTCGGGCCGTTAAGACCTACCAGTTGAGAAACTCCTGTTTTGGCTTGACGAAGAGAGGCTGCATAACGGAATAGGCTTCTAGGGTTAGAGGCGAATTTGTCCATAAGCTTTGTTTGGTACTGAAGCCTGTCTTCTCTTATAGCCTTCGTGCATATGTTCCTGATATGTTTATATTGCCTATACGCTCCATCGTTATTAGTTCGTTTGTATTCCGCCCAACAGTGCCTTTTGCGGCTTAGCAGGCGAAGGGTACGGTTCTTGATTACTGTAGGTGGCTTGCAGCTTTTGGGAACCGTTTGAGGAACTGAATGGTTTGTAGCACATAAGAGCGTGTGCAGTAAGAAGTCCCAATGACCATCCACATCGAGTTGAGGGTGAACATCCCAAACCACCTGTTGTAGATAGTCATGTAGAGCTGGCACATTCAGCCGTTTAAAATTCCAACGCAAATTATTGTTGGGATACCTTAGCTTAGTTTTGATGACAAAACTGAAGGCTATGACGGCATGATCGCTCTTTCCCAGAGGAGCCAGGATTGAGAGGTTGTCGACTAGGAAT
This sequence comes from Schistosoma mattheei, assembly GCA_944470405.2. Taxonomy (NCBI): domain Eukaryota; kingdom Metazoa; phylum Platyhelminthes; class Trematoda; order Strigeidida; family Schistosomatidae; genus Schistosoma; species Schistosoma mattheei. Next base: position 35,819,826 of record OX103943.1, on the reverse strand, counting down.
TCTTCGTTAGTGAATACACAGTCTAAGCGCGATGGTGTCTGACTGTTTCTCCAACGAGTTGCCGACCTCACATTTTCATATAAGCCCAAGTTATCGATGAGGTTGAAGAACCGAGCTTCAATTGAGTTGTCGCCTCCAGTGTACGTGTGTTCCGCGAAGTTGACTCTAGGGAGATTAAAGTCCCCTAGAATCAGGATGTGTGTGAAACCGAGACGGATAGAGCGGGATAGTCCTTCCAGCATACGACTATCGTACTCGATGTCGGCAGTTGGCTTCCTGTAAATGACTCCGACTAGACACCTCGAAGTACTAGACAATCTTACAGAGCACCATATGGATTCCTCAAGATTGTTAAACTCGAGGTTGTGAACTTGGTGCACCTCCAAGCAAGAGCTTATGTATATGGCTACTCCGCCCCCAATTCCTGTTTTTCTGTCGTTGCGGAACAAAGTCATCCCAGGTAATGCTAACTCTTGGTCCGAGAACTGAGAAGATATCCAGGTTTCAGATATTCCTATCAGATGGGCCTTATTAGCGTTGCTAAGTTCACGTAATTCATCCAGTTTGTTTGGTAGACTCGCGGCGTTCATATATAAGCAGTTTATGCTTTCAATTTGGAACGCGTGAGCTTCGTCCTGTTTTTCTGTATGAACCTTATGTGAATGGACAGGTAGCCCACCTATATGAGGTTTGCCGAGGTGGTAGGCCCTGTCCTTTACACGTTTTTTTATCGTTTAGACAGTCCACAAGTGGAATGGTCAGCTCCAACTTGCCTTTGTTCTTGGTCCTAGCTTCGTATGGCCTATCCGGGTGCATGTGGATTCCAGGTGGCAATCGACGTCTGTTGGCACGAAATGCTTCCAGAACTGCAGCCGCCATGTGGGAAGATGGGAAGGTTATCTTCATTAGACGAGGTCTAAGATCACCGTCCTTCTTGGCTAGTCTCGTCACATGCTGAGTCAGTATGTGTTTGAGCCTCAAGGACTGTTTGATGAATTTCCATTCCCTGATGTCAGAATTTGATTGAGTAGGGTCTGCATTTTCCGGTATACCTTGCACAATTATGTTTCTTCCGCGGAAAAACTGATCGCGAGATTCTTTAGGGATGTTTCGTATGATATTGCGCTCAGAGTACGGTATGTCGGGCAATATTTTTACGTTACCATCGGATTTCAGCAAGTGACTTGCTAGCAAGACGTCCTCTACGTCGGCAGCATTCTTAAGTGTTACTCGGAGAAGCCTCGGGTGATTTAGATGCTTAGAATCCTTTCCTCGAGTGAGCCGGGTGACCGTCAAAGGCTCTATTCTAGGAAGTTCGAGCTTCTTGTTCAATTCACCCCAGAGCATCCTGTCGTTTTTGTCCTGCAGACTGAGAGGAAGGTCAGGATTGTCAACGAGGTTCATGATAATGAGAGAATCGTCACGAACTGTTGTTAATTTACCAGGTTTCACGATGGGTTCAGGTTTAATAACTTGTTGTTTGGAGGTCGGTGCGCGTTTTTGAGTCTTGGGCTCTTTGTTGACCGGACGAACAGTCTTGGGGGTAGACTGTGCGACCAAATCACCAGTTATTTTCCGTGCAGCAACACTTGGGTTGCTCGGCTTAGGCGGTGATGCCTGGTTCTTTTGGGCTCTCTTAACGTGGGTCGAATCACCTACAGGGTTTTTGGGAACCACTGTTGTGTTCAGGGACCCTGAGCTGGGAGACCCGAGTTTGCTTAGGGAGTCTAGTACCGTCGACGTAATGATGGTGCTGAGCCTCGACACGTCATCATTAGTGTTGATGGATGCTCCATCGGTGGTATACCTGTCGACATCCCTATTTTTGTATCCGTCGCACGCTCTTGTTTGTCTACCGGTTTTTTTACTATCGTTATCCAAGTTAACTGACAACTTGTTCCGAAGACCTGTCAGTAGGACAATGATGTTACTCAGCAAGACTACAGCGTCCGTGCTGCACGTGACACACACCCACTTTTGGTCTGACTTGCTGAGTCTGTTGTAAGCAGTTGCTGTCAGATCTGTGCATGCTTCGTGGAACCAACCTTTGCAGTTGTCGCACTGCATGCCAGTTGTAACAGCAAAACGGCATCCCGGACGTTTGCATGAGTTTTTCATGACTGTGTTGAAGCAAACTATGTTATAGATGCTTGCAAAAGCCTAAGACCTTTAAAAAAACACTAAAAAGCACACTGAAAACGGACAAAAATGGATAAAACGAGTGATAAAAATTGAAACTAGTCTATACGTGAAAAACAAAAGAACCGAATAGTAAGCTGAGGCAAAACCACAGGTAACTATTAGATATGGTGAAACTCAAAAAAAGTAATCTACCGAACGTATAGCTCAGGATAGATTCTTTAGAACTGAAATGGTACTTTTGTTGCGTAAGAACACAGCAAAAGTTTGATAAATGCAAATCACGTTAGGACTAAACTTCCCGTTCGAAAGGCGCGCGTTGGTGTCCAGACTGGCTTAGCAGACTTGTGTTTCCCAGCACAGGATCTCTGAATGCAGTGGTTGTTCGTCAAAACTCTGTGGGTGATTGGTTCATGTTAACAAAGTTAAGTAGCTGAACATCCTGAGTATTGTGTTGAAATCAACTGGTGATTTGGCCGCACAGTCAACTCCAAAGAATGTCCAACCTGTCAGCCAACAGCATAGAAATCCGACACGCGCTTTGACCTCCAAAACAACAAGGTCCTCAACCTGAACGTACCCGAAAACCTAGGAAAACAATCGCGGTTCGCAATGATCCTCTCATAATCATGAAACCTAAAGACAGACCTGACTTTTCCTTCGGTTCGCAGGACAAGCATGATAGGTTGCTCTGAAAAAAGGTTAAAAATGATCAAGCTCTCCAAAGTAGAGCCGCTGACGGCCACATGGCTCACTCGCGAAAAAGACTTAAGTGTCAAAACCACGCAAGACTACTTCGTGTAGCGCTCACTAACGCCACCAACGTAGAGGATATCCTACTGGCTAGTTACTTACTGTAACCACATAAGGAAGTAGTAATACTGCCTGATATACCGTATTCTGGGAGCAATCTCATCAGAAAACTCCCTGAGGAATCTCGCGAAAACATTTTCCACAGAAGAAATATTGTGTAAGGTGTGGCGGAATGTAAATCCATCAAGCAGTCATTGGAGCTCAAAATCATACTGAGTCAACAAGTGAAGGACGGAGATCCTAGACACCGACTGATGAAGATAACCTTCCAATCCTCCCATGTGGCGTATGTAACTCTGGAAGCATTTCGTGCCCATAGACGCCGGTTGCCATCTGGAATACATATGCACCAGACGGCGGCCTGCTTGAATATCTGGGCTACCTGTTTCTGCCATCTGATTATTTCAACAAGTTATCTGTTTTTTCATTTGTTTTAATTTATAATTATGTCCATTAATCGCATAACCTATTCAGGCGCTTTTATGAAAAGCCTACGACCTTCCGCTGCACAAGTTACGAAAAAGTACTATAAAAGGCATCGTGGTGGTTGGCAATATGCGTTAAAGAGAATGAACATTAATCATATGTCAATTCCCGAGCTACTAAATTCTAACTGCCGATCACTAATCAACAAAGTGGACTATCTGCAATTCCTGCTTAGTCAAAATACGTATCGTAATTGTGGTGTCATCACAGTTCAAGAATCTTGGTTGAATGATTTACAGGATGACTGCCTTGTATCACTACGTGATTTCAAAATTTATCGTCAGGATCGATCGAACAATAAAAAGAGGTGTGGTGGCGGTGTAGCTACGTTTGTAAACATAAACTGGTGTCCATCTTCGTTTGTGTGTTTTAAGTTTTCAAATGATTTTATCGACTGTCTAACTCTAAGATGTCGTCCAAAACATCTGAATAAATACAAATATGTTTACGTGACCAATATCTACGTGACTCCAGATTGCACATCATCTGCACTATCTGTTTTTGCTGATGAATTCACTGAGTTCGCTGTTACTGCCTTCAGTGATTCACTTTCAGTTGTATGTGGTGATTTCAATTCATGTGACTGTAGCTTCCTTACGTCACTAGGTCACCAAAATGCAGTAGATTTTCCTACCCGTCTGGATGCTCATCTAGACTTCGTCTTCATTAATGATGTGGGTATATATGCGACTCGTAAACGTGCTCCATTGTCTAGCTCAGATCACTGTATAATTCGTGTTCTACCTAAAGTATATGGAAAGCATGGGAAGAGTACACTCCTACGTAAAACCAGAAAAGTCAAATATAGGAATTACACAGAAGAAAATATCCTAAATCTGAAAAACATGTTTCATACGACTAACTGGGAATTATTTACAGATGACTCACTCGAAAACACTACTGATGTTATCACTTGTTACCTTAAATTCTGTTTTGATATTTGTTGTCCCACCGAAACCATTTTTGTAAGTTTTGATCGACTTACATCTTCACAACTAAAACGACTACGAAGGATGAAAGAAAGCTTGTACAAGGAGAAGAACTCAAATGAAGTTCGTAAACTAAATGGTCTGATAAACCTAGAGATTAGACGTCTCAACTGTATGTTTACTCAAAAGCTCTTATCTTGCAAAAACTCTCCAAGTATGTGGAAATTCTTTAAAGAACTTACAGGTGACAGAAAGTTTAGAATTGATAACCAGCTGAATGTTAGTGACTTAAATAAGTCTTTTGTACGTCAGTCATCTGATGTGATGCTCCCTCTATCCACGGGTTTAAAAACTAGCTGTGTTCCTACTTTCACTGAAACTGATGTACGAGGATGTCTCCAGTCGCTTAATTCATCTCGATGTTTGGGACCTGATGGTATCCCAAACATCCTTTTTAAAAAATGTGCTGACGTTCTGTGTCATCCGTTCACAATTATATTTAACAGATCCTTCTCATCTAATCTCATACCGAAAATGTGGAGAAAGATGAAGATAATTCCTGTACCCAAGAAAGCATTTGGTGATAAGAATGTAAAATTTAGACCTATTGCAATAACTTCACCCTTCCTCAAAACCATGGAAAAATTATTAATTCTTCCACTTCAGCCTGCGATAAAAGAGCATACTGACCCATACCAGTTTGCATACAGGCGCAAAAGAAGCACTTTAGATGCTGTTGCAGTTCTGCATCACAACATAGTGTTCAACTTAGAAAAGGGTAAGAAGTATGTTCGATGTACTTTTCTGGACTATACTTCAGCTTTTGACTCTATACCAAGACAACGATTACTTAACAAGTTAATCAGCGTCAACACTGACAGCTGGATAACCAACTGGCTATGTTCCTACCTCTCTGGAAGGGAACAATACACTGTGTTTGGAGGAAAGAGTTCAGAGTCTCTACTGTCTCATGAAGGTGTACCACAAGGAGCTGTTCTTTCACCTCTTCTATTCTCTTTTTTTCTGCATGATCTGCCATCTTCCACAGAAAACACTTTTGTGAAGTATGCGGATGACCTCACTGTATGTATGCCTATATCTTCCTCTTTACATCCCATAGAAATGAATGAGTTTTTGTCTCGTATTGATTGTTGGTCTGTTGGTAATGGTCTCATACTTAATCCGTCTAAATGTCAAGCTGTTAACTTTAGTATGAGACATGAACGGAATATAAACACTATTTTGAGATCCCATAGTGCTTGTACCATCGGAGACTCTTTGATAAACTCAGTGTCGAAGGTCAATTATCTTGGTGTCACCTTTTCCTCTGATCTGTCTTGGTCTTCCCACGTTTTATCGTTATCAAAGAAGGTTTTCCGTCTGACCTACTACATAAAGAGATTGCATGCTCTTGGAATTACTCGTCATTTACTCTTACAATTTGTCAATTCTTGCATATTACCTATTATTCTTTACTGTTCTCCATTATTCTTTCCCGGGCTTTTGAGAAAAGACTTTGCTGTATTGCGAAGAGTGCTGAAGGCAGTTAGCAAGGTGTGTGGTGAATCTTTCGAGGTCATAATTAATATGGTTGTGGATAGACATTTAAAATCATGCAAACTCCTGGCAGGTGTCATTTTATCAGATACTAGCCATCCCCTTCACTCTTATCTTTCTCCTTGTATATCTTCTGGTAGAACGAGACGTAATTACATTAAAATCCATGCACGCAAGCAAAAGTACAAATGTTCTATAATACCTTATCTAGCAAATATACTCTGTGACGAACAGGTTGTTAGAGTTAACCTAGCCAATAACCTGCATTCTTAACATGACTTTAATTTCAAATGTTGTACTGTTTTTCAGACTTTTTTTTTAAACTTTATTTTTTGTCTTTGTTACTATTTTTGTTTGCATAAGTAACTTGTTGAAATACCCTGTGCTGAGAATTCTATATTGTACCAAAATATAATATTGAATAAAGCCATTAATAATAATAATAATAATAATAATAATAGGCAACATGGTGCCAGGATCATGCACAAAGGCAAGTTGGAGCTGACCATTCCACTTGTGGACTGCCAAGATCATAAAAACGTAGAAAGGATACCAACTGAGAAGACCCTGTGTAGGTAGGTTATCCGTTCATTTATACAAGGCTCATGCAGCTAAACAAAACGGGGAATCTCAAGCTTTTCAAATTGAAAGCATAAACTTGTTATACATGAACGCCGAGAGTTTACCGGATAAAATGAATGAGCCATGTGAACTCAGCGATGCTATATATTCGAGACTTGGATATATTCTCTGTTTATAGACTAGGATCTAGCAAAACTCGGGATGTCTTTGTTTCGCAATGACAGAAAATGGAGAATTGGGGGTGAAGTAGAATTATACTTACGATCTTGCCCAGAGGTACATCAAGTTCACAGCCGGGAGGTCATCAATCTTGATGAATCCGTATGGTGCTCAGTAAGATTGCCTACCACCTCGAGGTGGCTAGCTGAAGTCATCGAAAGGAAGCCCACTGCTGGTGACGAGTAAGACAATCATATGCTGGAAGGATTAGCCCGCCCTACTGGCCTCGGATTCACTCATATCCTGATTCTAGGGACTCCAATCATCCTAAAGTCGATTCCACGGAACATGCGTATACCGGATTTGAAAACTCTACCGTAGCTCGGTTCTTCAACTTCATTGACGGTCTGGGATTACTCGAAAATGTGAAGTCGGCAACTTGTTGGAGAAACAGTCGAACGCCGTCACGTTTAAACTGGATGATTACAAACGAAGAATTTCTTATTGACAAACTGTCAGTCCTGGTTGCCCAGGGGAGGGCGATCATGTCATCGCTAATACATCCCACCAATAACAGGCGCTGGAGTTTAGGACGACTGAATGTTTCAGCTCTACAGGACAATCTACAGCAGGTGGATCGGGAAGTTCACCCTAAACGTGATTTCGATTCCCACTGGGATTTCTTACTGCACACGATCTTATGTGCTACATGTCAGTCTGTCCCTCAAATGGTCCCCGAAATCTACAAGCAAACTGCAGATATTAAGAACCGCACTCTTTGTTTTCTAAGCCGCAAAAGGCAATACTGGGCGGAATACAAACGTACTGGTAACAATGGCACATACAGGCAATACAAACATATAAGGAACATATGCACAAAGGTAATAAGAGAAGACATAATTCAGTAGCAGAAGAAGCTTGTTGTTAAATTTGTCCTTATCCGTAAGGCTTATTCTGTTATGCAGAGTCTCCTCGAAAAGCCAAAACTGGAGTTTCCCAACTGCTAGGTCCTAATGGCCCGAACAACAACGACAACGATGCCACTAAACTTCTAGCTGAACAATACTCTCTGACATTTCAGTCGACCCACATCAACTATATTGATGAAAGCTACATATGAAACTCCACGGGAACCTGAGCACTGACTTCGTGTACTGGAAACTGCAGCACTTAAAAGGACACATCTCCTGGTTCGGATATGGTTCGTTACGCTATACTGAGGAGATCTAAACTGAGGCACATTACTGGAACTTTGGAAGCTGGCTCACATCCCACCAGTCTTCAAAGGAGGTCGACGCAGCGAGCCTTTAAGTTACCGACCGGTGGCTCTTCTCTCTATACCCTCGAAAATTATCGAGTCCCTGATATAGACCGTACACACGACTAGTTGATATCCTTAAACTTCTTTTCACCCCAACAGCACGGTTTCTGGAAGGGTCAGATGGACAGATAGAAAACCATCCTTGATCGCAAGGGGAAGGTTGGCGTCATTTACCTTGACTTCTCAAAATCTTTTGTTGGGGTCAATCATATGTACCTCATAAATAAGCTCAAAAGATTGGGTATTAAATTACCTTTAATTGGTCGGCTCACTTCATTTTAAGGTCAGGGTTAACTTCAATTTCCCTTGTGCTATGGAATGTCCTGATGGGATCCCCCAGGGTTAAGTACTAGTACCTCTACTTATCTTGATTTATATAAACGATCTTCCACAACGGGTATCGTCTGTCTTATTGCTTTTTGCTAATGATGTGAAACTTTGGAGAGAGAGGAACTCAACGGAGAGAATATGTTCGCACTTCAGGAGGATCTGACTCGACTTCAAAATTGGGCAAATGACAACGGACTTGCCTTCAACACGTCAAAGTGTAAAGTAATCCATCTGAGACATGTTGCAAGCCGCAGCTACAACTTAGGCGACTTCTCTCTAGAAGCATTCCATACTGAAGAATATTTAGGAATTCTGATACCTACGATCGGAAATCTCACGCTAACTCTGACAAAAATGCCCCCCGAGCAAACCTTGCACTGGTAACACTGAAGCGTGTTTTTGGCATGTTTGACAGAATAAATTTCTGCATATTCTTCAAAATATTCATTCGTCTCCATTTAGAGTACGGAAACATAATATTTCCTCTCCAACTCCAAAACGATAAGGACACTCTGGAAAGTATCCCACGGCGAGCCACGAAATCAACACGTGGGCCTAAGTTTAAGTTTTATGAATGGCGTCTTCAATCACTAAATCCCTAGCCATTAGAGTACAGGCGTCTTAGAGGTGAACTTCTAATGGCTTACAATATCTTTAACACTTCTGAACATCCCGTTAAACACCTACTTAGGTCTATCTACAGTAAAAATTAAGAGGTAACACCCAGAAACTAGAGACGCAACAAAAGAGAATGAACTGCATATGCAGTTACTTCTTTAGGTTAGTCAAATGCTGAAATTCGCTGCCAGCCAAGATAGTCCAAGAGTCTTCCAAGGAGTGCTTTAAGAAAAAACTTGATATATTCCTAAGGACTAGGGATAGTATCTTACTATGACTTACCAATATCGTTTTCTTCTTTTATCGTTAATATACGTAGGTTCCTGCCTGGAGGTATTGATGATCCACTGCTATTATGCATGTAAGCCCGTTATGCGGAAGCTTCTTCTATTCCGTCCACAATCATTTGAACCATTTGATTACAAACGAAGGCCCATATAAATTACGAAGTCATGGAGATGCACACTTACTCCTGACTTATCTTCATTCTGATTTGATTCACTTAGACGGTCATTACACGTTTAAAGGTACGGTGTTTGACCTTTCATGGCGCAAATTTTGAAGTGGCGTAGGTTATACGTGTTGCCATCTGGCTATTTTCCTATAACTTACTAAGAGTCCACTCGGAGAAATTTAGTCTGTCAGTTCTTAATACGTTTCTGTCTCTATAATTTTTCAAATTTATTACTGTTCACCGCAGTATTCTGAAATTCGTAGTTGATTATGACGTTTTCATTACAATACTTCATTGAAATTAATTACAACATAATTATACGGCTTACCAGTTAACGTGTATATATCTCGTCTTACTTTCATCGTACTTTGTTAAGATTATGTATGTCTTATTCACCCCCCGAGCCCCCAAGTTTGGGGAAATTTAGGAGTATTTTGGGGAAACTCCCTAAGTCAAATGAGCTTCACCAATGTTTGGGAAAATCCCCAAAAGTCGAATGACCTTGACCGAGGTTAAAGGGGGATTCGGGGGAAATATTAAGAAGTTTCTCCAGGTCTGGGGAAAATTTTGTGGTTTTTGTGCCATTTCTCCAAAGTTCACTATAGCGGCTTCATTAAAATGTGTCAAATTTTCCCCAAAATCGGGAGCTCAGGCCAATCACACTATCTTGAGGGAATTTTGAGTAATTTTTTGGGTTTTCCCCAAGGTTTGGGGAAAAACCTCAGTGTTATAATATTCTGTGGGAACATTGGGGAAAACCCAAAAATTTTCCCGGAGCATTTTTGGGACTTTCTTCAAACCTTGGGAAATTTCGGGGAGTTTATGCCATTTCCCAAAAGTTTTCTATAGCAGATTCCCTAAGGTATAACTAAACTGGACAAAGTTTTCCCATGCATACGAAGGTTGGGTACTCCCACTCATGAATAGGCGTTATCTGACAGAAGTAAAGTGTATAGACACAAAAACTGGATTTGAGTCCTATGTTCATCCATCCGCATAACTAAAAGTCTTTCTCGCATCATAGTTAAAGTTATCCAAGGACCCGAAAAATTGAAAGAAAGAGGACATCCTGTCAAAATAGAGTGGGGACGTATCAAAAAGTTTCTTTTTTTCATATCATGGTGAAAAGTGAAACGTTCCCCTTTATATCTTAAATTGCCCCAAATTGCTTGATTTTGTCTTAAATGCACATCGGATTTTGTACTCTTCATCTGGCCCCATTTGTCTCTTATATCCCCCCTCATTCCCACTGCGAAACAAATGTTTGGATGTGTCGAATTGATCAAAAAATGATGCATGGTTAGACATTTATTGGCAGAAAATAACAGTTTACAAGGAGACAGGTGCTCGTCACAAATTTTCTTTGTAAGTCCTAAGTTCCTCAATCTACGAGGACGTATAAAAGTAATTACAGGTAATGCATTGTTTATTGAGAATGTATTCAAATCCTTAAGTGCATGTGAAACCAGATATACTCTCATAACATACACTCAATTAGTTTCAGTATAGCACATGCAATTGAAAAAGTAAATGGATGGTAAAAGAAAACTTTATTAGTAAATGGAGTTTAATGTAAAATTAAATTTTAAAAATAACACCGTCTTTAAACTGCAGTGTTAATATTTCGAACCAAAGCAGTCCTGTAAATTTTGGAATTTAATAGACAGGAGTTTATAACAATGCTTATTTGCCAGTTTTTCAAACTATTTACTTATTTGAACACTTAGACATTGGTACAAGGGGGAGCCAAATATATATATGTGCCCCACAAACCATTCAATTTATGTGAGGGCTGGGATATTGCCCAGACCGGAGCAGGTGGTTTTCTTAATGGGGCACTTCCGAGCCCTTGACCTAGAGGTATGATCCACAAGACAGTGGAGCGACGTTAGGAGATGCAATCCCATGGTAGCCGGTGACCAACAATATGTTCATACCCCGTTTGTTCGCTCAGGATCCCGGAGCCCATGTTCACCATTGGTTTGGAACTAGGGTTTCCCAACTCCTCTAGGTGGATTCTCTGTAAACACTAACCCAGTTCAAGCTCTGGGCGTTCACTTCTCGTCCTCAATTTCGTAAACAACACCCCAGCGGCGAGAAGGTAGTAACTAGGACTTCCCTAACAATGATTGTGTACACGTGAACATGAGCGAGTATTTCGAGAGAGCTGGCTCTTTCCAACCTCGGTCGTACCAGAGCATTTTAAACAAGTGACAACGTGAGACTTACGGGAATGTTCGACAATGCTGGCTAGAAAAAAGACAAAGACCGTCAAAGGACTGCTAAGTCTGTAATACAGATTACGTATGTGCTTGCGCCTCTCTTAATGCAGCAAAACGACATTGACTCATGAGTGTAAGTTAGTGACAAGGAAGCCAAAAGTAGATTCTAGGAACAAATAAGGTCACACTTAAGTAGTTCTGAAAACGAGGCTGACCCAGATGTTGCTTGGAAAGATATACAAACAGCTGTGGAAACAGCAGTGACATCTGTTAGTGATTTGAACCAAAGGGTTACGAAACACATGAATTTTTTCTACGTCTATTGAACTGATGAGTCCACCTAAACTCATCGCCCCCAAATGCCCTGGTACGGCCAAGAGTGGGGAGAGTCCGCTCTCCCTCTCGAAATGCTCTCACATGGCCACGCGTATATAGCCTCTGCCAGGGAAGTCCTACTCACTGCCTTCTCGTGGCACTACTGTTGTTTACGAAAATGAGAGGACGAAAAGCGAATGTCCGGCGCTTTAACCGGATTCCAAACCAATGGTGCACATGGGTTCCAGCATCCTGCGGGAACAAATGGCGTATGAACCAATCGTTGGTCACCGGTTTTCATGGGACTGCATCTCCTTACGATGCTTCACTGCCTTGTGGACCTTCAGGTCGAAGGCTCGGGGTGTGACCCCCTAAGAAAACCACCTGCTTCAGTTTGGGCACCCGGGCATTAATACAGCCCGCACACATCGAATGAGATTTGTGTGGCGCATATGTATTTGGTGCCTCCTAAATTCATCACATCAGGCTCTGAACACGATGAAGAGCGAAAACAAATCAGATCTAGGTTAACCAAAAGTCTAATGAATGACCGTGAGCAGTGGTGGGCAATGCAAGCTATAGTTAATATGAAACGAAGAAAAGCAGCTGGTCCAGATGGATTAGTTCCAGAAGTCTTTAAGGATGGTGGTCCAATTTTAGCGATTAGGTTGACTAATATTTTAGCTAAAATATGAGAGTTGGACGTAATCCCACCTGACTGGTCACAATCACTGATTGTCCCAGTATATAAGAATGGATCAAAATAATCCTGTGACAACCATAGAGTGATTAGTTTGACTAATATAGCATCTAAAATACTAGCCTCAATAATTATCGGACGCCTAACTAAGATGCGTGAACTGCACACACGAGAGATTCAAGCTGGCTTCAGACCTAGTCGTGGCTGCGTCGACCACATATTCACCATTCATCAAGTTCTAGAACACAGGTATACTTATCGGCGTCCGACAATGGTGGTCTTTCTTGACTTGAAAGCAGCATTTGACTCTGGAGACCGAGAGGTTCTGTGGCAGTATCTGTCATTGAAATGTGTTCCTCAGAAGTGCATAAACCTTGTGAGAGTTTTCAACGTACGCACCCTAATGTCAAATCGGTCAGCATGCCTCCTTGGCTAAAACCCTAGAATCTTGTACCATCGATGTATGCTGTCTTCGAAACACGCATACAGGATCCTAATGTGATCATTCACTTGATCTCGCCTCTCCAAAACGTAGAGCCAACGAGATACACCCTCAGTTGATCTGGCGACCCGATGGCTAGTTCTCATGGATCGGCAGGTGTAGGCATAGCACTAAGTATGAGGTCAGAACAAGCACTATTAGAGTGAATCCCCGTTAACAGTCGTCTATGTGCTATTCGGCTAAAAGGCTCCGTAAGAACTCGGTAGGATAGGGACACACGTCGTTGTCTTTTCGTAGTTTCTGCCTACGCACCCACTAATTGCAGCCCGGATGAAGTGAAAGATGATTTTTACAGGAAGCTTTATGAATTCCTTCATAAAGCTAAACGCTCAGACATAGTACTCGTAGTAGGTGAATTTAATGCCCAAGTAAGTAGCTTAAACGAAACAGAAACTTATTTAAATGGGTACTTTAGTGTTCCGGCTCAGCGAACAGATAATGGTGATCGTCTTCCTCAACTGTGCTCAGACAATCATTTATTTATAGTGAGCACTAATTTAAGCAGAGACATCAGAGAGAGCACTATTTCAAACATAAGGAGATACATCGTCTAATATGACGGCCCCCTGCACCAAACCAACAATGGACACCAATATACCATATTGCCATTAGTTATAGTTGGAAAGGGTCGATAGAAGATTGTCGTTCGTTCTGAAATACCTGCTAGCACCTCACTGGGCGCAGAAAGGCCACACTAAGAAGACGTATAAGAATTGAATAAAGTGAAGCAAAAACCAAAAGTAGATCCTAAGAACGACTAAAGTCACACTTAGGTAGTTCTGAAATCGAGGATAACCCAGAGTTGAACGTCATCCCACCTGACTGGTCACAATCACTAATTGTCCCAATATATAAGAATGGATCAAAATCATCCTGTGACAACCATAGAATGATTAGTTCGACTAATATAGCATCTAAAATACTAGCCTCAATAATTATCGGACGCCTAATTAAAACTCGTGAACTGAAAACACGAGAAAATCAGGCTGAATTCAGATCTGGCCGTGGCTGCGTCGATCACATATTCAACACTCTTCAGTTTCTAGGATACAAGCATGCTTATCGGCGTTCGACAATGAATTAAAAGCAGCATTTGATTCTGGAGACCGAGAGGTTCTGTGGCAGTGTCTGTCCTTGAAATGTGTACTTCAGAAGTGCATAAACCTTGTGAGAGTTCTTTACTCGAACACTAATAGTTGAGTCAGAGCTTATGACGAACTGTCATGAGATTTTGCAACTTCAAGTGGTGTCTGGCAAGCTGTTCACTATCTCCATTCCTGTTCAATTTCATCGTAGGCCTACCGCTGGGAATAACGTTCACGTCATCTGAATTTTCAGGAATTGGTTTTCTTCCAGGAGGTCCACTTATCGACTTAGAATATGCAGATGACATAGTCCTGTTTGATGAAGACGCTGATAAAATGCAGAGTGTTTTGGTAGCACCGAGCAACAATGCCAGGATGTTTGGGATGCGCTTCTCCCCCTCTAAATACACGTTGTTGCTTCAGAACTTGCCTGCGTCAACACCTGAACTAAGGATAGAGGGTGAAGTAGTCGGAGGTGTCAACAACTTCACTTATCTTGGAAGTCTGATCAGCCGTAGTGGGTTGGTGTCTGGCGAAATCTCAGCACAGATTCGAAAAGCTCGTCTGGCTTTTGCCAACCTACGTCACCTATGGTGAAGGCGAGATATCCGTCTATCAATTAATGGACTAGTATACTGCGCGACAGTTCGTTCTGTTCTACTTTACGGCTGCGAAACGTGGCCATTAATAGTAGAAGATGCTCGTAAGCTTCTAGTATTTGACCACAGATGCCTCAGAAATATTGCCCGCATCTTTTGTGATCGTCAGATAAGTAATAATGAGGTTAGGTAATGATTGGTAAATCAGTTGGTGTTTGTAATTCTTCATCGACTTAGATGGTTGGGCCACGTGTTACGTATGCCTGAACACCGATTACCACGACGTGCAATGCTATCCGGTATTGGAGATGGTTGGAAAAAAGTTAGGGGCGGCCAAACCAAAACGTGGCATCAGTGCTTGAAGACACTAACTTCTAGTCTGAGCCATGTTGGTAGAAGCAGACTACTTGGTTGGGGTCCGCGTGACTATCGTGACCAATGGTTGAAGACTCTCGGTGACATGGCTCAGGACCGACCACAATGGCGTAGGTGTATAAACTCCCTGTCTTCCCTTAACCTAAGAGATTAAGATCACTTCACATCTTTCTTTCTACGAACTAATTCTTTCTTCCTATACTATGTCCTTATTGCAATCTTTCTTTTATATATTACCACCTCTGAATTAACCACTCCTATGAATCCGGTGTTCATCTTGCTGTGCTAATGCGGTATGGCAACTTGGACCGATTCATATATGTGCCTGGTCCTACGTTATAGCTGACTGACTGACTGTCAACTACTCTTAATTTGAATTGTGTTGAAGGCAAAGGCTTTTTATTTTGTATCTTACGGTTGATTAAATTCACCAGTTAATCATCAAGCAGTCAAATCTGTTTATTTTCGTTCTATGTTTTAAAGCTATGGCCTAGTGTTTAGAGTTTGACTTTTTAATTCCCACTTTTTAGTGAGGTTTGTGCAGATAGATACCGTGATTAGGTATTAGATAGGTGTATGTTACAACCTAATACTTCGTTTTCTAGACCGATTGCAGATGAATCCATTAGTGTATTTCGGTGGCGATGTATTTACATATCAAGTGACATGACTACTTAGATATGGGGTTTTATTTGTCACCTTCGTTATCCAACTAACTTGTTGTTTCTTATAGTAGTACGTGACCAGAACTCTATTCCTCATTATCTTACACGAGTTTCTCAAAAATATCAATAGTGATGTATGTTTTGGGAATTACAGTTAATCAAAACTATTCTTAGTGCAAAAGAACATTTAAATTCATGCGTTTTTTAGAATTGTTTGTTAAATGATGTTCTCTAGTGTTTTCTGGTATACAAAGTCATTACTTTCTTTGTTCTGAGTTAATCAAGTCTTTAATTGCTATTTCCCTGTTCTTAGCAGACAATGAAGCACCTGTTTCTACCATTCAAGATCGCTCTTGCCGCTAACTCTTTTAGCGTTCTCTTCAATGTCATCAATGATTGCGATGAAACATATAACTATTGGGAGCCTTTACATTTCATTTCAACAAACGGTGAAGGTGGTGGCTTCCAGACATGGGAATATTCACCTTCTTTTGGCCTTAGATCTTATTTGTACCTATGGTTCTTCGGTTGGCCTTCTTATTTATCATTCTTTATGGGTTTCCAAATTGGCTTGCATTTTTGTTAGTTCGTTTTTTTTCTAGGACTAGTTTCTGCTGTTTCTGCTAGTTTACTTTCTTCCACGGTAGCTACTTACATCTATTCGAATAATCGAAAGCAAATTGGCGAGCTAGACCTAACCAAAAGAAAGGTATTATTCTCTTTTCTGCTATCATTTTGTTGTTGTATATCCCCAGGAAACTTCCTATCGTCAACAACGTTTCTCCCTAGTGGACCATCCGCTTCTTTAACCGCTCTGATGTTGGTATTTTGGTTAAAGCGTTGTTACTTCTTGGCTGTTGGGTGCGTTGCTTTTACGGGTCTTATTGTTTGGCCCTTTGCCGCCGTCCTTGGCATTCCTTTGGCAGTATATATGATGTTTAGCGGGAAAATGTATCGTTTGGTTGAGTTGGTAATCTTGTGGACGTTCCTTCTTGTTCCCCCTCTCGTCCTTGTTGATTCCTTTTACTTTGGTCGTTTCATCTTAGCACCTTTTAATATAATCCGGTACAATTTATTCCCCCAAATCAAACAACAGTCTGGAAGTGCTTCGCAATTGTATGGGACGGAGCCCATATCATTCTACATTAAAAATTACATTTTAAATCAAAACGTGCTGTGTATTTTCGCCCTGCTGTTACTACTAATCTCTGCGGTAAAATACATCTTACGTCCTTTGTTTCAAACAAAAATGGTCTCAGTAAGTGGGCATTCTGATACGAATACATCATTACCTGATATTCGCTTGATTGTATGCAGTTCTTTGGTAATTTGGAATGGCATATTTTTTTCTTCAGTCTCATAAGGAAGAAAGATTCCTGTTCCCATGCTACCCTTTTATTTCAGTTGCGTCGGCAGTTTTCATGTTAGGGCTTATCGAAACTTTTAATTCCAATACTAAGCCTACATACATTCGACACATAGCTTTGTTCATTGTGCTTGTTTCATGTTCAGTTACATTTTTACTGACTGTCTCTCGCATATTCACCCTTATACGTTGGTATAGTTCTCCAATCTTTCTAGTCAAACACATTCCCGTTCCGTCATTTCAGTCTAACAAACCTTTGTTATGTATAGGGCGTGAATGGCATTATTTCCCAAGTAGGTTCCTTCTCCCGGGAGGCGCTGAGAATTGGCGCATTGGATTTGTCCAATCAGCATTTTCTGGTCAGTTGCCAGGTCAGTTCGCAAAACCTTTATCAAATGGTGTAGTGTCAAGCTCTACAAGGATTGACGGGAGTCATTTCAACTCCGAGAATGTAGAAGAGATTGACAGATTTATCACGAACGAGTCTAACGAATGTACTTATATTTTGGATCGGGATTCTCCTCCTGGTGTACGTGAAAAATGGTATGTAGCGGACCAAAAGACTTGGTTTTCTCTTGTTAACCGAACTACTATTGAGCCTAATAATTACAATCCTGACGATAATTTGCTTGGTCAGAGTTTAACCTTCCTTCGCCAATTTCTAAGAATTTTTTACATTCCTATTCTTTCAGAAAAAATAGACCACAGAATTTATCTGCACATTCTTGCTCGTTATGGTAACGAACTGACTGTATAACTTGTTTCCGATCTCTAACCATCCTTCCTCTACTTTTTGGAAGGTTGCTATGATATTTTTATTGACCTGTTCTTTTATATGTTCACTTCCTCTCCTTTCATGTTTAGTTCATTTCAACTTGGTTCGTGTATATGTTTGTAACAATATTAAAGATGGCTTGTTTAATTTTCCACTACTTGGTTCACTTAAAAACAAATAAATGAAAAGACATTCCTAGTTCTTGGAGTAGATTCGATCAGTTTATTTATTTCTCACTGTGATTATCATTTCTTTCTGAATGACTGGATCAGGCCATTCGTTTGTTTTTCAAGTGTGTAGGATCAAATTTTATGTATAAACAAATAATCTTGTTTGTCGTAATTGAAGGGACCTATTTTTAAAACCAATATTCTCTAAAAGTGCTTGACACAGCTCCATCAATAATTAAGAGAAAGCGTACCTTTATTGATATAACGCGTTCTTAAGAACCTCATATATGAGGTTGCCGCTATTGTTATTTACTATTTTACCATTCATTTGTCTCTGAACTGATTGAGATTCGATTAAGATGAGTGGCTTGTTAGTTTCAGATATAATATCCAGTATTTCAGTAAGATTAACTCTCCAATCCAAGTAAGTACTTTTGTCAGTAATGTATCAACTCATATTTCGTCTTGAAAGCTAGTACTGGAATTTGCAATGAAGCGCACAATACAAATCAGGTGTTGTAGTTAGGAAGGAATCCCGGCTTGTAATTTCAATTGTATTATTCGTCGTTGTTTTCTGTCCACTTATTAACCAGTAAATCTTGATACTTGATATGTCTTAACTTTCCTGTACTTTCGATACCAGCGCAAGTACGTAAAGTTAGTTTAAACTGAATATAATGATCTACAAAGAAAACACATTTCAGGACTGTCTTTATGCCGAATTAGTTGTAACTTTTGTTTTTGTGCTGGGATATGTAAAAGTATTAACGACTGCACCAAAAACTTTATTATATTTTAATATTCCAAGAAAAAATTCGATATAACATAACATCAGCAGACATCCAGTTCCGCTTATCACCAGCGATAAACTCAGAACATGATGTGAGCTATCTTGAATTCTAGATTAAGACTGAACAGCTTCACTAGGTTCGTCTGCTTCAGTTTGCAAACATTGTTCTCCTTCCCTTTCAACAACATCTTGCTCATCGTCGCTTGATACAGGACGTTCTTCTTCCTCATCAAGTACTATTTCATTCTTTAACTAAAAAAAGATTGTTACGCGAAAATACTGATAACGAGGCTGAGAGACATAAGTGTAGTTTTGAGATATTGACTTGGGGACATATAATCATGGTTATTTTATTGATTAGTGAAGTTTATCCAAAATTATGACCGAGGTTTGAAAATGATGTTCTATAGAAGAAAGATTTATTTGGAAAACTTAATATCATACTCCCACTTTCACAGTCCGGTCCACTATGTAATTTAGACATGGATTTATATAATTCTGTTAATATTCGACATTTTAATCATCGTAGTTTGATTTCTTCGGTAGTCCAGAAGTTTAAAAGGTTCATGATCAAACATTATTGTTGTTCCCTACTTTAGCAAATCTTGCCAAATAAGAATGCAATTTGTCTTACTGATTCACTCCTACTCCTAAGAATCAAGCACAAAAGAAATTTTGTACAAGATCCAGTCTCAGCAAGTTCCATGTTAATAGTATTGACAAAACTACAATATTATCAGTAACTATCATTCTGTGGCTTATCTTGTTTAAAACGATTTAGGGGAAAATAATGCCTTTCAAAGATGGTTCATTCTTACTATCGAATATCCAGTCTCATAAAATGTAAGGTTCATCAGAAGAAAACTCAGTATATATATATATAGTAGATGATAAGACCTCAAAATATTCATCGAGATAATCTTCGCTCATGTTCAAAGAGAAGGGCACGAATTCGGTTACCATGAAAAACACTGACATCTGCTAAGCAGAGTGTTTATATTCACATTTAACTAGAATAATGAGTACTTTAAGTAGTGACCCGTAGGGGGTCGGTCCAAATTGTGAAATTTAGTCTTTTTAAATACTTAAAAAGTTCCGATACTGATAAATAATAAAATTAAGAAGCGCCCGACTGAGTGCTTTTCAAAAGAAGTTAGCTAGATCTACCTGTTTATTGCTTGCAGTTTGTGCAGATTCCATAGCAAGCTTTTCTCTTAGCTCATGTTCTTTGAGTTTTCGTTCAATGGTTTCAAAAATTGTTCTTGTGTTGAACGTGTAATTTCTTCCACTCGTTTTGTGTCTAATTCTTCCTCATCAATAGCAGTTGTCTCATCCTGTGCAAAAGAAACTGATCTTTACCAAAAGATTAAGGTAGTCGGAATCAGATAAAGCAAATTATGAAAATAGAGCGTGTAGTGTTATAATCACATAATTATCAATGTTTAACAGGGGGTTCGGATAAAGTCGTAAGCAAATAAGGCTTAGTTTTTAGTGTCTTGGTTCAGGATGAAATAAGAGTATATTTACGCAAAATGTTATTATGTAGATAACATGTAACAACTTATTCTTGATTATGATTCGTACTCATTTCGGTTGTCGCACATTGGACCAACTGCATTAGTGTCTGGAGCTGCTGTTTCACCATTCTTCTCCATCGGAATTATATGACTGTATACGCAAGTATAGTTAGTTTCTCGTGTACATGTTAGTAAGAATGATCCCTATTTTGTGAAATCCTAGAATAAACAGGCAGATGTGAATGCCTTAATCTCTTAAAAACGTCCTAATCACAAAGTCTGTTCTTTACGGGTGACTAAGCGCAGTTGATGTATTAGAGTACGATTTTGACAAACCCAGAAGTCTCAAAAACGATAACAAGTTTATGAGTATCTGAAATGTTATCTACCATACAACGTAAAACCCAGTATGGGAGCGCGTAGGGTGAAGTTATTATGCTTCAAAACATTCGATCAGACCAACAAAATTATTCAGTCAGACAGGGTATTTGTCTTGAAGGGCAATTTAATGAAGGCCTATAAATTGTAAGTGATAAGGGGGTTAAGTGATTACTCTGATGATCCAGAATATGGGTACTGTTACCTGATGTATACACTCAGTGTTTTCATTCATATCCACGACTTAAAAAGTCTTCATCACTGGATTGGCTGGGGTCGACAGTTAGACAATTCATATGCGTTACAAATTCGAATAACCTTTGAATGACTAACTGTTCTTGGCTCGACCATTTTTTTGAATCACTTCTGAAATATAAGAAGTGGTCTCTATTTGTAGATATCCAACCATGATACAAGCTTTGTGGCTTGAAAGAATTTAGCCACCGCGTAAATGACGTCTTTTGGGGTGATGTTTTCATTCCTTAGTGAATAAACAGGTAAACATGACTATTGTTGCTATCTTTCAGAAACCTCGAGTGAGGAAACAATGGCAACAGATTTTCTTCTGATTCAAGGTTCGGTAATTAGTTTTCTACGTTGTACATTGATTTGAAATAACTAAGCATCAGGATTTATCAAAGGCTGTTAGGATGTGTTTACTGTATAACGAAATCGCCACAACATCACTTGAATGTTTTCTTTGAGTTTTCATCAGCAACGTTTGTTACTCTAAGTTTATCTTTAAACAACAATACTGATATTAAAATTTACTACTCTCACAGCATTTAAGGATCAAATGATTGTGGGGACATCTGTCTTATTTTCTCAAGTCTCATGTTAGCAAGTTTTGATCGGGTAGTTTGCCAATAAAGCACGAATCTTTAAAAAAAGTTGTGAGTAAACATCAAAAGTGGGAAATTTCACTTGATGTTAATATCGCTCTTTGTTCTCACTTATTTTTAAAAAGGATTAATTGAAAGTAAAAGTGATTTTCCCAATAAAGCCTGGTTGTTTGCTACGAAACTTTATTATAGTGCGTTTTGTTAATAAAACAATACCATCATGTTCAACTACAATGTAGAAAGAACTTCCAGTTTTACGAACCATCAACTGGGCACGTCGAAACCGTGTGCTTTTAGTAGAATGATTAATAAACTTTTCTAGGTTTTCTGCTCTTGGTAATACTAGAAATGTTAGTAAGAACTTTAGTGATTGGTTTCTCTGGTTTGTATTCATTGTTGACGAAATTTTCGGGATTAAAATATTTCTTAACTGATACGGTCAGTGAAATGCTCAATAGACCATTTCTCTTTTCTAATAATAGATAAAAGAACAATGAGTAGAATTCTTGTATTAGAAAGATAACTAGAACCTTACAGTTAGCTGGCTACATGACATCCTGAAACCATATTATCAGTTGGGGAAATAATTGTTAACATATTAGTCTAGTGAGTATGGTTCCATTAGAAATACTGTTTATGTGCCTTTGGTGGTACGTGTGCGTTTATCCACTCCGTACTTTTTACGACTTATAAGGAAAGTCGGTGTATTGCCGGAATCGAATGCTTAGTGCATTTTCCGCATTTTTGATAGCTTTTCTGCCTTTCAATATTAACAAGTCTGTAACATATATGTCGAATACGTATCGTATCCGAATTTTATCTATGTTGTATCAATGTGATTTGCCGACGGAATATACACGAGGTGAGATATGGATTTCATTAGTGCAAAATGTAATCGATAAACTAACCACCAATGATAACATGGAACGCCTACCACCACATTAACTTTCTTCGACCTTGTATGACTATGCTTTGCTTACTCACCAATCATAATTTTATGTTTATCATGGGAGATATTAAGTTTGTTGACTCATTTTTCCTATTCTCTAGTTACTGTTCGGTAATTTTATTTATGTCACTTTTCCCTGTTTAACAGATATTAACACAATTGGATGCCGACTCAGTGGTCTAGAGGTTAAGCGATCGCGCACGAGACTGATAGGTCCTGAGTCCGAACATCATGGGGCGGGACCATGGGTGCGCACTGCTGAGGAGTCCCGCGATAGGACGAAACGGTCGTCCAGTGCTTCAAGGTTTTCCATAGTGGTCTAGCTTCAATCGACTCACCCATTGAAATGACTATACTAATTGCTTATTTTGTATACTAACAGTGTTAATCTACGTTTTAGAAACAGATACAGTTTATCAAACCAAATAGCATACTTGTTCTAACTTTGGCTAAGCTAAGACTTCGTGCTCGGCAGTCTAGAGAATAGTTTAGAATTACATCTGTAAAAAATTACTTCCTACAATCAACATCATTCTCGTTCTGTCGTACTGTAATCAGACTCGAGTTCAAAGAAGGAATTGCGAATATTAAGTTTATTTATTAACTGACTTCTAATATATAATATAGTTGCCCAGATTCTATGCTAATAATTCTAAAGGGGTATTTGGAAGCATCTAAATCCAATGTTGTTTAAGATAATTATATTAACGCTTTCCAGAACAAAGCTGTTCTATTTTTTAATGCGAATATTTGTGAGTGAAGATTCTTATTAATAGACTTTTTCAGAATCATTATTCATGTTTCTGTCTTCTTCGGTTAGGATGGACGATATATTTTATTTTAATATGGTTTTTATTACATATATTCATAGGTAAACTCACTGTCCCCTGTGCTTTTGTTTTCGTAGTTTTATTTCTCGATTTCTGGCCTCCAGAATCTTCTCACGATGGGTTTCCCTTTCAAACATGGCAGTGACTAATGACTTCTCGTTTTTAGGCTGATTCCAAAACCCTTCAGAGAGTTCTAGGATCGTGCATATTCCACCATGTGATCCTGTTGCAACAAATCGACCTTGTTCTTGGACTTTGAGACAATGGAGCGGTTCTTCACATATCTACTATTTAGAAGCAAAATATATTAAAGCATTTTAGTTGGCTTTTTCTACAATGAACATGTTGCAATCAATTTTTAAGTTAAAACACTGATCTCTATTTAGGAAGTTCATATTCTAGTTGATGTTTTTATTATTCAACGAGCTACAAAGGTTGTTTCACAAAATCATTTATTAAACGCTGGGTTTGTTTTGGGAGCATGTTTGGAAATAATTCGTTTCATCAGTAGTGCAAAAGCAATCCCTGATTTTAATTAATTGTGCGACAATCGTGCCTTCCAATTAACTACTTTTTTACCCTTGCTCCTAATCAAAGTGGACAGCATTATTGTGTAAATGTTAATCTAATCTTTCGAGGTCTAAAGTGAAATCTGACTAACAAATGAAAACACAAAATCTAGTCAGATATAACGTTTGTAATGCGTAAGACAACTATTATTTTAAGAGTCTTCATGTCAATAATCTATTATACGGTACGTCTGGATCTTGCAGTTTCTTGTTTCTAAATTTGATTTTTCAAACGAGTATCATTTTTAGATGAACTTAATAAGAAAATTATTTCTGTGACTAATCAGACAACTGACTTCAGCTGTCATTCTATAAGTATTTGCATTAGAAGTTTCTTTGTAGTTACAGTTTTTTAAAACACAGAACTAAGAAGTCTTACGTTCACTTGTATTTAAAATAATAGAAATAAATGAATCAAAAGTGATGTAAGAAGCTCTAAATCCATGTTAGTCAAACAATGCAGCGATTTGGATTTCTGAGACTAATAGCTATGATACACTGGTTTTCGGATCCCTTGAAGAAAACCTCATCAACCATAATGTCGGTTTGTTCATTCCAAATATTAACATTATTATGAATAGATTAGAATAGTTCCATGATTCTTAACTACCGAGGGACCCAGAATATGCATTATTAGTCGTTAATAGTGTTGATTAAAAGTGATGAGAATTTCCATTAACTATCTATTTAATAGATATGAGAAAAAATACCAGTCAAGACATTTTTGCAACTAACCTTGGATATTTTATACTGAAATCCCCTAATACATAGATTATAAAGCCTCTTTATGTAGTAGATTACTAAACATTTAGTTATCGATACTTTCAGTTTGTGAAAAAAAGCCTGAATAGTTGTATTCACCCTCACTTCAGAAGCCAATTTAATGGTGATAGTGGTTTTCTAACTACTCACTGAATTTACTTTATCGGAATAGATATTAAGAACAGCTTTTGTAAGGTGTTGAGTGAAGAAAGTCGGGATAAATGTTTATAGATGAAAATTACTTACTGATTTGAAATTACGTTTATTCGATTTACAATACACTTACACTATCTGTCAAGATTTTTATCTATTCAAATACTGAATTTCATGGTGTTTTTTTTGGGCTAAGTATATTTTAAAAGTTGTACTGGCTTCATGGATAAACACAATACCTCAATAAGATTTGATTTAATTTTCTTAAAACTTCGTCTAAATTTAGAATTCATGGTGTATTTTTCGTTTGGTAGGCAAACAATAGAATAGGTTTCTGTTCTAAAATACACTTCAGCCATATTATGCGTGATAAAATATTACAATGTTGTGGTAAATTGAATTCGTATTCGGCTAAAGCCTTTATTAGGTTATAGGAATTTAGTTGTTTTCTCAACCGAGGTGTGTATACGAAAACAGTTTATAGTTTGGTTAAATCTACACTTACAATATTTCTCTCAGTTAAATATCAGGTGCGGTGTAAATGATGTATTTTCAAAACTACGGTTCTCCATGTTACCTTTTGTCTAGTTCGATCAAATCATTTTTAGACTTAAAGTGTGATCCATTGAAAAATTTCATTTTGCTACTATGTCGCGCAGTTCTGACTAGATCCTCGTAGCACTAAATAAATTTACCAGAGGAACCAACTAGTTTGTTGATCTCAAAGTAAGGAGACATACGTATGCCTAATATTATCTACTTGAAATCAAGTCATAAATATTTATTGTTGTAATACTTGGGATCTGAACACTACATTAATTTTAATAAGATACAATCAGTCAATTTTTCCCGAGTATAAAAGTGGGAGTGAGAAGGAAAATAGTCACACAATCGCTTGATACAGCCTCAAATATATGTCTTAAATAAACAGCGCTTTCTAAATTTTAGTTTTGCTGAACCCAGGTGACTAATTTTTGGGATCATATTCATAAGCTCACTTTTTTGGCTGTAATAACGAGGTAAATGAGTACTATGCATTGGTTCATTTTGCGTTATTTTTCACAGCACAAACTTCTACTAACATTAGTTAATGACGAACGAATAGTGAAAGTAAAATAATGGGATTCTGTACAATATCAACAGTTATCCACCAAATTAAAAAAGACTCATTTAGCATACCTGAATATTCAGTGCAGGTTCTTTCTGTTTGAATATAATATCCCATATACTAAGTGTTCCATCCAAACGTGTAGCAAAAAATACGGCCGGTCGGATAGGACTCCAGCAGCCATCCGACAAACCGTGGTTGTGGTTAGCTGTCCACATTATAGGAGATTCTCGAATATCTTCCGACCATATTCGGGCAGTCCAGTCCCCAATGCTAAGAAAGTTCTTGGGGAAAAATGGGTTCCTTTGTAATGCATAAATAGGTCCGATATGTCCAGGATAAACAGCAACGATTTTTTCCGCAGGTGTTTTACCTTTCCGATTGCAGGAGATAATCATTCCCTGAAAATTAAAGGGTCATTTCAAAGTGGACGTTCCTCATTCTTTCTGTCTTATTTAGTAACTTGTCATCGTAACACTGTTTAGTCGATATCAGCTACATGATTGACATATGTCATTTTTGTAAAATGTTAACATTAATGATAACAAGTTAATTCCCTTTTTGAGCCTGTTTCCAAATATAATGACTTTATTTCTAAGCAACCTATAAGTTATATAAGGAATGAATGATTATTAATCAACGTGCTCCAATGGTCTTCTCTAGACGACTGTTGCATGCATAATCAATCATGTTGTTTTGTCACAATCTATTAATTTAGGTCTCTCATCCAAAATCCATTATCACATAGAGGTACATGTAGTCTGGAAAACGCTTTAGCAATAAGTGAATTTTACTTATGTCACGCTTTGATTAATTTTTATGGGTTGAGATTGGCCATCTAGACGGAAAACCATGTTAATTTGTCGTAAATGTATTGATCTATCAAACTTGTATACTTTTATTGTCTAGTGAATACTAGGTTTAATGTGTAATATGAGAAATATCGTACCCTGCCTTACGTGCCTGAATCACGTTACAAATATTTACAGAAACACTGAAAACTTCATTCCATATTTCCTTCAAAATTTGTTGCGATGATCTGGGTTAAGTAGTAGAGCTTCAGTTATGTATTCACTTTGTAATGTTTTCCGTGTTTGGCCATAAATTCGGTAGAATTAGGTCGGAAAATTTCGTTTGTCACATGTTGCTAGTAGGCAAACATATCAAAGCACTGTATAAAAAATGGCTGTTTCAAGAGGTTTATTTAAGTTATCAAGCATCATTTTTATGAATAATGAATATGTTTAAATAAGCGGCGAACACATATGCATATAAAGCAACGTTTTGACAGTGTTCACAATTAAAAATGGAATAACATACCATGAGATTGAATAAGGTCATATAGTCAATTGATCAAATAAACATATCACATATTTAAAAGATATTTTGGGACATAAATCGTTATCCAATATAATAATATTGTGTATAGGGTTTTACTCCCCATTTATTTAGATAAATTCATATTAGTTTGGTATCAACTAATGATACATGTAAAAGTAATTAGATGATAAGAAGTGAAGTTTCATAAAACCGAGCATGCCACATTCGTTAAATACAGCGAGAAACGAACGATTTGTGATTATTAGTGGATGTAATAAAAATTGGGTTGTTAATAATCCATAACACTCCTCGATTATAGAGACAAAATCTTACTCAGTCCGTCAGGTAAAACATTGGACCAGGCTTATATTTGCGTCGGTCCAAGTTGCCAAAATTCATTAGCACAATCAGATGAACACCGGATTCATAGGAATAGTCACTTCAATGGTAGTAATGTAAAAAAAATTGTGTATAAAGATATAGTACAGTGAGAAAGAATTAGTTCACAGAAAGAAAGATGCAAGACGAATTTAACCCCACAATTGAGAAGAGGACCAAAAGTGTACACACCTACGCCATTGTGATCGATTCTCAGCCATGTCACCCAGTCTCCAATCATTGGTTACGACGGTCGCGCGGACCACAACCAAGTAGTCTCCATCTACCAGCATTGCCGGACCAGACATTAGTGACTTCAGGGACTAATGCCACGTTTTGATTTGGCCAAACTTAACTTTCTTCCATCCGTATCCAACACTAGTCAGCATTGCACACAGTGAAAGTTGGTGGTTGGGCATGCATAACACGTTGCCTTAACATCTCAGTCGATGAGGATTTACAATCACAACGACTGATTCACCATAATTCCCTAGTGCCCTGCGTCCAACCTCACTATTACTTATCTGACGATCACAAAAGATGCGGGCAATATTTCTGAGGCATCTGTGGTCAAATACTAGAAGCTTACGAGCATCTTCTACTATTAATGGCCACGTTTCGCAGCCGTAAAGTAGAACAGAACGAACTGTCGCGCAGTATACTAGTCCATTAATTGATAGACGGATATCTCGCCTTCACCATAGGTGACGTAGGTTGGCAAAAGCCAGACGAGCTTTTCGAATCTGTGCTGAGATTTCGCCAGACACCAACCCACTACGGCTGATCAGACTTCCAAGATAAGTGAAGTTGTTGACACCTCCGACTACTTCACCCTCTATCCTTAGTTCAGGTGTTGACGCAGGCAAGTTCTGAAGCAACAACGTGTATTTAGAGGGGGAGAAGCGCATCCCAAACATCCTGGCATTGTTGCTCGGTGCTACCAAAACACTCTGCATTTTATCAGCGTCTTCATCAAACAGGACTATGTCATCTGCATATTCTAAGTCGATAAGTGGACCTCCTGGAAGAAAACCAATTCCTGAAAATTCAGATGACGTGAACGTTATTCCCAGCGGTAGGCCTACGATGAAATTGAACAGGAATGGAGATAGTGAACAGCTTGCCAGACACCACTTGAAGTTGCAAAATCTCATGACAGTTCGTCATAAGCTCTGACTCAACTATTAGTGTTCGAGTAAAGAACTCTCACAAGGTTTATGCACTTCTGAAGTACACATTTCAAGGACAGACACTGCCACAGAACCTCTCGGTCTCCAGAATCAAATGCTGCTTTTAATTCATTGTCGAACGCCGATAAGCATGCTTGTATCCTAGAAACTGAAGAGTGTTGAATATGTGATCGACGCAGCCACGGCCAGATCTGAATTCAGCCTGATTTTCTCGTGTTTTCAGTTCACGAGTTTTAATTAGGCGTCCGATAATTATTGAGGCTAGTATTTTAGATGCTATATTAGTCGAACTAATCATTCTATGGTTGTCACAGGATGATTTTGATCCATTCTTATATATTGGGACAATTAGTGATTGTGACCAGTCAGGTGGGATGACGTTCAACTCTGGGTTATCCTCGATTTCAGAACTACCTAAGTGTGACTTTAGTCGTTCTTAGGATCTACTTTTGGTTTTTGCTTCACTTTATTCAATTCTTATACGTCTTCTTAGTGTGGCCTTTCTGCGCCCAGTGAGGTGCTAGCAGGTATTTCAGAACGAACGACAATCTTCTATCGACCCTTTCCAACTATAACTAATGGCAATATGGTATATTGGTGTCCATTGTTGGTTTGGTGCAGGGGGCCGTCATATTAGACGATGTATCTCCTTATGTTTGAAATAGTGCTCTCTCTGATGTCTCTGCTTAAATTAGTGCTCACTATAAATAAATGATTGTCTGAGCACAGTTGAGGAAGACGATCACCATTATCTGTTCGCTGAGCCGGAACACTAAAGTACCCATTTAAATAAGTTTCTGTTTCGTTTAAGCTACTTACTTGGGCATTAAATTCACCTACTACGAGTACTATGTCTGAGCGTTTAGCTTTATGAAGGAATTCATAAAGCTTCCTGTAAAAATCATCTTTCACTTCATCCGGGCTGCAATTAGTGGGTGCGTAGGCAGAAACTACGAAAAGACAACGACGTGTGTCCCTATCCTACCGAGTTCTTACGGAGCCTTTTAGCCGAATAGCACATAGACGACTGTTAACGGGGATTCACTCTAATAGTGCTTGTTCTGACCTCATACTTAGTGCTATGCCTACACCTGCCGATCCATGAGAACTAGCCATCGGGTCGCCAGATCAACTGAGGGTGTATCTCGTTGGCTCTACGTTTTGGAGAGGCGAGATCAAGTGAATGATCACATTAGGATCCTGTATGCGTGTTTCGAAGACAGCATACATCGATGGTACAAGATTCTAGGGTTTTAGCCAAGGAGGCATGCTGACCGATTTGACATTAGGGTGCGTACGTTGAAGACTCGAATGTGTAGTTTGGAGCGGGATTTCAGTAGACCTGAGACGGTATTTTGCGCACTAGAGCCGTTAACCATGGTTGCGCTATTTAAAAAGGACAGTGGTATTTTTCCTCGCTGAGTAAATTTCATTGTTTTGATCGTTTATTACGTATCAAGACTACTGTTTTTCACTTTAATTGAATTTATTTCAGTTAAAGTATTTGACTAAAGTATCGTTTTTACTGTTTTGTCGTTGGTACTCTTGAGTACCTCTTTTTCAACTGTATCTGTTAGTACTTTTGGTCCTAGCAATCTACAGCTCTTCACATTTTTGGTCATTGATTATTTTTTTGTTTCTGGGTATCATCGCATCTTGAAAAAACCCCTCCTAAATGACCGGACAGTGTAAAAAAAGCAGTTGCCAACGTCCGGGTTGTCGTTATCCTGTTGAAAGCGGCATGCAGTGCGACGAGTGCAAAGGCTGGTACCACGAAGTTTGCACGAACTTAACGCCTGCTGCTTTCAAACGGTTCAGTAAGAAGGGTTGTGTGTGGCTTTGTCAACAGTGCTGCTCGGATGCAAACAGCTTGTTAACCGAGGCCATCTCACTGGTTGATGCTGCAAAGAAGTGTTTCAACAAGCATAGTCGGAACGCGTCAAACAGCACTCGATCTGTTGACACGCAAATCAATGTGAAGGAAACTAAGGTGAGTCCGGTGATAGATGACTCACGCCCGTCAAAGAAGGAAAAGCAGTCTCCAAAGGGGCCTGCCTTAAACAAAAGCTCAAGAAAAGTAGGGTCTTCTGTTCCCCGTCTCCCAGATGGGATCCAACAGGAAACACCTAGAAGCCGCAATCGCAAGGCTCGATCGGTTTCAAGCGGTAAACATAACACGACCTCTCAGGTCGTCGACAACCCCCCAAAACCCAACACTAGGTTTGACGCAACTGCTATTGCTTCTACCAGCAGCGTTGACGAATGGGTAAAGGTTGTAAGGAAGAAAAGTGTTGATATAAAAGGGAAACCTGCCCCCGTAAAAGTGGTTGAAAAATCGAAAGCTGATCATAGCGACAGATCAGCTATTTTTCATAGAATTAAGGAGAGCGATAGCTCTGAACCTAAAGCTCGTTTTGAGCATGACATTGTACTGATTAGGCAGCTGCTTAATCAACTCATGCCTCAAAATATGACTGGGGTCACCTTGCTAAAGGTGTATAGACTAGGGAGTCTAACGGACTCGAAACCAAATCATTCCAGACTGCTTAAAGTAGTATTCGGCTCTTCAAACGAACGTGACCTAATTTTACAAAATGGACACAAATTAAAGGGTTCAGGAGTCTTTATCCGAAAGGACCTACCGTTGGCAGACCGTGTTAAAAGACGGGAAGCCGAGAAAGAACTACAACATAGGTTAGACGCTGGCGAAAAGGACCTGAAAATTGTAAATTTTCGGGTTGTAAGACTTCGACAGAGAATGATGCCGAAGCCACTCTGGGTGAAGCACGAAGGCACTTAAACAGGCTTCGGATCTGTTACACCAATGCACGAAGCTTACTTAATAAGCGATCGGAACTAGGTGTACAGATTGACTCTATAAAGCCAGATATAATCGCAGTAACAGAAACCTGGCTGACACAGGCTATAGATAGTATAGAACTTGATTTCGAGGGCTTTACGTTAGTAAGGGCCGACAGAACACAAAAGCGCAAAGGAGGGGGAGTAGCTCTATTCATTAGGAATGCTATCCCATTTACCATTATCGATAGTGTATCCCATGAGAGTGGGACGTGTGAATTAGTTAGTCTTCGCTTAAAATGCAAGGGACAAGAGCTGCTGATTGGTTTGGTCTATCGCAGTCCAAGCTGTGAGGCAAATGAGATCCTGTTAAGCAGTCTCAATACTTGGTCCCAAAGTGGTCGATGTCTAATCCTAGGGGACTTTAATGCACCTATGGTAGACTGGGAAAATCTGCGAACTGAATCGTCAGAAAATTCCTTCGAGCAGGAACTAGTTGATGCGGTTATCACATGTGCCCTAGTGCAACATGTGAAAGAAGCGACTAGGTACGACCCGGACACTGAATCATCCTTATTAGATCTTATACTGACTCACTATGAGGATGATGTTGCGAACCTCCACCATATGCCACCCTTAGGTAAAAGTGACCACGCAGTTTTAACTTTCGACTTCCATATAACTGCCAGTCATGAGGACGCGTCAGTCCAGTCCAGACCCAACGTCTGGAAAGCAAACATACCAGACATCATGCACTCAGCATCGTTAATAGATTGGACAATAGACCCAGAGTCCTCCATTGAAACGGCCTGGGACGCATTTCGAAAATCATACTTAAAAGTTACCACACCTCACATCCCTTGGACTATACCAAAGGGGCCGAAAAACTCACCACCATGGTTCAGTAGGGAGGTCCGTATCCTTCTCCGTAAGAAAAGGAAAACGTGGGATAGATTTAGGTTACTGGGGACTGATGAGTCAAAATCTCAGTATCGAAAGGCTCGGAACACTTGTGCCTCGACCCTCCGTAAGTCTAGAAAATTGTACGAAGAAAAACTTGTTAAGGAATCCATAGAATGTCCTAAACGCTTGTATTCCTATATAAACCAAAGGACAAGGAGAAAAGGAAATATTCCTGCTCTATGGGGAGACAGTACTGCTTCATCATTAGTGGAGGACGACTTTGGTAAGGCTCAAGCGTTCTCGAACTACTTTAGCAACGTGTATACCATAGAAGCACTCTTCTCGTCAGCGTATACAGATCTCCCCATACATACACTGGATAGCGTGACCATTAAAGAACTCGATGTCTTTGGTCTGCTAAATAAGCTTGACATAGGTAAATCCACGGGGCCCGATGAATTACATCCTAGGCTACTGAAGGAATTATCTAACTTCGTTGCAAGCCCTTTAAGTACATGCTTTAACCTATCCGTTACGCAGGGTCGCTTACCGAAAGATTGGAAAAACGCCATAGTAAGTCCTGTCTTCAAAACAGGCACGAAACACAAACCTGAGAACTACCGCCCCGTTAGCCTAACTAGTGTGGTTGTTAAAATATTAGAAAAGATTATTCGGAAGGAGCTGTTTAAGTATCTCGATAAAAACCGGATCCTCTCGGAGAAGCAGCATGGCTTCAGAATAGGTTATTCTTGTCTCACTAACTTATTAGTGGCTCGTGAAAGCTGGTGCGCTCTTAAGGACCAAAAGCTACCTGTAGACGTCGCCTTCATTGATTTCAGTAAAGCTTTTGATAAAGTTCCGCACAACCGGCTGTTATATAAGTTAAGACATATCGGGATTGGAGGCAATTTATTGATGTGGATAAAAGACTTCTTAGTTGGGCGTCAACAAAGAGTAAGGGTGAACTCAAAGTTATCTAGCTGGGAAACTGTGCTTAGCGGAGTGCCCCAGGGTACAGTTTTGGGGCCAGTGCTATTCCTCTTGTATGTAAATGACCTTCCTTGTCTCCTATCATCATCGGTCTTGCTATATGCTGACGATGTCAAGATATGGAGAACGATACGATGTAAGAGTGATAGCTTAGAACTTCAAAATGACCTGAAGAAGTTATCTGAATGGTCTCAAACATGGCAGTTGCCGATAAATACTTCCAAGTGTGTTGTGATGCATATCGGTCATCAAGGCACAGATACATACACGATGAATAACACTGAGCTACCTGTCGTCCAGACATATAATGACTTAGGAGTTATCGTTAGTCAAGACTTAAAGACTACTGCACACTGCCGTGCAATAGCCGCCAAAAGTTTTAGAACGTTATGGTCAATACGTAGGGCTTTTAGTCATGTCGACACTAAGACGTTTTTGACTTTGTATACAGTGTTCGTTCGTCCTAAACTTGAGTACTGCATACAGGCGGCTAGCCCCTGCTTAAAAAAGACAGTGAGCTTCTGGAAAAGGTTCAGAGAACGGCGACTAAGCTGGTTCCCGCAATAGCGAAGCTTCCGTATGAATCTCGACTGGCCAAGCTGAACCTTTTCCCGTTGTCATATCGCAGAACTAGAGGCGACTTGATTACAGTCTACAAATTGCTTAGTGATAAATTTGCACCTAACATGCCCTCATTTTTCTTGTCTTCCAAAACAGAGAATTTACGAGGACACTCCAAAAAAGTTCATAAGCCGAGAACAAATTACTTGTCAGCTGACTATCGACTTTCCCATCGAATCATCAACGAGTGGAATTCACTACCTCAGCACGTGGTTGAGGCTCCATCCGTCGACTCTTTCAAAAGAAAGTTGGATCAACTGAGAGACCACCATTGCCAGGACTAACATAGGCCATCGAGCTTCCTGTCCTTCCGAAACTGAAACTGAGGAGGAAGTTTAGGTTTGAACGTCGATGTAGTAGAGATGATAGGAATTGGAAGGGGAGGTTGATTATGAATACAGTGGTCTTGAGTGCTGTTAGAGGTATGAGAGTGGTTATCACTGCCCGGTTGCACACACCGTAGAAGGGTTCTTCCAGAGGTACCTGAAAAGGAAATTGGGCTAGAGTTGGTCTTAGTGATCTGAGAGCGTGACTGCGGTGCCGAAGGGACAACTGCTTGAGGTCGGCCACATACGACTTGTTTGTGGGTATTTCTGTGTTAGCTCCGTACTTGTTGAGACCTTACCGCCGGAGAATGAAATCCGTGGGATAAGATTAGTTGTGCATTTTTAGGGTCAACCATTCCTAACCTCACCCTTCTATTGTGGGAAGGCAGTATCATTGCTATGCTGGTTGTCTGAGAGAAACCCCTTACTGCTGTCACACTTTTTCACAGTTAGTAGTGCGACTTCACCCTCGGACCTTGGGTTTGCTGCTTTTAGTCGTACTGCTCTTCAACCAACCTGTCAGTCATTGTAGAACCTTGAGGAACGATTGTTCCAGCCAGTATAACTCGGTTGCTTCATCACGATGGGCAAGCCCGACCACCACGTCAAGGTAGCAACAACGGCCGGGCAAAAGTTTACCATGTGCTTAAGTCGGTACGATTCCGAATTCATCTTACCTAGCAACCAATAAGTTGGATTGTGAAGCAAGATCCTAAAGTTTCTGCACCAGAAATAGTTTCTGATAAGGATGTTACATTTTTATAAAAGATAGGGTTGGTCAACTTACCTGCTCGGTTCCAGCCATAAACTTCGTTGGCATTGTAGATTCGTACTCCAGTGCATACGCACCCTGAGCACAAGAAATGTCTTGTTTTTTGGTAGGGTCAAGGTAAAGAAATTCTGTAGGTTCAGACATCTTTCTAACATCCCACCAGAAAACTTGTCCATCGGTCCCAGTGGAGAAACACTCAGTACCCGTTTTCGATTGTATCCACAGCGTTTTCCAGACAGGATCTCTATGACTATGCTCAACTGGAGATAATTCAACTGGGAGTGAGCCCCTACGCCTGTCCCAGAAAGCTAAGTTTTGAGAATGTGACGAATTCAAATATTATTTACCCAACTGTCCATTGTAACATCCCCCAATTAACGTATGAGAGTCTTTAGGGTTGTATTCTATGCAAACAAGAGGAGAAGCTGGTTTAAGTATCAACTCTGGTCTATTGGGGTTGTTTAAGTCCCATATATATGAATCATTCGATAGGGACTGAGATTGAAACTCCGTGTTACAGTAAGCAACTGCTAATTTCGTTGGGCCATCTGTAAACCAGGATAGGTAGGCAACGCTGCGCTTATAATTGTTTATGTCTCTAAATCATCAAAATATAAAGATGAACTTGTTTCACTTTAGAACGTTTATAGACTTTGCAGATGGGGAATCTTCCGAAGCATTTAGATACACGTCATCGAAGTAGTTCTCGTAAATGTTTAGGGCATTATTTTGTTTAATACAATGTTCCATAATCTGTAATGATAATAATTATGAAAAGGAACATACGTTTCCTAGTTTATGAACTGTCGCAATATAGACGTCTTCTTTCTCAACTTTCTTTCGATATCTAATTACCTGATCAGGTTCCTGCGGATTGACATCTTTCGGCCAGCCACCCTCCGTGTGATTCATTCCGTGTGTTTCTGATCTGTACCTTTCGGTATTGGCTTCGTGTTCAGACATTTCTTGTGAGCACTGAACACCTTTATCTACAGGATTCATTTCGATAAACTTTTGAGACAACTCTGCATCCGGTAATATTTCTATCAGGACTTCAGCATTTTTGTCGCTTAAATTGCACTGCCTCCCGAATTCGGAGCGTTTTTTAGAGTAAACATAACTTGCTTCCATTTTTCAATTTGTGCGGTCGTTTGGTATCAGTGGTATCCAACCTTGTAAACACTAAAACAAACATAAAGTACTAAATAAAAAGTCTGCAGTTGTAAAAATAGTGGGTCTCTCGTTCTTTTAAATTTTTAGGTAATGTTCTCTAGATAAAGTTTAGATTACTACTGAAGACATTCACTTATACTGGTGTTACAACCTGTTCGAATCGAACATTCCATGTAATTCATCAAGGTACTGAAGTAAGAAGGTCTGAGCAAATATGGGAACCACAAAGGCATCAATTAACTATCAGCACCAGGAAGAGTCTCCAACAATGTTGCTCAACCAGATGAAAGACTCAGTTCTTTTCAGGAAGATTTGGGAGGAAAAATAAATGCCGAAAAACTGAAAAGAATGATATTTAATCAACTTGCGGGTGAAATTAGGAAACTAGAGAGACATCACACTACTCTCAGTACCAGGAAGGGATTTCAAAAGAGTGCTGCCCAACGAGATGAAAAATTCATTATACGCCCTTAAACAACCAATCTTTATTCCCTCCCACCCCGACCACAAATCACCAAGCGTGCTAGCAAGATATATTGCAGGTTGAAATGCTTTTTCTGTTTCGCTTCTTTGTACAAGCTCAAGGAAAATCAAAGAGGACGATGTTTCTCCCATGAAAAATATGCTGGTGAACGCCGTTGATTTAGACAACCTAAAACTGTCATTACACAATTTAGTTTAGTATAAAATAAGGGGCGTCACCACTAAGATGATGGGCCTCAGTTCAATAGCGAAAGAAATCTCAGATATTTCACAGCTATCATGATAGTATTAAGTTATTTTCAAACAAACATATTAGATGAGGCATGCCAGTTTAGAGGCAAGGTCAAATTGTTACAAGTGCTACAGGATTTACTGTTATAATTCACTCATTTAGGTTGATATTGTCATAAGGGAGACTGGTTATAAAAACAGGAGGATAAATTTTCTCATACAAGAATATGAATGTTAGTAGACTTGAATATTCGCTATATGGATTGGCGCGCTTTATTGAGATAGCGTTGCGACAAACGACGTGTGGTCGAGTATGAATGCAAGTAAAGTTCACTCGTTGAACGACAGTACTGATCACTTACTGTTTGTCGTATGTCCTAGTACTTTAATTCTAGGTGCGAAGTGGGGGAAGTCTAAATGAAGTGAAGCTTTCATGACCGTCTAACATGTTAACGTTCAAAATCTATGTCCATTAATGTTTAAGCCATGAATAGCCGACATCTTTGTTCGGTAGCCAATAATCGATTTCATCCTTTCTCCTATGTAGGGATTGTATGCCAGATAGATCTAATGTGTTGGTCGTATTGTAGTCGTTACTCGTCAGTCTAAGAAGTGAAGAACAGGAAAACTTAACAGACCACTGTTGTTGCCACTCTATGTAGATCCAGTTCACCATTTGGGAGAAAATCATTGCTATTATCGCTGTTACCATGACCGATTTTTACACAGCAACCCTAGCCCTACAGAAGTCCAAGTCAAAGTTTTTTAATATGATGGTGGATTACACTATGTCGAGGTGAATCTTATTCATAAAGTCATAGGATTAATTTTTATTTAAAGAATATTTATGGTTTAGGAAATCTATGAGACCCATCAAAATACAAATCTCTTGTACTTCTATGAACAGAGGCCATCAGTTTATTAGTTTGCTCATCTTGTACAAAAAATAAAAAAGGAAACAAATTCTGTGCTTTCCTGGAAACTGCTGTGATAGCCAAGATTATACTGACTCGTCTCTGAGTAATGTTAGAAGTAAAGAGATGCGTTTTCATCTAAACGATTATAAAACAATAGCTTGATGGTGTTTGTGGTACTATTCAAGCACAACACATAGATATAAAATATATAACATACTTCAGTGGCCCCAGATTTACAATACACAAGCATGAGAGTTGAAAAAAAAACGTACACACGAACATCTACTATATATCGAGTAAGTTGAATAAGGACTCAATACTGGTTGTTTGTTGAAGAAAAGAACTGTTCTTTACCAACAAAGAATATTCTATTTACAAGCGACCGAACAAGTCAATCAGTTACAAGAATTCAATCAATAAAACACAGTTTTATGAACCCCAAGTCCTTGGGACCAAATGGTCTAAAAAATAAGGTATGGTTAAACACACACTAACAACAGTGCAATGAAAGCACAAACTATAGTCAGCTATAATCTGATGCGAACCAAGAATAAACTTTACAACAGTGAATGAAGAGGTTAAGGTGAGATTTATAAGCTGGTGTTTTTCAGGTAAACAATGTATGTATCAGAAGGGGTTTGTGGAGATTTTTAGAAATTTTCACAGATTGAAATCATGAGTCAGTTGAAGCTAGACCACCATTGAAAACCTGGAAGCACTGAACGGCCGTTTCGTCCTAGTATGGGACACATCAGCAGTGCGCATCCACGATCCCGCAACACGCGGGACTCGAACCCAGGACCTACTGGCTTCGCGCGCGAGCACTTAACCATTAGACCACTGAGCCGGCATCCAACGGCGTTAATGTCTAACTTCAACCAATCCACGAAGTTGCGCCACCATATACCATTGTCTTCAGTGAGCTGATATCTCACAACAGACCTGGTTGTACTCCACGCCCCGCGTGTTGCGTGATCGTGGATGCACACTGCTGATGTGTCCCATACTAGGACGAAACGGCCGTCCAGTGCTTCCAGGTTTTCAATGGTGGTCTAGCTTCAACTGACTCATGATTTCAATCTGTGAAAAAATGTATGTATTGTGAAAAGATTTTAGGGATTTAATGTCATTTGAATAGCATGATTGTATTTAAGCAACAAATCACGTGTCTAGCTGGTGGTATTTACGGCACTATTTGTCTAGAATCACTTAGGAAGATTCATCTGAACCAACGATATAGGTTTACGATTGATTGATCAATGGGTGAAGATTATTGCAATGTATGTCAGATTCTTCTTAGTGCGGATCGAATCCTTTCGACCAAATCGCGATGTGGCCACTAGTCTAGGTGACTCGACACTGCATGTACAGTGCTGAGATTTGATGGTGGTTGGAGGTAGTCAATAGGAAACCCTGGACACGAGTTTCGTGCTACTTAGCACTCGTCGGCAAAGCGTTCCCGTAGTCTTGGGCAAACCCTGTAGGCAACACATCGGATTTCAGGATATTCTATGTTAACCTCTCAATAGACCAACTAAATTTTCAAAGGTTTTCCCTTGTTTGGGAGTGCTAACACGATATTCATCATCGAGTTTCTTATGTTGTCTGTAGGAATATTTTTGTACTTTCGTTAATTTTATAATGCCTGAGTTTGATGTTGTGGTACTTATGTATGCTGAAAAACTAGCGTTATCAAGGGTTTTGTTATTGAGCCTCATGACTTAACAAGATCACACATCGTGTGTATTTCCGACAGCAAACCGTTGCACCATGCTAAATCAGGAAAATGTTTTCTCAATTGATTTTTTATGTCATTCTATAGTGATCTTAGATATTTTATTTCTTGGGCCATGCTCTATTTTGTTTACGGATTGAGCCTAAGCTCAGAAATTACTAGTCACTGTGTACGGATGTTTGTAATTATTAGCTCAGTTTGTCCTAAGCTTTTTGTTTTAGAGGCTTTCCCGTCCTGGGATATTACAGCTATGAAGACGGTCAATCCTAGAGCCCGACTTGAAAATTTTTTGGTCGAGATATCCTTGTACCCTTCCACACGTAGAAGATCATGCAAAAGTGAATCACTAAGTAGGAAGGAGCAGTGTTATAATGCAAGTATTGATGGCAGTGGATATACTCCACTTTCTAACAACACGATCTTTAAATCTGAATGCACACTAGCTTAGGAGACTTAGACTAAAGTTCAAATGATAGATGATAACTGATGAAAGTCGATAAGAGCCAGCACAATCATAACATTGAGGCTTCCTGGTTCGACGGTGAAGAAATGGTTGCCTTGTCTACTTCTTTCATATTTATATCTCATAAATTATTCCGTAATACCCTCGATTGCTTCGTACGGTGAGTCGGGAATAGGAGTGATGTGACTACATGGAAGCATCGTGTAGACTGCACAGTTATGCTGCAGCCAGCCAACTAAAGTATAATGAATCCATCAGTCTACCAGCATAAATATGTTTATTACAAAATCTAATGGTTTTACAAAATTAATCAAGAAGACCAGGGGTTAATTTTGATGGCAATTAATATTCTTTACCAACGTTATAATTTAGAGGTTTTTTTCGGATTTGTCTAGGCAATGATAGTTGTGCAGTCTTAGGCCAGCCACAGATCCTAGTTTGTGTGACGTTAAGTGACTAAATATAAGCTTCAAGTCTTTAATACTTATCTGTGTTTCTCAGTGATAAGTTGCAGGCTTTGTTATCGACATTGTTTGTTCAGTCCATTCTGCATTATTAGGAAAATCATTACCAAGCTACTTCTAGTCATCAACGCACAAGCATGGCTTACCTCCGAGGAACATCCTGCATAAAATGTCAATGTATATCATGGAAAGCGGTGGACTCGATAAACCCCACTGCGTAACATAACTGATCATTATGCAAGATAAAAACGTCACAGCATTTATTTAAGCTATACCAAGTCTCTTTTTCGAAAAAAATTTTGATCGACCTAGAATGGGTTACTAACTCTGTAGGTAACAATTTATCGATTAATAGATTGTGTGGCAATTTGCCAAAGTATAGAACAACAGTTAACTTGCCTTTGTTTTTAATGATCTAGTTGGAGAAATTCATGTAGTATTTGGTTAAACACCTTGTTTTGAGTGGGTCATATTCTGAATTACTGAGCAAGGTTCTACTAAACAGGTGGTCGGGTAACTAATAATTTATGAAGTTGCTGACCAATTACGCGAAAACAGTGAGGGTGATTCCGATTCCTCTATAGTTCTGAATAAGGCTTTTGGGTTCAGCTTTGTGTTTAGAAGCTATAAAGTGAGGAACCACTGCAGTTCCCATGACGCGAATTAAGAACATAAATGACTGATACAAGAGGGGGTTTGTACACTCAAACACGACAAACTTAGTCAAAAATATGCACATCTGTACACTGAATTCCACAAAAATTAAGCTATTAATTAGAAACTATAACGAAACCGCATGCTGCGTGTCATCCTGAGAAATGTTGAAGTCAACTTAAGCAAACAATTATATATTGAATGAACATAACATTGGAATAAATCAATGTTATACTGAATATGTTATCATACTGGGTAGTCGCCGTACTTACATATCAGCTCATCTTACCTCTCTTAGTGGAGAAAAGGCTGTTCACCAACATTCGCCATCCAATCCTGTCTTGGTCAATCCTCTCCATTTGCTAATCGTCTTTTTCACGTCTGCTTCCAATTCTCGGCGCAGTGTATTCTTTGGCCTTCCTCCTTTCAGTTTCCTTTCACAATTCAGAGTTAGCGCTCGCCTCGTGATGCAATTTGGTGGTTTCCGTAATGTATGTCCTACCCATTTCAAACATCTTTTCCTAATTTCCTGTTCGACTCGAAGCTGATTTGTCCTCTCTCACAGTAGACCAACAGACACTGAGTATCTTGGGTATAGAAAACTATTTATAAATACTTGTAGCTTCTTGAGGATTGTTGTAGTAGTTCTCCGCGTTTCAGCTCAA
The DNA here is from genome assembly GCA_944470405.2 of Schistosoma mattheei. Taxonomy (NCBI): domain Eukaryota; kingdom Metazoa; phylum Platyhelminthes; class Trematoda; order Strigeidida; family Schistosomatidae; genus Schistosoma; species Schistosoma mattheei. Next base: position 35,777,682 of record OX103943.1, on the reverse strand, counting down.
TACAATAGGACTATCTTGACGTCCGTATTGAAAATTCTGACTTTGATATCGGCTGACAGTTGTTTTGAGTTCTATGTGTTCTTGAACTGTGGGTATGCAGCCCATGCTTTGGGGATACTCGCCTTTACGTCAGCATCCGATTCTACACGTTCACCAATGATGCTGTCCAGGTACGTGAAAGATTCCACCTGATCCAGGGCTTCTCCACCAAATGAGATTGTGTTGATGTTCCCTGTGTTGTGCTTGAGGTTCTTGTTTTTACACTCGTGTATGTTGAGGCCTACTGATACGGAGGCTGTTGCTTCACTAGTTGTCTTCATCTGCATTTGCTCGCCTGCATGGAAGAAAAGAACCAGGTCGTCTGCGAAATCCGAGTCGTCTCGTTGATTCCAGGCTGTCCATTATAGTCCGTGCTTCCCTCCAGACGTCGAGGTTTTCATAATCCAGTCAACCAATGGAAGAAAGAAAAAGGTGGATGGTTGGTCAATTACATTGATAAATTTCTACTATTAACAGGCCTTACGTTTCACGCAATCAATTGAGTACCTTTAATAAAACAAAAGGGCACTATTGCCAGCTTATTTCCCTATAAGTTACACATGAATAACCCTCACAGTCATTTTAGTTGGACCTTCCTTTCCTGAGTTCTAGACACTACCATCACGTTCTATTTTCAACCTTATTTGATTCAACTACAAAAAAATACTTCGGTTCTCCTATTTTCTTGATTTACAGTATCCTACGTGGTTGTAGTCAACGTGCACTCATCTGCCGTGTGACTAAATAAGCGCCTGACAGCTTAAAGCTATATTGTTCGTTTATCACAATGCTTCCGAGCTGTACATTTTATAACGAGCTTCCCTCCGGATATCGAGGTCTTCATAATCCATTCAACCACCATAAGAAAGAGAAAGATGGAGAGTAAGTAGCCCTGTCTGTTTCAGATCCTCACTTGAGATGCGTCTGTCAGCTGTCTTCCATGCACAATTGTGCACCGTGGTCCGTCATAGAAATTCCGGCTGATGTTGACGATCTTCTCGGGTACTCCAAAATGTCGAAGAAGTCTCCATATAATTTTACCATTCACACTGTCAAGTACGTTTTCATAATCAATGAAGTTTATTTAAATTAAAGTGTTCCACTCAATTGACTGTTCAAAGATGATCCTTACTGTCGCGATTCGGTATGTGAACGACCGACCGTCACGGAGTCCAGCCAGTCGAACTCAATATTCGGTGTCTACTGAATTTTTCATCTCGTTGGGCAGCACTCTTTTGAAATCCCTTCCTGGTACTGAGAGTAGTGTGATGTCTCTCTAGTTTCCTAATTTCACCCGCAAGTTGATTAAATATCATTCTTTTCAGTTTTTCGGCATTTATTTTTCCTCCCAAATCTTCCTGAAAAGAACTGAGTCTTTCATCTGGTTGAGCAACATTGTTGGAGACTCTTCCTGGTGCTGATAGTTAATTGATGCCTTTGTGGTTCCCATATTTGCTCAGACCTTCTTACTTCAGTACCTTGATGAATTACATGGAATGTTCGATTCGAACAGGTTGTAACACCAGTATAAGTGAATGTCTTCAGTAGTAATCTAAACTTTATCTAGAGAACATTACCTAAAAATTTAAAAGAACGAGAGACCCACTATTTTTACAACTGCAGACTTTTTATTTAGTACTTTATGTTTGTTTTAGTGTTTACAAGGTTGGATACCACTGATACCAAACGACCGCACAAATTGAAAAATGGAAGCAAGTTATGTTTACTCTAAAAAACGCTCCGAATTCGGGAGGCAGTGCAATTTAAGCGACAAAAATGCTGAAGTCCTGATAGAAATATTACCGGATGCAGAGTTGTCTCAAAAGTTTATCGAAATGAATCCTGTAGATAAAGGTGTTCAGTGCTCACAAGAAATGTCTGAACACGAAGCCAATACCGAAAGGTACAGATCAGAAACACACGGAATGAATCACACGGAGGGTGGCTGGCCGAAAGATGTCAATCCGCAGGAACCTGATCAGGTTATTAGATATCGCGCGCTATTTAAAAAGGACAGTGGTATTTTTCCTCGCTGAGTAAATTTCATTGTTTTGATCGTTTATTACGTATCAAGACTACTGTTTTTCACTTTAATTGAATTTATTTCAGTTAAAGTATTCGACTAAAGTATCGTTTTTACTGTTTTGTCGTTGGTACTCTTGAGTACCTCTTTTTCAACTGTATCTGTTAGTACTTTTGGTCCTAGCAATCTACAGCTCTTCACTTTTTTGGTCATTGATTATTTTTTTGTTTCTGGGTATCATCGCATATTGAAAAAACCCCTCCTAAATGACCGGACAGTGTAAAAAAAGCAGTTGCCAACGTCCGGGTTGTCGTTATCCTGTTGAAAGCGGCATGCAGTGCGACGAGTGCAAAGGCTGGTACCACGAAGTTTGCACGAACTTAACGCCTGCTGCTTTCAAACGGTTCAGTAAGAAGGGTTGTGTGTGGCTTTGTCAACAGTGCTGCTCGGATGCAAACAGCTTGTTAACCGAGGCCATCTCACTGGTTGATGCTGCAAAGAAGTGTTTCAACAAGCATAGTCGGAACGCGTCAAACAGCACTCGATCTGTTGACACGCAAATCAATGTGAAGGAAACTAAGGTGAGTCCGGTGATAGATGACTCACGCCCGTCAAAGAAGGAAAAGCAGTCTCCAAAGGGGCCTGCCTTAAAAAAAGCTCAAGAAAAGTAGGGTCTTCTGTTCCCCGTCTCCCAGATGGGATCCAACAGGAAACACCTAGAAGCCGCAATCGCAAGGCTCGATCGGTTTCAAACGGTAAACATAACACGACCTCTCAGGTCGTCGACAACCCCCCAAAACCCAACACTAGGTTTGACGCAACTGCTATTGCTTCTACCAGCAGCGTTGACGAATGGGTAAAGGTTGTAAGGAAGAAAAGTATTGATATAAAAGGGAAACCTGCCCCCGTAAAAGTGGTTGAAAAATCGAAAGCTGATCATAGCGACAGATCAGCTATTTTTCATAGAATTAAGGAGAGCGATAGCTCTGAACCTAAAGCTCGTTTTGAGCATGACATTGTACTGATTAGGCAGCTGCTTAATCAACTCATGCCTCAAAATATGACTGGGGTCACCTTGCTAAAGGTGTATAGACTAGGGAGTCTAACGGACTCGAAACCAAATCATTCCAGACTGCTTAAAGTAGTATTCGGCTCTTCAAACGAACGTGACCTAATTTTACAAAATGGACACAAATTAAAGGGTTCAGGAGTCTTTATCCGAAAGGACCTACCGTTGGCAGACCGTGTTAAAAGACGGGAAGCCGAGAAAGAACTACAACATAGGTTAGACGCTGGCGAAAAGGACCTGAAAATTGTAAATTTTCGGGTTGTAAGACTTCGACAGAGAATGATGCCGAAGCCACTCTGGGTGAAGCACGAAGGCACTTAAACAGGCTTCGGATCTGTTACACCAATGCACGAAGCTTACTTAATAAGCGATCGGAACTAGGTGTACAGATTGACTCTATAAAGCCAGATATAATCGCAGTAACAGAAACCTGGCTGACACAGGCTATAGATAGTATAGAACTTGATTTCGAGGGCTTTACGTTAGTAAGGGCCGACAGAACACAAAAGCGCAAAGGAGGGGGAGTAGCTCTATTCATTAGGAATGCTATCCCATTTACCATTATCGATAGTGTATCCCATGAGAGTGGGACGTGTGAATTAGTTAGTCTTCGCTTAAAATGCAAGGGACAAGAGCTGCTGATTGGTTTGGTCTATCGCAGTCCAAGCTGTGAGGCAAATGAGATCCTGTTAAGCAGTCTCAATACTTGGTCCCAAAGTGGTCGATGTCTAATCCTAGGGGACTTTAATGCACCTATGGTAGACTGGGAAAATCTGCGAACTGAATCGTCAGAAAATTCCTTCGAGCAGGAACTAGTTGATGCGGTTATCACATGTGCCCTAGTGCAACATGTGAAAGAAGCGACTAGGTACGACCCGGACACTGAATCATCCTTATTAGATCTTATACTGACTCACTATGAGGATGATGTTGCGAACCTCCACCATATGCCACCCTTAGGTAAAAGTGACCACGCAGTTTTAACTTTCGACTTCCATATAACTGCCAGTCATGAGGACGCGTCAGTCCAGTCCAGACCCAACGTCTGGAAAGCAAACATACCAGACATCATGCACTCAGCATCGTTAATAGATTGGACAATAGACCCAGAGTCCTCCATTGAAACGGCCTGGGACGCATTTCGAAAATCATACTTAAAAGTTACCACACCTCACATCCCTTGGACTATACCAAAGGGGCCGAAAAACTCACCACCATGGTTCAGTAGGGAGGTCCGTATCCTTCTCCGTAAGAAAAGGAAAACGTGGGATAGATTTAGGTTACTGGGGACTGATGAGTCAAAATCTCAGTATCGAAAGGCTCGGAACACTTGTGCCTCGACCCTCCGTAAGTCTAGAAAATTGTACGAAGAAAAACTTGTTAAGGAATCCATAGAATGTCCTAAACGCTTGTATTCCTATATAAACCAAAGGACAAGGAGAAAAGGAAATATTCCTGCTCTATGGGGAGACAGTACTGCTTCATCATTAGTGGAGGACGACTTTGGTAAGGCTCAAGCGTTCTCGAACTACTTTAGCAACGTGTATACCATAGAAGCACCCTTCTCGTCAGCGTATACAGATCTCCCCATACATACACTGGATAGCGTGACCATTAAAGAACTCGATGTCTTTGGTCTGCTAAATAAGCTTGACATAGGTAAATCCACGGGGCCCGATGAATTACATCCTAGGCTACTGAAGGAATTATCTAACTTCGTTGCAAGCCCTTTAAGTACATGCTTTAACCTATCCGTTACGCAGGGTCGCTTACCGAAAGATTGGAAAAACGCCATAGTAAGTCCTGTCTTCAAAACAGGCACGAAACACAAACCTGAGAACTACCGCCCCGTTAGCCTAACTAGTGTGGTTGTTAAAATATTAGAAAAGATTATTCGGAAGGAGCTGTTTAAGTATCTCGATAAAAACCGGATCCTCTCGGAGAAGCAGCATGGCTTCAGAATAGGTTATTCTTGTCTCACTAACTTATTAGTGGCTCGTGAAAGCTGGTGTGCTCTTAAGGACCAAAAGCTACCTGTAGACGTCGCCTTCATTGATTTCAGTAAAGCTTTTGATAAAGTTCCGCACAACCGGCTGTTATATAAGTTAAGACATATCGGGATTGGAGGCAATTTATTGATGTGGATAAAAGACTTCTTAGTTGGGCGTCAACAAAGAGTAAGGGTGAACTCAAAGTTATCTAGCTGGGAAACTGTGCTTAGCGGAGTGCCCCAGGGTACAGTTTTGGGGCCAGTGCTATTCCTCTTGTATGTAAATGACCTTCCTTGTCTCCTATCATCATCGGTCTTGCTATATGCTGACGATGTCAAGATATGGAGAACGATACGATGTAAGAGTGATAGCTTAGAACTTCAAAATGACCTGAAGAAGTTATCTGAATGGTCTCAAACATGGCAGTTGCCGATAAATACTTCCAAGTGTGTTGTGATGCATATCGGTCATCAAGGCACAGATACATACACGATGAATAACACTGAGCTACCTGTCGTCCAGACATATAATGACTTAGGAGTTATCGTTAGTCAAGACTTAAAGACTACTGCACACTGCCGTGCAATAGCCGCCAAAAGTTTTAGAACGTTATGGTCAATACGTAGGGCTTTTAGTCATGTCGACACTAAGACGTTTTTGACTTTGTATACAGTGTTCGTTCGTCCTAAACTTGAGTACTGCATACAGGCGGCTAGCCCCTGCTTAAAAAAAACAGTGAGCTTCTGGAAAAGGTTCAGAGAACGGCGACTAAGCTGGTTCCCGCAATAGCGAAGCTTCCGTATGAATCTCGACTGGCCAAGCTGAACCTTTTCCCGTTGTCATATCGCAGAACTAGAGGCGACTTGATTACAGTCTACAAATTGCTTAGTGATAAATTTGCACCTAACATGCCCTCATTTTTCTTGTCTTCCAAAACAGAGAATTTACGAGGACACTCCAAAAAAGTTCATAAGCCGAGAACAAATTACTTGTCAGCTGACTATCGACTTTCCCATCGAATCATCAACGAGTGGAATTCACTACCTCAGCACGTGGTTGAGGCTCCATCCGTCGACTCTTTCAAAAGAAAGTTGGATCAACTGAGAGACCACCATTGCCAGGACTAACATAGGCCATCGAGCCTCCTGTCCGTCCCAAACTGAGACTGCAAGAAAGTTGAGAAAGAAGACGTCTATATTGCGACAGTTCATAAACTAGGAAACGTATGTTCCTTTTCATAATTATTATCATTACAGATTATGGAACATTGTATTAAACAAAATAATGCCCTAAACATTTACGAGAACTACTTCGATGACGTGTATCTAAATGCTTCGGAAGATTCCCCATCTGCAAAGACTATAAACGTTCTAAAGTGAAACAAGTTCATCTTTATATTTTGATGATTTAGAGACATAAACAATTATAAGCGCAGCGTTGCCTACTTATCCTGGTTTACAGATGGCCCAACGAAATTAGCAGTTGCTTACTGTAACACGGAGTTTCAATCTCAGTCCCTATCGAATGATTCATATATATGGGACTTAAACAACCCCAATAGACCAGAGTTGATACTTAAACCAGCTTCTCCTCTTGTTTGCATAGAATACAACCCTAAAGACTCTCATACGTTAATTGGGGGATGTTACAATGGACAGTTGGGTAAATAATATTTGAATTCGTCACATTCTCAAAACTTAGCTTTCTGGGACAGGCGTAGGGGCTCACTCCCAGTTGAATTATCTCCAGTTGAGCATAGTCATAGAGATCCTGTCTGGAAAACGCTGTGGATACAATCGAAAACGGGTACTGAGTGTTTCTCCACTGGGACCGATGGACAAGTTTTCTGGTGGGATGTTAGAAAGATGTCTGAACCTACAGAATTTCTTTACCTTGACCCTACCAAAAAACAAGACATTTCTTGTGCTCAGGGTGCGTATGCACTGGAGTACGAATCTACAATGCCAACGAAGTTTATGGCTGGAACCGAGCAGGTAAGTTGACCAACCCTATCTTTTATAAAAATGTAACATCCTTATCAGAAACTATTTCTGGTGCAGAAACTTTAGGATCTTGCTTCACAATCCAACTTATTGGTTGCTAGGTAAGATGAATTCGGAATCGTACCGACTTAAGCACATGGTAAACTTTTGCCCGGCCGTTGTTGCTACCTTGACGTGGTGGTCGGGCTTGCCCATCGTGATGAAGCAACCGAGTTATACTGGCTGGAACAATCGTTCCTCAAGGTTCTACAATGACTGACAGGTTGGTTGAAGAGCAGTACGACTAAAAGCAGCAAACCCAAGGTCCGAGGGTGAAGTCGCACTACTAACTGTGAAAAAGTGTGACAGCAGTAAGGGGTTTCTCTCAGACAACCAGCATAGCAATGATACTGCCTTCCCACAATAGAAGGGTGAGGTTAGGAATGGTTGACCCTAAAAATGCACAACTAATCTTATCCCACGGATTTCATTCTCCGGCGGTAAGGTCTCAACAAGTACGGAGCTAACACAGAAATACCCACAAACAAGTCGTATGTGGCCGACCTCAAGCAGTTGTCCCTTCGGCACCGCAGTCACGCTCTCAGATCACTAAGACCAACTCTAGCCCAATTTCCTTTTCAGGTACCTCTGGAAGAACCCTTCTACGGTGTGTGCAACCGGGCAGTGATAACCACTCTCATACCTCTAACAGCACTCAAGACCACTGTATTCATAATCAACCTCCCCTTCCAATTCCTATCATCTCTACTACATCGACGTTCAAACCTAAACTTCCTCCTCGACTGCAACCATGGTTAACGGCTCTAGTGCGCACAATATCGTCTCAGGTCTAGTGAAATCTCGCTCCAAACTACACATTCGAGTCTTCAACGTACGCACCCTAATGTCAAATCGGTCAGCATGCCTCCTTGGCTAAAACCCTAGAATCTTGTACCATCGATGTATGCTGTCTTCGAAACACGCATACAGGATCCTAATGTGATCATTCACTTGATCTCGCCTCTCCAAAACGTAGAGCCAACGAGATACACCCTCAGTTGATCTGGCGACCCGATGGCTAGTTCTCATGGATCGGCAGGTGTAGGCATAGCACTAAGTATGAGGTCAGAACAAGCACTATTAGAGTGAATCCCCGTTAACAGTCGTCTATGTGCTATTCGGCTAAAAGGCTCCGTAAGAACTCGGTAGGATAGGGACACACGTCGTTGTCTTTTCGTAGTTTCTGCCTACGCACCCACTAATTGCAGCCCGGATGAAGTGAAAGATGATTTTTACAGGAAGCTTTATGAATTCCTTCATAAAGCTAAACGCTCAGACATAGTACTCGTAGTAGGTGAATTTAATGCCCAAGTAAGTAGCTTAAACGAAACAGAAACTTATTTAAATGGGTACTTTAGTGTTCCGGCTCAGCGAACAGATAATGGTGATCGTCTTCCTCAACTGTGCTCAGACAATCATTTATTTATAGTGAGCACTAATTTAAGCAGAGACATCAGAGAGAGCACTATTTCAAACATAAGGAGATACATCGTCTAATATGACGGCCCCCTGCACCAAACCAACAATGGACACCAATATACCATATTGCCATTAGTTATAGTTGGAAAGGGTCGATAGAAGATTGTCGTTCGTTCTGAAATACCTGCTAGCACCTCACTGGGCGCAGAAAGGCCACACTAAGAAGACGTATAAGAATTGAATAAAGTGAAGCAAAAACCAAAAGTAGATCCTAAGAACGACTAAAGTCACACTTAGGTAGTTCTGAAATCGAGGATAACCCAGAGTTGAACGTCATCCCACCTGACTGGTCACAATCACTAATTGTCCCAATATATAAGAATGGATCAAAATCATCCTGTGACAACCATAGAATGATTAGTTCGACTAATATAGCATCTAAAATACTAGCCTCAATAATTATCGGACGCCTAATTAAAACTCGTGAACTGAAAACACGAGAAAATCAGGCTGAATTCAGATCTGGCCGTGGCTGCGTCGATCACATATTCAACACTCTTCAGTTTCTAGGATACAAGCATGCTTATCGGCGTTCGACAATGAATTAAAAGCAGCATTTGATTCTGGAGACCGAGAGGTTCTGTGGCAGTGTCTGTCCTTGAAATGTGTACTTCAGAAGTGCATAAACCTTGTGAGAGTTCTTTACTCGAACACTAATAGTTGAGTCAGAGCTTATGACGAACTGTCATGAGATTTTGCAACTTCAAGTGGTGTCTGGCAAGCTGTTCACTATCTCCATTCCTGTTCAATTTCATCGTAGGCCTACCGCTGGGAATAACGTTCACGTCATCTGAATTTTCAGGAATTGGTTTTCTTCCAGGAGGTCCACTTATCGACTTAGAATATGCAGATGACATAGTCCTGTTTGATGAAGACGCTGATAAAATGCAGAGTGTTTTGGTAGCACCGAGCAACAATGCCAGGATGTTTGGGATGCGCTTCTCCCCCTCTAAATACACGTTGTTGCTTCAGAACTTGCCTGCGTCAACACCTGAACTAAGGATAGAGGGTGAAGTAGTCGGAGGTGTCAACAACTTCACTTATCTTGGAAGTCTGATCAGCCGTAGTGGGTTGGTGTCTGGCGAAATCTCAGCACAGATTCGAAAAGCTCGTCTGGCTTTTGCCAACCTACGTCACCTATGGTGAAGGCGAGATATCCGTCTATCAATTAATGGACTAGTATACTGCGCGACAGTTCGTTCTGTTCTACTTTACGGCTGCGAAACGTGGCCATTAATAGTAGAAGATGCTCGTAAGCTTCTAGTATTTGACCACAGATGCCTCAGAAATATTGCCCGCATCTTTTGTGATCGTCAGATAAGTAATAGTGAGGTTGGACGCAGGGCACTAGGGAATTATGGTGAATCAGTCGTTGTGATTGTAAATCCTCATCGACTGAGATGTTAAGGCAACGTGTTATGCATGCCCAACCACCAACTTTCACTGTGTGCAATGCTGACTAGTGTTGGATACGGATGGAAGAAAGTTAAGTTTGGCCAAATCAAAACGTGGCATTAGTCCCTGAAGTCACTAACGTCTAGTCTGAGCCATACTCATAGTGATACAGAGTCTGTGTAATGTTTTTGGTGTATAACATTCAGTCGCGGAGCACATAGTCGATGAAGAGCTGCTGAAATAACTTTTACTTCCAGCATTTGATGAATTGTTCACTGGTGTAGTGTCCACATTATTTTCATATGATACATTTCGCTTTGATTTTTTGTTTTAGAGTTTTTTCATTATCCATAACGTTTTCACAATTATGAACATCTTTCTCACTGTGTGGATTATTTCGTTGTCCCACATTATTGGGTAACTGCTGTTTCATAATGCCTTCATCAATTCTGTTGGTCATTAATAGGTTTTTACTTTCATGTTTAAAACCTAGTGATTTTGGTACGTTTTGTTGATGTTTACCTGACGTAATTTCAAAGTCGTTTTTAGATTTTTCCGTTAATCCATATTATTTTCCCTTGATATTTCGGCTTCATAAATAATTCCACAAGTATGTAATTTTTCTGCGGACATCGGATTTTCTAAGTGACTACTACCAGTGTTCGTTTTAGTGAATTGAAAAGTAGATTTCATCTTCAATAAGTGCGATACATAATTACAACAAATCTTGTAGTCATCTTTTGTTCAATATTTATAGACAAATAACCAAAGTCCTCTCTACACTCAAAATAAATAAAACAATTTGAAATTACTTACTTACAATTGTGGTCTAAAGATGCCAGTCAGGTTCATTTATGTCCATCAAGGTTAAATTGTAATGATAACCAATCAGATTAACGTGTTATATTTATTCGATTAATCAACCAAAAATAGAACTGATTAAGTGTTGTGTGCCTACATTTCTAAAAGAAACAAATTAATGTGGATACGAACATTGTAAACTATGTAGAAGGGTTATTTCTTAGTTTGCCAATAATCGTATTGCAATATTACAAGGTAGTTAGTTTTATGTTGTCATCACAGTTAAATATTTTAGAACCAGTTCGTTATTCCAAAACTAACCAAAAATCCGGATAATTAGAATGGCAATTGCTGAACGATTTCTAAATCCTCACGTGTGTCACGTGTTTAGAAAACCCTTATCTAACCACTTTTTCCGTTTTGCAAACATTGCTGATGAATAATATTTTATTATTTTAGTAATGCGAAATATAACTAATCCATAAAACAAATAAAGTCCTGAAACTGTGGATTTAGAGGAATAAACTTTTGCCAGATTACTTACTAGTACTCAATGTGAGTAAGGAAATCCAGTGTTATGGGATATTGTGTTTTACATGAAGTTACTAAATCTGTAAATATCGCCCATTTCATTTGGGTTCCTATATTCTGCACACGAAGTGCGGAACGTTAAAAGGGATCATTGTTATGTCCCGGTGTGGTGTGAGCTACTTATATTGATATGAGTAGGATATAACGTGAGTTAAAAGAACGTGATGTCTGGCAGCAGAAAATGGGAAAGATGAAGAAAGGAAGAGCGAGAACACAATGGAATTTGTAAGAAAACGCGTGAACAATGGAATGGGAGACAATGGATTGGTGTTTGCAACAGAAACAGTCCAGTTTGGTTTGATGCATGAATATTTTTGCAAATTGACAATTTACTATATGATATTCAGACTTTAATGTGATAGTCTGTAATTGTTGTGTTAAATACATTCGATTGTCCCCACTCGTGTTCTGTTCATTACACCGGTACTTCGTAACGTTCATAGAGTTTCTAAATTTTCAAGTATGGAAGATTTGTAAGATCTGAAAATTGGTTGTCCAACAAATATATAGCCTGGAAACACTGGACGGCTGCTTCGTCCCATTGTGGGGCTCCTCAGCAATGCGCGTCCACGATTCGAACCCAGGGCCATCAGCCTCGCGCTCGAGCGCTAGACCACTGAGCCGGCATCCAACGGTGCTAATGTCTAACCTCAACCAATCTACGACATTGCGCGACCATCTTCCATTGTACTGAGGTAGATACTTGTTTCTATAAGACACAGATTAGCTCCACTGGTCGCCGCTTCTAACTAGAAGTCCGAGAACTCCTTCACGAAGTTAGTCACTAGTGAGAACACGGCGATGATCAGTACAGGGTCGTGTAGCTTATCAAGTTTTTTGATTGAGATCATGAACCGATTGTTGCTAAACCACCATTGAAAACCTGGAAGCACTGGACGAATTTATTATCAAGCTGTACATTCGTTTATTTCGGCTGTTTATTCTTCCTCATAATATTTGGGATTGTTATTGATCAGTCTCTTTTTGGCATATTTGTATCCTTTGATGATTACCTAGATACTACCAGTAATTCACGAGCATTATAAAGAAACTGATCGATTGCAATCATGAACATCAATAAAGTGGTTGAACACAACCAATACAGACGAATTAAACTTCACCCCGTTACACAAGCTATTGGATATCTGGACAAGTGATTAAGTGGATAAAGCAATGGCGTTTGAAGCGAACGAGTGAACATGAACTCTCGGATGCAGGTACATCCAGCTGACAGTTCTCAAATACATTATCACCGTTGGATGCCGGCTCAGTGGTCTTGTAGGTCAGGCTTTCAAGCGCGAGACTGAAGACCCTGGGTTCGAATCCCGCAAGCGCGATCGTAGGTGCGCACTGCTGAGGAGTCCCACAATGGGACGAAATAGCCGTCCAGTGCTTCCAGGTTTTCAATGGTGGTCTATCATCAATCGGTTCATGATCTCAATCAATAACTGAATAATCTCCACAACCCCATGCTGAAAATATTTATTCTTCCAAAGAACTATCGTGAAAGGGTAAATCAAGTAATAATGAACTATTTTCTACGTTGAAGTATGGTGTCAAAAGTATTGCTACTATTATACTCGGGAAATTCTGGTGAGTGTTTAAAATAATCAAAACACTCTGATTTTTGATCGTATGCTTTGGAAATTTTCAAATGCTGTTGGATGGGAACTGGAACCATTTATCTAAATAAATATTACTTTTAACAGTCACTTATTTGAAGATAGACACAGTTTATGATGTGCTACGAACATAAGTTCGAATTTAACTCGTACCACCGACACTGCTGATTTAAGCATGTACCAGGTATGAAATTTCGGAAACTACGTTGGTAAATAATAAAAAAACAATGATTTATACAAGTAAACTATGATCACATTGACGCTGCATGAAGGAAAATTGTCAGCAATTTTGCTTGGTAAATGTTTATTTCTAAGGTTTTTTTGTATTTTCAACTCGATTGAGAATATTGAGTCCTTAGATAAATATGTTTAACGGTTTGGAATTTACAACTCAGAACACCAAGTCTTAGCTAAATATCAAACCTTTTAATACGGGGAAATGTTTCCAGTTGCTAAATAGGCGTGTGCTATAAACTGAAATTGAGTAAACACTCTCAATTAGGTACCTTCATAACTAACTCATTGAAATATATATTTGGTGATATCCCATTGATGAAGGTGATACACTGATATGTAGAACCCAGATATAGAAAACGGATATCTGTTCAAGATAAATCTGGAGCAAGAACGCTCCAAGTATTATAAATGCATCCCAAATGTAGTACAGGAGTATTAGGTTAAACAAGAGTAGTTAGTTAAAAACTTTCAACTGTGGGGCTTATTAGTAAAAGCCTCACAGAACACAAAGGACATAATATGAATCATATACTGTATCAATAACTGATCAGCAGTCAAAGCAAATGAAACAAGACAAAGCAAGTAACTAAAACAAGGTAAAAGTTCAGTCATAACACACAAGACCAAATGACCTTGACTAAATTCGCTTCGTATTTTTGACCATGGACATCTAAAATACTATAAAAATGCTATATTTTCTGTACTAAAACGAATCTTTGGAGTAAAGTGCTTCTCACATATTTTGCGTCCTTTTCTCTTGTGCTCAGGTCGCTGTGTAGTTCTACCTTGGGAGTTACGAGAGTAGCTTGAGAACCGAATATAACATTCAGTTAGCAAGACTTATCAGTGGCGATGGGAAAACTACAATGAATGTTTCTTTGGAGCAGCTAGAAGGTTATATGGAGCGTCAAGAGAAGAGGTTTGAACAGTCCCAAATCAGAATCATGGAAGCCCTGTTGCAGAAAGTGTTTCTGTCCCAGCAAAACCCTGCTTCTGGGGAATCACAAGTATCTCATACTGAATCAGTCATTAATGCCACCCATGAATTTAATTTTGATGGTGTAGCAGGTGTAACGTTTGGTTCTTGGTTTGGGAAGTATGAAGATTTGTTCTCTATTCATCTTAGCAAACTTGAGGACGCCTCAAAAGTCAGAATACTTCTAAGAAAACTTGAGACGACGGAACATGAACGTTATAGTAAGTTCATTCTCCCGAAGAACCCACGAGACTTTAGTTTTGATGAAACAACTGAAACCCTGTCTCAAATCTTTGGAGAAAAGTTGTAGAATTATGGTCTACTATAATATAAGTACTGCGCTAATAATAGACCTTATCCTAAAATTGCAGATTTGTCATGATATAACTGCCCAATCTATAAGATCTTACGTGGAAGTCACATCATCGTCTGCACCAACTCACTGTATCGTAACAATCACCAATACATGATGGAGAACAAGGTAAGGCTAAAGAAAGAACAATATATCTAATATAAATAAAAGATACAAGGTAACATTCAGAGGGACCACGCTTGCAAGGTCGAGTCATGCCATCCGATCAACTCTAATTCATTCAACTCTTTTTTCCCGCCTTTTGCATCGTTAGGTATTTCTCCGCGTTAAATAGTGAATATCTATTTTCCGAGTTGTCTCGTGTTCAGCTTTGAGGATTGTGTGGTTATGGTCTAATGCCACTTACGGTCATCTCTATTTAATATCCGTTACCAATGCTTGAAGACAACGAACGAACCAGATGACTGAGTGAAACATGCAGGAGTTGTGAACCGAGAGTATGAGAGGTTCAGATTGTCTTCCATGACTGAAGACCAGTTTCAATGCCTAGCATTTGTATGTAGCCTGCGTTCACCCGAAGATGCTGACATCCGAACAAGAATCCTAAGCAAGCTCGAACACTGTCCCAAAATGACCCTGCAGGAAGTAGCTACCGGATGCCAAAGATCAGTGACTTTAAAGCATGATACCTGGATGGTAGACAACGGTAACCCGTTCCCTTACGTTAATGCAATCGATAGAAAAGTCTCACAGAACGATCGTAATGACAGCGACAAACCATCATCCCCATGCTGGTTATGTGGTGGTTAGCATTTTAAAAGGTTTTATCATTTTAAAACTCATCGCTGTACTGTGTTCTATAAATGGGCACAAAGAAAGTCGTTGCAGGACACGACGACGCCGTCAACTGGAAGTGTGTTATAAAAGAGGCAAGTTATTCGAGCATCATATCGGAGCTTCGTGATTCCGTTACTCAGCTTGGCTGCTGTTCTCCGAGCCACCTTCAAATTATCACTGCCTTTTTAAACATAGACTAGTCGCTTACATCCAGCACTGATGTTTAGGGGGCACGATTACTGTATACAAAGTGACAAAAGGTCTAGCGCCAACATTGCTAAGGACCGTACGCATTGTCCGTAAATTTCTAAAACGTTTGGTGGCTATTGCACTGTAGTGTGTAGTAGTCTTTAAGTCTTGGCTAACGATGACTCCAAAGTCACTGTGTATCTGGACAACAGGTAGCTCAGTGTTATTAATCGTGTATGTACCTGTATCTTGATGACCGATATTCATCACAATACAGTTAGAAGTATTGATCGGCAACTGCCAGGTTTAAGACCATTCAGATAATTTCTCCACGTCATTTTGGAGTTCTCAGCTATCACTCCTACTTCGTATCGCTCTGCATATCTTGACATCGTCAGCATATCGTAAGACCGATGATTATAGCAGACGAGAAGGATCATTCGCACACAGAAGTAATAACACTGGCCCCCAAAATGTATCCTGAGGCACTTCGCTAAGCACAGTTTCCCAGCTAGACAACTTGGAGTTCACCTGTACTCTTTATTTGCGCCCATCTAGGAAGTCTTTTGTCCACATGAAAAGATTGTTTTCAACCACGACATTTCTTAACTTATACAACATCCGGATGTGCGGCACTTTGTCAAAGGCTTTGATGAAGTCAAATTTCGCGTTTTTTTCACCGAGTAGTTTTTTCCAAAATTTCAGCAACCACTCTAATTAGCCTAACGGGTCAGTAGTTCTCAGGTTTATGTTTTGAAGACAGGATATTCTATGGCGTTCTTTCAGTCTTTTGGTAAACAACCCTGGGTTGCGGATAAATTAAAAGATATATTTAAGGGGTTCGCAACGAAATTGGCTAGTCCCTTTAGTAATGCATTTATTCAGGTCCCACAGATTTGCCTAAATCAGGCTTATTTAGCAGACCAAAGACATTGAGCTCTTCAACGGTCGCATTTTTCAGTGTGTGTGCGATTTGTATGAACTGACTTGAGAGGTGTCTCTACGGTATAAAAATTGCTAAAGTAGTTTGAGAATACTTGCGCTTCACCATGGCCGTCCTCCACTAATGATGAAGCACTACTGTTTCCTCATAGTTCCGGAATATTTCTTCTTCTTTAAGTCCTTTGATTTGTATATGAATACAATCGTTTAAGATATTCTGTAGATCCCTTAAGAGCTCTCTCTTTGTACAATCTTCTAGACTTACGGAGGGTCGAGGCACGAGTATTTCGAGCCTCTCGATATTGAGATTTTGTCACGTCAGTCCCCAGTAACTTAAATCTTCCCCGGATTCTTCTCCGCTCCCGGAGAAGGGTGCGGATCTCCCTACTGAACCATGGTGGAAAGTTTCTCGGCCCCGAGGGATGTGGGGTGCACTAACCTTTAAGCACAAACTTCATAATACATCACAAGCTGTGTTAATTGGGGCTCTGGCTTTATTGTCTAATCTACTGACGATGCTAAGTGTATAACATCTATATTTGCTTTCCAGACGTTAAGTCTGAGTTTGGCTGACGCGTGCTCGATTTTGACGACCATATGGAAGTCAAAGATTAGAGTATCCTAGGATTAAAAAACGAGCACTTTGTGAATAAGTGCTTGGACTGCCTAGCAAAACCTCATTCACCTCACATCCTGGACTGCTTTAGATCAAGCCAATCAGCAGGTCTCGTCCTTTGTATTTCAAGAAGCAACTAACTAATTCGCATGTCCCGCCCTCATGGGAAATACTGTCTACAATAATAAATGGGATAGTATTCACAATGTATAGAGCTACCCCTTCTCCTTTACGCTTATTGATTCTGTCGGCTCTTACTAACGTGAGACCTTCAAAATCAAGTTCCCATCTGTCTAAAGGCTGTCTCAGCCAAGTTTTTTCGAGGCTCAATGTCAGGCTGAAAACGACTTTTAGGTTCTAAGCTTCCACTCTCCTTGATCCTTTGAAATAAAACTGACCTGTCACTGTTATCAGTCTTCAATTTCTCGCCTACGTTTTTTGTTGGGGGGGGGTGGCCTTTCTTTAATAGCGTTATGTCGTTTCTTTTTCTCGACCTCTATCCAATCATCAGCTTTCGTTGCAGCAGCAACCACAGTCATGTCATAAACACTGTGGGATTCCGCGTGATTATCGACGACTTGAGACGCAAGGTTGACTTTGCTGCCAGAAACCGATCTAATTTCGTGGTTGGTTTTCTAAAGAGTTGTCTACTGGCCGTAATTTAAAGGAGAGGGAACAGGGAGGACTTCCTTTCTTGAGTCTTTATTTAGGATAAACGTCTCTAAAGTCGATCTTTCCTTATTTGACTAATTTAAGTCAATTATTAATGAGCTTATTTGAAGTGACATTACATCAGTTTGTATATCGACAGAGCGAGTACTGTTCGATGAGTCTCGACCTTGTTTGCTAATACACTTTTTGGCAACATTTAACATTGAAATGGTCTCGGTTGGCAGGTTTTCTGCGTCCGAGCAGCGCTGCTGACAAAACAACACGGAATCACTTTTACTAAATCATTTGAAGGCCGCAGGCCTTATATATGTGCAAATTTCGTAGTACCATTCTTTGTATTTGTCTCACTGTATGTCGCTTCCAACGGGACATCGACAACCTAGGCGTTTACAACTGCTTTTCTTGCACTGTCCAGCCACCAACCAGGTTTTCGAAAGGAAACTAATTACAGTGTTACCCAGAGACAAAATAAATTGATGAGCAAAGGTGGAAAACTGTAAATTATTAGAACCAAAAGTGCTAAAAAACACGATAGAACACAATAAGACTTACCTTTAACTCTTCAAAGTGTAAAGTAGTTCATCTGAGACATTTCGCAGACTACATTTACAACTCAAGAAACTCCTCTCTAGTAGTATCCCGAGTCGAAAAAAAATAGGAGTCCTGGTGCCCTACGATTTGAAGTCTTACGCTAACCGTGACAAAAATGCCTTTCGATTAAACCTTGCACTGGTAACATTGAAGCGCATTTTTGGCCAGTATGACGGAAGAAGCTACCACATAATCGTCAACAGTTTTATTCGTCCTCATTTAGAGTACGGAAACATAGTATTTCCTCCTTCACTTCAAAAGGATAAACACACTATGGAGCCTATCCAACTGCGAGCCACGAAATCAGTTCGAGGACTCAAAGTCAAACCTTATGAAGAGCGCCTTCAATCACTTAACCTTTACCCGTTTGAGTATAGGCATCTTAGAGGTGACCTGATGGCTTACAGTATCGTTAACACCTACTTAAGCTTAGCCCTAATACAAACCCAAGGGGTAACATTCAGAAATTGGGGATAAAACATAGCAGAACGAGCTGTAGACACAACTTCTACTTCTTAAGAGTTGTCAAGTGCTAAATTCGCTGCCGACTGAACTATTCCAAGCGACTTCCCGAGAGCCCTTTAAGAGGAAACTTGACCTATCCTTAAGAACTCAGGATAAAATCTTGTTATGAGTTACCAATTTCTTTTTTTTCTAATCTATTATAGTTATTATCCCTAGGTTTCTGCCTGGAGATATTGGTGATCCACTGCTACTAGACACGAAAGCCCGTTAAGCGAAATCTTCTATTCCGTCTACAACCATTTGAAACACTTGAACAAAATGCTCCAGAGTATCGACGATAAACCTCCAAGGAAGCAAAAAGGTACCCCTAGAAAATACGTTAACTGAAACTAATTCAATTTAAGTGAAAAAAGTAGTACTGATACGTAATAAACGATCAAAATAATAGAATTTACTCAGCGAGGAAAAATACAACTATCCTTTTTAAATAGCGCTGCTCAAAAGATAACTAAATCCTTGTCCTGAAGCTTCAGAGATCGATTGCTACTAGATACCTCAGTGCCTTAAGTGGAAGCCTCTTCCATTTCATCCACAACAACTTGAACCATTTGTTTCTGAAAGTGTGACCTAGAAGGACAAGGTCACGGTCTCGTAACACCGATGCTCAGTCGCCTTAGTTGAATGTCTGATCCAGCACTTTGGACACCTCCGGACTCACCGGAGTTTAAGGGGACAGGTGCTATATTTTCTGAAGATTTAGATGCAGACCTGTTGGCCGAAATCGATTGTAAGTATGAATTTGTACATCCGAGCATTTCAGATGATGTGCAACAACCAGTACCGTTTTTAGGGTTATGTTGTGACACAGTAGATCCAATCAAGTTTTTGTCGTATGTTTTGAAGTTTCGGTTTTATCGTTGCCAGACGTTTTGAAACGAAAACAACCGTTGTTCAGTGGGCTGATCCTCAAGAGATTTTATGTTTACTGAGGTTTGACAATCAAAAATAAAAATTGATATTGAATGCAGAAACAAATTAGTCTTGCTCAAGAAATCCACTTCTGAATTCCAGCGGGGTTCTTCAGGTGAGACTTTTTCTACCTAACTCTTTTCTAGTCCTTAGGAACGATGTTTCATTCCTTCTTTTCGCACTATATTCCTCCGTAACGTAAGATTTTCTTATCGTTTATAGCTTTCCAGGGAATCGGAGTTTGAAAAGCGTACAGTTGTACGATTAGTTGGCTGTATCCGTTCAATTTTGGGTTTCCTGGGACCATTTGCGAGTTTGGTGAAAGAAGTATTTTTTTGTTGTTGTTTACCGTCCAAATAGGCAAACAAAAATTTTATTCATGCTCACTTGGAAATATGGTTGACAGTGCTGAAAATCTTCAATTTTCTTTGCAATAAAGCAGGTTATTGTATTTATCTAATCCAACGATTCGTAGAATATGTGGTACTCGTAAATGAGACGCTTGGATTAAAACCACAGAGTTCTTTAAACGCGTGTGGTTACTTTCTGGATATTATGTTGGAAAATTTAATACTTTACTCAGGATTGGTAAATGCCCAGTAATATATTAACAGTGCTTAGACTAACATTCGAAGGTGCTCGTGTGATGCACTCTTATGGGTCGTCATAATCCATTTCGTAGAAAAGGCATGTTTGCTTTCGGTTTCATACTGGATTTTAGTTTTTTATTTTGTGTTTGCGTCTAAATTGAGTGTAATGCACTCATTTTTATCACACTACGTTTTTGAAATGTCTTTGACAATGCCGTCAACTTTATACATCTCACATTTGCTAAAATCTTCACTTTTTGTACTTACATTGATTCTTTTCCGAAACTATGAAAGCCTCCAGCGTATAAATGCTCGGTTAAACTATAGGAAGAAACTAGTTTGATTTCACGTCACTTAATATTGCTAACGTGACTCACCAACGAAACCTTCACTAGTATCTGGATATTCAACTTCAAGTTTCTGCAATTTCGTAGGGTGTGGTACCGTGAAAAGACAACGGAAATTAGTTTACTGATGGTTCGTAATTGTATGTGTATTATTTGATTATGTATGCACTACATATTGTCTCGATACGTCATTATTACTTGAGACTCAGTCTGCTTTAAAGGAACAAACGTTTAAGTTACATCCCATTCATTCATAAATTTGATCTGTTACCCAGCCTGAGTAAAGCACAAAGTCATGTTGGCAAATACACCTGAGAGACACGTTTATTTTAACAGTCACTTTAAACTATTTAGCCTGGTAGATCAAAATGCCAACTTTTGCGGTTGTATAGTTTGCAAGGTATGTGGAAATGGTTGATATTCTGTCAGTGTACTGCGATAGATACTATATATCAATTTTCGCAGTCAGTCAGGAGGAGGAGGTACCTGAAAAGGAAATTTGATTAGAGGTGGTCTTAGTGACCTGAAAGCGTGACCGCAGTGCCCAAGGGACAACTGCTTGAGGTCGGTCACACACGACCTTTTTATGGGTGATTCTTGTGTTAGCTCCGTACTTGTTGAGACCTTACCGCCGGAGACGGATATCCGTGGGATAAGGTGAGGTGTGCATTTTTAGGGTCGACCTTTTCTAACCCCACCCCTCCTTGTGGGAAGGCAGCATCTTTGTCATGCTGGTTGTCTGAAGGAAACAACTTACTGCTGTCACACCTCTGTACAGTCAGCAGTACAACTTCGCCTTCGGACCTTGGGTTTGTTGCTTTCAGTTTCACCGCTCTTCAAATGACCTGTCTGACATGGTAGGACCTTGAGGAACGGTTGTTCCAGCCAGTATAACTCGGTTGCTTCATCACGATAGGTAAGCCCGACCACCACGTCAGGATAGCAAAAACGGTCGGGTCAATTTTCGCAAGTCTAAGTTAGTGTTATATCTATTATTTTCAATGTAAAAAAACGCTCAACAATCAATTTTTTCAACACTTTTCAACCGATTACCCCTCACAATCTAGTCTGAGTTGTGAAATTTTCTAGTTCGTTAATTTATTCGACATGAGGGTAGATCAGTCGCTACTACTCAGATAAATAGTCCTTCATGGTGTCCTATTTGGCTTGAATCTACGGTAGTCTGTAGTCCTAAAGTGTTATGAGACATTGATTAAAGGATTGTAGTGCTAACATCAAGTCAATGGGAGTGAAAGCCGATTGTAAAATAGACTAGTGTTCAAGAACTTCACATAAGATCATTTTTGAATAAATGATCTTTCAATTAATCATCTGCGAAGTAGCGGTTGCGAGTTTTTTATTTTGGGTTTCTTCCAAGTACTGTTCACTTAAGAAGAAATCACTTAGTGACTGATATCGATGTTAGGCCTACGGTGCGTAACAATGATAACTTCGTCAGTGGCGTTGTAAACACCAACCAAGGGGTTTAAGACACTTGACGCATCTAAGTCGGTAACACCGACTGTGACGTGATATGCTAAATAGAGTAGGAATATGTTTGAGAAGTCCTAAAGCATTTAGACTAATAGTTTCAGCTGATAGTCACTGAATGTTGGTAAAATTTGTAGAGACTGTAGTCTTGGTATGTTATCAGAGATAGCATGGCACAAACATCAGTCGCAGTAGCGGGAACGCATTCGGTATTTTCTTCCATTATTATTATGTAAAACACGTTCTCTGATTTCGCGTGTTTTCTGAACTGTCCATCATTATGGCATTATTATTTTCTATTTTCTCCTAGTTGATTTCCCTTCACTTTACTGATATGAACTGTTGCAACTTGAACTTCCCGTTTTAGCTTATTCGATGACTAATCCCCACCGCTCTCTCGTCATTCTCGTAGGACTTATAAAGCTACCTTCAAACACTGATCGCGTTGTAGGTCTTAAAGATGGCAATCTCCTCCAGCTCTAATATCTGACGTGGTTGCTGCTCAGTGCTTATGAAATTTGACTTTATTATTAGAAGTGAAACTTCATTTATTTATTGTCACACAAAGATTGTTACAAGGGAGTACCAAATACATATTCGCCATACAACAATAATAAACAGAAACTAATGTATGAGTGTGAAATAGTAATAATGGAGGAAGCAGTTGAGTTAAGAAAAATACGAGAAAAATCCTTTCAGTTAAAGAAGTTAAGTTTTATGAAGAAAGTTAAAGAAAGTTACAGCAGGATTGCCAATAGCTTCTATTCTGAGCCATGTCTGATGTCGTCTCAAGCCACTGTGTTGTATCATCTCTAGGACCTCAGTCAGGGAGTTGTAAAGGACTATCAGAAGCCAGTCATGTACAGCATTCTTTCATAACACGACACCATGTCATACACTAAGCAACTATACGCTTTTTCCAACCGGTCCTATCATGAGCAAATAATGCACCACGTGGAATTCTGTGGGACGTCATTCGTGGTACATGTTCGAGTCACCAAAGTCGATGTTTCACAATAGTGATGCTAATTGAATTATCGTCGCTGTGCCCGAACACACGATGCTGAACCTCTGCATTGCTAACATGATGTAGCCACTGGATGTCGGCAACCCTTCGGAGACAACGCTGACCAAACACAAAGAGTCGTCTAACATCCTGAACTCGGAGAGGCCAGGTTTCACAAACATAGAGAAAAATGCTCTTACCGACGCGTTGCAGATCCAACCATTTACGGTCAGACGACTGATACCACGAAAGCGCCAAAGATGGCCCAGGTTGGGATAAGTTGCTCTGACTTTTACTATACATGAATTCATCTCATCATTCACACCGCAACCAGCACTCACGTAGCTACCCAGATACACACACTTCTAGACTTCCTTCATCTTGCTCACGATCCAGAGAGAATGCAGGTTTAGCGTCCTGATAGTCTTGTAAAATTACTTTGCGCCTAGAAGGTGCAGAGCACACACCAGACGTACGGATATTGGTTACCAACTAATTGAGTGTGGATTGTATGACTTGAGTATCATCGCGGAGTAAGACAATATCATCCGCATGCTAAGGGTTGAAAAGTCTTTCTCCAGGTTACAGATCCAAACCACCGTTACCTACGTGTATCAGAGCTGTCTCTAAAACGTTATCGATGGCTAAGTTGGAGAGGAATGTTTTGACTGGGCAACCCTGCCCAACCTCACTGCTTGGATGGAACAATTGATAGAGGTGGTGGTATGTCCTCACTCTACCTGATGTGTTTGTGTATGGGGCCTTCAAGATGTTAATAAACTTGCCAGGGAGATTCTCCTTTAACAGACAATTCCAGAAACGTGTCCTGTCTAACTGACCGACGGTGGGCCTGATGTCACGACGCGTTGCGCTGCAATAGGCATGACGGCGTCCTAAAGTTTGGCGGAAGGTGGAAATATATATGATCAATACATCCTCAACCGAAATGAAAACCAACTCGCCCCTAGCGAATCAGTCTTCCCGTGTTTTGAACAATCTGCGAAGTATGAAGTGAGCCAATAATTTGGAAGCAATCGGAAGTAGACTTATCCCTCGATAGTTGTTGCATAGGTGACGTGAACTCCTTTTGAAGATAGGGATAACAATCGACTCGTTTCACTATGTTGAAACACTTTAATTCCCGGACACAGATGGTTTCATTTACACCAGACTTCTTATTGCCAGTGACTCGGATGAGCTGGAAGAGCTTCCGGCGTTTACCAGAAGATGCTTATGTTCCCATCTCAGCTCACTCCGACTACCAGGTTTCTGCATAATTGCGCAGACTTTGCACAATTTTATTATGTAACAATCCTCATTTATCGTCGAACTCGCGGTTGGTCGGAGTAGATCGACGTGCTTCAACGAGTTGTAAGGAGTCTGTAGAAACCCAACACTTATGAGCGGGACGTTTTGCGAAGCCGCACTTTCCATACACGATTGTGTTGGTGCGCGCTGACTGGCTATTCCTTATCTAATCAGCACCAGCCGATACTTGGAGAAGACTCTAGAATATTGTCATGTAAAAACCATAAATATACAAACGTATCTCTTATTGTGCTTCTTACTTCCATCTGCCATCGTTACTTAGAGTATAATTTCGTTCCTGTTCAACTGTGTGCTGATTTGGAGACTTATCGAGTGGATTAGCGTCCAAGAATACTAAGCAATAGTAATAGCTGGGTCGTAATAAGAGAAATTATAACAGTAGATTAATAGCTAGCCTTGAAACAGGTTGTAGTCTGCACCAAGTTGCAGTAGACGGTCACCGTTACCTGGCCTGCGACTAACAGGTCTTCATCGGCCACCCAAACGAATTTTCTGTGTACCTAGACCCTCGACCTGTGTATTCAAATATACGGCTAGTACTACAATACTTATCGAACGCACGTTTTGTAAAAGAACTATTAACTGGTGGTCAAACTCATTCTTGATCGCATCCGGGATGCAGCTTGTCGATGCGTAGGCGATGAAGAAAAGACATCGTTTCTTACACCGAATACTCATTTTGATGGAGCTTTCTAATCTAACAGCATATGACTGACTGTTGATGCAAATCCGATCGATCAGTGCTGTCTCAGCTCTGGCGTTTAGTGATACAAGAACTAGACGAAGATGCTATACGGTCCCCGGATAAACGAAAATGAGACAAGCTTTCCGAAGCAACAGATGGAGAGCAACTTTGTAGTACTTCACAAAAGTCCTGAATACGGGTCTCGGATAGACAACAAATACCGATGTTAAGACTTCCTTAAGATATAGCGAACCATGTCTGTTTTCCGATCCGCATTGGTGTGCGAGCGTTGGAGGCATATTTGAGTGCAGAGACTAGAAGTACTTGTACCTTCCTACCTTTGTTTTCCTTGAGATATATAATCATATGGCCTGGTAATTTTATCGTGAATATATTAAGTTTTTACAAGGTTTATTCCTCCAGCCATACATTTGACTTTTCACATCCTTTAGACTCAGAAAAACTGGTTCAAATTTTTCCATGGGAAGATGATCAAATTGAATGCTCAACAAAGAGCAGAATTTCCTGGTATGTTTTATTAGCTTTTACAAATCCATGGTTGGCATTTAGCACTTAAGTCTGCTGCATGTCTAGTTAATACTCAATTTAACCTTAGCATAAATCCAGCGCTAAAATAAGCTTGAAGTTGTTGGTAAATCGTATTACTAATTTCTTATAGTGACGTTAAAAGTATTCACACTTTTTGAGATTATTCCTCTCTACTGTGATAAATCTGCACCCAACGCCAAACATTCATACGGTTTATGTCCCTGTTTCAAAATTCTGCAAACAGTTTACATTACAGTTGTATTTAATTAAGTTGGCTATGTAATTGAGGAAGCTTATAACTCAATAAATAGCTCCTTGTAAAACGTTTGTATGATTATTTACAACACTAAGTTTTGGAGCTACATTCCATAAAATTTGTAATTTTGGAAGCAGCAATTCTAATTTTTTGTTTCCGCGTATTTATGTTTTTTTTTTAAAATTTAAAAACCAATAGTAGTGTCTAGAGCTTTCGTGGTTGAGTTCAAAATGGATGAAATATCACCTGAATTTAAGACTTATCTTTCTCAATTGTATCCATTTATTTCTGTTTAACTTTTGATTTTCATGTTCAGGTTGATGCTTTTTTATCTAAAAGGATCTTAACATTATTTAACGGTTAATATTTTCTTATGTAAGTCCGAGGTTACACTGTGTAATAATTTCATTCCTTTTTTATTTTAATTTTACTAGAATTTAATACTTTAGAATGTATTCGTCCTAATTTCAAGTCCTACTTTCAATCCTCAAGTTTAGATATTTCCCACCAATCTTCTATGACTGTGTGGTCTTTGTATTGGAATGTACTTGCATACACTACTCCCATACACAGTTTGTATGCAGACCATACAAATCAGTCTAAGGTACTTCATTCACTTTTATTTTTGCTAACATGCCACTGGTCGATTATTTTAGTTATTTCAACCTCTTTTAGAAAATCATGTACTGTTTCCCGCAATATTGTGTATTCCTCTTTTTTGGCTTACATAAGAAGATAAACGTTGCGTTGTGTTAGTGAATCATACATCATAAACTAATTTTACAAGCAAACATCTCTCCCAAGTTACCGATATTTCTTTCCTGTAAATTTCTAGATTCAATTACTCCTGACTCAATGTTTAGAGGTTATAATATAGGAGCTCGGTCAAACCATCTAGCAGAATTCTTCATTACATATTTATTTCACGATGAAATTTACACACAGCACAAGAGACCTAGTATTCAATTTATAATTTCGGAGCCCCCAAGTGCCCTGGTGTGGGCGCGGCCACGCATATACAGCCTCTGCCAGGGAAGTCCTACTCACTGCCCTCTCGTGGCGGGGGTGTTGTTTACGAAAATGAGAGGACGAAAAGCGAATGTCCGGCGCTTCAACTGGATCCCAAACCAATGAGGCACATGGGCTCCAGTATCCTGCGGGAACGAATGGCGTATGAACCAATCTTTGGTCACCGGTTACCATAGGAATGCATCTCCTCACGATGCTCCAGTGCCTTGTGGGTCAGACCTTTAGGTCAAAGGCTCGGGGTGTGGTCCCCTAAGAAAACTACCTGTTTCGATCTGGGCACCCGGGCAGTATCACAGCCCACACACACAAATATGGTGTGGCGCATATATATTTGGTGCCCTCTTGTACCAATATTTGTGTTGAAATAAATAAATAATTTAGAATTTCGGAGCTCATATCTCCAAATTTTGTCAAGAAATGAAACTAAGATATATAATTTACTTACGTTAAGGGTGTTGGACTAGGTGTCATATACAAGCCCGAAGTCTTTTATTTACCATGTTTCTTTCGCATCATGTTCCGATATAAAGTTTCTCGGGCATTAGAAGTTCTACTATTCATATTGGTAGTGTGTGTACTTGTTTTCGTTGTTAAGGATTTCCTATGATGTTCAAAGAGCTTCAAACTCACTATTTATTTGTGATTGAAATATTTTGTATTGATCAAACTAAATAACGACCATTCTAATACCTTTCCCTTTTTATTCCAAGGTTGGGTTGGGGTCATTACAGAAGTATTCCGTTGTGGTCTGGTTGATTCGCCAACAGTTCTTAGGAGTACGTTCGGACATTATATTTTTAAAATTTTACTTCGAAATGTAATTCAATGTGACGTTTCAACTAAATATTTTACTTTCATATGTGATAAATGGTTGGAAACGCAGTTAAGCTGATTACATTGCGTGGATTAATTCATTCAGAAGTCTAACAATGGTTAGTGTAAACAGGAAGTTGCACAGTTAATAGAAAAGTTTCTCCGAAACTGTAATGATATTGTACGAGTAAGGCGGAACGCAACACCTATACCAATAAAGTCTGATCCTTAATGGAAAGGTCTTGTATAAAAAGGAGTTTTTTGCTGATGATAATGAAAATACTATGTAATTTCAATCAAGAAACTGATGAAAAAATAATTTAGTAGTAGTTAAACCCGGAATACATGATATAAGAATTTAAACTCACCTAATTAGAATCAAAGCCTTTCCCGAAGTAGTAAATTCTAACCGAGATACGAGTTGCTCAATTGTAGAGGACTGAATATTCAAGATGATGAGAATCGACTGATATTTATTTTTGATTGCGAAATTTGGTTATTAAAGGTTAAAAACCGGACTGCTAGGACTCTTGTATCTTAAGGTTAATATTTAGTTCAAATAGATTTTTCTGTTTACTTTCTTGTGATTGGGTTCAGCGTTATTCAGCTTAATTATCTAGTCAAAATCACTTCGTTTCTCTCGACACGTCATACATTTGTTAATTATAGTTTGGTTAGGGACTTGCATTTGGAT
Organism: Schistosoma mattheei; assembly: GCA_944470405.2. Taxonomy (NCBI): domain Eukaryota; kingdom Metazoa; phylum Platyhelminthes; class Trematoda; order Strigeidida; family Schistosomatidae; genus Schistosoma; species Schistosoma mattheei. Next base: position 35,749,034 of record OX103943.1, on the reverse strand, counting down.
CCAAAATGCGTGTTTAATTCTTCTTGTGTCTCTGCAGTTTGCTATACTTACTTCCCACTTTTGATATTCCTACTAGAAATCTGACAGTACCCCTGACTTTAGATTCTAAAGGACTTCTTTGCTTTCATTCTAGCTGTCATCGAAATTTCCGGGTCGCTTTTATAGATATGATTGTGGATGGATCATTTTTTCTATAAGAGAAAACTAATTTCTCTTTATTTGAGCTGTGGTAATGCGTAAAACGGTAGCTTACTGGTTAGTGCTTGACCATTAACCACTGGGTTTCTACTGCTCACCTCATCCCCCCTCTGATTAGGGAACAGGAGAGTTTCACTAGTCCATAAGCATATATTTCGAGATTGGCGTCACGAAGAAACTTGATTTAATCGAAGCCGATTTTATTATCACTTCTAAATAATTACATCTTCATTACATCATAAAGGATCCTGCTCATTGTTCATAATACCAGAGAAATCATAGTTATACAGCATAACGAACTTAAAACTGATTTTTCTGTTTATTTATAGGAGGCTACTCCTAATAATAGCGAAGTTCACGTTTGCCTTACAAGTTTACTTCGTTTATCTGAAAACATGTGGGATAAATTTAGAAGTAGTGCGGTCTTTATGGTTGTATTTCAAAGTTGGCTAGTAAGTTTATTTTTACGACTTTCACGGTTACTTTCTGTCAAGTTTGTGTGATAAGTCTGAATGTTAAAACGCATATTTTTTTGTATTATTTTAAACTGAACTTTATAACTTACTGTTTATCTCTTTATTTCAAAAATTTTCTATTTAGAGCACTGGATTTGATACTTCAAACAGATCTTCAGGTGTACTTACACCTAGTATGAGGTAAGCATGTGAATTCGCTTCATAGCAAACTCCAGAGTCTTTATATTTATGTCACCATCGTTTTTAATTGGCTGTATAAATAAGGCTGTTTCAATACACTTTTTTCATTACTACTAATTAAATCAAATTGAATTTGGTTTTAGTAGTATCCCAGCCCTCACACATCAAATGAGATCTGTGTGGCGCATATATATTTGGTGCCTCCTTGTGCCAATATCTGTGTTAGAATAAATAATAAATAATATGTTGACGAGGTATCCCTGTTTTCCATTCAAATAATACTTGTTATTTCTCTCAAATTTTTCTGGGCTATAATGTGTAACACCTTTGCAGTTATCTCTATATCTGAATTTAGTGGTTTAGCTTATATGCTACTAAGTCCTGATGCTTTCTCATTTTTCCAGATTGGTCATTAAACGGTTAACTAGAAGGTAGACCCGAAGATTATTCCATTAGTACACCATTAGTTTTTGTTGTTGACTTTATTTGTAGTTTAAACTGGACATTAAAGATACATTGTAAAAGTAATTCCTTCAAGCAATCTTTAAGAACATCAACACGGAGTCCTTTGTTTTCAATTAAATCACATTATAACCAAACTACTTTAGTATGAAACACATTTGTAAAGACTGAAGGAGCATCTTAAGGTATCACTCAATTTCCGGTTACATTGACATCGACTAAACTAATAAATAACAAATGAATATACTGTATTGTACTTATTGAAATGAATTCCGACTGGCTGTAGAATTTCGGCTAACCATTTAACTGTAGGATATTCTATTCCATGAAAGTTTCGCTTACGTTTCAATTGGATACTAAGCAAGTGTGCTGTCATCTTTCATGGAACAGTTTGCTTAATAAAAAAACTAGATATATTACTCATCAATGATAAGTTAAACAGGGCTAGCGACTTCTTTTGAAAACATTTTACCAATGAAATACGTGTTTACACATTCCGATACCCACTGATTCAAATATGATAGATTAACTAATCTAATTTATTTTAAAAATAAATATATATTTGTGATATAATAACTTAGTGTTTAGTTGTTGCTTTTTATTTTCTTCTTAACATGAAGTTTCAGATGTTGGTACAATAAGGTAAAACCAGCGGGTGAGGCCAGACAGTAAGTTAATTTTTTATTATAGCTGTGAATGTTGTTTAATACCTAAAATGGAATTTTGATACTGCACTTCATTTCTAGATTTTGAAATCCTTTCCAGATTATTTACACTAGATCTATTAGAATATTATAAGGATAACGTGAAAGCCTAACAACTAGGTAAAACTATTGAGTAGAGTCTATCATTTTCATCACAAGTCTTTAGTGGGGTTATGCTGTAGTGTATTTTTTGGTCCAGATTGAGAATTTCCGGCGATTAATTCTTAAAGAGAACAAGAACAAAGATTGGTGCAGAATAATATAAATTCATTTTATTTCGTTAGGTTCTCATCAGCTGCTTACAACCCAAAATCTTTGAAAATCAACGTTATTACAGATATTGACATATTTATACATAAGTGTGATGAAGGATCAATACATGTGTATCATGATGTAGCAAAGATTCAAATAGAGTTAATGAGCTCATAAAATGTTTGATTCGAATAAATAAATAAAGTTAGAGAAGGAAAATTCCAGAACATTGAAATAGTGATTAGAACAATAAATAAGAACTTTCGTCTAAATTTGAACGAATAGTTTCGCAATATTTGGGCGCCGAGTTAATTTGAGACATTAAAAGAAGAATATATTTGTAAAATCTCAGCGAATGATTAGAACTCAGGAAAATAGATTAATGGTAATAAAGAAAATATGAATTGAAATCAATCAGTTATATATGATGTAATTTAAAAGAGTTGGAGTAATGACGCAATAACTAAATAGAGAAATAAATGAATTAAAGGGGTCAGTCAGTAACAACGTAGAACTTCGTACGTACGTACATCAGTTCGAGTTGCGACACCACATTAGCATAGAGATGCAGTGGTCGATCCCAATCCCATAGTGGTAGAGGTAATAAGAGTATAAGCAGTAATCAGGAAAATTAGTGTTTGGAGATGTTATTTAAAGAGTATAATACGGTGAAATAAATTTAAGAAGAGAAAAAAGAGACAAGGAGGAATAAGGAGATTAGAATTTGGGAGAACACAAAGAGTGGATGCACCTGCGCCATTGCAAACGATTTTGCGCCATGTCATTCAGCGTCTCTAACCATCGGTTGCTATCATCTCGCGGTCCCCAACCAGGTAGTCCACACCTACCAACATGACTCAGTCCACTTGTCTGTGACTTCATGGACTTGTGCCATGTTTTGGTCTGGCCGCCCCTAGCTTTCTTCCAACCTACTCCTATACCACTGAACATCGCACGTCGAGGACGTCGGTCGTTGGGCATACGCAACACGTGTCCAAGCCATCTCAACTGACGAAGTTTCACTACGTCATCAATTGATTTGCCATCCTTACCTAGTACCCGTTTCCTAACAACTGCATTACTTACTCGATGGTCCCATGATATACGAGCAATATTTCGAAGACACCTATGATCAAATACTAGTAACCTACGAATATCCTCTACTCTTACCGGCCATGTTTCACTGCCATAAAGTAGGATGAAACGAACTGCTGCGCAGTAAACCCGTCCTTTGGTTGATAGACGGATATCTCGCCTACGCCATAAATGACGCAGGTTGGTAAAAGCTAGTCGAGCCTTCTGTATCCGTGCTGAGATTTCGTCACACACCAGACCACAAGGGCTGATGAGACTTCCAAGATAAGTGAAGCGATCGACACGCTCAATTACTTCACTCCCTATCATTAGTTCGCATCCCGAACATGCCTGGATTGTTGCTTAGAGTGGTCAGAAGACTCTGCATTTTGTCAGCGTCTTCACCAAATAAAACTATGTCATCAGCATATTCTAAGTCAACAAGTGAACCTCCCGGTAGAAGTTCAACCCCTGTAAATTTAGATGAGGAGAGTGTTATCTCTAAAAGTACGTCGACTACAAAGTTGAACAAGAATGGGGAGAGTGGACAGCCCTGACGAACACCACTTGAGGTAATCAATTCTGATGACAGTTCGCCATAAGCTCTCACTCTACCAGTTGTGTTCGAGTAGAGAGCCTTTATAAGGTTAATGTACTTCTTTGGTACTCCTTTCAGTGACAAACACTGCCATAGAACCTCACGATCAACAGAGTCGAATGCCGCCTTAAGGTCGAGAAATACTACCATTGTGGGGCGTCTGAACGTGTGTCTGTGTTCTAGAACCTGACGTAGTGTGAATATCTGATCTATACAACCACGTCCAGGTCGAAAACCAGCCTGGTTTTCTCTAGTCTGCTCTTCACGAGCTTTGTTAGGCGTCGAAGTATTATTGAAGCTAATATTTTAGACACTATATTAGTCAAACTGATTCCTCTGTGATTGTCACAAGAGGACTTTTGTCCTTTCTTATAGACTGGCACAATCAGTGATTGAGACCAGTCAGATGGGATTACGTCCAGTTCCCAAATTCTACCTAAGACCTCAGTTAATCTCACTGCTAATACTGGACCACCATCCTTAAAAATCTCAGGAGTAAACCTGTCAGGGCCTGCTGCTCTCCCTCGCTTCAGATTTCCTATGGCTTTTTCAACTTCGTAAAGAGACGGAGGACCTACATTAACTTGCCATTCAGGTTGACTGGAGATCGTGGGAAACCGAAGTGTGGCTGAAGGCCAGTTGAACTGATCCCTGAAGTGTTCTGCCCATCGATCCAATCTCCTGGATTGAGAATGTATAATATGTCCATCTTTTTCTGAGATTGTTTCGCTAACATACGGGTTCCTAATACCGGTTTCCTTAACAAGTCTGAACAATTGTCTGCTATTACCTATTGCCGCTGCCTTTTCCATCTCTCTTGCTTTCGCTACCCACCACTGTTCACGATCATTGCGTAGACTTCTTGTCAGCTTGCGCTTAAGCTGACTCCGCTCTTCATTATGTTCAGAGCCAGGTGGAATGAGTTTCCGAGCATCTATCAGTCCAGTAAGACGCAGACAGATACGCGCTCGTACTAGAGCATGAACTGAATCTAAGCATGTGCTCCAGAATGAGCGACAGTCTTTTATCGAGCCCCTCCATCGGTGACTGGTAGCGATGTGATCTATTTGGGTCCAACGCTGGGACGAATTAGGGGGTCGCCATGTTAAAAGATATTTTTCCTTATGCCTAAAGTTAGTATTTGCAAGAAAGAGGCGGTTATCTGAGCATAGCTGCAACAGACGGTCGCCATTATTTGTTCTTTGAGCTACGATGCTATAAGATCCACCCAGGTGTCTTTCCCTATCGCTTAGTTTTTCTACTTGAGCATTAAAGTCACCGGCCATTATTACTACATCCGAACGCCTAGCTTTAAGGAGGAGGTCGGAGAGCTTTCTGTAAAACTCATTTTTTACATCATCTGCGCTGCAGTGAGTGGGAGAATAGACAGAGACGACGAAGAGGCAACGACGAGTGTCCCTATTTTTCTGAGTTCTTATTGTTCCGTTTAGTCGGACAGCGCACAAACGACTGTCTTCTGGGATCCAGTCTAAGAGATCTAGTTCTGCCCTAGGACTCAATGCTATACCTACGCCGGCGAGTCCATGAGAAGCAGCATCTGGGCTTCCAGATACACGAAGTGTGAATCGAGTTGGTTCTTTGTTTAGACATGGTGATGTCAAATGAATGACGCTACTCGGATCCTGTATGCGCATTTCGGAGACGCAGCACATATCGATGGTGCGAGATTCTAAAGTCCGAGCTAAGGAAGCCTGTTGTCCTATTTGACACAATGTTCGGACGTTAAAAGCTCCTACATGTAGTTTAGAGCGTGGTTTCAGGAGACCAGGAATGGCGTTCCGCGTACTCGAATCGTTTGCCCTAGCGGTGCGGGGTGAAAAAAAGACGTGAGAAGAGTTACTCGGGGAGATAAGAGTGGTATTAGAAGGTGTAGGAAGGATTTGAATGTGACCAACTTGGTCTTGTGTGCTGTTACGGGTATGAGGGCTGGTGTCACTTCCCGGCTGCCCACACCGTGGAAGGGTATTTCTTGAGGAACCTGAAAAGGAAATTGGATTAGTGTTGGTCTTGACGACCTGGGAGCGTGACCGCAGAGCCCAAGGGACAACTGCTTGAGGCCGGTCGCGCACGGCCTTTTCGTGGAAGGTTTTTGATGTGTTAGCTCCGTTCTTCAAAGGGCCTTACCGCCGGAGACGGAAATCCGTGAGGTAAGGTGAGGTGTGACATTTTTAGGGTCGACCTTTTCTAACCCCACCCCTCCTTGTGGGAAGGCAGCATCGCTGCAGATGCTGGTTGTCCGAGGGAAACACCTTACTGCTGTCACACCCCTCTACAGTCAGCAGTACGACTTCGCCCTCAGACCTTGAGTTGCTGCTTTTAGTCTTACCGTTCTCCAATCGACCTGCCTGGCATGGTAGAACCTACAGGAACATGTGTTCCAGCCAATATAGCTCAGTTGGGTCATCACGATAGGCAAGCCCGACCACCGCGTCAAGGTAGCAGCTTCGGTCGGGGAATTAAAGGGGTTATTGTTACCAGGGTAAAGAAAGATTTATTACTGTCTCTTTTTGTATACATAGATCTGGTTTTAAACGTTTGATTGCTATTGCTGGTTGGAGTTTGATTGTTTGTTAATCACCTTGAAGGACTTCAGTATATCAACTTCATGTCCTGTATCAAGGAGATGTCTTGCGATGGCACTGTTGAATGCACTCAATCCATTTAATCTTAAACTTTTCGGAATATGTTCTTTGAATGTTAAAAAATGTTTAAAGAATAACGGATACTCACCGAAATTTATTGAGAAATATGGCAAACGTGAAGATAAAAAACCCAAAGAAATTACAGCAAATAAGAAGCCTATTTTTATTCAACTTCAATACAAAGGTGACGATGTCACAAGATCAATCAATATGAGACTAAAAACTGCACTAACAAGAACTTATCCTGCAGCGAAATTGATTGTCCTGTTCAAAACAACATGTTCTTTGACACAATCAAAGGTCGACAGGTATCCCTTTCATGTTACCACCAATTGTGTATACAAATTTACATGTATCTGCCAAAGCAGTTACATTGGTAGAACAGAAAGGAGAGCCTACGTCCGATTCAAAGAACATATTCCGAAAAGTTTAAGATTAAATGGATTGAGTGCATTCAACAGTGCCATCGCAAGACATCTCCTTGATACAGGACATGAAGTTGATATACTGAAGTCCTTCAAGGTGATTAACAAACAATCAAACTTCAACCTTTTGAATTTGCCGAAGCAATAGCAACCAAACGTTTAAAACCAGATCTATGTATACAAAAAGAGACAGTAATAAATCTTTCTTTACCCTGGTAACAATAACCGCCACCCTTTCTATTCATTTGCTCCTATTTATTTATTTACTGCGTCATTATTGCAACTCTTTCTGAAGTTTAAATTACATCATACATAACTGATTGATTTCAATTCATATTTTCTTTATTACCATTAGTCTATTTTCATGAGTTCTAATCACTATTTCAATGTTCTGGAGTTTTCCTTCTCTAACTTTATTTATTTATTCGAATCAAACATTTTATGAGCTCATTAACTCTATTTGAATCTTTGCTACATCATGATACACATGTATTGATCCTTCATCACACTTATGTATAAATATGTCAATATCTGTAATAACGTTGATTTTCAAAGATTTTGGGTTGTAAGCAGCTGATGAGAACCTAACGAAATAAAATGAATTTATATTATTCTGCACCAATCTTTGTTCTTCCTCTATTTAAGATAATAAAGGGAACTATCTGTATGAAATTTCTCAAAATGCGATTAATTCTTGTTGATTTTATCATCTTTACGTTTACGAACTTAAGTGAGAGATATCAATTCAATTTTCTCTTAAGGTTTAAACTTCAGTGTATGTTTTCCTATATTTTCATTTAGAAATTTCGTTATGTTTTGTTCACTTCTTCGGAGATTATCGTCATCAGACACTGAGGAGCTGTGTACAACGTAAGTAGTGAATTTTCATGTTTAATGTCCAATACAAATGTAATCTATATAAGGAGTGATCATCGGATTAGTGACACCAACAAACCGTGACCTGTCGTTATTTCCCTTAGTATTGTAAATTACTACTTGTCTAAAAAATAAAAATAGTGCTAATACCTTTAAAGTGGCCTTATTTAGCGGATATATGATGTCATAAAAAGTCAAAACTATCCCAAAGTCATCATTTAAGTTGCACACCTATTGATCATGCTTGTAAATTCTTTAAAAAAAAATTTAAAATTTTAATATGTAGATATCTTCAATTTAAGTAAAAAAACGAGGAACATCTTGAAATATTTTGCTGAAGACTTCCTGTTGTACCGAACAAATGGTGATGAATAAACTGGTCAATAATAGTAATACTACAATATTCTCGTTTTGAAAATCCTGCTTTAGTGTTGTAAAATCAATTGCTATTTGTCATTCAGCCAAATGTTCAATGTACACTTTAGTTGAATACAAATATTTAGTGATTTACCATATCGCCCGTAACAGCAAACAAGACCAAGTTGGTCACATTCAAATCCTTCCTACACCTTCTAATACCACTCTTATCTCCCCGAGTAACTCTTCCACGTCCTTTTTTCACCCCGCATCGCTAGGGCAAACGATTCGAGTACGCGGAACGTATTCCTGGTCTCCTGAAACCACGCTCTAAACTACATGTAGGAGCTTTTAACGTCCGAACACTGTGCCAAATAGGACAACAGGCTTCCTTAGCTCGGACTTTAGAATCTCGCACCATCGATATGTGCTGCGTCTCCGAAATGCGCATACAGGATCCGAGTAGCGTCATTCATTTGACATCACCATGTCTAAACAAAGAACCAACTCGATTCACACTTCGTGTATCTGGAAGCCCAGATGCTGCTTCTCATGGACTCGCCGGCGGGAATGATGGTAAATCTGTTGATCAGCTTGTGAATCTTCATCGACTGAGATGGCTGGGACATGTGTTACGTATACCCAACGACCGACTGCCCCGACGTGCAATGTTCAGTGGTATAGGAGTAGGTTGGAAGAAAGCTAGGGGCGGCCAGACCAAAACATGGCACAAGTCCATGAAGTCACAGACAAGTGGACTGAGTCATGTTGGTAGGTGTGGACTACCTGGTTGGGGACCGCGAGATGATAGCAACCGATGGTTAGAGACGCTGAATGACATGGCGCAAAATCGTTTGCAATGGCGCAGGTGCATCCACTCTTTGTGTTCTCCCAAATTCTAATCTCCTTATTCCTCCTTGTCTCTTTTTTCTCTTCTTAAATTTATTTCACCGTATTATACTCTTTAAATAACATCTCCAAACACTAATTTTCCTGATTACTGCTTATACTCTTATTACCTCTACCACTATGGGATTGGGATCGACCACTGCATCTCTATGCTAATGTGGTGTCGCAACTCGAACTGATGTACGTACGTACGAAGTTCTACGTTGTTACTGGCTGACTGACTGATTTACCGTATTTATGTTCATAATAGTTAAATATTTTTGGAAAAGAAAATAAATACTGCCAAATAATTTAATCGAAGTACTTGTATTCGACTTTGGTTTTCGGATGTTTAGTCGTTATATTTTTAAAGTTATCAGTGATGATAACGACTAAATATTTCTTTTATCAAAGATACTAATCATCCAATTAGATATTTTCGAAAATTCAATGAGTATATTTACCCTCTAATTTTTGGTTATGACATTTACTGTAAGGGTTGATTACCCACGGCTTCATTTTCCTAAAGTTCGATTTTTGAAATAGTTCACTTTATTGTAAATTTTAGGAACTTTCGCGCGCTATAGGTCAATAAGTTTGCCCTTTATTACACCGTAGATTTTAAAAATTACAGCATTTTTCATTCTTGAAAATTACAACTAGTACGATAGCTAGTAAATGAAAACCACTTTTCGGTAACTTCCCGACATTTTTCACTTTTTCGTACTCTTCTCGTCTTATTTTCCAAACAGCTTGAAAATCCCACTGTTGTCACTGACTAAGCCAAGTATTTCTTACTACTTTTTCATATGGGCTAATTTAATTGAAGAAGCTTTGGATACATTATCAGTGAGCATAGGCAACATGGATTGTAATAAAATAAGTTTATTGTCCCTGGTAAGTTAGAAATATTTCCGTTAATATGGTAATATATATATATATATATTCATCGAGGAGGAGCATAGGCTGCCTACCAGCTCTCTCCATCCAAACCTGTCCTGAGCAATCCTCTCCAGCTGCTATTCACCCTTTTCATGTCTACTGTTAATTATCAGCGCAGTGTATTCTTTGACCTTCCTCTTCTCCGTTTCCCATCACAATTCCAAGTTAGCGCTTTCCTCGTGATGCAGTTTAGTGATTTCCATAATGTATGCTCTACTCACTTCCAACATTATTTCCTAATTTCCTCTTCAACTGGAAGCTGGTTTGTCCTCTCCCACAGTAGCCTGTTGCTGACGGTGTCCGGCCAACAGACATTTAGTGTCTTTCGCAGAAAATTGTCTAGAAATACTTGTACTTTTTTGATGATGGTTGTGGTAGTCCTTCAAGTTGCAGCTCCGTATAGTAGGAGTGTCTTGATGTTCGTATTGAAAGTTCTGACTTTGGTGTTTGCTGACAGTTGTTTTGAGTTTCATATGTTCTTGGACTGTAGGAACGCTGCTTTTGCTTTGCCGATTCTCTTCTTTACATTTGCATCAGATCCTTCTTGTTTATCGATGATACTCCATAGGTACGTAAAACTTTTCGTCTCTCCCAAAACTCCCTTAAGTCTTCTTCTAAATCTTCCAGAATAGAATCTGTGGTATCTTTTCAGTTACTTCTATATTTGACTTAAGTGCTTCAGCTGTTATATTGTCAGGTCCTGCTGCTTTCCCACTCTTGATTTGTCTAACGGTCATACTGATGTATTCGATTGTTCGTGGGGCGACATCTATAGGACGGTCTGTGTGTGCTGTTCCAATGTACGGTAAGTTCAGTAGGGCTGATCCATTCAAGGATTCTTCAAAGTGTTCTGCCCACTTGTCCTGCTGTCGTTGTATCTCAGTGATTGACTTTCCTTGTTTGCTCCTGACTGGTTGCTCTGGTTTTTAATTTTCCCCGACTAGTTTCTTCGTTGTGTCACATAGTTGTCTCATTTCCTTCTCTTTCAGCTTTGAACTTTGTCGTTGCCAGATCTTCTACGTATTTCTACTTGTCGGCTCTAATGCTCATCTTTACCCGCTTGTTTGCTTCTGTGTATTCGGTCTGCCCTTGGTTTCCTCTACGCCAGTTCAACAGTTGTCAGTTGTGTGCCCTTGTTCTTCCTTTCTTGTATCCTGGCCTTGATTTCCATAGAGATTCATTCCTTATGATGAAGTTTCTCGAGGCCTAGCACCGCCTAACACGTTGAAGTGAGCACTTTCTTGATCCCTTTCCAGTTGTTGACTAACTATGGATCCAGCCAAATTAGAAAAATTGTTTGAACAAAAGCTGAAGCTGATGGAGATGATTACTCAGGCGCACATATCTTCTCGAGTCTCAATTACACCGACAATTCCTCAATCAGTTGGTGGTATTACCAGTAGTATTTCAGAATTTCTTTATGATCCTGACGCCAACATTACATTTGATACCTGGTTCAGACGTTATGAAGACCTTCTCAAAGTTGACTTTGCTGACAGAGATGATTCGTGGAAGGTGCGTCTTCTTCTTCGTAAACCTGGTCCATCCGAGCTGGATAAGTATTGCAACTTCATTCTACCGCAGAACCCACGCGACCGTTCATTCGACGCCACTATTCAGTCCCTTAGCCAACTTTTTGGTGATCATCATCACTCTTCAGTACCCGATATCGCTGCTTAAAACTGGTCATGAATGAGTCCGATGACTTCCTGACCCACGTCGGCGTTGTTAACCGTGAGTGCGAACGGTTCAAGCTCAGATCCCTCACTGAAGACCAATTCAAGTCCCTAATACTCATATGCAGTCTTCAGTCACCCAAATTCTCCGACATCAGAACTCGGTTGCTTAACCGCCTTGAACAAGATCCAACACTGACACTTAATGCGATCATAGACGAATACCAGCGTATCATCAATCTGCAGCGTGACACCACTTTGGTCCAATCTGGGGGCCAGGGTGGTCCGAAGTTCATGCTGTTCAGCACCAGAAAAAATCTTCGAGATCGACAAACTCGAGTCCTTCGAACGCCAGCGCTGTTTCTATCTCTAATCACTCTAAACCGGCTCAGAAGAAGCCCCCCTCGCCATGTTGGCACTGTGGAGCCTGGCATTATGTGAAGTTCTGTCCATTCAAACAGCATGTGTGCGATCGCTGTCAGAAAGTTGGTCACAAAAGCGGCTTTTGCAAATCCAACCGATCCAATAACCGTCGAAATGCACAGACGCAGCGTCGTTTTCACAAAAAGCCGATTACCTCATCAAGGAGTTTAGCAGCAGTATTCCATACTCATGCCGCGACTCGACGCAAATTTCTGACCCTCTCAATCAATGGTCAGCCAGTTCGTTTGCAGTTGGACACTGCATCAGATATCACCATTCTGTCGAAAAAGACTTGGCGAACCTTGGGTCAACCTCCCATCAAACCATCCTCTCAGACAGCCGTCAGTGCCTGTGGGGGTCATCTCCGCCTTCATGGTGAACTCTATTGCTGCATTTCATTCAGAGGTACAACCTTCAATGGGACATGCTACATCACCAATTCTCCGCTCAACCTTTTAGGTTTAGATTGGTTCGAAGAACTTGGTCTCGCTGATCTTCCTATTAGCGCTATCTGCAATCAAGTCCAAACTACTGCTTCTACACAACAGCATGCTGAAGACCTTCGAAAACGATTTATTGAACTATTTAAGCCTGGTCTCGGACTTTGTTCCACAACTGAAGCTGTTTTAAAACTGCAGTCAGAAGCTACGCCAGTTTTTCGCCCAAAGCGTCCAGTCCCATACGCATCTTTACCTCTGGTTGACGCTGAACTTCAACGTTTGGAAACTGAGGGTGTCCTAGTACCTGTTTCTTATTCATCATGGGCTGCTCCAATTGTGGTTGTAAAAAAATCCAATGGTTCCATACGCATCTGTGCAGACTTTTCCACAGGACTCAACGCGGCTCTACAACAGCATCACTATCCGCTGCCGATCCCAGATGACTTATTTACTATTTTAAATGGTGGTACCTATTTTGCTAAGCTGGATCTGGCAGATGCTTACCTTCAAATTCCAGTCGCTCTCGAATCCAGAGAGTTGTTGACAATCAACACTCACCGAGGACTTTTTCAGTATACCCGGTTACCCTTTGGTATCAAAACTGCTCCAGCGATCTTCCAGCAGATCATGGACACTATTCTGGCAGATGTTCCTGGTGTTGCTACATACCTTGACGATGTGCTCATTGTCGGCTCAACTGCTGATGAATTGCATACCAGAACCCACTTAGTTCTGCAACGCCTCCAGGATAATGGTTTTCGCCTTCGCCCAGAAAAATGCCAATTCTTCTTACGTTTCGTTAAGTACCTGGGGTTTATCTTTGATGCTTCCGGACGACACCCTGATCCTCAAAATACTTACGCAATCCAACAAATGCCTGCTCCCACTGATGTCTCCTCACTGCGATCATTTTTGGGAATGATTAGCTACTATTCAGCATTTCTTCCATCACTGCATGACGTACGATATCCATTAAATCGTCTGCTAGAAAAGAATGCTACTTGGAATTGGTCAACGCAATGTGAGTCAGCCTTTTCAAAACTTAAAGCCATGCTAAGTTCCAATCTTCTGCTAACCCACTACAATCCGAAACTACCCATTGTGGTTGCTGCTGACGCTTCAAACATGGACTGGGTGCCGTACTCTCACATGTCTTTCCCGACGGGTCAGAGAAAGCGGTGATGCACGCTTCGAGAACACTAACACCTGCTGAGAAACGCTACGGCCAGATAGAGAAGGAAGCGTTAGCCCTAATTTTTGCTGTCCGGCGATTCCACAAATTCATTTATGGGCGCCGTTTCACCTTGCTCACAGACCACAAGCCGTTGTTATCAATCTTTGGATCAAAGAAAGGCATTCCTGCCCATTCTGCTAATCGTCTTCAACGTTGGGCGTTGGCGTTATTGGGGTACGACTTCGACATCCAGTATCGACGTTCCGAAGATTTTGGTCAAGCAGATGCACTGTCCAGACTTATCAGTAACCATTCTACCACTGATGAGGACACACTCATAGCCATAGTATCAACCGAAGAGGATTCCGGTGCTACACTATTAGCGAATGCCGTTCGAGCAATGCCTGTTACCGCTGAAGATGTTCGGGAAGCTACCAGAGAAGACCCGATTATCCAAGAAGCGATCACCTATGTTCAGAGCAGATGGCCAGTTAAGCAGCTGAGTGGTGATATGCAACAACTAGCGAATCGTCGCAGCGCTCTCTGTATTGTTAACGATTGTCTGATGTTCGGTGATCGCGTAGTAATTCCAACAACCCTACGTTCCAAAGTCCTACGCCAATTCCACTCTGGACACCCAGGGATAAACCGTATGAAATCCATCGCTCGCAGCCATGCATATTGGCCGAATATGGACAAGCAGATTGTCGACTTCGTCAAAAGATGTTCACATTGTCAAAAAGCTGCGAAAAATCCTCCTAAGTTGCCTCCAGTACCCTGGCCAAAGTCAGAAAAACCCTGGTCGCGAGTGCATATTGACTTCACCGGACCCCTAGATGGTACCACATACCTGATACTGGTTGACTCCTACTCCAAATGGCCGGAGATATTGCCGATTGCGCCACCCTCTACAACTCGAACCATCAAACTCCTTAATCAGATCTTCGCTCAGCATGGTCTTCCAGAAACAATAGTAACAGACAATGGTTCACAATTCACATCTAGCCAATTCCGAGAATTTTGCCTGCAAAATTCGATCAACCATGTTCGTTCTCCGCCATATCACCCGCAATCTAATGGACAAGCTGAAAGGTTCGTTGATACATTTAAACGAGCCATGCTTAAAGCACGAGGGGAGGGGACCACAGAAGATATCATAGAACGATTCCTAGTTGCGTACCGGACGACCCCGCATGACTTATTGCCAAACTCCAAATCCCCTGCTGAGATGCTTATGGGGCGAAAGCTACGGACAGTTCATGTGCGATGAAACCCAAGCAAGTGGCCCAGCAAAGCCCCCAGATGAAGAATACTCGAATTCCCTACGAAGTTGGTACAAAAGTGTATGCGCGAGATTATAGACACGGATGCGATAGATGGGTAGAGGGTGAAATCACAAAAAAACATGGGAACGTCATGTATGATGTCAAGGTGAACCAAGAAATCTGGACCAGGCACCACAATCAACTCAGGTCAAGAGAAGCGAAGGAGAAAGAAGCAATTACAAAAAGCGTCCCACTCGACTTGCTGTTGGACACGTTTCAACTTCCGCCAATACCTCCAACCTAGACGACTAAGTCATCTACTCAAGTAGAACATCCTTCTGGTTCTGTGTGGTTGCCTCGGAGGTCGGATCGCAAAAGAAGACACCCAAAGAAACTTCAAGTAAACCCTCGGTTACGTCGCTATTAACTTCTCAAAAGGGGAGGTGTTGGGATACTCAGAAAAATATCCCATGTCGTTTCCCTGCTGGTCAATATTTATTTCACGTATCATTTTCCTGTTGGACAATATTTATGGTAGTCCTAACTGTTTAAATATGCATTTGTCTGTAAATTCTTATTCTTCTCCTGACCCCATAAACGCTTTTCATCTACGGTTCGTGTTCTGATATATTGGAGATTGGGAACAGTATTGGGGTCGAACTCGCATATCTGAAGTTGGTCAGTCGGTAGAAATTAGAGTAGCCACCCGCGGTCCACAATAGGTTGTCAGAAGGAGCATCGGCCACGTGAATTCCGAACAATTTTGACTTTCACTTTGAGGGGTCGTAATTCTTCTAAATGGTGATTCTTCAACTCCCATGATAGTCTGAAGTTTCTTCTGGTTTGAGTGTTGTTTGGCAATGTCGTTTTATACAAGATGGAGTTGATAACCCTATGCACGACCCTTCTCCTTTACTCGGGTTTAGGAGTGACATCAACTGCACAAGAGCTACAGACGGGTTTCACCCGATATTCGCAACCTGTCACCCATGCAAGTACCGATCGGGTTCAATATTGCTTATCTCCGGCAATCGGCCGATAACAGGTGTTTTCGATATTCGTACAGGTGTATGTTTCTTTTGCTTTCAAGTAGAATATGTGTTAGAGAATGGAACTTTAATGCTGTAATGTTACTGTTTAACCATAATATTGTTTTCCATTTCCATAGGTATAATTTTATCTCAGTTAATTTTTTTGCAGATGCTGACAAAACTATCACCAACTGGATAATTGGTTAGACATCATCAGAAAGTTTGAAGTTTTTTAAAAATTAATAAATTTGTTTGTAAAGTTTATTACTTTAGTAATTTGGATTGCTTTGTTAACTGGTAAAGAAATCGCATTACTCTTTTGAAGAACGAAGTTCTAATTAAGTGAAGTAGTATTTGTAAGAAATACATTACCGTTATTTCTTTTCTAGAGTCTTCCCTCATTAGAAATGACCAGAATTATGTTATTAACAAGCATGTAACGTCAACAAATTCTAATTGGGAATTCTGCCAATGATGCAAAATATCGATTTTAATCTGTCACAAAATGATTTAGAATAATGAGCAACACAATTATTGCGTCAATATTCGCTTTCCACTTAAATTAAATTTCACATTATATTTCATGTTAACGTCGTAGGTTGAGAACATTGTTGAGATATCTTCCTCGTTATCGGAATCGAATAATGTCGCCCAAAAATCACTACATAATTGGGACCCGAATCGCGGTTGTATTCTTCTTCAATGTTTGCAGTATCTACTAGTTATGTTTGGAGAATATGGATGCTTGCATTCGGAATTAAATAGTTATTTTCTTTGTTTGTTACCAGTTGTTGAGAAAATCAATGGTGTCATTATTTCCTTACGCCGTAGTCTGTCTCTGTGAGTTGTGACGTTTTGTCCTTTACTTTATGATGTACCTGAATTACTTAAAACCACTGTTGCTAGCACATAAAGTCACTTGTCGCGTCTAAGTATCATTATTAACTTATTGAGTACACATGCTTCATCGTTGTGTCTTCTAATCATAGGACGAATGATTCGTTCATTCTGGCTCAATGTTTGTGTTTTAGAAAAGTCAGTCAGTGTTATGCAATTCAGGACCTATTACAGTTTTGCACTGGTCCAATTCTCCATATTACACTTGACAGTAATCAATTTTTTACTAGATGAATAGCCGAATTGATGCTCGCATCAATCACGGTTAAGAATAATAAGCGTAGTGAACATGGTTTGTAAGAGAGTTAAATAAGCGAATAAAACAAAACTCATTATTCAGATGAAGATAAAGAATAAATGGATCTGGACCGACTTGGATATGTGTCGCATAAGCTACTGTTAATTTTCTTCCGTATTTTCAACCTTGTGACATTTTATAAGAACTGGATTAATCGAAACATAAAGTCTGTTAAAATTGTTTATTCACGTGAAATCGATACACGAGGAGTTTTGTTCCAAAATTTTTATTTAAAGATAGATAATCACTCATTCGTTAGTAAACTACAATTTTTCAAGTATTCCCATCAAATACATATCCACTTGATTAACGACCAATGTGTGGGTATTATTCATGTTGTAATCCTTTTTTATTGTGCAGAGACTGGTTGTGGTAGAAGGAAGTTTTATCACTGCTATTATTCTTGAAGTTTGGAATTATGTTACTTTTAAAAATATCAATCACTAAACTACATTTCATGTTGGTTTATTTTCAACTCCTTCACCGGGGTTTTTATTTCATACCCAGGTCTATCGAGCTTCTTTCTACGGAATCAGAATTCGCTTTAACACACCGTCCAGTAGCATTCAATCGATTGTCTAATTCGAGTCGTATTAGCGACTTCACATCTATCTCAATTCAGTTTCTTGTCGATCTTCTGCTTCCAAATATTTCCACTCATGTTTCACTACCTTCAGGTCGTATTTTTTTAATCATACAGTGTTTAGGTCAGTTTCCTTGGTTTTGTGGAGAGTTATTGAATTACGGATTTGG
Organism: Schistosoma mattheei; assembly: GCA_944470405.2. Taxonomy (NCBI): domain Eukaryota; kingdom Metazoa; phylum Platyhelminthes; class Trematoda; order Strigeidida; family Schistosomatidae; genus Schistosoma; species Schistosoma mattheei. The sequence continues at coordinate 35,730,982 of OX103943.1, read as the reverse complement.
TCCTTGGATCAAAAGCGTATTTGATTGTTTGAATTTATATTTGAGTTATGCAGGTGTAATTTTTAATAGTTGGCCTCGTTGATATATATCGCACAATTGATCAAACTAAGATATTCTTTAATTCAGAATTAAATAGAAGGCTACCTTCCGTTATGTGGATGCTGTTTATACTTTTAAGTGAACAAATGATCGAGCTGTATCGGTTAAAGAAATCTGATCCTGAGTGCTGAATTTACTTAATTCATTAAAAATCATTCGTTATATCATGTGGTTTCGGAGTGAAACCTAGCGCGAAATTACCGGTGTAAGAGACCATTATTCCACCTCACCTTATTTATAATATTTTGCTATGAAATCATTATTTTCAAAGCCGTATGAACATTTATGTGTGTCGGAATTTATAAGTGTATAAATAAATTTTTCATTCAATTATTTGTAAGTGATGTTGGGCCTGGAAAAAATGTCCATCGGCTTTAATAGTAGTGATATCGAATTTAGTTCGAAAAGAGGTGGTAGAGATTCCGGAAGTATAATGATACTGTACGTCTATCAGAATATTATATTGTATTGTAACTTGAAATATGATCACATTGGTTTAAATAAGTAGGTACGAAAAGGAGATCGATGGAACAATTAGTGCATTAGAGTAAACACAGTAAATGTGAATATCATGAACTTATGGTTTGAGATCAAAGAAATATTATTTAAAAGATAACCAAGAATTTCGGGTACAAACAATGTTTACAGTAATCATAAGATTTTTTGTAAAATTCAGAGCATCGTACAATAAACTGACCTTCCTGGGAAACGGAGACTCTCTGAGATCTAAATAGGAAAATATGAGATAGTTGCCTTCACATGGAAGATGAGTCCTCACGACTTCAGTCACTTTATATCACTTCATCTGTGTCTATTGAGCTAGTTGTGCAACTCGTACGTCAAGGTCGCTTGTCTCATTCAGAAGCATCTACAGAGATGTCATTATATGTGAAGATTATATTTGAAACAATCTCAGCGATTGAAATTTGCATAATTCCAACGTTTCGTCCAGCTAACTTGTCTGAACTTCTTCAGGGTAATAATCAAAATCATCAAAGAAATATTTAGCTTTTAACAATCAAAACCATACTGTGTTAAACCAATCAAATTTGGATGTTGATTTTTTGTAAAATAGGATAAAATGAGTCAGTTAACTGCAAATCATGTGAAAAATTCAACTACATGGAAATAATTAACTGAGTAACAAATCGTATGTGTGTGTGTGTATGTATGTATTTGTGAGATTAATTATTGATATTCGGTGTTAATATGTTATATATGAAGTAATAAATAAATAAAAGTACACGTTCAAGGTTGAAAGATGGTTTCTGAATCATCGACGTGCATATCAAATTTAAGAATCAAACAAATACATAATCGTATTTCTGAACTCAGTCAAAATAACGATGCATATTAAATAAACAGGTTGAATAAAGAGAGGGTTCAAATTACTTGTCAAACGAAATTTGCCAGGTAGTCGCTAGTTGAATACCATCCTTTCGGTTCAGGCTGTTCTTGTTCGCCCATATATACAGAGCTTCTGCTGTCAATCTTTCCTTATGAGTGTTAAAACCTTTCAGAATTATAGTGGTCCCTTCAAAATCAATCTTGTGTCCTGTTTCTAACGCATGTACGCTATCGCAGACTCATTCTTAAGTTTCTTCAAATCAACCGAGGATTCGGGAACATTTTTCAAACATTGTTTGTTTTCCTTCAACCTTACATTCAATTTCTTGGATGTTTCTCTAACATAGGCTGCATTACAATCATGACAATCGATCTCATACACGATATTCTGTTGTTCTTCCTTTGGTAACCTGTTCTTAGCCTTCACTGATGTCGATCTTAAGGTGTTACTCGCCCTAAACTACACTCTTATGTCGTGTTTGTTTAGAATCCGCTTGATTTCTTCCGATGTTTCACTACGGTATGGGATGACTACGGTGTACTTCCAAACTTTTCGTATACATTCTAGTCTAGTTTTTCTCTCATTTCTAACAACCTTCTTTAAAAACTCTTTTGGGTAGTTGTTATCCCTAAGAGTAGAAAATACTTTATTTAATTCAGTTCGTTGGTCTTCCTTGTCTGTAACAAGATTAGTACTTCTGTTCATTAGATTTTTTACAACATTTGATTGTTTTGTTGAACGTAGACAATAATAATAAGTTGAAAATAAATTTTTACAGGAAATCAACATTCGGAGAGATACTTAGATTTTAATTCAGCCCATGCACATTGCACGAAAATTAATTAGATTTTGATTACTACCTTGAAGAAGTCCAGACAAGTTAGCTGGACAAAACGTTGGGATTATTCAAATTTCAATCACTGAGATAATTTCAAGTATAATTTTCACATATAATGACTTCTCTATACTAGGCGCCCAGTTTCTGTCAAACTATTCCGTATAATCTTGACGAATATTCATATAAATCTACAGAGATGGCTCTGGCTATTCAGAAGCAACTAATCTGTTCATGTTTGAGATTTAGGTACACTATTTTGTACTGAATGTTTAAATGTCAGTCTTCATACTGTCAGAGTAGAAAATTAGACAATATATACCTCTTCGGCATTGCTTAGTTTTAGCAATTTTGTAGTTGAAGTCGTTGCCTAATGCAATCGGAATGTAAGATAACTTTTTTTTTCATCGTAATTGGTTATGATGTTCATTCTAATTCGAATGATTTTTGGCACTTTTTATTTTTGTTTTCAGGCTCATCATATTTTGATTCGATTAGCTGGCCTTTTGATATTAAGTGGAACGAATGCATCTTGCAATTACTTGAAGCTGTATGGTGAGTTTCAGGCAATTGTTTTAACATTTTCTCATTAATATAAAATATTTCATTGTTTGGTTATCGCTGGACACCTGTGTTCATTTTAGATCCTTCTTAAACATATCTATCTCTAACGTTTTGTTCAAGGTAAATGCTATTATAATTAACCTTTAAAATTACATAAGAATTCGTCAACCAACGATTGCTAGCTTGGTCAGCCGTACAGAAGCTTTTCAACTTCGTGAATGGATATTTAAACTTGAGCTTGGCCATCCGGAGACGTATCAGAACTCTAGTCGTATTGTTCTGTAGTTCCCATTCGTGCTTCACTTCCTTATTAAGTGTTAAATAAACATATCTCGCTTTTGATGGAGTTTTTTTCTCTGAGCTAGATGATTTGGTTGAGAAAAAAACTTCATTAAAACCATCTACCTGAAATACAAATCCCCACCGTCTCAAAAACATATCTCTTTTCTGAAATTTTTATCTCTTCACATCTGTTATTGTTCTCAATGCAGCAGTACGTAGTATTCATTCCCTGCTCTTTTCAAATGGTTATGTCATCCCAATACTATTGTTTCAGAGCTCTGAGTACTAACACCATTTTAGAAAATTAGGTATCATACATTTTTATTGAATACCTATTTGAGGGTGTTTGGTACTTTTCACATTTGCATGTTTTCCGTGAGTTTTTCCTAATGTTTTGACTGCCGAATTGTAGCAAGTATGTGGTTGGTTTATGCTCATATTATGTGATCAAATAGTTTTCGTCAGAAAGTTAAACTTTTATCTGTAAAACTGATTTTCTGAAACTAAGTTCACCTAGACTTTAAGAATTGGTCAGTCAGTTATCTACAACGTAGGACCAGACACATATGTTCATCGGTCCAAGTTGTCATACCTTATTAGCACAGCAAGATAAACACCGAATTCATAGCAGTTACTTCAATTAAAAAAAGATTGCATATAAGGACATGATACAGGAAGAAAGAATTAGTTCGTAGAAAGAAAGATATGAAGTGATTTTAATCTCTTAGTTTAAGGGAAGACAGAAAGTGTATACACCTACACCATTGTGATCGATTCTGGGCCATGTCGCTCAGAGTCTCCAACCATTGATTACAATAGTCAGGCGGACCCCAACCAAGTAGACTGCATCTACCAACATGGCTCAAACCAGAAGTTGATGACTTCAAGCACTGATGTCACGTTTCGGTCCCTAACTTGGAGAGCAGTGACCTATCGATCGGATCAATGACACGTAAAACTGTATGAGCAGCCTAGAGTTCTGATTGGTCCCGCTTCCCTGTCTAGCCCAGCCAGTTTAGTCCAGAACGCAAGTCTCAGCCTCTGAGATGTGAATCGTTATATTTCAAACAAACTGTTTTATACCAATCAAGCAGACCACATCGTACCATAAAATAGAAAATAACATTTGACACGTGAAATAAATATTGACCAATAGGAAAATGATACCATCTCGAGTCCAAGAATAGCATTAGACTTAATAAAATAATTCTTGGGATATTTTCCTGAATATCCAAGCACCTCCTTTTTTGAAGATCCGGATTTTAAATTTTCCGAGTTCATCCTCCCCGCGAAATAATGTTACATTCTCATATACCCAAGTTACAATTAATTTGACTGCATTTAAAACATAGTGAACATAGATTCCATTGAAATCGAACAGATAGTGAGGATAAACCCCATTTATTTCGAAGTCATCACAGTTTGGATCTTCTGAAATATTGTCATCACTTTCATTTGTGAATAATAGATCACTAAGGTAATCAGCATCTATCATAGTCGTATTAGGTTTCTGATCATCATTTCATGCATCTGACTTATTTTCTGATAAAAGAGAATATCGATAATAATATTCGTCAGAAACTTCTGTGGCTGAATGATGAGGACTATCCCCAACACAGGCCAGCATTGTGCGTCGCGGTAATCGTGTTCAGACATACGCAACACGTGACCCAACCATCTCAGTCGATGAAGATTTACAATCACAACGACTGATTTACCATAATTCCCTAATACCCTGCGCGCCTAACCTCACTATTACTTATCTGACGATCTCAAAAGATGCGGGCAATATTTCTAAGGCATCTGTGGTCAAATACTAGAAGCTTACGAGTATCTTCTACTCTTAATGGCCACGTTTCACAGCCGTAAAGTAGAACAGAACGAACTGCCACTCAGTATACTCGTTCATTAATTGATAGACGGCTATCTCGCCTTCACCATAGGTGACGTAAGTCTGCAAAAGCCAAACCAGCTTTCTAAATCCATGTAGAGATTTCTTCAGACACCAATCCACTACGGCTGACCAGACTTCCAAGATAAGTAAAGTTGTTGACACCTCCGACCACTTCCTCCCCTATCCTTAGTTCAGGTGTTGACACAGGCCAGTTCTAAAGCAACAACTTGCATTTAGAGGGGGGAACGCATCCCGAAAATTCCGGCATTGTTGCTCAGTGCTACCAAAACACTGTATTTTATCAGCGTCTTCACCAAACAGGACTATGTCATCTGCATATTCTAAGTCGATAAGTGGACCTCCTGGAAGAAGACCAATTCCTGAAAATTCAGATGACGTGAACGTTATTCCCAGCGGTAGGCCTACGATGAAATTGAACAGGAATGGAGATAGTGAACAGCTTGCCAGACACCACTTGAAGTTGCAAAATCTCATGACAGTTCGTCATAAGCTCTGACTCAACTATTAGTGTTCGAGTAGAGCCTTCATAAGGTTCATGTAATTCTGAGGTACACCTTTCAATGACAGACACTGCCATAGAACCTCTCGGTCTCCAGAGTCAAATGCTGCTTTCAAGTCAAGAAAGACCACCATCGTCGGACGCCGATAAGTATGCCTGTTTTCTAGAACTTGATGAATGGTGAACATGTGATCGATGCAGCCACGACTAGATCTGAAGCCAGCTTGATTCTCTCGTGTGTGCAGTTCACGAATCTTAGTTAGGCGTCCGATGATTATTGAGGCTAGTATTTTAGTTGCTATATTAGTCAAACTAATCCCTCTATGGTTATCACAGGATGATTTGGATCCATTCTTATATATTGGGACAATCAGTGATTGTGACCAGTCAGGTGGGATTACGTCGAACTCCCAGATTTTAGCTAAAATATTAGTCAACCTAATTGCTAAAATTGGACCACCATCCTTAAAGACCTCTGGAGGCAATCCATCTGGACCAGCTGCCCTTCCTCGTTTCAGAATAGCTATAGCCTTTTGAACTTCAGCCAGAGTTGGGGGACCTACTTCAATGTTTTATTCACACTGTCTGGCAATGGTAGAGTAGCTGAACTGTTCTCTGAAATGTTCCGCCCATCGTTCTAAACGTCTGGACTGGGAGCAGATAAGAGTGTCGTCTTTTTTCGAAATAGTCTGACTTACACTTGACTTATTAATTCCAATTTCTTTTATTGGTCTGTAGAGCTGTGTTGTGTTCCCTATAGTCGCCGCCTTTTCCATCTCTTTTGCTTTCGTTGCCCACCACTGCTCACGGTCGTTCCTTCGACTTTTGCTTAACCTAGATCTGATTTGTTTACGCTCTCCATCGTGCTCAGAACCTGATGGTATGAGTTTACGAGAACCCATCAGTGTGATAGACCTTGAAAAAATCCGTTGGTTCTTTGTAACCTTGTGGTTTAAATTACTGGTAGATGCCACTACTGTTTCCACAGCTGCTTGTATATCTCTCCAAGCTACATCTGGGTCAGCCTCATTTTCAGAACTATCTAAGTGTGACCTTGTTTGTTCCTGGAACCTAATTTTGGTTTTCTCGTTACTCATTTCAGTTCTAGTGGGTCTTTTTAATGTGACTTTCTTGCGTCCAGTGAGACGCAAGCAGATGCGTGCTCGTATTAGGGCATGGTCGGAGTCCAAGCAGGTACTCCAGAATGAGCGACAATCTTCTACCGACCCTCTTCAACGATGAATGATGGCAATATGGTGTATTGGGGTCCATCGATAGTTTGGTGTATGGGGTCGCCATGTTAGACGATGTATCTTCTTATGCTTAAAATAGTGCTCTCTCCGATGTCTCTGCTTAAATTAGTGATTACTATAGATAAACGATTTTCTGAGGACAGTTGAGGAAGACGATCACCATTATCTGTTCGCTGAGCCGGAATACTAAAATACGCACCTTAATGCCTTTCTGTTTGGTTTAAACTACCGATCTGGGCATTCAAGTCACCTACTACGAGTACTATGTCTGAACGTTTAGCTTTCTGAAGAAGTTCAGAAAGATTTCTATAAAATTCATCTTTCAGTTCATCCGAGCTACAGTCAGTGGGAGCGTAGGCAGAAACGACAAAAAGGCAACGAAGTATGTCCCTATCCTTCCGAGTTTTTACGGGGCCGTTTAGCCGAACAGCACATGAACGACTGTTAACGGGGATCCACTCTAACAGTGCTTGTTCCACCCTCATGCTTAGTGCTATGACTACACCTGCCAGTCCACGAGAATCTGCCATCGGGTCGCCAGATAAACGGGGCGCGTATCTCGTTGGCTCCCCGTTCTGGCTAGGTAAGGTAAAGTGAATGATCACACTAGGATCCTGTATGCGTGTTTCAGAGACACAGCATACATCAATGGTACGAGGCTCTAGGGTTTTAGCCAAGGAGGCCTGCTGATCGATTTGACATAGGGTGAGTACTTTGAAGGCTCCAATGTGTAGTTTTGAGCGAGGTTTCAATAGACCTGAAACAGTGTTTTGCACACTAGAATCGTCAGCTATGGTGACACTTGAGGAGGAAGCTTAGGCTTGAAAGTCGATGTAGGAGGGATGATAGGAATTGAAGAGTGAGGTTGATTATGAATACAGTGGTCTTGAGTGCTGTTAAAGGTATGAGGACGGTTATCACTTCCCGGTTGCCCACACCGTGGAAGGGTATTTCTTGAGGAACCTGAAAAGGAAATTGGGCTAGAGTTGGTTTTAGTGATCTGAGAGCGTGACCGCAGTACCGAAGGGACAACTTGTTGGGACCTAACAACTAGAGAATGAAATCCGTGGGATAAGGTGAGTTGTGCATTTTTAGGGTCAACCTTTTCTAACCTCATCCTTTCATTGTGGAAAGGTAGCATCGTTTTTATGCTGGTTGTCTGAGGGAAACCCTTTACTGCCGTCACACTTTTGGACAGTTAGTAGTACGAATTCACCCTCGGACCTTGGGTTTGCTGCTTCTAGTCGTACTGCTCTTCAATCGACCTGTCAGTCATTGTAGAACCTTGAGGAACGATTGTTCCAGTCAGTTTAGTCCGATTATTTCATCGCGATATGCTTGCCTAACCACTATATCAAGGTAGCACGAACGGTTGGAAACATCTAGAATAGTCACTGTTGTTTTAGTTTTAATTATTCTCTTCATTTTCCAGACTTCGACGTGTAACGCTCTGATAAAAACATCGTAAATTGTTTAAATTCGTAGTGACCTAGTGTGAAAAGCATTATGAATTAATTTCTTGATTTTGTTTTGTGTACTCAGCCGTCAGCATTACTTTAATCCCTTTCCTTTTTTTCATAGTTCGTTAGAATACTCTGAATCAAACTTAGAATTGTTTAGTAAGTCTTTTTTTCTCCTTATTGGTATTGTTTCATTGCAGTTACACGACTCTCAAAATGATGTAGACAGTTTTAATCCTAGTGTCGCTTTTTTCGTCATATAACTGTGTTACCAGCTTGGAGTTTCTCAAATAATACAGGATGTTTATTTATATTTGAGATGTCTACATATATTCTTATCAACCATTAGAACCCTTCAGACAAATTTTTTGTCGATCAATATTTACTTCTATTAAGGATAAGATTTTTGTTCTGTATTTTTTGTCAACTGGGTATTGAACTATAAATTCATCACCTTTTTTAAGAGCCATGTATATTGTTCTCTATGATAAATGTAAGTAAATATTTCATCTAATAATTTCCATGACTGATTGAGTCAGTAAAACAGTCACTTTTTCATCAAACAGGAGAACTATGACTAGTACATCTTTAAATCACAAAGAGATGCTAACAAAAGTTCTCATATGCAAATACTGTCTTTTGAAGAGTATCAACTATATAGATCGAACTAAAATCAAGTGTTTAAGTTATCCGAAATCATTTCGGCTTTTTAGATTATTACGTATTTATTGAAGGTTTTCAACTCGGTTTATATCTTCCTGTCTTCAAGACTTGTTTTATTCAAACGCAAACACTGGTATATATATGAAAGAAAATAAATATGCGTCACGCAATAAGAAGTGAGATTGTGAAAAGAGAGACGAACGAATAAAAATAAGTGAACGGCAGTACTGTTTGATGGGAGAAGCCTTTCAGTTAAAAAAAATACAGCCATAAAAAACCCTTCTGTTAAAGAAGTACCTCTGCATTTTGTAACATGTGTGAAATAAAATTACATTTTATCGTCATTGGTTTCTGTTCTGAGCCATGTCTGATAGTCTCGAATTACTGAGTTGTATTATCTCTCAAACCCAAACTATGGAGTCGCCATTGATCTACAGATGCCAGTCATATACAGTTTTTTTATAACCTGGTCCAGCTTCATATGCTGACCACTACTCCGCTTTTTTACAGCCAGTCCGATCGTCGGCATTTAATACACGATATGAAATTTGTCTGGGTGACACTCATAGACATGTTCAAGCCTCCGAATTCGGTATTTCAAAATGGTGACATTAAATGAATTGTAGTCATTATGCCCGAACATACATTTCCGAACCTCCATATTACAAATGCGGTGTTGCCACTGAATTTCAGTAATCATTTGGAATCAAAAATATTCAAACACAGAGTCGCCTAGCATCCTCAACCCTTATAGACCAGGTTTCACAAGCACTGAATAAAACTGCTCTCACTGATGTGTTGCAGACCCGACATTTGCAACCAGGTTAACATCATAACGGCACTCAAGATGATCCAGATTGGCATAAGCCACACTGGCTTTCAATCCATGTAAACTGATCTCAACCTTTACCCTTCCACCTAGATACACGAATTCTCCAGCTACATCTATCATCTCACTCCTAAGAGTAAGCTCAGGCATAGGCTCCTGTCTATCTTGTAGAAGTACTTTGCACTTAAAGGTGAGTTCAGAGTACATGTCATTCCCAACTGATTAAGTGCGATTTGTATAGCTTGAGTATCATTGCACAGTTTAGAAGTTAACTGGTCCACACTGTTACTATTTACTATCAGGAATGTTTCCAGAATGTCATCGATTGGTAATTGGAAGAGAAATGGTGAGATTGCGCAACCCTACATAAACTTACTGCTTGAATGGAACAGTTGAGGGGAAGTTGGAGTTCCTTGCGGGCTTCCAACTCTTCAGGTAGTTGTATCAGTCGTCTCCGGCTGTGTAGGTTAAGTAACACTGGTCGATGTTGTTGCAGCAATAGGCCAGTCGATCTGCCCCTCCAAAAAATCTTCCCTTCGTCTAATATGTCGTGGATGCTACTAATTTTGCGTTCGATCAACCTCACAGATTGTTTCATTCATGTCACATTTCTTCCTACCAGTGACTCAGATGAGTTAAAATAGCTTTCAGCAGTTACCACATACAGCTATTTCCAACTTAATCGTATACTCGAACCATCAAGTTTTTCGGCTGGTACGCGGATTTCGTAAAGTTTCTTTACGCAGGTATCTACGTTCATCATCAAACTTATAATTTGTCAGATTAGGTAAACGTTGCTGAGGAATTTGTAACAAACCTGTAGATACCCGGTCCTTATAAGCGGGGCGTTACATGAAGTCACAAGAAACGTAACCCGCTTTTTTTCAAGAAATCAAACAAACGCGTCTAATGCTCATCTGCATATTTCGGAGAAACGGCAATTAGCATTAAACGTAACTCTGATTTATATTTGATTGTAACAAAAGTCACTGTCACTATGCTGATATTAATCCGTTCAGGACAAGACGTTTACTAGCCACCAAAATACATGATAAGCTTGTGCAGAACAAACCATGATCGAAGTCTAGACAGGTACTCCTAAAACAGCGTCTCAGGAGGAGATAACAAAAAAAAACATCGTTTCCCATAACGACTACTCACTTTACTTGAGCTTTATAGTGTAAATGTGAGGACGGTCCACGGGTGAGCTCGAGGAAGCTGCAAGAAGCTCAGAAAGCCAAAGAAATTCCATCCAATCAAACCACTTAGTGAGTCGAGAACGTTTAAACAGGACAAGACTTTGACCATACACGAGCTTCTGTAAGTTATAAAAAATACACAAAATGGGAATCAAGAGGAACCAATAGCTGATGCAATATGAAACGTAAATGAATGTGGCAAAATAAGAAAGTCTGTGTGTGGCCTGAGGCACACCCCGGATCCTCTCATCTAAGTAAGCGGTTTTTTAGGGAGCCATTCTTCAAGCTTTCAATCAAAGGCCAAAAACCTAAAAGACAGTAGAGCACTATCGAGAGATTCGGTCCCATTATAGTCAGTGACCGATATCGGTTCATACGCCACTCATTCCTTTGACGCTCAGGAGCCTTTGTTCATCATTTATTTAGGACCAGGGTTTTCCCAATCATCTAGGTAGATCCTCCATATTCATCAATCCAGTCAAAGTATGTGGCGTTCAGAAAGACCAATTTAAAATCGGACAAAATGCGCCTCAGATACTAACTATTATTGCTGTGATAGAATTTAAGAAAAGTCTGTAAATTCAAATTGTAGATAAAGATATATCGGAACCAAGTAGCCGAACTTGACTACGGCTATCCCTTTTGAGTAGAGTGGTGGCCCAGTAGTTAAGGTGTTCTACTACCAGTCACCAATTCGTGCAGCGCTCCACCTATCACAGTTTAGAAAACCAGGTAATATTTCTTGCCGTCTTAGAGTGTAACTCGAATTCTAGCACTAATATGTACCCAGTAAATGAGAATAAGTTCTGTGTTTGTTTAAACTCTTTTTTAAAAAGTCAGGGGGATTTTACTTTTTTAATAACTTGTTTAAATTTAGTATTCTGAAGCAGTTAATTTTTTGTCGGTCAGATGTATGCTTGTATGTAATAATTTCTTAGTTCCATTTACTAGGAAATATGCGACCAATGAAAAATGTGGTTATTCTACATTCATATGTTACCTCAACAGCCTATATTTTTCGACATAGAAATCTCAGATCTGTCCAAAATGTATTGTAGCTATAAATAGATCAACACTGGTAAAGACCGTAAACATGTATGACTGTAGTGTCCGAACAAAGGGCTTAATTGTTTATAAAGCATTCGATATACAAATACCACATTTCATCATTGGTTAAAACACATTCTATAACTAGATTGGATGATTTTTTGTTTTCTTTCTTCAGGTTTCTTTTGGAGTTCTGTTTATCCTGCGTTTAAAAAGGCTATTTCTAGACAGAATACCAAATGTGCTCCTATACCCGTGAATCTATTATCGATCCTATCCAAAATTGCACTATATTTTATTCGTTTATCCAATATCTGTTTTTCATACTGGAGCGAACAGTAAGAAACTATTTCTTACCTATTTTCGTCTGTATTTATGATTTTAACTTTCTACAGAAAAATTTGAAGTTTTAATTTATTCTTTGTTAGCATTATTAGATTAGTGCTTCTGAAGTTGACTCTTAGTTCGACTTTCCTGATGAATTGCTGCCTAAAAACCCTAACACTTATGTTTAGTGTTTTCGTTATTTTTCATTTCCCTGTGTTTCGCACTCTTGAAAAAATTTGAGTTATTAGTCATTACTATGCTCTACTTATCTGACAATAACTCAGTCTTTTTTACCTACATAACTACTGGTTGTATCCTGGATACGTCCCAGGTAATAAGATTGTTTGCCTTGTCTACACTAATTGTGGTTTATTCGTTCTGCGTAAATAATATGTAAAACTAATTATTACTCTATCCGCACAAATGTAGTCTTATTGATTAGTGGATTTACTCTAATTTTCTGACATTTATAACTAACCAGGTCGAGATTGGTCATTGGCCGTACGATATTTTACAAAAAGATACTTTTATGATATAGAAGAAAATAACATCCTAATTTTATTGGCTTAACATTATACGTCTGGTAGAGTAGAAGTTAAAAAATACTCGAAATGCTGTTCACTTCCATTGACTAGGTCACGTCACTGGTTTCACTTCCCATAATGTTTTCCTGTGCCATACATCAGTCAGAAATCGAAAAAATATTTACTAAATATTATCTCAAATTCAAGTGTACTCTACAGGGGGAAACATAAGTTACGCTTCCATTCCTGTGACGACGGACCACGGGTGAACTCGAGGAAGCTGTAGAAGGTTCAGAAGGAGCCGAAGATATCCCATCCAATCACCTTTTGGGAGGATATTTTAAAATTCCTACGTGTAGCTTCCCGATTGGACAATGCTAATAACCCTGTGTATGCGGATTGGAGGACTGTAATGATGATTTCGTTCTTACTGAAAACTATAAATACATGGGAATTTTGTACTATAATTGACACTGTCTGAGAATAATATTCCTTTCATTAGTCTTCTGTCTTCTCATTGTTACTTGGAAGGGTCCTGGCGTTCTAGTGCTCACGTTATACGCGGTATATCAAGAACAACCTTCTAGATATAACAATTCCTTTCTCCAAATATGTTTTTATGCAATACATTTATATTCCTACTGTTAATAGAATAAGGTATCTGTGAAATGATAAACATCTAATGATTTAACTTAATCCATGGAAAAATGGACAGATATTACATAAGAAATAAGCTTGTGTATATGATATTTTTTGTTCACCAAGAACTGCTTATTAATTGGTTTTTCAATAAATTTCCTTTCTTCTAGTAAATCGACCCTCTATCTTCTTGATCCCGCTGACCTATTTGATTTGTTCACAATGAATCCGTCTATAGATTTTTCGTAAGTTTTTTAACCCATATGCTTATTGTATTTTACTTATGTACCAAAATAACTAATAGTAAGCTGAAAGAAACTCAATACTTTTTACGCATATAATAGTTTTTAACACTATATGACTAACAATTATGGAATTCTTTGACGTATTTTATTTGAACACATACATATTGGTAAAAAAGTGCGCCAAATATATATGCGCCACACAAAACAATGAGAATTTAAAAAGAAGAAAAGAGAAAAAAGGTAAGGAAGGTCAAAAAACAATCAGGAAGACCACCATTGTCGGACGCCGATAAGTATGCCTGTTTTCTAGAACTTGATGAATGGTGAACATGTGATCGATGCAGCCACGACTAGATCTGAAGCCAGCTTGATTCTCTCGTGTGTGCAGTTCACGAATCTTAGTTAGGCGTCCGATGATTATTGAGGCTAGTATTTTAGTTGCTATATTAGTCAAACTAATCCCTCTATGGTTATCACAGGATGATTTGGATCCATTCTTATATATTGGGACAATCAGTGATTGTGACCAGTCAGGTGGGATTACGTCGAACTCCCAGATTTTAGCTAAAATATTAGTCAACCTAATTGCTAAAATTGGACCACCATCCTTAAAGACCTCTGGAGGCAATCCATCTGGACCAGCTGCCCTTCCTCGTTTCAGAATAGCTATAGCCTTTTGAACTTCAGCCAGAGTTGGGGGACCTACTTCAATGTTTTATTCACACTGTCTGGCAATGGTAGAGTAGCTGAACTGTTCTCTGAAATGTTCCGCCCATCGTTCTAAACGTCTGGACTGGGAGCAGATAAGAGTGTCGTCTTTTTTCGAAATAGTCTGACTTACACTTGACTTATTAATTCCAATTTCTTTTATTGGTCTGTAGAGCTGTGTTGTGTTCCCTATAGTCGCCGCCTTTTCCATCTCTTTTGCTTTCGTTGCCCACCACTGCTCACGGTCGTTCCTTCGACTTTTGCTTAACCTAGATCTGATTTGTTTACGCTCTCCATCGTGCTCAGAACCTGATGGTATGAGTTTACGAGAACCCATCAGTGTGATAGACCTTGAAAAAATCCGTTGGTTCTTTGTAACCTTGTGGTTTAAATTACTGGTAGATGCCACTACTGTTTCCACAGCTGCTTGTATATCTCTCCAAGCTACATCTGGGTCAGCCTCATTTTCAGAACTATCTAAGTGTGACCTTGTTTGTTCCTGGAACCTAATTTTGGTTTTCTCGTTACTCATTTCAGTTCTAGTGGGTCTTTTTAATGTGACTTTCTTGCGTCCAGTGAGACGCAAGCAGATGCGTGCTCGTATTAGGGCATGGTCGGAGTCCAAGCAGGTACTCCAGAATGAGCGACAATCTTCTACCGACCCTCTTCAACGATGAATGATGGCAATATGGTGTATTGGGGTCCATCGATAGTTTGGTGTATGGGGTCGCCATGTTAGACGATGTATCTTCTTATGCTTAAAATAGTGCTCTCTCCGATGTCTCTGCTTAAATTAGTGATTACTATAGATAAACGATTTTCTGAGGACAGTTGAGGAAGACGATCACCATTATCTGTTCGCTGAGCCGGAATACTAAAATACGCACCTTAATGCCTTTCTGTTTGGTTTAAACTACCGATCTGGGCATTCAAGTCACCTACTACGAGTACTATGTCTGAACGTTTAGCTTTCTGAAGAAGTTCAGAAAGATTTCTATAAAATTCATCTTTCAGTTCATCCGAGCTACAGTCAGTGGGAGCGTAGGCAGAAACGACAAAAAGGCAACGAAGTATGTCCCTATCCTTCCGAGTTTTTACGGGGCCGTTTAGCCGAACAGCACATGAACGACTGTTAACGGGGATCCACTCTAACAGTGCTTGTTCCACCCTCATGCTTAGTGCTATGACTACACCTGCCAGTCCACGAGAATCTGCCATCGGGTCGCCAGATAAACGGGGCGCGTATCTCGTTGGCTCCCCGTTCTGGCTAGGTAAGGTAAAGTGAATGATCACACTAGGATCCTGTATGCGTGTTTCAGAGACACAGCATACATCAATGGTACGAGGCTCTAGGGTTTTAGCCAAGGAGGCCTGCTGATCGATTTGACATAGGGTGAGTACTTTGAAGGCTCCAATGTGTAGTTTTGAGCGAGGTTTCAATAGACCTGAAACAGTGTTTTGCACACTAGAATCGTCAGCTATGGTGACACTTGAGGAGGAAGCTTAGGCTTGAAAGTCGATGTAGGAGGGATGATAGGAATTGAAGAGTGAGGTTGATTATGAATACAGTGGTCTTGAGTGCTGTTAAAGGTATGAGGACGGTTATCACTTCCCGGTTGCCCACACCGTGGAAGGGTATTTCTTGAGGAACCTGAAAAGGAAATTGGGCTAGAGTTGGTTTTAGTGATCTGAGAGCGTGACCGCAGTGCCCAAGGGACAACTGCTTGAGGTCGGTCACACACGACCTTTTTATGGGTGATTCTTGTGTTAGCTCCGTACTTGTTGCGAGCTTACCGCCGGAGACTGATATCCGTGGGATAAGGCGAGGTGTGCATTTTTAGGGTCGACCTTTTCTAACCCCACCCCTCCTTATGGGAAGGCAGCATCTCTGTCATGCTGGTTGTCTGAAGGAAACACCTTACTGCTGTCACACCTCTGTACAGTCAGCAGTACGAATTCGCTTTCGGACCTTGGATTTGTTGCTTTCAGTTTCACCGCTCTTCAAACAACCTGTCTGACATGGTAGGACCTTGAGGAACGGTTGTTCCAGCCAGTATAGCTCGGTTGCTTCATCACGATAGGCAAGCCCGACCACCACGTCAAGGTAGCAACAACGGTCGGGTATGAGGAAAGTAAAAGAAGGTTACAGCAGGATCGCCACTGGCTTCTATTCTGAGCCATATCTGACAACGTCTCTAGCCACTGTGTTGCACCATCTCTCATACCCCAGCCAGGAAGTTCTGAAGGACCAACACAAGGCAGTCCTTTGCAGCTTTCTTTCATGCCACGGCACCATGTCATATATATGCTTTAACGTATTCCTAGTTGTGTGAATAATTTAATTCCCCAGTGTCCTGACAAACCGTTGTTGTTGTGTTTTTTTCCGAATGCCCATATGTAAATTTTTTTTCGCTTTAGATGTTATTTTTCTTCCTCACTTTTTTAATAATACAGGTTTCATTTTAGTATTATGGAATCATTTTATGGCACATCTAGTACAATTAAAGAATTGGTTATCATTCTTAACTCAAGTAAAAAGGAAACTTCTACAGTTGCTTGGTTATTCTTCGTCGCTTTACTAACGTATTGTTTGTTTGTTAGAACTGTAAATTCGTTTTCGACAGATAGTCATGATGATTTCGTCTTTCCGTCTTTTATAAGCGAAATTCGTGCTTATCTGCCAAAGCAAATAACCATTTCAACAATCTCCAATTTAGATCCTGAGACCATTTTCATTAATATGGCTGCTTATTTCGATGAACTCTCTGTAAGTCATTTACCTTTATCCTGATTTCTGACTTTTTAATCTAGTAGTTTGCACGTTTAGGAAAGACATGACTTAAAATCCTAAGAATCCTAAGTCACTGAAATCACCACTAATTCAACCACACTTTGGCTGTTCTGTCATAATTGAAATTTAACTGGAGGTCTGAATCATTGGATTATTTAGATTTATGCCATAAATCATATGGTTGAAATATCGAATTCAATGCATGGTAGCACACTATTACTTAGTTCAGACTTTCAGTGACAGCTGTAGTTCATAGAGAGAAAGATAACAAGACTTCATTTTTAACTCTTTAATAATATGCACTAACCTCCCTCCCCCATCATTAGCTGTCGCGAAGAGTTACAAAAATCAACATCAAAATTCTTTCGTGAATAGAGTAATACATTTTTGTCAGTCCTGAAATGCCCTGGTACGAGCGAGTGGGAGAGTCAGCTCTTCCTCTCCAAGTGTCCACGTGTATACAATCACTGCCAGGGAAGTTCTACTCACTACCTTCTCGTAGTGGAAGTATTGTTTACGAAATTGAGAGGACGAAAATCGAATGTATGGCGCTTTAACGGGGTTGGTGGATACGGAGGATCCACCTAGGGGAGTTGGAAAACCCTGATTCCAAACCAATGGTGTACATGCGCTCCAGGATCCTTAGGAAACGAATGGAGTATGAACCAATTGTTGGTCACCGACTTCCATGGGACTGCATCTCCTCACGTTGCGCCACGGCCTTGTGGATTAGACCTTTAGGTCAAAGGTTCGGGAAAGCCACTCGTTTCGGTTTGGGCACCCGGGTAGTATCACAGCCCTCACAAAAATCAAATGATTTATATGGCTCATATCCGTTTGGTACCTCCTTGTATCAATGTTTGTGTTTAAATGAATAATAAATAAATAAATGTTTCAATGGTTAAAATCATGAGTCAGTTGAAGCTAGACCACCATGGAAAACCTGGAAGCACTGGATAACCGTTTCGTTCTATTGTGGGACTCCTCAGCAGTGCGCATGTTTGTCAGTCTGTTTTTGAACGACCAAACTCCATGTTCAGCATATGTTGCAAGAAACTACTTTCTTGAAGTCTTGTTGACACAACTCAAATCACTCAGTTGCTTCCGCTACAAAGACTAGTAATAAGCACTGTATAATCTTTGTTTCTCGGCAATTAACATCATTAGGTCTTAATCAACTTATTTATATAAAAGTTTGTTAAAATCATATAATATTATTACAAATTTGAAATGAATATCTTCATTAGTATCACGGAATTAATGTTTTCCGCTGTAACAAAATTTGTTTATTTAGTCATCGAAAATAAGAATACTTTTATTTTACTACAAACCCTTGAAAGATGCTAATCTTGTATAGCATTTTGCCAACTTGGTTCCTTATATACTCTTTTATGAGTAAGTGAAAGTGCACGTTTCTGTTCCATTCCTAAATTTAGATAACGATTTCCGTGATCCAAAGATTGAAATTATTTGGCATTCACTCGTGAGTTAGTTTCAGCACGTCACCATCTATTGTAAAAATTTGATAAGGCATAGTGAAATTAGGTGTAGCAATACTAATAAAAATGTTTTAGTAATAATAAGTCTCTCTACCGATACGCTTAAGCTGTCTCCTTAACCAGTTCCAATATCTCCAACTTCTTCTACCTATCAACTGGAACACTAGAGAGGTGTGAATCGCGAGTAAAAGCTTCACCCCAAGGTTGTTTCATGTACAGAAAAACGAGGGTATTTGTAGAAATGCACACGACCTTGGGCCGGGTTTCTGGAACCATATTAAATATAGTTTTTGTTGTAGTTAAGGTTATTATCCAATCAAAACTGTAACCCATAATTCTGCATTTCCTAGATGTTTCTGCGAAGATTCTGTTCAACGCTGACTGGATTAAACGTCTCCGGGCTTCTAGGGACTTTGACGAGGGATATTTGTGGGACTCCTCCAATTTTACATGTACTTTTGATACAGTAGCGTTTTGTTTAATATTTCATGTGCCATCTGACATGTATTTGTCTTTTAACCTTTTCATTTGATTATCTGTAGACATTTCATGCTCGGATGTTATTCAAATCTGTTTTTGTTGAATATATTGGTCGATTAAGTGAGTTTATTTGTACATGTTGCTCTGTATCCAGTTCTGCACAGGAAAGTGGTTTTGGTTTGAGTCACACGACACAGAACAGTTTCTTAAAACCGGAGGATTTATGTCGAAGCGGTTATCGAGTGGCAGGGATGTTAATTCGTCACTGTTCAATGTTACTTTATTCTCCAGTCACTACCGAAGGCTCAATATCAAGCTTTGAGAAATTGGTGAATCACTTTTTTCTTCCACGACAGTTATACGAAACACAGGATTCTAACAGATTTTCTACTCTCAACGAATCCAATATATTCCCATGTTATGTTATGGAGTCCATGCAAGAGCAGCTACCTGAAGTAATTATAAATAAACTTCTTACATACTTCTAAATATCGATTTCAATAACTTCATTTGTATACCATCAAATATTCCTAGCCTTTTTTCTTGATGTTACTTCAGTTTTATTTTAACTGCATCAGTGTGCAAGTATATAGTTTTACTGATTTAATGAATATTTCGTTTTATATCAATTTTCTAATCTCTAATTTACAGTTTACACGTGGTATTGCCCAATTAAATTGGAAAAGTGATCCTTATCTATGTCGCATAATAAAAGACATTGTCAAAATACATTATAAACACCTTGGTCCAGGAGCTATTGCCGTAAGCTTTTATTAATGTCTTTTTCTTTGTTTCTCTTACAAATCCTTTTCTGTAATCGTTTTATATCATCTTTTTTTTTAATTATTTAGTCAATGGTACTAAATAGCCCTACATTGGATTTTCGGACTCATATTTTGCAGTTTGCCACGTACGATCAAATTATTTATCTGACTGAGAGTAAAGCTTTGTCCGTTTCTGGTTGTGAACAAATCACATATCAGCGCAACATTCTGTCTAATGTAGGTCTCAAAGTTCTATTTTTCAAAGCTTTGGTTTCATAACTAACCAGTTTTCTGTACTTGACATTTTCATGTTATTATTCTTAACAACTCAAACTTTTTTGAAAATTCGTTCCTTTTCTAAATGATCTCGTTTATTGAATTAAGTGCCTTCATATGCCTCTGCAAATTTGTCAGATTAGAATTGGATTTCCTTGCATTTTCTTCCTTTGAAAACAGTAGTTAAAAGGCAAGCAGTGTACAATAGCATTGTTTGCAGCGTGATTCGTGGTTAGATTCTGTGTATTACATTTCCGTTGAATACCTTATAATAAGACTATCGTTGTAAGAGACATTACTGTACATCTTTGATCTGAAATGAATTTCTGAATGAATGGAATGAAATGTCATCCCCAAGTCATGACATGGGGATGTCATGACTTAAATAGAGGACACTTGAAGTTCTCATTAGTATACACAAAAAATGACATTAATTTTAAAAGGCTTTCAAACTCAAAATATCATACAAGAAACAACATTTTAGCTTGATGTCGTGTGTTAATAAGATAGGTGGTTTTTATATAATCACTAACTTCAATAATCAACTCGCGTTACCCCTCTGTTTGATGTTTTTGGCTAATGTTTTTCCAAAGATCAGATTAATCTGTATTTCCCCAACTTAAGTATAAATTTGACAGCTTAGTAATCTAAATATTTGTGATATTAAAATTATTTTCTTGTAACATTTGTAGCTGACTCTAAAAAGTCCCCCCGTATTTCGATTATCCGTATTCAAGATTAGGGTAAATGGATGTCAGTTCTCCCATATATCATCGCAAAATCTATGTTTTAAATTCGCTTATCCGAGAACCTTATGAGATCTTCGACTGGTCTATATGATTTTGTTGTCCTACTCTATTCTTAAAGTAGCTTTAAATCACTGGATCCTCATTAAGTCGTTTATATCTTCCCTTGTTAGGTGTAATCAAGACGGGAAAGAACTAGCCTGACTGATTGCAGCCAATATCTAGTAGAGAAGGAATGGATGGGTAAATTGGGGATGTTTCAAACTTGACGTTTTCTTCAACTCGCCTTTGCTATTTCACCTCTGTTTTTATTAGTTATTCTATCAATAAGTTATCAACGATATTGTAAATCTCATGACTGCTGTCTTTTAGCGTGAAGAAAGTTCAACCACAATTAATTATGCCATTGAGTGTATGGTTTTAAATCAGTTTCTTATTGCCATCGTGTTTTGTTGCTACTAATTTACTGATTAATATTCTATATTTTTAGTGGTCGAATATGTTCTATTACTATGTAGTTATTATTTCACATGCGTTTATCTGATTATTCGAAATCGGAGTTATTGCAAATAATTTCTTCTCCTTTAAATTAGTGGGTGGATTTCGCATATTCAATATACTCCAATACATATTCAAGTGGTATTTACCTGAGGTTAGTTATCGAACTCTCTTCCAGACATCTCCATCCTTTAAATGCATTGCTTTTTTATCATCAGTATATATATGTATATATATATCATGTCGGTTGTATGAGACAGGACATTTAATACGTACTGATAAGACACGTTAGTATGCCGTTTTTTATTACGTAGACAAACAACTAGGCAACGCTGCGGACATACTTCCTGTACTCAAATCTACTGCCATATTTTTTTATGTTTGATGGTAGCTAGTAGTGTGACATCTCATAGTTCATAAGTCATTTTATCAAGTACCCAAAAATGAGCTGTCTAACAATCATGCAGTGAGAACTAATTTACTATTCATAACTAGACACTACCGGTGTTACGAATAGAAAACGGAGTGACTCGCATATCATATCGAGTGTACTAATACCTAAAGATGGACTTGTAGTTTAGAAGTTTTTCAGCCCACTAGCCAGAGTATCGAACCCCATACGGTCAGTGAGTTGCATTGTAATCATAATTATCAGATCCCGAAAATAAATGTAAATGGTAACTTAGCTTTATGAGAAGAAATTAAGGTGCCTGGCAAAAGTATTTACTGAAAATCAATTTACCCTAACTGTTGCATCTATTACTCTGTAAGTCGAGTAAGTATACTGTTAAATGTATTTTTTTCTAAGGTTATCTAGTGGTGGATAGTATGCATCCAGACACTAGTGCAACTAAGTAATTTTCACTACTAATTGTTGTGATTTTCTTATACGTTACCTACCTAATCGACAACCAGCTAACATTATTCAACAAGAATCTCGATTCTAAATCTTTATCGTCTACAGACTAACGTCCTATAGTTTGGATAATTAAAACACCTCGACGGACAGGGAATAACCTACTGGTCCACAACACGCACCTGTTCTGTCCTTGTATTTAGTCCGAAGTAAAAGAATATAATGAGAAGCAAGCTTCTATCATCATATTTCATTCACTCAGGTGAACCGCAGTCCGTTGTCCAAAACCAATATGGGGAATATGGAAGTATTGTAATCAGGTTATTTAATATACAAAATAAAAATATGTTATAATATTCTCTAAAATAGATCCAAAAGTCAACATTTTCTCGGTGTTTGATTCTTTATAGTAGTACTGAAAGCTTCTTTTGAGTTTTGGTAGCTTACTTAATAATTTGTCTCTGTATTATTATATGTTCTAGTTGAGATCAGTACAAACATCAATATCCAGACATCTAAAGGTTTTTTGCTTTATTTATTAAGAGAACATTTTCAGAAATGTGATCGTATTCATACAATTTTGAAATTACATATATTCACTGCGTGTCATTCTTTTTTTTACAGTGATGCTCCATTTTTAGTTTGCCCTATTCTACTGTCAAACACCTTAAAAGATTTAACTAGCGCATTGAATTCTGATAGTCGCAAACACAGTATACATATTCTTAAAACGTATAAAGAAGCGGTCACATCGGTAGCTTGTAAAGAAACAAGGTAATCTGCACAAAGCATTTATTTAACCGTTTTCGTTAATCTTTAATTTTCTTTTAATTTATTCATATATTTCTGTTATATCATGATTTTTTGTTTAGAAACCAATGTTTGCTTCCCTAATATGTAGTAATTGTATTCGTCAATCAACTGATTACAGTAGACCATGACGTTTGACCTAATAATCTTCAGTGTGTAACCAACCCAATATTAGACTATAAGTTTATCTTCTGCTAACTAAACATAATTATCGTGATGATCTGAAACAATTTTTGGCTGTTAAACATCAATGTGATTAATTCAGCACCTTTAACCACACCATAATAGTTTCTAGTCTTAATTGACTTCAGTTTTATAGTTCTTAAAAAAGAACTACAATGTGTGCTGGATACCGTGAATTTTCACGCCCGAGATTTCAAGATATTTTTGGTATAAAGGAATTTTCCTTAGTGTTTCCACGTCAACTTTCATTTCACAATTTAATATAGCCTTTGCGGGATCTGAACGATCATAGATAAACTGATACTCATTATTTTGCAACTGCAATAGAAACTATATTCACGAAAACTTAAAATAAACTTAATGTGGCGCGCAGAAAACCCATATTCAGCCAAATGTTGAATAAAAGTGCCGTATTTTGTTCAAAGTACCAAAATTAGAGACTAACTCAAATTTTATCGAAGGAATGTGGAGCAAGTAACTATGATGAAGTTGTCCACTGTCGGTGGGCTGACAAGATTTCTTTGTTTTTGCATCACATAATAGCAGTTTTCGTGTGTTGTGACTGCTTTTTTGATAAACCAGCTGAAAACATTTTTGTGATACGGACTAAAAATATTTTATACGATTTCCTTACCAGATGACTAAAATCAAGTTCTTTCTAATCTCTAGATCTCGTATCCTTGAGCTCTGCTGTAACCTGGATAAGAAAACCATGGACCCTTCATGCACTCTTGTCGCATATTTTGGTCTAAAATAGTATTTCTTTCAGACTGTTCACATTAGTGAGACACGAATTATGTGTAACACACGCTAAAAATGATATTTACATTCAATGAAGTTTTTTATCACTTCGTCTTAATGATTGTATGGGAATTATAAATCGGATATATATGGCGCTTTCTCGAAACTTATCTCTTTGTTACAATTGTCTCATCCCACAGATTTCGTTCTCCGGCTGTAAGGTCCCAACAAGTTTTCCCTTCGGTACTGCGGTCACGCTCTCAGATCACCCTCATACCTCTAACAGCACTCAAGACCACTGTATTCATAATCAACCTCACTCTTCAATTCCTATCATCCCTCCTACATCGACTTTCAAGCCTAAGCTTCCTCCTCAAGTGTCACCATAGCTGACGATTCTAGTGTGCAAAACACTGTTTCAGGTCTATTGAAACCTCGCTCAAAACTACACATTGGAGCCTTCAAAGTACTCACCCTATGTCAAATCGATCAGCAGGCCTCCTTGGCTAAAACCCTAGAGCCTCGTACCATTGATGTATGCTGTGTCTCTGAAACACGCATACAGGATCCTAGTGTGATCATTCACTTTACCTTACCTAGCCAGAACGGGGAGCCAACGAGATACGCGCCCCGTTTATCTGGCGACCCGATGGCAGATTCTCGTGGACTGGCAGGTGTAGTCATAGCACTAAGCATGAGGGTGGAACAAGCACTGTTAGAGTGGATCCCCGTTAACAGTCGTTCATGTGCTGTTCGGCTAAACGGCCCCGTAAAAACTCGGAAGGATAGGGACATACTTCGTTGCCTTTTTGTCGTTTCTGCCTACGCTCCCACTGACTGTAGCTCGGATGAACTGAAAGATGAATTTTATAGAAATCTTTCTGAACTTCTTCAGAAAGCTAAACGTTCAGACATAGTACTCGTAGTAGGTGACTTGAATGCCCAGATCGGTAGTTTAAACCAAACAGAAAGGCATTAAGGTGCGTATTTTAGTATTCCGGCTCAGCGAACAGATAATGGTGATCGTCTTCCTCAACTGTCCTCAGAAAATCGTTTATCTATAGTAATCACTAATTTAAGCAGAGACATCGGAGAGAGCACTATTTTAAGCATAAGAAGATACATCGTCTAACATGGCGACCCCATACACCAAACTATCGATGGACCCCAATACACCATATTGCCATCATTCATCGTTGAAGAGGGTCGGTAGAAGATTGTCGCTCATTCTGGAGTACCTGCTTGGACTCCGACCATGCCCTAATACGAGCACGCATCTGCTTGCGTCTCACTGGACGCAAGAAAGTCACATTAAAAAGACCCACTAGAACTGAAATGAGTAACGAGAAAACCAAAATTAGGTTCCAGGAACAAACAAGGTCACACTTAGATAGTTCTGAAAATGAGGCTGACCCAGATGTAGCTTGGAGAGATATACAAGCAGCTGTGGAAACAGTAGTGGCATCTACCAGTAATTTAAACCACAAGGTTACAAAGAACCAACGGATTTTTTCAAGGTCTATCACACTGATGGGTTCTCGTAAACTCATACCATCAGGTTCTGAGCACGATGGAGAGCGTAAACAAATCAGATCTAGGTTAAGCAAAAGTCGAAGGAACGACCGTGAGCAGTGGTGGGCAACGAAAGCAAAAGAGATGGAAAAGGCGGCGACTATAGGGAACACAACACAGCTCTACAGACCAATAAAAGAAATTGGAATTAATAAGTCAAGTGTAAGTCAGACTATTTCGAAAAAAGACGACACTCTTATCTGCTCCCAGTCCAGACGTTTAGAACGATGGGCGGAACATTTCAGAGAGCAGTTCAGCTACTCTACCATTGCCAGACAGTGTGAATAAAACATTGAAGTAGGTCCCCCAACTCTGGCTGAAGTTCAAAAGGCTATAGCTATTCTGAAACGAGGAAGGGCAGCTGGTCCAGATGGATTGCCTCCAGAGGTCTTTAAGGATGGTGGTCCAATTTTAGCAATTAGGTTGACTAATATTTTAGCTAAAATCTGGGAGTTCGACGTAATCCCACCTGACTGGTCACAATCACTGATTGTCCCAATATATAAGAATGGATCCAAATCATCCTGTGATAACCATAGAGGGATTAGTTTGACTAATATAGCAACTAAAATACTAGCCTCAATAATCATCGGACGCCTAACTAAGATTCGTGAACTGCACACACGAGAGAATCAAGCTGGCTTCAGATCTAGTCGTGGCTGCATCGATCACATGTTCACCATTCATCAAGTTCTAGAAAACAGGCATACTTATCGGCGTCCGACGATGGTGGTCTTTCTTGACTTGAAAGCAGCATTTGACTCTGGAGACCGAGAGGTTCTATGGCAGTGTCTGTCATTGAAAGGTGTACCTCAGAATTACATGAACCTTATGAAGGCTCTACTCGAACACTAATAGTTGAGTCAGAGCTTATGACGAACTGTCATGAGATTTTGCAACTTCAAGTGGTGTCTGGCAAGCTGTTCACTATCTCCATTCCTGTTCAATTTCATCGTAGGCCTACCGCTGGGAATAACGTTCACGTCATCTGAATTTTCAGGAATTGGTCTTCTTCCAGGAGGTCCACTTATCGACTTAGAATATGCAGATGACATAGTCCTGTTTGGTGAAGACGCTGATAAAATACAGTGTTTTGGTAGCACTGAGCAACAATGCCGGAATTTTCGGGATGCGTTCCCCCCTCTAAATGCAAGTTGTTGCTTTAGAACTGGCCTGTGTCAACACCTGAACTAAGGATAGGGGAGGAAGTGGTCGGAGGTGTCAACAACTTTACTTATCTTGGAAGTCTGGTCAGCCGTAGTGGATTGGTGTCTGAAGAAATCTCTACATGGATTTAGAAAGCTGGTTTGGCTTTTGCAGACTTACGTCACCTATGGTGAAGGCGAGATAGCCGTCTATCAATTAATGAACGAGTATACTGAGTGGCAGTTCGTTCTGTTCTACTTTACGGCTGTGAAACGTGGCCATTAAGAGTAGAAGATACTCGTAAGCTTCTAGTATTTGACCACAGATGCCTTAGAAATATTGCCCGCATCTTTTGAGATCGTCAGATAAGTAATAGTGAGGTTAGGCGCGCAGGGTATTAGGGAATTATGGTAAATCAGTCGTTGTGATTGTATATCTTCATCGACTGAGATGTTATGGTAACGTATTACGCATACCCCACCACTGTGTGCAACGCTGACTAGTGTTCGAGATGGATGGAAGAAATTGACACTTGAGGAGGAAGCAAAAAGAGGATCACCGGGTAATTAATAGTCAGGTTAGACGCAGGGTATTAGGGAATGATTGTAAATCAGTTGATGAGATTGTAAATTTTCATCGACTGAGATCGTTGGGCCACGTGTTGCGTATGCCCAAATTCATCATATTGTTTCCTTTTTATACAGTTTTCTCTTAATTCAGAAATTTTTTGAAAGGACTGAACCATCTACATAACTTCATCCTATATGGGACTGTGGCCTTGTAACTAATTTGCATAAATGTTAGGGATATTACCAACTTTACTGCATCTTTCGGTTTTCATTAAAAAGTCCTCTTACTCCAGTGGACGTTTCTATTTTTGTCTTGTAAATTCCAAAGTAGCAAGTTATGGATTGTTAGTGCTGATTTCAAGAAGGTAGAGTAATAATAAGTGACTTTGGTGACTGTGTGCATCGAACATACTTGGAGACGTTGTCTGCACGTAGTTCAGACCGAATGAGGGAGTTATATGAGCTGAATAAAGTGCAAATCAATAACAGTGCAGCATGTTATGCTGTCACTTCGTGACGGAATTTATGTTCAGTGGTTAATTTCGGTCAGTCTGCTCGAAAGAGTATTCATCAAATTCTAAGAACCTTGACCCAAAGTCGTCTGTGGCTGGTAAAGTTGAATCTGAATCTGATAAACTATGAGTAATTGTTAAATAAATATGGTACCTGACATAGCTGCGTAACACCGGTGAAGTAACAAGATGGTAGATATTAAATTGCTTCTACAATACAATAACCATCATTGATATCTAACTTACGCGGTTTATAATAATTCTAAATTACTACACTGGTGATTCGCCCAATAATTGGTTTATAAGACTCCTGAAAAAGCAGACGTGATTTCTAAAATCCTAAGTGAAAGGAGGAGAAACAAAAGCCAATGCATTTGAGAAAACATATATATATATATATATATATATATATATATATATATATATATATATATCGAATCCATAAGACTTAAAAAATCCTGGAAAGCCTGTTAGAAGGAACGTAATCCAGCTGTATGGATCATTACCATAAAACTATATATTAAATAATACAACTGTAACATGATATGATATGATATCATGTAAATCATCAAGTCTGTTGGCAGAAGTAGCTACTTCATAGAGTATAGTGTATGAACCAATAAGACTTCGAAGGGAAAACCATTCAAAAGGCTACAAAACGTTCTTGCCTTTTAGCTGGTGTTGAATTTTCATGAGAATAACAATAACTCATGTACAATGACTGATTCTTTATGCTAAAACTACTGATCAGTGGAATTTAAATGAATTATCATAGGTCGTCCTATAAGTAGGGACTTCGTCGCAGCTCAAGGTCGTCTGTGTACTTGAATAAGACTGCTTTTGGAAATATAACGGCAAACAATAACATAAAACGGAATAAGCAGTGATGTGAATAACTAGATATGTTTAATTGTGAAAGAATGCTTGCAGTTAAAATTTTGGCAATTAGTACAAGTGCACATATTGCAAGGTCAATATTGGAGCTCAAAACTGTAATATCCAATATTAAAATTAAAACACGAATTTCAGCGAAGGGATCTCTTTTCAACGAATTTATTATCAAGCTGTACAATCGTATATATATGAAAATTTTGTTTTTGTAAAAGTACTAATTCCGTGAGGAAATGTGAACACAGTTAATATAAAGGTTATAATACTAGATTACGTAATATGAATAATAACAATAACAATAGATTTAGTGATTATAATAAGATGATTAAAATGTTTTTGATATAATAATTAAAGGTCATAGAGGTGTACAAAAATAAACTGATATGATGAGCGTTCATGAATAAAACAATGAGAATATAAGACATAAGTAAAGGGGGAATGCAGTAATAATAATAATAACATTAATAGTAGGATAATCAAACTAATTAAGGCCAAGGTAACGATAACGATAAGACGTACTTCTTTTGTACGCATAGTTCTGGTTTAAGCTCCTGGATGGCAAGAGCTTCGGCTATTTTTAAAAGTTGGATACGAAGAAATCTGGGTAGATTTGAACGAATCATATAAACAACCTTAAAGTCAATTTGTGGATCTGTTGAATGGTTATAGTCGATTAGGTGTTCAAGTATAGAACTCCTAACTGCTTTCCTTTCACCCTTATAGAACCAGGCTGGGATATGTTCTCGTATCCGAGTTGAAAGCGAGCGCTGGCTACGGCCAATGTACCTTGCTCCACAAGAGCAGGTGAACTGGTAGATGCACATGGAGGCGACCAGACGCGGAAGCTTATCTTTTATGGATACAGAAAATAAGTTTCTACTAGTGAAGGATATTCGCAGTTTTGCCGCGTTAAATGTTCTTCTAATAGTTGTTGTTAGACGGTTTTTGATTACGTCCGATGTTCGGTCACCTTTAAATTCCAGACTTATATAAAGGTTTTTCTTTGGAACGGAACAACTAGAATTCTTCTCGCGACTACTTTTATTCATATTCTTTTCTATGAACCGTTCTGGGTAACCATTTTCCGTCAAAGTCTTCTTCAGGAATGCGAGTTCTTCGTTAATGCATTCCGTACTGCATATGTGATGTATGCGATGGCATAAAGAATGGATAAGGTTTCTCTTCCTACTTAACGGAACCCAGCTATAGAAGTTGGTTAGCTGGCCATTCCATGTTTGTTTTCTAAAGATGGATCTTTTTAAAGAACCATTGCTCTTTTTCATCAGACGTACATCGAGAAAAGGAATTGATTGGTCTTGTTCCCTTTCTAACGTGAAGTCTATGGAAGGGTGGCACGAGTTAAAGGTGTGTAGAATATCATCTAAATCAATATTATTGTCACAAACAACAAACGTGTCGTCCATGTATCTCACGTATAGGTGGAATCGATTGATCATTGAACGGAGTTGGTCGTTTTCTACTTTTGCCATGAAACAGTCTGCTAAAATTGGACCCAATGGAGACCCCATTGCGATCCCATCCCTTTGTCTATATATTTCATTATTGAAACTGAACTGGACATTAAAAGTACAGCGTAACAATAATTCTTTCAAGTGTTCAGTTGGCAAACCTAGATCTATATTGTTAGAATCAATATACTCACATATATAACATATTGTTTCAGTTAAAGGTACGCTAGTGAACAAAGAATTAACGTCAAGCGAGAACATGTGTTTTTCGGAAGTATTAACGTCCTTAATACGATCAATAAATTGAAAAGTATCATGAATAGAATGTATACATACTTGCCTTCTAACCGGTTCCAATTTTTCCGCTAACCATTTGGCGATTCTGTGGTATGGTTTATTTTTGTACACCTCTATGACCTTTAATTATGATATCAAAAACATTTTAATCATCTTATTATAATCACTAAATCTATTGTTATTGTTATTATTCATATTACGTAATCTAGTATTATAACCTTTATATTAACTGTGTTCACATTTCCTCACGGAATTAGTACTTTTACAAAAACAAGATTTTCATATATATACGATTGTACAGCTTGATAATAAATTCGTTGAAAAGAGATATCCAATATCTCTGTCATGAGCATGTATTGGCCGATTGATTCATTCGCACCCGCTTCTTGTTGTTTCAGTGCGGTTTTAGGCATTTGGTAATGTACAACGGGTGATAGTCCAGCCACTCGACTTCTCTGATTCTAGTTAGTGTAATAGTCAAAACGATAAAGTGGTAATGCGAGTGCTAAAAAAGGCGAATGTCTCAAGAATAGTACATAAGCTAACTTGTCGTGAATGCACTGAAAATGGCACAGGAATTCAGTAGTTGACAACGCTTTTACCAGCAACAGTTTCTAATATAATTCGTACCCACCAAGAGAAAAAAGACAGAATCGAGGAGATCGGAAGAGTGTGTAGCGGTGAATAAATCCCCAAAATAAATAGCTCTGTAAGTTTTCGACATGGGATGCTGACTAGGAACTCCTAGCTATGTATTGTGCTGTACGACATTTTCAACACTACATCAAAGGTCGTGAATTCACTCTCTTCACTGACCATAAACCGCTCACCTTCTCTCTAAGCTCTCCTTCAGACAAGTACTCTCCCCGTGAGTCTCGACAACTGGACTACATTTCGCAGTTTACTCCAGACATTCAACATACTTCTGGAGCAAACAATGTAGTCGCAGACGCGTTGTCTCGCACAACTTCCTTGAACAGTTTCCAAGGAATCGACCTTCTTAAACTCGTCCAGCTTCAAAAAGAAGACACTGATCTTCAGCGCGATTTATCGTCTACAACACTCAAACTACGCATCAAACAGATGGGAACAGGTAAGGAAACCTTACTTTGTGACACATCTACAGGTAGGGATCGCCCAATCGTGCCGAAATATTATCGACGCAACGCCTTCAATACGTTGCACAAACTTTCTCATCCAGGTGTTCGTGCAACCATCAAGCTTATAGCAGAACGGTTTTGCTGGCCTGGAATGAATAGAGACGTGAGGGAGTGGGCACGCTCCTGTGTAACCTGCCAAAAATCTAAGTTTATCAGACACAATAAATGTCCCTTAGGACCATTATCAGATTCAAATGGATACTCTTAACCTGCGTTGACCGTTTCACTCGATGGCCAGAAGCAGTATCTATCAAGGACATCACTGCCGAAACAGTGGTCCGCGCCTTTTTCGAACGATGGGTAACAAACTTCGGCTGCCCTTTAACCATCACTACAGACCGCGGACGTCAGTTTGAATCCAAACTTTTCCGTCGTCTGACCCAACGAGTATGTCGTTGGTAATGGTCCTACCAAATTCAAATGAACATGATCGAAACGAACATCGGGAGTCTTAAATGAGCCTAAGGGACATTTATTGTGTCTGATAAACTTAGATTTTTGGCAGGTTACACAGGAGCGTGCCCACTCCCTCACGTCTTTATTCATTCCAGGCCAGCAAAACCGTTCTGCTATAAGCTTGATGGTTGCACGAACACCTGGATGAGAAAGTTTGTGCAACGTATTGAAGGCGTTGCGTCGATAATATTTCGGCACGATTGGGCGATCCCTACCTGTAGATGTGTCACAAAGTAAGGTTTCCTTACCTGTTCCCATCTGTTTGATGCGTAGTTTGAGTGTTGTAGACGATAAATCGCGCTGAAGATCAGTGTCTTCTTTTTGAAGCTGGACGAGTTTAAGAAGGTCGATTCCTTGGAAACTGTTCAAGGAAGTTGTGCGAGACAACGCGTCTGCGACTACATTGTTTGCTCCAGAAGTATGTTGAATGTCTGGAGTAAACTGCGAAATGTAGTCCAGTTGTCGAGACTCACGGGGAGAGTACTTGTCTGAAGGAGAGCTTAGAGAGAAGGTGAGCGGTTTATGGTCAGTGAAGAGAGTGAATTCACGACCTTTGATGTAGTGTTGAAAATGTCGTACAGCACAATACATAGCTAGGAGTTCCCTACCGAATGTGCTGTACCTCGATTCGGTATCTAGCAACCGTTTAGAGAAAAATGCCAATGGTTGCCAGGAGTTGTTAACCCATTGTTGTAGGACTCCCCCGATTGCTGAGTCGGATGCGTCTACTGCGATACGAGTGGGTGCTCCGGCGTCCTGATGTGCAAGCATTGTTGCTTTAGCAATGAGTTCCTTACTTGTGGAGAATGCTTTTCGTGTGGTGTCGTCCAGATTAATGGATTTCGTATTTCCACGAAGTTGGTCAGTTAGCGGTTGTAGCAACCGAACAGCCAATATCCGGTTGGAACAACGGACTGACGAACCCAAAATTTATTTGATTAGACCAGACCACGTTCCTCTGCATAGCTCACAACGCGTTTTTGAGATACACGTATTATATTATATCAAAACACAAACTCTGTGCTCAATATAAACGGTTCTAATTTAGAAAACAACAAATTATATCAAAGTACAAAATACCCCAAACGGTACAGCCTGTGCTATACAGTCAGAAGTTTCTCTAACGCAAAGTAGCGCACTAAACAATGAAAGAAACAATTAATACTAAAGGGTTTGATACCTGAGAATCAACAAAATTATTCCCAACAAGATGGGATCAAATATCTACCCGCAGGGATTCCAGCGATTCTCCCAAGCAGACAGTCAAACGGTTAACAGTCACACACAGAACCACGCCGTGACTTTGAGCTTAGTCGAACACGACCTAACTGTCAATAGTCCGGCAACACGCAATAAAAAATTAGGTAACAAAGGATAAGT
Source organism: Schistosoma mattheei (assembly GCA_944470405.2). NCBI lineage: Eukaryota > Metazoa > Platyhelminthes > Trematoda > Strigeidida > Schistosomatidae > Schistosoma > Schistosoma mattheei. The sequence continues at coordinate 35,697,450 of OX103943.1, read as the reverse complement.
CTTTAATCAAAAAACACATAATAAATGCTCAAACGAGGAAGACTGAAGAGCAAAGGATATGGTTAAACGAGATGTGAACAAAGGTTAAAATACACAACAGGGAGAGGGAACAAATAAATGACAATACTGTTTGACAAAGAAGCTGCAGAGGGATTTTCACCTTCTCTTTCCGTTACAGAGGTTTCATGAGTAAAGCGCATTTAGGTATGAATCATCTATGGGAACTTACAAGGCCGTTAAACGTTCGTAGTTGCTTGATCGTGGTCGGTTCTGGGTAATCCAGAATTGCCGCTACTTTGGTCCTAAGGGATCGGATGCCTTGAGCATCTATAGTGTGTCCTAGGAAGTCTAATGAGTCGGTCCCGATTTGGCATTTCTGAACGTTTACAGTAATGCCATGTTTTTGTAGTCGTTCGAAAACAAGATCCAGATGCTTGAGATGTAATTCTCTGTCCGAACTTGCGATTAGGCAATCGTCAACATACGCATGTACGAAGTTGAGACCTCGAAAAACATCGTCTATGAATCTTTGGAATGTTTGAGCAGCGTTTCTAAGACCGAAAGGCATTCGCGAAAATTCATAGAGTCCGAAGGGAGTAATGATGGCGGTTTTCGGAATGTCGTCAGTGGCCATGGGAATTTGGTTATACGCTTTAACCAAGTCGATTTTCGAAAAAACAATTGTACCTTTTAAGGTAGCTGTCAAATCGTGAATGTGAGGCAACGGGTAACGATCGGAAATGGATTTCGCATTCGATCGCCGATAGTCACCAGTTGGACGCCAATCGTTGGTGTCATTTTTAGGGACCATGTGCAACGGAGATGCATATGGGCTATTTGACGGTCGTATGACTCCTAAGTCTACCATGTGATCGAACTCGTTTTTCATTAACCTTAGCTTTTCAGGGGCTAGTCGTCGTGGTTTAGAGTAACGTTTCTGGTTACACACGGTAGTTTCGGTTGCGTTTGATGAATCTCAGGATACTTATCGAGTAGTGGTTGATAAAGTGGGTCTATCGTATGCTTAATTGTGACCGGGGATAATCTGAAACCAGAAAAAGAAGTTACGCAAACGGATAAATTAGTGCTTCCGTCTACTAGCCTCCGTTTGCGAGTATCGATGATTAGATTATGGTGTTGTAGAAGGTCCATACCAATGATTTGCATAGAAACATCTGCAACAATGAAGATCCAGAGAATGCGTTTGCGTAAACCCACGTTAAGGTAAACATACCTTTTGCCATACATAGCGATAGGTTTTCCGTTTGCCGCCTGTAAGTTTAGAGTCGACTCTGGAAGCCGGTCGTTGGGATTCGCTGGGAGAAGGCTAACTTCTGCGCCAGTGTCGACGAGGTAGCGAACTCTCGTTGTCACATCTGTGACGTATAACAGACGGCTATGTTCACCGGCTACGGTTGCCGTTAACGCGTGCCGGCTTGGAAGTTTCCCGAGTTGTTTTTCGAGTCAGTCGGTTTTGAGTTGGGAAAATTGCAGGGTTTTCTGCAATTTCTGGAAGACTTTCCATACTGCTTATGATACCAGCACCAGTCGGGGTTATCTGTCTCTCGTGGTCTAGAGACAGATCGCTTACGTGAAGTACTTCTACGTGGGGTGTGTGATCGCTCACGGTCGTTACGAAAATCAAGATAACGCGTAAGTGTATGACATAACTCGGTTATGTCATTCTGAGTCGTTTGAGGCTTTTCTTTGACTGAAAAAACCTCGGTGGAAGATTTTGTAATTTCTAAGATACGATTGGCAGATACAGCCAGTTCGTCTAAGGCGTTGTTCTGAAACGAGACCAGAACCGCTTGCACCTGTTGGGGAAGTTTGGACAAGAAAAGTTGTTTGAATAGGCCTGCGTCGAAAGTTCTTAGGCCTATAACCTCTCTCATCTTTTGCAGCATGTCCGTCGCAGAACCGTACTGCAAGCCCATGTTATTAAAGAGTTGATCTAACCTTTGTCGATCGGCTAGGTCTCCTCGTTTAAGAATCGAACGCCTTAAGGTTTCGCACGGGTCAGAAACACGCATACAGGATCCTAGTGTGATCATTCACTTTACCTTACCTAGCCAGAACGGGGAGCCAACGAGATACGCGCCCCGTTTATCTGGCGACCCGATGGCAGATTCTCGTGGACTGGCAGGTGTAGTCATAGCACTAAGCATGAGGGTGGAACAAGCACTGTTAGAGTGGATCCCCGTTAACAGTCGTTCATGTGCTGTTCGGCTAAACGGCCCCGTAAAAACTCGGAAGGATAGGGACATACTTCGTTGCCTTTTTGTCGTTTCTGCCTACGCTCCCACTGACTGTAGCTCGGATGAACTGAAAGATGAATTTTATAGAAATCTTTCTGAACTTCTTCAGAAAGCTAAACGTTCAGACATAGTACTCGTAGTAGGTGACTTGAATGCCCAGATCGGTAGTTTAAACCAAACAGAAAGGCATTAAGGTGCGTATTTTAGTATTCCGGCTCAGCGAACAGATAATGGTGATCGTCTTCCTCAACTGTCCTCAGAAAATCGTTTATCTATAGTAATCACTAATTTAAGCAGAGACATCGGAGAGAGCACTATTTTAAGCATAAGAAGATACATCGTCTAACATGGCGACCCCATACACCAAACTATCGATGGACCCCAATACACCATATTGCCATCATTCATCGTTGAAGAGGGTCGGTAGAAGATTGTCGCTCATTCTGGAGTACCTGCTTGGACTCCGACCATGCCCTAATACGAGCACGCATCTGCTTGCGTCTCACTGGACGCAAGAAAGTCACATTAAAAAGACCCACTAGAACTGAAATGAGTAACGAGAAAACCAAAATTAGGTTCCAGGAACAAACAAGGTCACACTTAGATAGTTCTGAAAATGAGGCTGACCCAGATGTAGCTTGGAGAGATATACAAGCAGCTGTGGAAACAGTAGTGGCATCTACCAGTAATTTAAACCACAAGGTTACAAAGAACCAACGGATTTTTTCAAGGTCTATCACACTGATGGGTTCTCGTAAACTCATACCATCAGGTTCTGAGCACGATGGAGAGCGTAAACAAATCAGATCTAGGTTAAGCAAAAGTCGAAGGAACGACCGTGAGCAGTGGTGGGCAACGAAAGCAAAAGAGGTGGAAAAGGCGGCGACTATAGGGAACACAACACAGCTCTACAGACCAATAAAAGAAATTGGAATTAATAAGTCAAGTGTAAGTCAGACTATTTCGAAAAAAGACGACACTCTTATCTGCTCCCAGTCCAGACGTTTAGAACGATGGGCGGAACATTTCAGAGAGCAGTTCAGCTACTCTACCATTGCCAGACAGTGTGAATAAAACATTGAAGTAGGTCCCCCAACTCTGGCTGAAGTTCAAAAGGCTATAGCTATTCTGAAACGAGGAAGGGCAGCTGGTCCAGATGGATTGCCTCCAGAGGTCTTTAAGGATGGTGGTCCAATTTTAGCAATTAGGTTGACTAATATTTTAGCTAAAATCTGGGAGTTCGACGTAATCCCACCTGACTGGTCACAATCACTGATTGTCCCAATATATAAGAATGGATCCAAATCATCCTGTGATAACCATAGAGGGATTAGTTTGACTAATATAGCAACTAAAATACTAGCCTCAATAATCATCGGACGCCTAACTAAGATTCGTGAACTGCACACACGAGAGAATCAAGCTGGCTTCAGATCTAGTCGTGGCTGCATCGATCACATGTTCACCATTCATCAAGTTCTAGAAAACAGGCATACTTATCGGCGTCCGACGATGGTGGTCTTTCTTGACTTGAAAGCAGCATTTGACTCTGGAGACCGAGAGGTTCTATGGCAGTGTCTGTCATTGAAAGGTGTACCTCAGAATTACATGAACCTTATGAAGGCTCTACTCGAACACTAATAGTTGAGTCAGAGCTTATGACGAACTGTCATGAGATTTTGCAACTTCAAGTGGTGTCTGGCAAGCTGTTCACTATCTCCATTCCTGTTCAATTTCATCGTAGGCCTACCGCTGGGAATAACGTTCACGTCATCTGAATTTTCAGGAATTGGTCTTCTTCCAGGAGGTCCACTTATCGACTTAGAATATGCAGATGACATAGTCCTGTTTGGTGAAGACGCTGATAAAATACAGTGTTTTGGTAGCACTGAGCAACAATGCCGGAATTTTCGGGATGCGTTCCCCCTCTAAATGCAAGTTGTTGCTTTAGAACTGGCCTGTGTCAACACCTGAACTAAGGATAGGGGAGGAAGTGGTCGGAGGTGTCAACAACTTTACTTATCTTGGAAGTCTGGTCAGCCGTAGTGGATTGGTGTCTGAAGAAATCTCTACATGGATTTAGAAAGCTGGTTTGGCTTTTGCAGACTTACGTCACCTATGGTGAAGGCGAGATAGCCGTCTATCAATTAATGAACGAGTATACTGAGTGGCAGTTCGTTCTGTTCTACTTTACGGCTGTGAAACGTGGCCATTAAGAGTAGAAGATACTCGTAAGCTTCTAGTATTTGACCACAGATGCCTTAGAAATATTGCCCGCATCTTTTGAGATCGTCAGATAAGTAATAGTGAGGTTAGGCGCGCAGGGTATTAGGGAATTATGGTAAATCAGTCGTTGTGATTGTATATCTTCATCGACTGAGATGTTATGGTAACGTATTACGCATACCCCACCACTGTGTGCAACGCTGACTAGTGTTCGAGATGGATGGAAGAAATTGACACTTGAGGAGGAAGCAAAAAGAGGATCACCGGGTAATTAATAGTCAGGTTAGACGCAGGGTATTAGGGAATGATTGTAAATCAGTTGATGAGATTGTAAATTTTCATCGACTGAGATCGTTGGGCCACGTGTTGCGTATGCCCAAATTCATCATATTGTTTCCTTTTTATACAGTTTTCTCTTAATTCAGAAATTTTTTGAAAGGACTGAACCATCTACATAACTTCATCCTATATGGGACTGTGGCCTTGTAACTAATTTGCATAAATGTTAGGGATATTACCAACTTTACTGCATCTTTCGGTTTTCATTAAAAAGTCCTCTTACTCCAGTGGACGTTTCTATTTTTGTCTTGTAAATTCCAAAGTAGCAAGTTATGGATTGTTAGTGCTGATTTCAAGAAGGTAGAGTAATAATAAGTGACTTTGGTGACTGTGTGCATCGAACATACTTGGAGACGTTGTCTGCACGTAGTTCAGACCGAATGAGGGAGTTATATGAGCTGAATAAAGTGCAAATCAATAACAGTGCAGCATGTTATGCTGTCACTTCGTGACGGAATTTATGTTCAGTGGTTAATTTCGGTCAGTCTGCTCGAAAGAGTATTCATCAAATTCTAAGAACCTTGACCCAAAGTCGTCTGTGGCTGGTAAAGTTGAATCTGAATCTGATAAACTATGAGTAATTGTTAAATAAATATGGTACCTGACATAGCTGCGTAACACCGGTGAAGTAACAAGATGGTAGATATTAAATTGCTTCTACAATACAATAACCATCATTGATATCTAACTTACGCGGTTTATAATAATTCTAAATTACTACACTGGTGATTCGCCCAATAATTGGTTTATAAGACTCCTGAAAAAGCAGACGTGATTTCTAAAATCCTAAGTGAAAGGAGGAGAAACAAAAGCCAATGCATTTGAGAAAACTATATATATATATATATATATATATATATATATATATATATATATATATATATATCGAATCCATAAGACTTAAAAAATCCTGGAAAGCCTGTTAGAAGGAACGTAATCCAGCTGTATGGATCATTACCATAAAACTATATATTAAATAATACAACTGTAACATGATATGATATGATATCATGTAAATCATCAAGTCTGTTGGCAGAAGTAGCTACTTCATAGAGTATAGTGTATGAACCAATAAGACTTCGAAGGGAAAACCATTCAAAAGGCTACAAAACGTTCTTGCCTTTTAGCTGGTGTTGAATTTTCATGAGAATAACAATAACTCATGTACAATGACTGATTCTTTATGCTAAAACTACTGATCAGTGGAATTTAAATGAATTATCATAGGTCGTCCTATAAGTAGGGACTTCGTCGCAGCTCAAGGTCGTCTGTGTACTTGAATAAGACTGCTTTTGGAAATATAACGGCAAACAATAACATAAAACGGAATAAGCAGTGATGTGAATAACTAGATATGTTTAATTGTGAAAGAATGCTTGCAGTTAAAATTTTGGCAATTAGTACAAGTGCACATATTGCAAGGTCAATATTGGAGCTCAAAACTGTAATATCCAATATTAAAATTAAAACACGAATTTCAGCGAAGGGATCTCTTTTCAACGAATTTATTATCAAGCTGTACAATCGTATATATATGAAAATTTTGTTTTTGTAAAAGTACTAATTCCGTGAGGAAATGTGAACACAGTTAATATAAAGGTTATAATACTAGATTACGTAATATGAATAATAACAATAACAATAGATTTAGTGATTATAATAAGATGATTAAAATGTTTTTGATATAATAATTAAAGGTCATAGAGGTGTACAAAAATAAACTGATATGATGAGCGTTCATGAATAAAACAATGAGAATATAAGACATAAGTAAAGGGGGAATGCAGTAATAATAATAATAACATTAATAGTAGGATAATCAAACTAATTAAGGCCAAGGTAACGATAACGATAAGACGTACTTCTTTTGTACGCATAGTTCTGGTTTAAGCTCCTGGATGGCAAGAGCTTCGGCTATTTTTAAAAGTTGGATACGAAGAAATCTGGGTAGATTTGAACGAATCATATAAACAACCTTAAAGTCAATTTGTGGATCTGTTGAATGGTTATAGTCGATTAGGTGTTCAAGTATAGAACTCCTAACTGCTTTCCTTTCACCCTTATAGAACCAGGCTGGGATATGTTCTCGTATCCGAGTTGAAAGCGAGCGCTGGCTACGGCCAATGTACCTTGCTCCACAAGAGCAGGTGAACTGGTAGATGCACATGGAGGCGACCAGACGCGGAAGCTTATCTTTTATGGATACAGAAAATAAGTTTCTACTAGTGAAGGATATTCGCAGTTTTGCCGCGTTAAATGTTCTTCTAATAGTTGTTGTTAGACGGTTTTTGATTACGTCCGATGTTCGGTCACCTTTAAATTCCAGACTTATATAAAGGTTTTTCTTTGGAACGGAACAACTAGAATTCTTCTCGCGACTACTTTTATTCATATTCTTTTCTATGAACCGTTCTGGGTAACCATTTTCCGTCAAAGTCTTCTTCAGGAATGCGAGTTCTTCGTTAATGCATTCCGTACTGCATATGTGATGTATGCGATGGCATAAAGAATGGATAAGGTTTCTCTTCCTACTTAACGGAACCCAGCTATAGAAGTTGGTTAGCTGGCCATTCCATGTTTGTTTTCTAAAGATGGATCTTTTTAAAGAACCATTGCTCTTTTTCATCAGACGTACATCGAGAAAAGGAATTGATTGGTCTTGTTCCCTTTCTAACGTGAAGTCTATGGAAGGGTGGCACGAGTTAAAGGTGTGTAGAATATCATCTAAATCAATATTATTGTCGCAAACAACAAACGTGTCGTCCATGTATCTCACGTATAGGTGGAATCGATTGATCATTGAACGGAGTTGGTCGTTTTCTACTTTTGCCATGAAACAGTCTGCTAAAATTGGACCCAATGGAGACCCCATTGCGATCCCATCCCTTTGTCTATATATTTCATTATTGAAACTGAACTGGACATTAAAAGTACAGCGTAACAATAATTCTTTCAAGTGTTCAGTTGGCAAACCTAGATCTATATTGTTAGAATCAATATACTCACATATATAACATATTGTTTCAGTTAAAGGTACGCTAGTGAACAAAGAATTAACGTCAAGCGAGAACATGTGTTTTTCGGAAGTATTAACGTCCTTAATACGATCAATAAATTGAAAAGTATCATGAATAGAATGTATACATACTTGCCTTCTAACCGGTTCCAATTTTTCCGCTAACCATTTGGCGATTCTGTGGTATGGTTTATTTTTGTACACCTCTATGACCTTTAATTATGATATCAAAAACATTTTAATCATCTTATTATAATCACTAAATCTATTGTTATTGTTATTATTCATATTACGTAATCTAGTATTATAACCTTTATATTAACTGTGTTCACATTTCCTCACGGAATTAGTACTTTTACAAAAACAAGATTTTCATATATATACGATTGTACAGCTTGATAATAAATTCGTTGAAAAGAGATATCCAATATCTCTGTCATGAGCATGTATTGGCCGATTGATTCATTCGCACCCGCTTCTTGTTGTTTCAGTGCGGTTTTAGGCATTTGGTAATGTACAACGGGTGATAGTCCAGCCACTCGACTTCTCTGATTCTAGTTAGTGTAATAGTCAAAACGATAAAGTGGTAATGCGAGTGCTAAAAAAGGCGAATGTCTCAAGAATAGTACATAAGCTAACTTGTCGTGAATGCACTGAAAATGGCACAGGAATTCAGTAGTTGACAACGCTTTTACCAGCAACAGTTTCTAATATAATTCGTACCCACCAAGAGAAAAAAGACAGAATCGAGGAGATCGGAAGAGTGTGTAGCGGTGAATAAATCCCCAAAATAAATAGCTCTGTAAGTTTTCGACATGGGATGCTGACTAGGAACTCCTAGCTATGTATTGTGCTGTACGACATTTTCAACACTACATCAAAGGTCGTGAATTCACTCTCTTCACTGACCATAAACCGCTCACCTTCTCTCTAAGCTCTCCTTCAGACAAGTACTCTCCCCGTGAGTCTCGACAACTGGACTACATTTCGCAGTTTACTCCAGACATTCAACATACTTCTGGAGCAAACAATGTAGTCGCAGACGCGTTGTCTCGCACAACTTCCTTGAACAGTTTCCAAGGAATCGACCTTCTTAAACTCGTCCAGCTTCAAAAAGAAGACACTGATCTTCAGCGCGATTTATCGTCTACAACACTCAAACTACGCATCAAACAGATGGGAACAGGTAAGGAAACCTTACTTTGTGACACATCTACAGGTAGGGATCGCCCAATCGTGCCGAAATATTATCGACGCAACGCCTTCAATACGTTGCACAAACTTTCTCATCCAGGTGTTCGTGCAACCATCAAGCTTATAGCAGAACGGTTTTGCTGGCCTGGAATGAATAGAGACGTGAGGGAGTGGGCACGCTCCTGTGTAACCTGCCAAAAATCTAAGTTTATCAGACACAATAAATGTCCCTTAGGACCATTATCAGATTCAAATGGATACTCTTAACCTGCGTTGACCGTTTCACTCGATGGCCAGAAGCAGTATCTATCAAGGACATCACTGCCGAAACAGTGGTCCGCGCCTTTTTCGAACGATGGGTAACAAACTTCGGCTGCCCTTTAACCATCACTACAGACCGCGGACGTCAGTTTGAATCCAAACTTTTCCGTCGTCTGACCCAACGAGTATGTCGTTGGTAATGGTCCTACCAAATTCAAATGAACATGATCGAAACGAACATCGGGAGTCTTAAATGAGCCTAAGGGACATTTATTGTGTCTGATAAACTTAGATTTTTGGCAGGTTACACAGGAGCGTGCCCACTCCCTCACGTCTTTATTCATTCCAGGCCAGCAAAACCGTTCTGCTATAAGCTTGATGGTTGCACGAACACCTGGATGAGAAAGTTTGTGCAACGTATTGAAGGCGTTGCGTCGATAATATTTCGGCACGATTGGGCGATCCCTACCTGTAGATGTGTCACAAAGTAAGGTTTCCTTACCTGTTCCCATCTGTTTGATGCGTAGTTTGAGTGTTGTAGACGATAAATCGCGCTGAAGATCAGTGTCTTCTTTTTGAAGCTGGACGAGTTTAAGAAGGTCGATTCCTTGGAAACTGTTCAAGGAAGTTGTGCGAGACAACGCGTCTGCGACTACATTGTTTGCTCCAGAAGTATGTTGAATGTCTGGAGTAAACTGCGAAATGTAGTCCAGTTGTCGAGACTCACGGGGAGAGTACTTGTCTGAAGGAGAGCTTAGAGAGAAGGTGAGCGGTTTATGGTCAGTGAAGAGAGTGAATTCACGACCTTTGATGTAGTGTTGAAAATGTCGTACAGCACAATACATAGCTAGGAGTTCCCTACCGAATGTGCTGTACCTCGATTCGGTATCTAGCAACCGTTTAGAGAAAAATGCCAATGGTTGCCAGGAGTTGTTAACCCATTGTTGTAGGACTCCCCCGATTGCTGAGTCGGATGCGTCTACTGCGATACGAGTGGGTGCTCCGGCGTCCTGATGTGCAAGCATTGTTGCTTTAGCAATGAGTTCCTTACTTGTGGAGAATGCTTTTCGTGTGGTGTCGTCCAGATTAATGGATTTCGTATTTCCACGAAGTTGGTCAGTTAGCGGTTGTAGCAACCGAACAGCCAATATCCGGTTGGAACAACGGACTGACGAACCCAAAATTTATTTGATTAGACCAGACCACGTTCCTCTGCATAGCTCACAACGCGTTTTTGAGATACACGTATTATATTATATCAAAACACAAACTCTGTGCTCAATATAAACGGTTCTAATTTAGAAAACAACAAATTATATCAAAGTACAAAATACCCCAAACGGTACAGCCTGTGCTATACAGTCAGAAGTTTCTCTAACGCAAAGTAGCGCACTAAACAATGAAAGAAACAATTAATACTAAAGGGTTTGATACCTGAGAATCAACAAAATTATTCCCAACAAGATGGGATCAAATATCTACCCGCAGGGATTCCAGCGATTCTCCCAAGCAGACAGTCAAACGGTTAACAGTCACACACAGAACCACGCCGTGACTTTGAGCTTAGTCGAACACGACCTAACTGTCAATAGTCCGGCAACACGCAATAAAAAATTAGGTAACAAAGGATAAGTCTTTAATCAAAAAACACATAATAAATGCTCAAACGAGGAAGACTGAAGAGCAAAGGATATGGTTAAACGAGATGTGAACAAAGGTTAAAATACACAACAGGGAGAGGGAACAAATAAATGACAATACTGTTTGACAAAGAAGCTGCAGAGGGATTTTCACCTTCTCTTTCCGTTACAGAGGTTTCATGAGTAAAGCGCATTTAGGTATGAATCATCTATGGGAACTTACAAGGCCGTTAAACGTTCGTAGTTGCTTGATCGTGGTCGGTTCTGGGTAATCCAGAATTGCCGCTACTTTGGTCCTAAGGGATCGGATGCCTTGAGCATCTATAGTGTGTCCTAGGAAGTCTAATGAGTCGGTCCCGATTTGGCATTTCTGAACGTTTACAGTAATGCCATGTTTTTGTAGTCGTTCGAAAACAAGATCCAGATGCTTGAGATGTAATTCTCTGTCCGAACTTGCGATTAGGCAATCGTCAACATACGCATGTACGAAGTTGAGACCTCGAAAAACATCGTCTATGAATCTTTGGAATGTTTGAGCAGCGTTTCTAAGACCGAAAGGCATTCGCGAAAATTCATAGAGTCCGAAGGGAGTAATGATGGCGGTTTTCGGAATGTCGTCAGTGGCCATGGGAATTTGGTTATACGCTTTAACCAAGTCGATTTTCGAAAAAACAATTGTACCTTTTAAGGTAGCTGTCAAATCGTGAATGTGAGGCAACGGGTAACGATCGGAAATGGATTTCGCATTCGATCGCCGATAGTCACCAGTTGGACGCCAATCGTTGGTGTCATTTTTAGGGACCATGTGCAACGGAGATGCATATGGGCTATTTGACGGTCGTATGACTCCTAAGTCTACCATGTGATCGAACTCGTTTTTCATTAACCTTAGCTTTTCAGGGGCTAGTCGTCGTGGTTTAGAGTAACGTTTCTGGTTACACACGGTAGTTTCGGTTGCGTTTGATGAATCTCAGGATACTTATCGAGTAGTGGTTGATAAAGTGGGTCTATCGTATGCTTAATTGTGACCGGGGATAATCTGAAACCAGAAAAAGAAGTTACGCAAACGGATAAATTAGTGCTTCCGTCTACTAGCCTCCGTTTGCGAGTATCGATGATTAGATTATGGTGTTGTAGAAGGTCCATACCAATGATTTGCATAGAAACATCTGCAACAATGAAGATCCAGAGAATGCGTTTGCGTAAACCCACGTTAAGGTAAACATACCTTTTGCCATACATAGCGATAGGTTTTCCGTTTGCCGCCTGTAAGTTTAGAGTCGACTCTGGAAGCCGGTCGTTGGGATTCGCTGGGAGAAGGCTAACTTCTGCGCCAGTGTCGACGAGGTAGCGAACTCTCGTTGTCACATCTGTGACGTATAACAGACGGCTATGTTCACCGGCTACGGTTGCCGTTAACGCGTGCCGGCTTGGAAGTTTCCCGAGTTGTTTTTCGAGTCAGTCGGTTTTGAGTTGGGAAAATTGCAGGGTTTTCTGCAATTTCTGGAAGACTTTCCATACTGCTTATGATACCAGCACCAGTCGGGGTTATCTGTCTCTCGTGGTCTAGAGACAGATCGCTTACGTGAAGTACTTCTACGTGGGGTGTGTGATCGCTCACGGTCGTTACGAAAATCAAGATAACGCGTAAGTGTATGACATAACTCGGTTATGTCATTCTGAGTCGTTTGAGGCTTTTCTTTGACTGAAAAAACCTCGGTGGAAGATTTTGTAATTTCTAAGATACGATTGGCAGATACAGCCAGTTCGTCTAAGGCGTTGTTCTGAAACGAGACCAGAACCGCTTGCACCTGTTGGGGAAGTTTGGACAAGAAAAGTTGTTTGAATAGGCCTTCGTCGAAAGTTCTTAGGCCTATAACCTCTCTCATCTTTTGCAGCATGTCCGTCGCAGAACCGTACTGCAAGTCTATGTTATTAAAGAGTTGATCTAACCTTTGTCGATCGGCTAGGTCTCCTCGTTTAAGAATCGAACGCCTTAAGGTTTCGTACGGGTCAGAAACATCACTAGTGAACATACTAGGTGTTACGTACCTGTTGGATTTCCGCGGTAGTGCCTTGACTACTGCGAGGAATTGTGTACGTGTGTCGTTCACGCCGTGCTCGTGGAAGTCGGCTTCTGCGTAACAGAACCAGGCTTCGATATTGTCGGGCCAGAAGAGCATGAGTTGGAACGAAGGTGGGGACATGGTCTTAATCTTAAATGCCTTAGGAGTCTGTTCGGTCATAGGGGAATATTAAGTACGAGAATACGAGGGAAAAATACATAGATATCCTGAGACACGGGGAAAAATATCACAATGTATAAAAAATAAGGCAATAATATATAAAAATCCCAGAAAGGAACAGACTCACAGTTGCAATTAGGTGTACCAGATCACGTTGGTCTCACCAATGGAGATGGCACAGGTATTCAGTGTTTGACAACGCTTTTACCAGCAACACCTTCTAATATAATTCATACCCACCAAGAGAAATCAAAAGACAGAGTCGAGGAGATCAGAAGAGTGTGTTTGGCGACAACCAGTATATCGGAATTCTCTGATCTAATCTGGCTAGCGATTGCGGTAGATTTTTGACGGCTTACACAGGAGCGTGCCCACTCCCTCACGTCTTTATTCATTCCAGGCCAGCAAAACCGTTCTGCTATAAGCTTGATGGTTGCACGAACACCTGGATGAGAAAGTTTGTGCAACGTATTGAAGGCGTTGCGTCGATAATATTTCGGCACGATTGGGCGATCCCTACCTGTAGATGTGTCACAAAGTAAGGTTTCCTTACCTGTTCCCATCTGTTTGATGCGTAGTTTGAGTGTTGTAGACGATAAATCGCGCTGAAGATCAGTGTCTTCTTTTGAAGCTGGACGAGTTTAAGAAGGTCGATTCCTTGGAAACTGTTCAAGGAAGTTGTGCGAGACAACGCGTCTGCGACTACATTGTTTGCTCCAGAAGTATGTTGAATGTCTGGAGTAAACTGCGAAATGTAGTCCAGTTGTCGAGACTCACGGGGAGAGTACTTGTCTGAAGGAGAGCTTAGAGAGAAGGTGAGCGGTTTATGGTCAGTGAAGAGAGTGAATTCACGACCTTTGATGTAGTGTTGAAAATGTCGTACAGCACAATACATAGCTAGGAGTTCCTAGTCAGCATCCCATGTCGAAAACTTACAGAGCTATTTATTTTGGGGATTTATTCACCGCTACACACTCTTCCGATCTCCTCGATTCTGTCTTTTTTCTCTTGGTGGGTACGAATTATATTAGAAACTGTTGCTGGTAAAAGCGTTGTCAACTACTGAATTCCTGTGCCATTTTCAGTGCATTCACGACAAGTTAGCTTATGTACTATTCTTGAGACATTCGCCTTTTTTAGCACTCGCATTACCACTTTATCGTTTTGACTATTACACTAACTAGAATCAGAGAAGTCGAGTGGCTGGACTATCACCCGTTGTACATTACCAAATGCCTAAAACCGCACTGAAACAACAAGAAGCGGGTGCGAATGAATCAATCGGCCAATACATGCTCATGACAGAGATATTGGATATTACATTTTTGAGCTCCAATATTGACCTTGCAATATGTGCACTTGTACTAATTGCCAAAATTTTAACTGCAAGCATTCTTTCACAATTAAACATATCTAGTTATTCACATCACTGCTTATGCCGTTTTATGTTATTGTTTGCCGTTATATTTCCAAAAGCAGTCTTATTCAAGTACACAGACGACCTTGAGCTGCGACGAAGTCCCTACTTATAGGACGACCTATGATAATTCATTTAAATTCCACTGATCAGTAGTTTTAGCATAAAGAATCAGTCATTGTACATGAGTTATTGTTATTCTCATGAAAATTCAACACCAGCTAAAAGGCAAGAACGTTTTGTAGCCTTTTGAATGGTTTTCCCTTCGAAGTCTTATTGGTTCATACACTATACTCTATGAAGTAGCTACTTCTGCCAACAGACTTGATGATTTACATGATATCATATCATATCATGTTACAGTTGTATTATTTAATATATAGTTTTATGGTAATGATCCATACAGCTGGATTACGTTCCTTCTAACAGGCTTTCCAGGATTTTTTAAGTCTTATGGATTCGATATATATATATATATATATATATATATATATATATATATATATATATATATATAGTTTTCTCAAATGCATTGGCTTTTGTTTCTCCTCCTTTCACTTAGGATTTTAGAAATCACGTCTGCTTTTTCAGGAGTCTTATAAACCAATTATTGGGCGAATCACCAGTGTAGTAATTTAGAATTATTATAAACCGCGTAAGTTAGATATCAATGATGGTTATTGTATTGTAGAAGCAATTTAATATCTACCATCTTGTTACTTCACCGGTGTTACGCAGCTATGTCAGGTACCATATTTATTTAACAATTACTCATAGTTTATCAGATTCAGATTCAACTTTACCAGCCACAGACGACTTTGGGTCAAGGTTCTTAGAATTTGATGAATACTCTTTCGAGCAGACTGATAATACAGAAGTAAATAAATTATATTTGTGTGTAAATGAATGCTTGTTAAAGAAGCAGAAATCGTGTTCTGACTAGTTTCATTTCCCGAGGCTATGAACCAAGTTAAATTTCCTCAAAACATTTCGCCCAGCCTTACAGATGCCTTTGAAGATGACCGTAAAGCGTCCCTCCCAAAGAATCGAATTGTTTTATTAACACCAGGCTTGTTGCTACTGGTAGCTTACGAGAGTTGGAACAAACTTAGTTGACACACGCAGTTGCTAGTCTACAACTCTCACTTAAGTTATGCGAGATCTTGCTCCTAAATGACCTACCTTATTTGTTTTGCGTATAAGTGGCGTTATAAGAACGACGGAAATTAAAATGTTTTAGGGACGGTAAAAGGTTCACTTTTTTAATAAGTGGTTCGTAAAGAAAAGCTGCTACCAATTTTCATGGCATCTTTTAAATGTCATTAATACTCACCTGGGCTTTCTAGTGAATTAACATTAAGTTGTAACCTAGCAAGAGTTGATAATTGGTTTGGGCGATCGTTCCAACCAATTGGTTTGGGACAAGGTGTCTGTCTATCACTAAAATCCAAGACAGATGATCTCCTACGTACTGTCGTATTAGTACAGTTCAGTCCGATTATATGTTTTGGTTCACTTTCCAAGTACATCAGTATGTTATTGCAAACTCCGAAGCTTGGTAAGACAAGTATTCCATAATGTTTATGAAAGCATTGTATGAAAACAAGGAGTGGTCTCCAACTGGAATATGATAACCAGATCTTCTACAAACCGAAATTAACCACTGAACATAACTTCCGTCACGAAGTGACAGTATAACATGCTGCACTGTTATTGATTTGCACTTTATTCAGCTCATATAACTCCCTCATTCGGTCTGAACTACGTGCAGACAACGTCTCCAAGTATGTTCGATGCACACAGTCACCAAAGTCACTTATTATTACTCTACCTTCTTGAAATCAGCACTAACAATCCATAACTTGCTACTTTGGAATTTACAAGACAAAAATAGAAACGTCCACTGGAGTAAGAGGACTTTTTAATGAAAACCGAAAGATGCAGTAAAGTTGGTAATATCCCTAACATTATGCAAATTAGTTACAAGGCCACAGTCCCATATAGGATGAAGTTATGTAGATGGTTCAGCACATCAAATGGAATTTTAGAGGATGGAGTATAGCTGTACTTGATAATAACAGCTAGATAGTTAAAAGTCGAATAATATTATAATTAAGTCCTTTCGAAAAAATTTCTGAATTAAGAGACAATTGTATAAAATGGAAACAATGTGATGCATTTGGGTATAGGTTAAAGTTACGTAAGGGGACGCCAGGTACTGTATATTCAGCAACTGTTCCAAATGTTGTTTCTGGATACAACTAGGCTTTGGTCTGCACAAACTACATCTTCTGTTATGTGACCGATGTATCCAATTTTCTAATGAGCACCACAATATCTGCCGGGAAAAGGTCTTTAGTTTGTGGTAATTTTCCATACAAACCGAGATGTTTTAGTTTAAGTGGATGCTACAAGACATCGTTTTTTTAGTTTATCAAACTAAGTGAACTTAGCCTAGCGAAACGTAAATAAATTTTGTTTAGGATATAGTTGATCAGTTTCGCCTCTCTTGTATAACGTATTTCCGTGATTATTGGATGAGTAGTATTACAACATGCTCTTGAATATGACTGTCTTCTACAGCAAACATCAATGAATAGTTTACATAGTTTAAGATTATTCTGCTGTTAGGCCATCATGGAGTTACGAATCACATTTGGTTTCAGGATAGTTGTATGAATTGAATTCGCAGACAGGTTTCGGAAAGCAACAGTCGGAATAATGATTTTCTAAATGTTAGGTGAACTCTGGACCTACTAATCATCCCGGATACAAGCAGTGCTACGATTTTCATATAGTAGATAATTTAAGCTATTATTGGTTTACAAAATGGTCAGCTATAATAAAATAACTTAAAGGGTGTGAACCAAAGATAAAAATAAAAGTTGCTAATCAACCAATGTTTACTTAACATTACTATCCAGTTCACTTTTTAGAATGATTTTTGGCCAATGTTTGTCTTTCAGAGTGATGCTTTTTCTGCGTTTCTACATCAATTTCGCCCCATTGCTGAACAAAAGGTTTCGTTTCTCGATGAGCGGTTGCTTGCAACAACTAGCGGACGTAAGAAATACATAAACCTTGCTCTTGAAGATGACCAGTGTTCTAATACCAGTGACAATTTGAAGGCCGGGGCTAGCTCTGGCAACAATTCTGAAGATGATGAAATGGAATATAAACCTCCAAAGTTGTTAACTGCACGACAGATAAGTTTACAATCACAGAAAACTGCTGTTCCAACTGGTATTAAGAACATGAAGCAGTCTACAGCTCATTCCAGACTAATTAGTCTAGAATGCTTGAATTCAACTAAACCAACTCCAACTTTAACACCGGAACAAATTGCCGTCCGGCAAAAAAGAATAGCTCACCGCAGAGAATCAGCTAAGCACAAAGCGGAAATGGAAAAGCTCCAAACAGTGGAACGTTTGCTCAAGGTAAGTTACCGTATGCACAAGGTCCAAAATGTCAGTCACCGAAACTAACGGAATGGATGCAAATTTTACTTTTTTTCACAGTAACCTATGGTTCATTTCGAGTGCATGGGTAAGCTTCTGCACTTGAACGACTTGTGTAGTCTACTGATTATTAGATCCAGTTTGTGACATTTGCTTCTCAGGGGCGTTCCGGTTATTCTGATCCACACTAAAAGTATATAATAAACTAACTAGAAGTTATCAAGATATACTACTTATTATCACATATCCTCAAACCATACGTATCATAGTAGTGAGTTTCTGCAGGTGTGTTATGTTAATTTTGTTTTCACGGTTAAATAGTGATACTTGGGCATAAGACATTTCGGACGAATTAACCGAAGTATGGATTTTCTTTTTTAGATTAATGCAAATGTTATTGGGCGACGTGGTCGAGGTCGAGGTCTTCGGAATAATGGTTTGGCACACTGTGATCAGATCTCATCTCAAACGCGTTCACAGTTTGGTGTTTTAAAGTATGAGGGAGATTTAGTTGAAAAGGAGTATCTCAATGACACACATGCTTCATTACGACCCAGTGAAGGTAATTGCATGAATACCGATTTTGTGGACAATGCTTATGAAAATACGAAATTGTCTGATAATAACATGTCTGCTAGTTTGCCAAATGTTCAATCATATAATCCCAAACCAGGATACATCCGCTTTGTATCTTCATCTCGTTTATCAACACAAACAGTCATCTGTTTACCTGAGACAGATAATAATAGTGACAAGGATATTTATATGCACACAAATGTTTGCATACAAAAAGTCGAAGCTCCTGAAATACCTAAGTCACGTCTATGCGACATGGGTTGCGGTTGTGCTAGGCGCTATGAATGTGCTAAAACAGGCCGCTCCTTATGTAGTTTATCTTGTTATAAAGCTAATTTGTCAGGATTCCCATTAACTATCTCAACTTAAATTGTAGCATTTAGACTTGTACAATGAATTTGAATGAATCTTGGTTTCTAGTAAAAAATATATATCATAATAAAGTATGTTACATATTGCTTATCCGCGGTACTATTGTATCTACTTAGAAATTATCAAGATGTACTTATTAAGAAACGCCTTAGATGTTGCTTTTTAGATAAATACATGTTAAGGTCTATGCACTTCCTGGAAACGAGGGTTATATCCCGATAGAACTCAATTTAAAGAAAGACCGCTCTAACAAAATCTTAGCAATTCATATTTTGAGTAACTCTCTCTCTCTCTCTCTCTCTCTCTATATATATATATATATATATATATATATATATATAATCTTAAGATGAATGCGATCGCTTGTCACCACTATTTTCGCTGTTATCATCTACGTATACATTTCAATTGTTCCTGAGCTGTTACTTGCCATTCTTTGGCGATGTGAAATGAACATTAGACAAAGGATCAGCTCCTGCCATTCTTGGCTATGTTGAATTCCAGGACTGGAGACCCGTGTGTAACGGAAGTAAGGCTACATCAAGAGTGGGAGTAGTAATAATCATTAGGTAGTGTAGCTTTCTCACCAAACAGTTGTGTACTTGACTAAGGGTTAGCTACACTTTCTGGTTGCCGAAATCATATATAGTGAAGTGGAGAGTAAGCCTGCGGCAAATCGGCTCGCAGAATCATCTGCAAAAATACGTTTATCGAAGAGCAAAGACTTTGTAGCAGTACTGACATATGGTGGAAGAAAATTGTTTGATTGTTGTTATTTGGAATGGTTATCCACTTAGAAAATGTTTACCAAGTATATCCATTTCGAGAAATAACTGTAGAATCTACCAAATAGATGCAAGTTCATACCAGCTTCAGCGTTGATAATGGCTGGTCGAATAAATAGATCATGTTGACCTATTTGAGAATTATACCAGAGATAAAAGTTAGTCTGTTGAGAATAAGTCAATTACGAACCAGTGCAATGTCTTCCTTGGTATGGAAACCAAAAAACATGGTAAAGTAAGGAACACTATTCAAGTATGCGTAATTCTAGTTTTTTTAAGTACCTGATTGCTTTGTACAAATTTCCGAAGAGTATGGAATTTTTTTCTAACTCTTGTACCGGTGTAGCTGTCACAAAACTAATATTTTAATAGTATTTATGAACACGATGGGTAATAAACCTATCTCGTTACCGTTATCTTGCGACGTGCATGGCTTCTTCAGTAAATCCAACTCAACGATCATATCAAGTTTACTGCACTTATTTGGGATAACCTAATAACTATTCGTATTTGAAAAGTTATACAGAAAGCATAAGGGTAGGAAAGTTGTGAGTGGAATATTTTCCAAATAATTACCCTAACGTTTTACAAGTATCAGAAATGTACTTAAATGGAAAATGGATTTAAGTTTCGAAATACAGGGAACTTCAAAACGAAAATATGTAATATCAAAGCAAGTATGTACATCGCATGCAACTGTTGTGTTACAGAAGCTCGTTAGGGAATCACAGGTCAGTTTTCGGCGATTCATAAGGCTCCAACATATTCCTGAACTTTTGAGCTTTAAGTAGCATATCAGTGAAATAAGAATCAATGTCATCAGTCTCACTTTTCGAGCGCAGCTTGTACTCGTGTATGATTGAGTCCAATAAGCTTAGAATATGTTGTTTGTTTGAGAAATTGAGTGATTTCCAATCACATACGTTGAAAAACTTTAAGCACGCTGTTATAACTTTTTCACGTATATCATGATTTACTGGTGCACTTAAATCGTTATATCCCATACCCCTTTGAACATCTTGAAGTAAAGAAATATGTAGGGTTTCGCAAAATCCATACATTAGAAAGTTTTCTTCGAAAGGGATGCTGAAAGTAGAAAAATAAGAGAATATGTGTTTTTACGCAATAAATATTTGTCCTCTGGATAAATATATTTTAATGGGAGCTAGCAACTTTTCTTTCAGTAGTGTTTAGACTTTGTTATTTTCGTAAACCAATTTGATTAAAGTAACCCTATAGTTAAACCATATTTGTTTTGCTATAAAAAGTCTTATCATGTAATTTAATGGTTCATTTCTATTGACTTGGTTAGACATTGAAAGAACAGCCAGTGATTTTATAGGTTGGTCAAATCTATGTACAGCGACTCATGTATTTTCCTAATCTAATTCTACTGAAGTTAGCATCAGCTATTAAGGTTAGTAATGTAATTTATAACTGTCACTTTGTTTAGCGCAGACGTAGGTCCACCCTCCTAATAATATTCTGTACTCATTGGTCACATTAGCGACATTTAGAGGGAAATTGTATTTAGGTATCAGTAGCTTACACATCACTTACCCTTAACGGTCGTGAGGTAAAATATAGCTGAGTGTTTCGATAGATACTGTGATACAAAGGTATGTGGTGAGAAAAGTAAAAGAGAGGAAATCATATAATAGTATTAAGAATACTATAAGTCAAATTAAACCACAAACGAACCTATCTCCGTTTTTAATTTGAGCACAGAGCTTGTACAGGACGACAGTAATCGATGATTCAGATGAAACTGGTAGTGGGTTTCTATCACATTTGAGGATTGGATTAATAATTCAGCCGAATGTAAAGATATTCCGAAGTCTTTTAAAACAGTTCTGCGAACTACGATTCGGGGATCTTGTCAATCGCACTTCATGACAAATATTATGTGAGACTATGGTAGTTAAACACTTAGTTTCAAAACCATTGTTTTCCATTGACACGGAGGTTATTAACCTGACCTCAACAAACTAGTTGAGTGAGTTATCATTCGATTATCTAGGGTTTCAATGGTAAGCTTTCATAATTCGTAACTATCGCAGCCGAGGGTCGCGCGTAAGACTAGGCACAAAGAATCATTTGGTAAGAACAAGTGCTACACCCACCTGCCCAGTCTTGTTGCACTCCATTGGTTTTGATGCAATATCCTTTGTCAGCTTGACCAAGAGAGGAAAAGTTCAAAGAGAAATTACAAGCTTCGTAGATGGGGTTCAATGCACAAATAGGAAGGTAGCTTAAGAGGCTAAATGATTTAAGTGTCACCTAATGGCTTCCCGGTTTGAATTCTGTTTTATCTAACGTTGGTTTCGGAAACTAGGCGGTATCAGACACGAAAGTATGACTCAAACCCTATACTTAGCTAATGACCATATCTATCTACACATGTTCGATCCGCTCATATTATTTTACCCACCTTTAGTATACACCCACAATAAATACATTATATTATGCTAACTTACATTATTACAGTATATATTATATAAATAATACCATTTAGAACCGTTTTTTTAAACCTACAGAATTCAAAATAACGAAGCTTAATAAACACAATCATCAAATCCATAAGCTTATAAATGATAACTCGATCAACTTTAGGGTACGAAAGATCGGATTATTGACCAAGTTACGATGTTTTAGATGTCACAAGCAGCTGACATGTTGGTAGTCATAAAATGGAAAATCAATAAGCGAATAAGCACGGTTGTCATTAGATGGATATAAAACAGGTAGGCGAGCAACATAATAACAGTGATTCGATTCAGCAACCAAACACAATAATG
Source organism: Schistosoma mattheei (assembly GCA_944470405.2). Classification (NCBI taxonomy): domain Eukaryota; kingdom Metazoa; phylum Platyhelminthes; class Trematoda; order Strigeidida; family Schistosomatidae; genus Schistosoma; species Schistosoma mattheei. The sequence goes on along the minus strand of OX103943.1, from coordinate 35,674,864 downwards.
TGTAGTTGGCTTTGAACATGGGTGAGCGACACGAACAGGCCGATCTGATGGACTTTGTACCTGGTTTATCTAGCAAACCAACACCTGACATTACAAATTGAACATTTCACGGATCATCTAACGAAAAGTAAAAATTGTTGTTCCAACTCGATTTACACGAGAGTTGGGTTAGAGACAACAAGACATTTGGAGCATATGTTTGTGAAGAAAGGGTGTTTAATATTGCTCCTACAGTCATAAGCAAGAATCATGAGTTCATGCAAAAGGAGTAGAATTAAACAAGAAAAATATTGCGATCAATAGATTTGCGTATACGCAGGTATGAATCCGTCGGAACTCACCTAGCATATATATTCCATACATCCATTTTTGTTTTTGTGGGGTCTTCCCCAAAAGCTATTTGGGTATCAAGCTAAAATAATAATAATGCATAAACACTTCAAGTGAATTAGAACTGTGAAATAAAATAATTTGTTAGTACTATGAAATCAGACGAGGCATATAAACATATAATTAGATACTGTTTGGCAGTACACTTAAATTTAGTAGCTAAGTATTGTGAACATACTAGTTAGAAGAGGACCAAAATATCAAGACTGTATATAGTCACCAATGTTATCCTAAGACTTTACAGCCAATACTTTCTACATAGTAAAGACTATTAATTTTTCCAGTGTTGCTAGCTAGCATAAGACCAAAGTATTAGATTTATTGTCATGAAGTCATCAAAGACGATATTGAAATAATGGCTCAAGCATAAAAACAACAGTCTGGTTGTCTAACTAAAAACTCTCAACATCACTGGTGTTCAGTTCTCTGAGGTAGATGATTTAATTGAGGATAATGGGTATCTTTAGGACTTCATTCATAATAGTGAGATTTTTAGTTATTTCACAAGTGTTCTGTTAGATCATTCCAATGGCTTGTTTATGACTATATTTGTAGGTTTTGCTTGTATTTGCATTAGGATTTATGCTGAATGTCTTTGTTAGTCCACCACTGGCTTTATGGTTGATTGATTTCTTCTAAAAAGATTCATAGATTGAGTCTAAGTCGATTGTCTACGCAAGATACTCAATGTCCGTTGATCGGATAACATCAGCAACAGCCTACGGTGGGAGTCAGTCAGCTACAACGTAGGATCATGCACACACAAGTTGCTACACGACATTAGCACAACAAGGTGAACATCGGATTCATAGAAGTAGTTATTTCAATGGTGGTAATATTTAAAGAAATATTACATATAAAGACATAGTCAAGAAGAATTAGTTCGTAGAAAGATATGAAGACAGAGTGTATACACCTACACCATTGTGATCGATTCTGTGCCATGTCACCCAGAGTCTCCAACCACTGATTACGATAGTCAGGCGGACCCCAACCAAGTAGACTGCGTCCACCAACATGGCTCAAACCGGAAGTTGATGACTTCAAGCAGCGATGCTGTGTTTCCGTCTGGTCATCCCTAACTTTCTTCCAGCCATCCTCAACACAGGTCAGCATTGCGCGTCGTGGTAATCAGTGTTCAGGCATACGTAACACGTGGCCCAACCATCTCAGTCGATGAAAATTTACAAACTCATCAAGTGATTTACAATCATTCCTTAATACCCTGCGTCTAAACTCACTATTACTTACCCGGTGATCCTTTTTCGGCTTCCTCCTCAAGTGTCAATTTCTTCCATCCATCTCCAACACTAGTCAGCATTGCACACAGTGGTGGGGTATGCGTAATACGTTGCCTTAAAATCTCAGTCGATGGAGAATTACAAACACCAACTGATTTACTAATCATTACCTAACCTCATTATTACTTATCTGACGATCTCAAAAGATGCGGGCAATATTTCTGAGGCATCTGTGGTCTAATACTAGGAGCTTACGAGTATCTTCTACCCTTAATGGCCACGTTTCACAGTTGTAAAGTAGAACAGAACGAACTGCCGCGCAGTATACTCGTTCATTAATAATTCCCGACCGTAGCTGCTACCTTGACGCGGTGGTCGGGCTTGCCTATCGTGATGACCCAACCGAGCTATACTGGCTGGAACATATGTTCCTGTAGGTTCTACTATACCAGCCAGGTCAATTGGAGAACGGTAAGACTAAGCAGCAGCAACTCAAGGTCTGAGGGCGAAGTTGTACTGCTGACTGTAGAGGGGTGTGACAGCAGTAAGGTGTTTCCTTCGGACAACCAGCATCTACAGCGATGTTGCCTTCTCACAAGGAAGGAAGGGGTTAGAAAAGGTCGACCCTAAAAATGCCACACCTCACCTTACCTCACGGACTTCCTTCTACGGCGGTAAGGCCCTTTGAAGAACGGAGCTAACACGTCAGAAACCTTCCACGAAAAGGCCGTGCGCGGCCGGCCTCAAGCAGTTGTCCCCTGGGCTCTGCAGTCACGCTCCCAGGCCGTTAAGGCCGACATTAATCCGAATTCCTTTTCAGGTTCCCCAAGAAATACCCTTCCACGGTGTGGGCAGCCGGGAAGTGACACCAGCCCTCATACCCGTAACAGCACACAAGACCAAGCTGGTCACATTCAAATCCTTCCTACACCTTCTAATACCACTCTTATCTCCCCGAGTAACTCTTCTCACGTCTTTTTTTCACCCCGCACCGCTAGGGCAAACGATTCGAGTACGTGGAACGTTATTCCTCGTCTCCTGAAACCACGCTCTAAACTACATGTAGGAGCTTTTAACGTCCGAACATTGTGCCAAATAGGACAACAGGCTTCCTTAGCTCGGACTTTAGAATCTCGCACCATCGATATGTGCTGCGTCTCCGAAATGCGCATACAGGATCCGAGTAGCGTCATTCATTTGACATCACCATGTCTAAACAAAGAACCAACTCGATTCACACTTCGTGTATCTGGAAGCCCAGATGCTGCTTCTCATGGACTCGCCGGCGTAGGTATAGCATTGAGTCCTAGGGCAGAACTAGATCTCTTAGACTGGATCCCAGAAGACAGTCGTTTGTGCGCTGTCCGACTAAACGGAACAATAAGAACTCAGAAAAATAGGGACACTCGTCGTTGCCTCTTCGTCGTCTCTGTCTATTCTCCCACTCACTGCAGCGCAGATGATGTAAAAAATGAGTTTTACAGAAAGCTCTCCGACCTCCTCCTTAAAGCTAGGCGTTCGGATGTAGTAATAATGGCCGGTGACTTTAATGCTCAAGTAGAAAAACTAAGCGATAGGGAAAGACACCTGGGTGGATCTTATAGCATCGTAGCTCAAAGAACAAATAATGGCGACCGTCTGTTGCAGCTATGCTCAGATAACCGCCTCTTTCTTGCAAATACTAACTTTAGGCATAAGGAAAAATATCTTTTAACATGGCGACCCCCTAATTCGTCCCAGCGTTGGACCCAAATAGATCACATCGCTACCAGTCACCGATGGAGGGGCTCGATAAAAGACTGTCGCTCATTCTGGAGCACATGCTTAGATTCAGTTCATGCTCTAGTACGAGCGCGTATCTGTCTGCGTCTTACTGGACTGATAGATGCTCGGAAACTCATTCCACCTGGCTCTGAACATAATGAAGAGTGGAGTCAGCTTAAGCGCAAGCTGACAAGAAGTCTACGCAATGATCGTGAACAGTGGTGGGTAGCGAAAGCAAGAGAGATGGAAAAGGCAGCGGCAATAGGTAACGTCAGACAACTGTTCGGACTTGTTAAGGAAACCGGTATTAGGAACCCGTATGTTAGCGAAACAATCTCAGAAAAAGCTAGACATATTATACATTCTCAATCCAGGAGATTGGATCGATGGACAGAACACTTCAGGGATCAGTTCAACTGGCCTTCAGCCACACTTCGGTTTCCCACGATCTCCAGTCAACCTGAATGGCAAGTTAATGTAGGTCCTCCGTCTCTTTACGAAGTTGAAAAAGCCATAGGAAATCTGAAGCGAGGGAGAGCAGCAGACCCTGACAGGTTTACTCCTGAGATTTTTAAGGATGGTGGTCCAGTATTAGCAGTGAGATTAACTGAGGTCTTAGGTAGAATTTGGGAACTGGACGCAATCCCATCTGACTGGTCTCAATCACTGATTGTGCCAGTCTATAATAAAGGACAAAAGTTCTTTTGTGGCAATCACAGCGGAATCAGTTTGACTAATATATTGTATAGACCAGATATTCACACTGCGTCAGGTTCTAGAACACAGACATACGTTCAGACGCCCCACAATTGTAGTATTTCTCGACCTTAAAGCAGCATTCGACTCTGTTGATCGTGAGGTTCTATGGCAGTGCTTGTCACTGAAAGGAGTACCAAAGAAGTACATTAACCTTATACAGGCTCTCTACTCGAACACAGCTGGTAGAGTGAGAGCTTACGGCGAACTGTCAAGCGATTTTGCAACTTCAAGTGGTGCCTGGCAAGCTGTTCACCATCTCCATTTCTGTTCGATTTCATCGTAGGCCTACTGCTGGGAGTTCGGCAGTTCGTTGTGTTTTAATTTACGTCTGCTGGGATCACCGGGTAAGTAATAGTCAGGTTAGACGCAGGGTATTAGGGAATGATGGTAAATCTGTTGATCAGCTTGTGAATCTTCATCGACTGAGATGGCTGGGACATGTGTTACGTATACCCAACGACCGACTGCCCCGACGTGCAATGTTCAGTGGTATAGGAGTAGGTTGGAAGAAAGCTAGGGGCGGCCAGACCAAAACATGGCACAAGTCCATGAAGTCACAGACAAGTGAACTGAGTCATGTTGGTAGGTGTGGACTACCTGGTTGGGGACCGCGAGATGATAGCAACCGATGGTTAGAGACGCTGAATGACATGGCGCAAAATCGTTTGCAATGGCGCAGGTGCATCCACTCTTTGTGTTCTCCCAAATTCTAATCTCCTTATTCCTCCTTGTCTCTTTTTTCTCTTCTTAAATTTATTTCACCGTATTATACTCTTTAAATAACATCTCCAAACACTAATTTTCCTGATTACTGCTTATACTCTTACTACCTCTACCACTACGGGATTTGAATCGACCACTGCATCTCTATGCTAATGTGGTGTCGCAACTCGAACTGATGTACGTACGTACGAAGTTCTACGTTGTTACTGGCTGACTGACTGATTTACCGTATTTATGTTCATAATAGTTAAATATTTTTGGAAAAGAAAATAAATACTGCCAAATAATTTAATCGAAGTACTTGTATTCGACTTTGGTTTTCGGATGTTTAGTCGTTATATTTTTAAAGTTATCAGTGATGATAACGACTAAATATTTCTTTTATCAAAGATACTAATCATCCAATTAGATATTTTCGAAAATTCAATGAGTATATTTACCCTCTAATTTTTGGTTATGACATTTACTGTAAGGGTTGATTACCCACGGCTTCATTTTCCTAAAGTTCGATTTTTGAAATAGTTCACTTTATTGTAAATTTTAGGAACTTTCGCGCGCTATAGGTCAATAAGTTTGCCCTTTATTACACCGTAGATTTTAAAAATTACAGCATTTTTCATTCTTGAAAATTACAACTAGTACGATAGCTAGTAAATGAAAACCACTTTTCGGTAACTTCCCGACATTTTTCACTTTTTCGTACTCTTCTCGTCTTATTTTCCAAACAGCTTGAAAATCCCACTGTTGTCACTGACTAAGCCAAGTATTTCTTACTACTTTTTCATATGGGCTAATTTAATTGAAGAAGCTTTGGATACATTATCAGTGAGCATAGGCAACATGGATTGTAATAAAATAAGTTTATTGTCCCTGGTAAGTTAGAAATATTTCCGTTAATATGGTAATATATATATATATATTCATCGAGGAGGAGCATAGGCTGCCTACCAGCTCTCTCCATCCAAACCTGTCCTGAGCAATCCTCTCCAGCTGCTATTCACCCTTTTCATGTCTACTGTTAATTATCAGCGCAGTGTATTCTTTGACCTTCCTCTTCTCCGTTTCCCATCACAATTCCAAGTTAGCGCTTTCCTCGTGATGCAGTTTAGTGATTTCCATAATGTATGCTCTACTCACTTCCAACATTATTTCCTAATTTCCTCTTCAACTGGAAGCTGGTTTGTCCTCTCCCACAGTAGCCTGTTGCTGACGGTGTCCGGCCAACAGACATTTAGTGTCTTTCGCAGAAAATTGTCTAGAAATACTTGTACTTTTTTGATGATGGTTGTGGTAGTCCTTCAAGTTGCAGCTCCGTATAGTAGGAGTGTCTTGATGTTCGTATTGAAAGTTCTGACTTTGGTGTTTGCTGACAGTTGTTTTGAGTTTCATATGTTCTTGGACTGTAGGAACGCTGCTTTTGCTTTGCCGATTCTCTTCTTTACATTTGCATCAGATCCTTCTTGTTTATCGATGATACTCCATAGGTACGTAAAACTTTTCGTCTCTCCCAAAACTCCCTTAAGTCTTCTTCTAAATCTTCCAGAATAGAATCTGTGGTATCTTTTCAGTTACTTCTATATTTGACTTAAGTGCTTCAGCTGTTATATTGTCAGGTCCTGCTGCTTTCCCACTCTTGATTTGTCTAACGGTCATACTGATGTATTCGATTGTTCGTGGGGCGACATCTATAGGACGGTCTGTGTGTGCTGTTCCAATGTACGGTAAGTTCAGTAGGGCTGATCCATTCAAGGATTCTTCAAAGTGTTCTGCCCACTTGTCCTGCTGTCGTTGTATCTCAGTGATTGACTTTCCTTGTTTGCTCCTGACTGGTTGCTCTGGTTTTTAATTTTCCCCGACTAGTTTCTTCGTTGTGTCACATAGTTGTCTCATTTCCTTCTCTTTCAGCTTTGAACTTTGTCGTTGCCAGATCTTCTACGTATTTCTACTTGTCGGCTCTAATGCTCATCTTTACCCGCTTGTTTGCTTCTGTGTATTCGGTCTGCCCTTGGTTTCCTCTACGCCAGTTCAACAGTTGTCAGTTGTGTGCCCTTGTTCTTCCTTTCTTGTATCCTGACCTTGATTTCCATAGAGATTCATTCCTTATGATGAAGTTTCTCGAGGCCTAGCACCGCCTAACACGTTGAAGTGAAGCACTTTCTTGATCCCTTTCCAGTTGTTGACTAACTATGGATCCAGCCAAATTAGAAAAATTGTTTGAACAAAAGCTGAAGCTGATGGAGATGATTACTCAGGCGCACATATCTTCTCGAGTCTCAATTACACCGACAATCCCTCAATCAGTTGGTGGTATTACCAGTAGTATTTCAGAATTTCTTTATGATCCTGACGCCAATATTACATTTGATACTTGGTTCAGGCGTTATGAAGACCTTCTCAAAGTTGACTTTCCTGACAGAGATGATTCGTGGAAGGTGCGTCTTCTCCTTCGAAAACCTGGTCCATCCGAGCTGGACAGGCATTCCAACTTCATTATACCGCAGAACCCACGCGACCGTTCCTTCGACGCCACCATTCAGTCTCTTAGCCAACTTTTTGGTGATTATCATTCACTTTTTAATACTCGAAATCTTTTTGATGAATTCCAATAAACGGGCTCCCCAGCATATTGCAGTCGGGAAAACAATTGAAAACGATTTGCTGCCTATTCTCATGTAAATCTTTTAAGAAAACTGTTATAAACCAATGTTAATATTGCTCACCACGTTTTTCTGTTTAGTAAACTGTTTATTTATCTTCCTATCAATATAGCATATTTTGCTTGTTATAAAATTAGTCAGCTTTGACAATTTATAATAATGTATATAAAACCAATCCCGACCGTTGTTGCTACCTTGACGTGGTGGTCGGGCTTGCCTATCGTGATGAAGCAACCGAGCTATACTGGCTGGAACAACCGTTCCTCAAGGTCCTACCATGTCAGACAGGTCGGTTGAAGAGCGGTAAGACTAAAAGCAACAAACCCAAGGTCCGAAGGCGAAGTCGTACTGCTGACTGTACAGAGGTGTGACAGCAGTAAGGTGTTTCCTTCAGACAACCAGCATGACAGCGATGCTGCCTTCCCACAAGGAGGGGTGGGGTTAGAAAAGGTCGACCCTAAAAATGCACACCTCACCTTACCTCACGGATTTCCGTCTCCGGCGGTAAGGCCCTTTGAAGAACGGAGCTAACACGTCAAAACCTTCCACGAAAAGGCCGTGCGCGACCGGCCTCAAGCAGTTGTCCCTTGGGCACTGCGGTCACGCTCTCAGGTCACTGAGACCACCTCTAATCCAATTTCCTTTTCAGGTACCTCCAGAAGAACCCTTCCACGGTGTGGGCAACCGGGAAGTGATAACCGCCCTCATACCTCTAACAGCACTCAAGACCACTGTATTCATAATCAACCTCCTCTTCAATTCCTATTATTCCTCCTACATCGACTTTCAACCCTAAACTTCCTCTTCGGCTTCCTCCTCAAGTGTCACCATAGCCAACGATTCTAGTGCTCAAAACTCTGTCCCAGGTCTACTGAAACCTCGCTCCAAACTACACATTGGAGCCTTCAACGTACGCACCCTATGTCAAATCGGTCAGCAGGCTTCCTTGGCTAAAACCCTAGAGTCTCTTTCCATTGATGTATGCTGTGTCTCCGAAACACGCATACAGGATTCCAGTGTGGTCATTCACTTGACCTCACCTCGGCAAAACGGAGAGCCAACGAGATACACCCTCGTGTATCTGGTGACCCGATGGCCAGTTCTCGTGGACTGGCAGGTGTAGGCATAGCACTAAGCATGAGGGCGAACAAGCACTGCTAGAGTGGATCCCCGTCAACAGTCGTCTATGTGCTGTTCGGCTAAACGGCTCCGTAAGAACTCGGAAGGATAGGGACACACGTCGTTGCCTTTTTGTCGTTTCTGCCTACGCTCCCACTGACTGCAGCTCAGATGAAGTGAAAGATGAATTTTACAGAAAGCTTCCGAACTTCTTCAGAAAGCTAAACGCTCAGACATAGTACTCGTAGGGTGACTTTAATGCTCAGATAGGTAGCTTAAACCAAACAGAAAGGCATTTAGGTGGATATTTTAGTATTCCGCACAGCGAACAGATAATGGTGATCGTCTGCTGCAACTGTGCTCAGACAATCGTTTATTTTTAGCAAACACAAATTTTAAGCATAAGGAGAGACATCGTCTAACATGGCGACCCCCTACACCAAACCAACGATGGACTCAAATAGACCATATTGCCATCAGTCATCGTTGGAGAGGGTCGGTAGAAGATTGTCGCTCATTCTGGAGTACCTGCTTGGACTCCGACCATGCCCTAATACGGGCACGCATCTGCTTGCGCCTCACTGGACGCAAAAAAGCCACATTAAAAAGACCCATTAGAACTGAGTTGAGTAACGAGAAAACCAAAAGTAGGTTCCAGGAACAACTGAGGTCACACTTAGGTAGTTCTGAAGACGAGGCTGACCCAGATGTTGCTTGGAAAGATACAAGCAGCTGTGGAAACAGCAGTGACATCTATTAGTGACTTAAACCACAGAGTTACAAGAACCAGTGGATTTCTTCAAGTCTATCACACTGATGGATTCTCGCAAACTCGTCCCATCAGGTTCCGAACATGATGAAGAGCGACAACAAATCAGATCTAGGTTAAGAAAAAGTCTAAGGAACGACCGTGAGCAGTGGTGGGCAACGAAAGCAAAAGAGATGGAAAAGGCGGCGACTATAGGGAACACAAGACAGCTTTACAGACTAATAAAAGAAACTGGAATTAATAAGTCAAGTGTAAGTGAGATTATTTCGGAAAAAGACGATACTCTCATCTGCTCCCAGTCCAGACGTTTAGAACGATGGGCGGAACATTTCAGAGAACAGTTCAGCTACTCTACACCCATTCCCAGACAGTGTGAATGGAACATTGAAGTAGGTCCCCCAACTCTTGCTGAAGTTCAAAAGGCTATAGTTAATCTGAAACGAGGAAGGGCAGCTGGTCCAGATGGATTGGCTCCAGAGGTCTTTAAGGATGGTGGTCCAATTTTAGCGATTAGGTTGACTAATATTTTAGCTAAGATCTGGGAGTTAGACGTTATCCCATCTGACTGGTCACAATCACTTATCGTCCCAATATATAAGAAAGGGTCAAAATCATCCTGTGACAACCACAGAGGGATTAGTTTAACTAATATAGTATCTAAAATACTAGCCTCGATAATTATCAGACGCCTAACTAAGACTCGTGAACTGCAAACACGAGAGAACCAAGCTGGCTTTAGACCTGGTCGTGGCTGCATCGACCACATATTCACCATTCGTCAGATTCTAGAACACAGGCATACTTATCGGCGTCCGACAATGGTGGTCTTTCTTGACTTAAAAGCAGCATTTGACTCTGTAGACCGCGAGATTCTGTGGCAGTGTCTGTCATTGAAAGGCGTACCTCAGAAGTACATAAACCTTGTGAAGGCTCTTTACTCGAACACTACTAGTCGAGTCAGAGCTTATGGCGAACTGTCATCTACCTTTGCAACCTCAAGTGGTGTCCGTCAAGGCTGTCCACTTTCCCATTTTTGTTTAACTTCATCATAGACCTACTGATGGAAATAACTTTCTCGTCGACTGAATTCTCGGGTATTGATCTCCTTCCAGGAGGTCCACTTATCGACTTAGAATACGCAGATGACATAGTCCTGTTTGGTGAAGACGCTGACAAAATGCAGAGTCTTCTGGTAGCACTAAGCAACAATGCCAGAATGTTTGGAATGCGCTTCTCTCCCTCTAAATGCAAGTTGTTGCTTCAGGACTGGTCTGCGTCAACACCTGAACTAAGGATAGGGAGTGAAGTAGTCGAACGCGTTGACAACTTCACTTATCTTGGAAGTCTGATCAGCCCTAATGGGTTGGTGTCTGACGAAATCTCAGCACGGATTCGAAAAGCTCGTTTGGCTTTTGCCAACTTACGTCACCTTTGGCGAAGGCGAGATATCCGTCTATCAATAAAAGGACGAGTATACTGCGCGGCAGTCCGTTCTGTTTTAATTTACGGCAGCGAAACATGGCCATTAAGAGTAGAAGACACTCGTAAGCTACTAGTATTTGACCACAGATGCCTTAGAAATATTGCTGGCGTCTGCTGGGATCACCGGGTAAGTAATAGTGAGGTTAGACGCAGGGTATTAGGGAATGATGGTAAATCAGTTGATGAGGTTATGAATCTTCATCGACTGAGATGGTTGGGCCACGTGTTACGTATGCCTGAACACCGATTACCACGACGTGCAATGCTAACCGGTATTGGAGATGGTTGGAAGAAAGTTAGGGGCGGCCAAACCAAAACGTGGCATCAGTGCTTGAAGTCACTAACTTCTAGTCTGAGCCATGTTGGTAGATGCAGACTACTTGGTTGGGGTCCGCGTGACTTTCGTAACCAATGGTTGGAGACTCTTGGTGACATGGCTCAGAATCGATCACAATGGCGTCGGTGTATACACTCTCTGTCTTCCCTTAAACTAAGAGATTAAAATCACTTCATATCTTTCTTTCTACGAACCAATTCTTTCTTCTTGTATTATATCTCTATATGCAATCTTTCTCTTATATATTACCACCTTTGACATAACCACTGCTATGAATCCGGTGTTCATCTTGTTGTGCTGATGCGGTATGGCAACCTGGACCGATGCACATATGTGCCTGGTCCTCCGTTGTAGCTGACTGACTGACTGACTGATATAAAACCAATAAATGCATGTGATGAGTGCTACTAGTATGCAAAGCGAAAATATCCTGGAATTTCCCCATCCGTTAACATATAAATAGTCAACCACCAAATTATTATTATTATTTTCTCGTACTTATTGCAATCTGATCAATCTTCATCGGTCTGGTAAAAAGTGTGTAAACTGGTTTTTAAATCAATATTTTCGACTCGCGGTTTTAAACAGCTGAAAAAAATTCAACCAATTACCTTCCATACAACCACATTGTTCCATTCAAGCAGTGGGGTTAGCCAGGGTTGTTCAATCGCACCATTCCTCTTCAACTTCGCCATCGACGACATTCTGGAAACATCTGCTGGATGTAGGCACTGGTGGTGCGGACCTGTTGCCTGGAGAAAGACTTCTCGACCTTGAGTATGCGGATGATATTGTCTTACTGTGCGATAATACCCAAAGCATGCAATCCGCACTTAATCAGTTGGCAATCAGTGTCCGTAGGTACGGTATGTGCTTTGCACCTTCTAAGTGCAAAGTGCTTCTACAAGACTTGCAGGATTCTAATCCTGTGCTCACTCTGGATGGTGAACAAATAGAAGTAGTCGAGGAGTTCGTGTATCTAGGTAGCTGAGTAAGTGCTGGTGGTGGCGCGAATGAAGAGATCAATCCAGGAATAGTGAAAGCCAGAGCGGCTTATGCCAATCTGGGCCATCTTTGGCGCCTTAGTGATAATAGTCTGGCTGAAAATGGTTGGATCTGCAGAGCTTCGGTGAGAGCAGTTTTGCTCTATGCTTGTGAAACCTGGCCTCTCCGAGTTGAGGACGTTAGACGACTCTCTGTGTTCGGTCATCGTTGTCTCCGAAGGATTGCTGACATCCAGTGGCTGCTCCATTTTATTAATGCAAAGGTTCGGCATCGTGTGTTCGGGCACGGAGACGATAATGCAATCGGTGTCACCATCTTGAAACACCGACTTTGGCGGCTTGGACATGTTCTACGAATGTCGTCCCAGAGAATTCCACGTCGTGCATTATTTGCCGACTCTGGGACTGGTTGGAAGAGGCGGAGAGGTGGTCAGTGCATGACATGGTGTTGGGGTATGAGAGAAAGCTGCAAAGGGCTGGCTTCTGTTGGTCCTTCTTGATTCCCTGGGTGGGGTCCGAGAGATGGTGCTACACAGTGGCTAGAGACGATATCAGATATGGCTCGGAATAGAAGCCAGCGGCGATCCTGCTGTAACCTTCTTTTACTTTCTTCATAAGCAGTGGTTGTATCTTCCTTAACTGAACGATTCCTTCTGATTGTACCTTTCTGTTCCTCCATTATTACTATTATTATTATTATTACACTACCTTACATTAGTCTGTGGTCGTTATTGTTCTCCTTTTTTCTTATACGCTCCTTACCTTTTTTTCTCTTCCCATTCTCATTGTTTTGTGTGGCGCATATATATTTGGCGCACTCGTACCAATATTTGTGTTCAAATAAATAAATAAAAGCGTGACCGTAGTGCCGAAGGGACAACTTGTTGAGACCTAACAAACAGAGAATGAAATCCGTGGGATAAGGTGAGTTGTGCAGTTTTAGGGTCAACCTCTTCTAACCTCATCCTTTCATTGTGGAAAGATAGCATCGTTTTTATGCTGGTTGTCTGAGGGAAACCTTTTACTGACGTCACACTTTTGCACAGTTAGTAGTACGACTTCACCCTCGGACCTCGGGTTTGCTGCTTTTAGTCGTACTGCTCTTCAACCAACCTGTCAGTCATTGTAGAACCTTGAGGAACGATTGTTCCAGTCAGTTTACTCCGATTATTTCATCACGATAGGCGAGCCTAAACACTACGTTAAGGTGTCACCAACGGTCAGGAACGAATTTCGTAATGGGAGAAATGAGTGAATGAACGAAGTAATCTTATCGCTTATTTATTGAAACCGATGTACTATACACTAACATGATATCATTTGCAAAACTATAATATTGTCACCTCAGTTTTAAACTTACATGTAGGTGGATAGAAGGAAACTGACGAGGTTTATTCACAATGGTGAGGATTTGATGTGACAAAAATATGACTATACTCCAATAGAAACCACTTAGCAAATTGCACTAGACAGTAAGATGACTACTCCTACCACTATGAGGCAGTTTATGAATGAGGCTGAACGCTAAAAGGTGAAAATAATATATATTTGTAATACTCCAATGAGTAGAAAATTAGATTTTCCACTCATTGGGATATTACAAATATATTATTTTTATTTATAACAATCAACCCAATGCACAATTTATTCGAAATTAGCTAAAAGGTGAAGGTCTATTACAGTATCAAACCGCTCATTCCTAAGCATATTCGATTCGCTCATTTATGCAATTCCTTAACATAGTTGTTTTTTCAGGAAATCATGATAATACGTCAACTGGTACGTAAGTTCGGTGATTCCCAGTTTGAAGTTGTCGTAAATAATTTGTGTCTCAGGATAAGATTCAATCCAAACATCTTAGGTTAACCTAATCATCCTTGTAATGTGCACAGTAATATTACGTTATTCGAGAAAAGTAAACTAGTTTTATATTTCATCACGTTCTAGAAAAAGCGAAAAATCTTATTATCAATAAAGTTATTTAAAGGTATGGTCTGATAACAAAACAGAATTGAAAATCTTATTGGTGTTTAAGAAATCTACTGAAAATACCACCAGGGAATTCTAAATATTAAACAATATATCACTCGTAATGACATGTGTATACAATTTAGACACAAAAATGAACATACCCGCTCACTGTAAAGATCTGTCAGAAGCGTCAGGATTCGAACCCGCAAGCCTCGAATGCCATTTGTAACATTTAGACGACTTAGTTGTGCAAGCAGCTCGAAACCAGATGGCGACATTACTGAAGTTGAAAAGAACTGTTTTTGAGCAATTGGGAAGTTACGCAGCAACGCACTTAACGTTGACACTCCTCCTGATAGTAATGTCGTGAATTCCAATGAATCTTGCTCATCCATGCTTGCTTTCAAAAAAGAATGTAGTTGGTCAACCACACCATTTTGAAATGCGACTACTTGAACATCAGAATTCCTATAAACATGATTAATGAAAAAACATTCACTAAGATTTGAAAGCTTGGTAACACTCACGTTTTGAAACAATAATGTTAATAAGCAATCATATTGAAGTAAAGAAGCGGCACATTTAGCTTTTTAATTTGCCATCATCTAAAACAATATGCAAGAAAACGATCGACAAACAATTTGATACATAGTGAATATCCCACTTGCTACAAATCAGAATTTATGACAGCGCACACCAACACAGTCACAATCCACTAGAAACTGAATCAACTGTGAACTGATGTAACTTAACTTTTAACAAGACCTGTAGGACTGAATATTTATGGAAAATGTATTATTTACAGGGTACTAAAGACGACATAAAAGGCAACTGCTCTAAAAAGAAAGGTGAGCGAAGTTATTTTATTCTCTTATTAAAACACAAAATAACCAACAATATATTATAAAAACAACCCATAAATACAGTATTTACAAATTCTATAGCGAATTTCCATAGTTTCGCACGTATAAGTATAGCACTAAGAAAGCAAAAGAAGCAATATTCAAATGGATTTCTATGGATGACTTGTGGGTTGTCCGATTAAACGGTACAGTAGTAAATAAGAAAGGCAAACACATTCTGTTGCATCCTTGTCATTTCCTCCTGCGCCTCCGTTGATTGGGGCTTGAGGAGTAAAAGATAAGGTTAATAGGAAGCTATCCAACCTTCTTCAGGAAGCCAGGCTTTCATATCCCATAATCACAGATGATGATTTCGATTCGTAGGTAAGTAGACAAAGATGAGCTGAAATATATCGCATAGAGTTTCAACCCAGAGAACAAATAACAGTGATCTCAGCAATTACGTGTAAGCGGCTGTTTATTCTTAGGAAGAATTAACTTAAAGTATAAGGGCAGACATAGTCTACCAGCATCCTTCGGACGCTAAAATAAGAAATAGTTTCTTTCTGGAAAGCAAGCTAGGACTCCAGTCATATTTTAAGTGCAAGGAGTTTTACTAAAACAACAACACAACAGGAAGACCCTTGAGATCTCACTTAGAAGATGAAAAACAAGGATGCATTAAGGGATTCAACTAAGCATTTAATCGACCACGAAGAAAAAAGTAAACATATGTAAACAACTGTAATGAAGCCATAAAAAATGTTAGTGGATCTTGTTAGCTTCTAGTGAACTGACAGGTGCTCCGAAAGATAAAGTAAAAGACTCAGAGAACGACGAACAGTAGAAAATTAGAAGTAGACTAACAAATGCTTATACAATCTCCGCGAGCAGTAGTATGGGAGAGAAGTGAGATATGAAATTTATTTGAACACACAAATATTGGTACGAGTGCGCCAAATATATATGCGCCACACAAAACAATGAGAATGGGAAGAGAAAAAAAGGTAAGGAGCGTATAAGAAAAAAAGGAGAACAATAACGACCACAGACTAATGTAAGGTAGTGTAATAATAATAATAATAGTAATAATGGAGGAACAGAAAGGTACAATCAGAAGAAATCTTTCAGTAAAGGAAGATACAACCACTTTTAGAAAGAAAGTAAAAGAAGGTTACAGCAGATCGCCACTGGCTTCTATTCTGAGCCATATCTGATAACGTCTCTAGCCACTGTGTAGCACCATCTCTCGGACCCCAACCAGGGAGTCGTGAAGGACCAACACAAGCCAGCCCTTTGCAGCTTTCTTTCATGCCACGACACCATGTCATGCACTGACCACCTCTCCGCCTCTTCCAACCAGTCCCAGAGTCGGCAAATAATGCACGACGTGGAATTCTCTGGGACGACATTCGTAGAACATGTCCAAGCCGCCAAAGTCGGTGTTTCAAGATGGTGACACCGATTGCATTATCGTCTCCGTGCCCGAACACACGATGCCGAACCTTTGCATTAATAAAATGGAGCAGCCACTGGATGTCAGCAATCCTTCGGAGACAACGATGACCGAACACAGAGAGTCGTCTAACGTCCTCAACTCGGAGAGGCCAGGTTTCACAAGCATAGAGCAAAACTGCTCTCACCGAAGCTCTGCAGATCCAACCATTTTCGGCCAGACTATTATCACTAAGGCGCCAAAGATGGCCCAGATTGGCATAAGCCGCTCTGGCTTTCACTATTCCTGGATTGATCTCTTCATTCGCGCCACCACCAGCACTTACTCAGCTACCTAGATACACGAACTCCTCGACTACTTCTATTTGTTCACCATCCAGAGTGAGCACAGGATTAGAATCCTGCAAGTCTTGTAGAAGCACTTTGCACTTAGAAGGTGCAAAGCACATACCGTACCTACGGACACTGATTGCCAACTGATTAAGTGCGGATTGCATGCTTTGGGTATTATCGCACAGTAAGACAATATCATCCGCATACTCAAGGTCGAGAAGTCTTTCTCCAGGCAACAGGTCCGCACCACCAGTGCCTACATCCAGCAGATGTTTCCAGAATGTCGTCGATGGCGAAGTTGAAGAGGAATGGTGCGATTGAACAACCCTGGCTAACCCCACTGCTTGAATGGAACAATGTGGTTGTATGGAAGGTAATTGGTTGAATTTTTTTCAGCTGTTTAAAACCGCGAGTCGAAAATATTGATTTAAAAACCAGTTTACACACTTTTTACCAGACCGATGAAGATTGATCAGATTGCAATAAGTACGAGAAAATAATAATAATAATTTGGTGGTTGACTATTTATATGTTAACGGATGGGGAAATTCCAGGATATTTTCGCTTTGCATACTAGTAGCACTCATCACATGCATTTATTGGTTTTATATACGTTATTATAAATTGTCAAAGCTGACTAATTTTATAACAAGCAAAATATGTTATATTGATAGGAAGATAAATAAACAGTTTACTAAACAGAAAAACGTGGTGAGCAATATTAACATTGGTTTATAACAGTTTTCTTAAAAGATTTACATGAGAATAGGCAGCAAATCGTTTTCAATTGTTTTCCCGACTGCAATATGCTGGGAGCCCGTTTATTGGAATTTATCAAAAAGATCTTCCTGAGTATTGACTCAGAGTGTGAGAGAGATGATAAGGATGTTACCTTATGTAATTGTTTTAGAACTGTACTGAAATGTGAAGGCACAATCACGCAATGAATCTAATAAGTTACATTTTGAGCGGTGACAGCAATTATTTACAGGCATAAGCTATCAACTGAGGTTGTTTCGAAGTAAAGATAGCGTATCTTATAAGCCCATAACTTGCGGGATTTTAGGTCAAACGGAACTATTGTAAGCTTAACTGTGGAAAGAGGAAATAAGAAAACAATCTGTGGGACGAACAATCACTGTTGTGACGCGCGTTATGATAGTGAAGTAAGTAACAGCCACAGATGACATGTAATCTCTATGTCGACTACAATAGGATGTTCTTCCTGAAGTTTTCAATATGTTTCCAGTTGTAAAAAGCACACAGAGGTAGCCCAAACGCTTCAATGAGCAAAGGATGAAATTTCAGAAGTTTAGATTCTGTAAGTATTAACATTGAGCCTTACAAGATAATTAATACAGAATAACTAACACCAAGTGGATCCAAACCAAATGGTAAATAATTAAGGACGTCAAGAGACTGATGTTAGATCAAAATATTAGGCTTAAAGGAAAAGTGACGAGACGAAACGACACATGGCTCCTTACTTATTACATCGTTTGAACTTGTGGAAATGCTGACTAGAAAGGCACAACAAAAGGTCACGAGAACGAAAACTTGAAATAACTTAAAACGGAGCCATGAGACCAATAAACTTTAGAATGCGAGAGTAATCGACAACTGTTTGGAAGAAAACTACAACTACTAAATACCCAATAGTATTAAAATCCCAGGAGTGATTGAAAGACGTGCATCACTGCACCACATTTGGCTTACTTGATTACTTCTGTTAACCCTTTTGGAGAATCACAGGCCGACCACGCTTGGACATGTACCACTCAATTGGATTAAGCATTACGCTCAATAGATACCCATTCTATTACCGATTAACAAAAAATATGAGACAGTGAAAGCGAAACTGACGTTTGGTCAGAGGTATGAAAAAAATTCAAATAGTTCGACAGCATCTACTGAACGCACAAAAGTGTTATCATACTCAGGAACATTTTAATGAACGCACCCCTGAGTAGCAGCGCTAATTGCTTTCAAAGAAGCTTTTTTAACTTCATAACTGGGATGGTGCAAAAGCCTTGAGAGTGTTTCGAAACCATTTCTAGAGAAAATCTTTGCATTGTCAATCTGTGAGTGGAAATGATCAGATTATAGCTCTACCTGGTGCAGGTAATAGGATAGATCCTCCAAAAGTATTGCTAATCGTTCGTCTGAGGAATTATCCTGTTTATTTCAGTCATTATTTCATCTATAATTTCGGGATCTGTCTTGACATCCACGTTTATTTTCTGGAAGTCTCTTTTTAATTCGTCATATGAACGAAAACGTCTGACTGATTGAGTGTTGGGCTCTCTCAAGTTATCCGCTTCTGAATATGTCGACACACTTATGGCAGGTTTCCCAGGTTCACCTACTGACTCAACAGAACACACAACTAACCTGAAATTATGTTGGAAGTGTTAGACATCACATCCATAAGTTTAGCCTTTATGTGCTCGGTGTTTAAATTCTGTCTAACGTGTAGACCAGTTGGGACACTCCGGCCGGGTGTAACTCCTTCCCACTTATGAGGAGGGACAAAATCACTGGAATTTTTTGCTGCGGGACATTGGAGAACTTGTAAGACTTACTATGTGACGTCCCTATGAGCAGCACTACCACGATTGGAACCCATATGGCCTCCATCTAAAGCTGTAAAGTAAGGCGTGACGTTGCAATGCACTCAGCTAAGACAATGCAGGTAAGAACACATTCACAACACACATCAGGTGGGCAATGCTCCCGGGGCAATCGTCCACGGATGGGGGTTGCGAGCACTTGAAGGTCAAACTGTCGCAAGATAATTGATGCGTCACATCGATAATTCGTGAAGTTTTTCAGAAGCGGTCATATCAAGACATTTTTAGATTTGACTTGAGTTCAGCCACACCATGTCTGATAACGTCCATCCTTCAAGTAACGAAGACGATGGCATTGTGATGATGCATGACGTGGGACGGATCAGATTTCAGATTTGTGTAGTAAGGACAGAAGGCCTACGGCCTATGTTATTCCTTTTCTAGTATGCTTCTGTGAGTGTCCAGTCTTCTCTTGAAAGAGTCAATTGAAGGTGCGGACACCACTGCCTCGGGCAACAGGTTCCAAGTATTGATGACTCGGTGTGAAAACCTATATGCCACAGGTATTTTGTTCGTTCTTGGCTTTTCTACTCACCTGCTGTGTCCTCTGAGATGTCCCGATCTAGTGAGAAGAAAAAGAGAGAATAAGTTAGGTCCAAAACCATTTCCCAGTATTCTGTACATCAAAATTTGATCTCCGCTTAATCTGTGACAGGACAGAGTAAAGAGGTCCAGCTTTTCAAGCCGCTCTTTGTGTGGTAGACCCCGGAGTTATAAAGTTGAACGAGCAGCTGCCCTCTGTACTTTTTATAGGATATCCGAGTCACCTTTTA
Organism: Schistosoma mattheei; assembly: GCA_944470405.2. Classification (NCBI taxonomy): domain Eukaryota; kingdom Metazoa; phylum Platyhelminthes; class Trematoda; order Strigeidida; family Schistosomatidae; genus Schistosoma; species Schistosoma mattheei. Next base: position 35,654,615 of record OX103943.1, on the reverse strand, counting down.
AACGAGTTTGCAGCCTGAACGCAGTTCTCAAGCTTAGTTCTCACTAAGGGTGTGTATACTGTGGTGAACATGGTAGTATCCGACTTGGTGAATGTCCATTTTAAATCCCGGAGGGTTCGAAACCCCTTTGCTGCGACCTTCCGGCAATGGGCCGTCGTCTTAAGGTCATTGCTCACTGTCACCCCTAGGTCCTTATGAGACCGGACTACGGGTAATGACACATCCCCTATGTTGTACCTATTAACTTTTGAATCCCCAAAGTGCATGTAGACACACCTTGCCGCGTTGATAGGCACCAGCTACTCTTTAGACCAGTTAATCATATTATTTAAGTCTACCTGAAGAGCACGTGCGTCTGTGTCTCCAGTTATTACTCACCAGATTTTTACATCGTCAGCGTATAATAACATTGGAGACTGTACTATACTTGGAAGGTCATTAACATACATTATAAAAAGTAAAGGACCTAAGACGGAACCTTGAGGTACCCCACTAAGTACTGGTCTCCAGATGGAGCACTTGGAATTTATTATTACTTTCTGTCTACGATCTACTAGGAAATCCTCCATCCATTTTAATAGAGGTCCGGCAATACCAAGGTTTTCCAACTTCAATAGCAGTCTATTTGTTGGCACTTTGTCAAAAGCCTTACTGAAGTCTATGTAGACAACATCCACTGAGTTTCCGTTGTCTAGTGCCTTTATCCAGGACTCCGTTGCTATAAGGAGGTTCGCTGTACAAGACAGACCCTTTCTAAAACCATGTTGTTTTATGTTTAGCAAGTTATTGGTTTCCATAAATGCCATTATGGTCCGTTTAAATATTCTTTCCAGTATTTTAATTACAACACTGGTGAGGCTTACGGGTCTGTAATTCGATGGAACTTGTCGTGGACCTGATTTATGTATGGGAGTGACGATTGCGTCCTTCCAGTCCATAGGTAACACACCTTGGTCAAGTGACACTGAATATCACAGTCAGTGGGGCTGCGATATATTGGGCAATATGTCTCAAGATTTTGGGATGTAGTTCATCTGGTCCTGTTGAATTCTCCATGTTTAGGGTGCTAAGAGCCTTAAGCACATCGTTTTGGTCGAAGTCCACGGTGAGCAGCTGGTTTGTTGACTCTGTAATTGGGTCTGGTTCTTTCTCTAGAGGAGGTTCCTGAGTGAAAGCTGCCCCAAAGTAGTCAGCCACAACCTCAGCTTTTTCCTGATCTTCCTCTATCATTTCAGATTCACTTCCTACCTCAATTAGGTTGGGAATCCAATGATGCATCCTTGTTCTGTAGTTTATGTACGAGAATATTCTCTTGGGCTGCCTGAGCGCAGATTGTGCCAGCTGCATTTCATATTATGATATTATGTTATCTCGAAGATTTACAAGTTGGGACAATTTCGAGGCCTGTTTGAAAGAAGTATATAAGGTAATATGGATTCTGTGGTAAGTAATTATTTTTTCAGAATACGCATACTAAGTACGTTATGTCAGTATGTAAAAAGAACAGTGATGACCCATCCCTATAGTATTTTTTGTAATATATGTCTGTACATATGGACGTAAACGGAGTTCATCAGAGTCAGATGCTTGTGTTCAGGATGTAGATTCAAACGGTTCAAATGGTTGTGGACGGAACAGAAGAAGCTTTCGCTTAACAGGCTTCTGTGTCTAGTAGCAAGGGATCACCAAAACCTCCAGGCAGGAACCTAGGTATGTTAACAATAAAAGAGGAAAACGAAATTGGTAAATCATAGAGTGATACTATCCTTAATCCTTAAGAGTAGATCAAGTTGCCTCCTGAAGGACTCCTGAGAAGTCACCTGGACCAGCTCAGCTGACAGCGAGTTTCGGCATTTGACAACTCTTAAAGAGTAGGAGTTGTGTCTACAATCCGTTTCGCTGTGTTTTGTTTCCGGTTTCTGGGTGTTACCCCTTAGGTTTGTGTTGGAGCTAAACTTAAGTAGGTGTTTAGGGGATGTCCAGAAGTGTTAAGGATGCTGTAAGCCATTAGAAAGTCACCTCCAAGACACCTGTACTCCAAAGGGTGAAGGTTTGGTGACTGGAGGCGCCCTTCATAAGGCTTCAATTTGAGTTCCCAGACTGATTTCGAGGCTCGTCACTGGAAACGCTTCAGATTGTCCTTATCCTTTTGGAGTGGTAGAGGAAATATTATGTTTCCGTACTCTAAATGGTGACGAATGAAACAATGATATATTTCTGTAGATCCTTCTAGACGATAGTTGACATCAAGTGAACGATGATATTCTACTGAGCAGTACACCAATTTGTATCTTACAATATTTGGTTTCTTGGAATTTCCATAAACAGCTTATAAAAACGATATCGACAAAGTGTGATCACGAATTCACATTCTAATTATTTGAGTTTAGAAACTCAAATTATCAACGACATTTTACGACGCGTCCAAGCGGACACTTAAGTAAAGTTATTCAATGAAAGTGAGAACGTATGTGATTTGCTTCCATCGCAAAGAGAAAACAGTTTTCTTACCACGCGTTCCGTGAGGCAGTATGTATTGATCCGACCTATCAGACCAACACGGTTGTGTAAGTAACGGATAGTAAAATAGTTAATTTAAAGTTTTCCATTGTTCCAGCTAGTGGCTACTGCCAGACTTGGGCAAGAACACTCTCTTTTGTGTTCTTTTGCTGGCAAGAACGACGCGAAGACGTCGTAAGATTACTAGAATACTTCAAAAACATAATTTGCGGTACTTATGATACACTCATTTTCGTTATGCGTTCGGCTGTGACAGAAATTTCCGCGATACAGTGTACGCCCAGTCATGCCGACATAATACGTTGTTTCATGTCTTAAGAGCATTTTTCAGGAAGGTAAGCGTTAAATGTACAAATTATTTTCTGTAGTTCAGAAATGCTGATGTACGCAAATGCTTGGGACATCTCGTAAAAGTCAGGTGATCTAACATGTGAGTTTCGCTTTTCATAAGGCCTTATATTCAAATTTACTCAGAAATACAAACATCTAAGAACCCATTTTCTACGGGCATATGATTGTATGAGAGATAATTGGATTGCTCGGGAGTCAGTGTGGACTCGCTGTTACCAGCGACATATGCTAAGCCTGGAAAATCACACAAACAATTGTGTGGAAAGTGCTCATAAACACTTAAAAGAATGTCTCAGAAGAGGTGATTCTCTTCTATTGACAATCTGAAAAATCTAGAGCAAACAGACACTGACCTAAGTTTGCGTCCATAGGACCCTATAAAGGATCTCTAACGATTTCCAAATCTTTAGGCAAGAAATATAGTTAGATGTATCATTAAATCCAGGTTCCAATATCATTCCAAAATCTTTCAAATGAGTTTGCAGATAAAAAATAGCTAAAAATTATAAACGCAGTAGTAAAAGGAAAAAAAATAATAGCAGGAGGACATGTGATAGTATTAAGCCATAACCACACAATTCGCAAAGCTAAACACGAGACAACTGGCAAAACAGATATTCAACAATTGACGCGGAGAAAAATGCAACAAGGAATGAGGCGGGAAGGATAAATTCAATCGATTCATTCGGAATTCAATTCATCGGATGTCATGCATCGGCCTTGAAGGCGTGGTCATTTTTGAATGTTGTCTTATATCTTTTATTCATGGTAAATATATTTTTCTATCTCTAGCCTAAGTGTGTTCTCCATCATATATTGGGGATTCTTACGATGCGATCGCAGTCCCCGAATTCCGGGGAAAATTTGACCCGTTTCGGGCAGGCCGCTATGATAATTTTAAGGAAATTTTAGGGAAGCGGCGCCCAAACCCCAAAATTTCTCATAAACGTTGAGGAGTTCCTCGAAATTTCTCCTAAACCTTGGACAATTCCCCGAGTTTTTCCTAACTCTGGGAAGGTCACTTGACTTTGAGGATTTCCTCCAAATTTCTCCAAACTTGGGAGATTGGGATGAGCCGGTGTAGACAATAATGTGAATTCCACGTAATATATTATAGATTAGGCAGTTACATCATGACAAATCTGCAATGTTAGGATTACATCTATCAGTAGACAAGTACAAACACCGAAGTAGACCATAAATCTACATCTGTAAGGTCGACTGTAGAAACAGCCTATTATTATTCTTTATTTTCACTTTAACTTCCTTGACCGATTTTTACTGATATTAAACCAGTATTCTATCGGTCCTCCGATTAATGCTCACATGTTTTATCTTATTGTGATATTGGTTATTATTCATAACTTACTATCTCAATCGATAATAATAACAGGTCATTTATAATAATTATTAGCTACGATGGTTTATTAGCAAGCTTTAATAGCATTCACGTGCTTCGGCGAAATATACTTGCTAAAACATCAAGATCTAGTAAACATGACCTGTAAATAACGTAAATATAGATTGACTAGCAACGTAAACAAGGACTGAATGGTATGCCAATAAACTTTCTTCACTTAACGTTTCAATCTATTCTAAACTATCTACTGTCATGTAATGTCTTTTCTTCCGACCACTGCCTGCCTAGTTTCCAATTTTCTAGTTTCATTTCCAAACAACATGGATAACATCTCAGAAACTTATGATGAGTTCAATCTATAAATTGTCTGGAATCATAAGGTCATTTTAGATGGTAGATACAATGACAGCCACATAATTATCTGGATTCATTCATTTGTTCTGACTTGAGCAAGTGACAACAGCACCAAACACGCTGGAATTAATTGCCATACAGCGTGTTTATTCTGGATGATTTTGGAACATTACTACTCCTTTAGAATGGACTTATATATGTCAAATATACGGAATAATCTCAATTTAAAAAATAATCCAGGCGAGTTTAACAATTTTACTGGATGATTTACAGCACTTAACACGTAAATATCACAACTCATTGTTCTTTATTACTGCATTCTCTCATCTGGAGCCTCCGATAACATTTCACTCTAGCTGCACTAGCTAGTACGAATTTATAATGCCTCTATCTGTTCCACTACAAAATTTTAAGTATTGTTTATCGTTCATATCCAAGTGCCTTGCTGCTCCTCAGTTTCTCCTTTATTCAGAATCTTGCTCTGGGGGCACAGCTGTGGAACTTCTGACATCTGGAACATACTCGACGTATGTGTTTTCCCAAGGTCATGATTTACACCAAGAGCTCTACAAGTCTATTTCATAACAACTATAAACTTGAAAAGCTAGATTGCATAAATACTTAGGACGACCAAAATCCTGACACAATTATTCCGAGATTAGGTCTGGTATTTAACGTGGACGTGATGCCACTTTAGAAAATGTTTCGAAGACTAATCAGTATATACGAACGAATGAACTGATATTCACTTTTATAGATTACATTTATTTGACGTGCATACTCTGAACCAATAAATGTTGTAATTTGTAGATTATGCCTGTGAAAATGGTGTGTGCCTTTCATTGCAGAATTATATCATATTATTTTTTCACAGAGTCCTATCGTATATACTGCACAAACCACCCTCAGACCGCTATTTTTATAGGAGATATATGATAACTCTATACTACAACATAGTATTAAGAAAACGTGTGTGTTTAAAGACAAATCATATTAAATTCAAAACTTATTTGACGTTTTTATTTCCAGTTGCTTTTGACACATATTTGTAAATGTCACTAACCTAAATGCAAAACGTTCTTAAGAAATTTTTGTAACTCCTAATATTCCTAACTAAAGTCCCATAAGTCGTCTCACTTTTTTAAAAAACATTTTATGCCCAAGTTTAAATGATAATTTGGATAATTGAATTATGGTACGAACTAGGAATCCCAGAAATAACGCAATTGGATCAAGAAGTACTAGATAAGCACGAACGTAGCTAGTGTATTTGGAATTCGAAATCAAGCACTGAACAACTACAAAGGAATCGTTACTTCATAAAAACAGCATATCCTCCACAGCTTAAACTGGCGTCTAATTTTCTGTAATCGATTGTACTCCTTCGTAAATTCATCCTGTGCCTGTTTTTCGACAGTGTATTGGATAAAGGCTCTATATTATCTAAAATGTACTCACTAGTATTAGAATTAACAACCAAAATTGGAACAGACTCACCTGGTTCCTGGAATTGCATTTGATCAACGTGCCGATTGTGTATACTTAAACTATCGACATCTAGAATTCGCACCTTAGATTTACAAACATTCATTACCACAATCTCCGTGTCTAGTCGAAAATCATCTCGACGATAATATGTAACTTCTGCAGACTCCAAACACCTTATATTCGAAAGGAGAATTCTTCCTTTTAGTAGCTTGATGGCGTCTCTTCAGTCACAGAATTTTTAGCACTTCTATATCGCAGCGAAAACATATTTACTCCGCTCTCCAGCACAATAAATGTTCAAGCAGCAATATAATCAATAGCAATTTTCAATCCATTGACAAGATTTTCTGCCTAGCCATTAGAAAAATGAAGCCTGGGAGCAGTGAACAGATGTTTGCACCCTATACCATTCAATCATGCAGTGACTGCATTCTCAGCAAAATGAGAGTCATTATCGGCCACTAACACAACAGGAACTCTTTTATCGACTAAACACCTTTCTTAATGCTTGGATTGCGAAGTCAGAATTTGATGAAATTTTGAAAAAAACCTCAGGCAACTCCGAACACATCAATGACTACTAGTGCATAGTATTTACTGAGAAATGGACCACAACAGCCTGCATGAATTCTCTGCCAGGCCTCAGAAGATACTGACCACGGAGTCCACTTCGAAGACTGATTTTTTAACCTATGACATTTTTCACAATTGTTTGCTGTACGACATATATCTGCACTTATCTCTGGCCACCAACATATGAGCCTTGCCGGTGACTTAACTTTCTCAACACTTAACTGTCCATTATGAACTACTTCAAGGACAGATTTGCGCAATGAAGGAGGAATAACAACACGATTATTTAAACACAAAATAAATCAAGAGTAGTGAATAAATAATCTCGCTTTGAGAAATAAATAGCAAGTCTACTCTTCAGATTAGCATTCCAACCTTTCCGTTTAGCACTGGGTATACATCCAAAGTATGCATGTGTTTCTCTAATGAGGTCTGGACGTCTCACTGGTCAAGGTTGCATTAACAAACAGTCTGAAGTATTAAAAAGTCTATCTTGTAATGATGGTCGAGAAAATTAGTCAACGTGTTGAATTTGTCTGGCACTCCTTTGTGAACGGTGTAGTCATGGGCACTCAAAGCAATACTCCATCGTTGAACCATAGCATCCGAGCAACGTTCTAAGGATTTCTCAGGATGTTAAATGAACTTTAAAGCCTCATGATCAGTAACAACAGTGAACGTTTTTCCGAATAAGGGTTTATGAAGTCTTTTAACAGCCCAAAACACAGCTAATGCTTCTCTCTGAGTCTGTGAATAACCTTGTTCAGTAACAGTAAGTTCATGCGAAACACGGATAACCAGTCTACCTTCCTGCTACAAAACTGCACCAACACCCAAAGGTGATGCATCAGTGATAAGTATAGAATGTACACTAGAAGAGTAAGTTCAAAGGACAGCAATACTTTGAAAAAACTTTAGTAAACTTCATAAGCATGACTATTGCTCCTCACCCCATTTAAATAAATTAGATGTCAAAAGATTGAACAACTGGCACGAGAAGAAAAGTTAGAAACAAGACAGGAATGCTATTGAGGAGAATCTGTAGTGGCATTGGACCATAACCACACAATCTTCAAAGCTGAACACAAGACTAATCGGAAAATAGATATTCAATATTTAGCACAGAGAAATACCTAACAATAGAGAAGGCGCGAACAATGAATTGAATGGACTGGAGTTGATCGAGTGGCATGGCTCGGCCGTGCAGGCGTGGTCTCTGCTGAATGTTATCTTATATCTTCTATTCATATTAAATATATTGTTCTTTCTCTAGCCTAACCTTGTTCCACATCATGTATTGGTAATTGATACGATACAGTGAGTTGGTGTAGTCGATGGTGTGACTTCCATGTAAGATCTTATAGATTAGGCAGTTATATCATGACAAATCTACAAATTTAGGATTAGGTCTATTATTAGAGCAGCACTAATATCATAGTAGACCACAATTCTACATATCCACTAGCGAACGTAGTTCTGTAAAAGTTTTTACAGACGGTGCATTTGTTATTGAGGCTAGTTGTTTCATATCTTGTCTAATACCATTGTCATCAACAAGGTATCCAAGACATTCGAAACTAGATGCACACGATGAACACCTACTTGAATTCACCGCGATATTCTTTTCAATTAAGCGCTGCAATAAAGCAACAAGTCTCTAGACATGAACTACCTTATCAGAGCTATGAACCATGAGATCACATTGATAAGCTTCATCGACTTCAAGATCACTGACTACCTTATTCATAACTTCCTGAAATATGGCTGGAGACAGCTTAAACCAAACGGGAGGATATTGTATTTGAACAGACCAAAAGAAGTATTAATGGTCGCCAAAATGGATGAAGATTGATCTAAAGGGGTTTGAAGTTAAACATCTTTTAATCCGACTTTCCAGAACACTCTAGAACCATGAAGTCGAGTTACAATATTTTCAGCCCCCACCATCGTGCATGTTTATTTCAACAAACAGGAGTTCAGTGTTAATCTATAGTCACTACTTATTCTAGGGGTCCTACCATACGACTTCAATGGCGTAACAATAGGAGTACCCCATGCTGGAGACTGAGTAGGTTTGAAGATGACACAGGTATTTGGAGTTTGATAACGCTTTAACCAGTAACACATCATACTATGAGTCTTACCCACCAAATGAAATCAAAAGTAATAATAATAATAATAATTTATTCTCAAATAACAGTTTGTTACATGAGGCATGCCAGTTTACAGGCAAGATCAAATTGATACAAATGATACAATATCCACTGTGGTAAATTCCATAGCTGGGTTGATAATTTTTAAGTTATGAATGTAGATGGTTTTAGTCAGTACTACAGTTGGCGCGCTTCACGAAAGTTGCGTTGCGAATGTGCAACTGATGGTCAAGGATAGGTCAATTGAAGGTGGGCTTCTAAATGTCGCAACCTTATGTCCCTTTGGAATGTCTAAGGCTTTGAGGATGGTGCAGGATAAAATCTTTCGTTCCATATCGCAAGGGGGCTGAAAGAGGGAGCAAGCAAAAGAAAACACGAGGGGCAGAGTAGCCAATCTTCATGAAGGCATGCTTAAGGTATGATTACTCAGTCTAATTTTCTTTTAATAAAGTATTTGTTAAGAGAGAGCATTTTAATAGGTTAAAGAAAATGAGTGTTAACAAGGTGTGAGTGGACATACAGCTGACAAATGGAGGCGTTTCGGAAAGGAGCCGGGAGTACGGGATTATGTGTGATTATAAAATAAAATATAGTGCTAGAAACAGTATTGTGATGTAGAATTGGCTGTCTTCCTTTCATTATCGAGGCTACCAGAGCCCCTTTCGTTATTTTGTATTATTATTTTTTTCAGGTATTATAGGGTCTTGAGTAGGGTTCATATATTAGCGAATTGTCTAGTTTGTTTGTAATAGGATTACTGGGCAGGAAGTAAAACCGATTCAAAGTTCGTAACACGATTTAAAGAGGACATAGCAGGCGAGTAGAAAAGCCAAGAACGAACAAAATACCCGTGGCATACAGGTTTTCACACCGAGTCATCAATACTTGGAACCTGCTGCCTGAAGCAGTGGTGTCCGCACCTTCAATTGACTCTTTCAAGAGAAGACTGGACACTCACAGAAGCATACTAGAAAAGGAATAACATAGGCCGTAGGCCTTCTCTCCTTACTACACAAATCTGAATCTGAATCTGAATTTTGCGTGATAAAGCAGCATCAATACCATAAGTTCGTGACATCCCACTAAACCATAAGGAGCCGTAATTAAACAAAATGTTCTGCCCTACAGACATGGGTGGATTGAAGTTATCTCCCCACCTTCATGTTTGCTGGTCAGTAACGCCACCCTCCCTCCTTTTGTGATGTTAGGCTCTCTTACGTTTGTGGTAAGTATGAATATTGCTTTAATCAAAGCCCATAGTTGGAATACACTGTCTCTACTAGGTCCATGTTACAAGCAAATCAGATAGTTGAAAAATCTGTTTTATGGGTTAGATGTCCATATAGTATATCACACTGCTATGAAAATAACTAATGGTTTAAAGAAGTAAGGACTAATAGCAAATCAAAAGATATGAGAGGGTATAAAATTGTAGAAAAAAAAAGATTTCAGGGTAAGACAAATAAAACATTGAGAAACTCACAAGACTTTGTGGCCAAATTTTGAGCTTTGTATGATCGGCCTTAGTAGATCAGCATCCATAAGATTGAGCTATCTGTCTACTTGCAGTAAAAAAAAGCATGACTTTTAGGAAGAATAATGTACATTTAACCTGTAGAGATTTGGGGACTGAAAGCTAGGGTTAGGAGCATGAAGTCATGATTAATAAACAATGAATAATAGGAAAGGATAAGCCATATATTCTGTGATTTGGTTATATTCATATTAGTAACAGTCGAACTTGTTATAATTTTGTTCTTTCTAGATACTAGGCGGTCCGTAATAAAGTGCCTCATTGGTGGGCGGGAGTTCAAGGAAATGTTGAAGCTCTTTGGAGTCTAGAAATAGGGTTATTAGCTTTTTGAATCTGGTAAACGTATCACAGTTACGGATAGGCATTGGCAGCCTGTTCCACAATAAACTGTACCGTACTGTAAAAAACTTACAACGCATTTGTTTTTGGTGTTTTACGGTAAGTAGTGTATATGCGTTGTTTCTAAGTCTATAGGCTGGGTCGTGGGTGATAGTCGGGCAGGAGGTTAGAAAGGAGAGCCCATATATCGCTTTGTAGAGAAATATTAAATTGTTTTTAGCCTACGGTGCCATAAAGGTTCTAAAGATAGATGCTTACATCTGTCTGTGTAATCGAGTTACATCCTAGTAGTTGACGTGTGAAACGTCTTTGAACATCTTCTACTCTTATCTTGTCTGCGATATTCATATTAGAGAAGACAAAAGAGCAGTATTCAAGGGAGGGTCGTACACATATTTTGTAGAGAGTAAGTTTACCCTCTGTTGTGAAAAAGTTTTTCATTATAAAACCAATTAGCCGTCTAGATTTAGAAATAATAGAGGAGGCATGTTCTTCAAAGTTTAGGCTTCCTGTGTAATTAATTCCTAAATCGTGTACTGATTCGAGTGTTTGGACTCTACATTCATTTAAGTGAAGTCGCGGTTTATAGGGATGCTTTCCAAAGTGCATGATCCCGCACTTGTTGAGGTTAAATGGTAATTGCCATTTTTCACTCCATATAGTTAAGTTATTGAGGTCCTTTTGGATCTGGGATACACTTTCGCTTAGTGTCTCAGGCTTATAGCTGTATACTATTTTGAGATCATCAGCATATAAGTATGGTTTCCCAAATTCTATGGTGTTACATATATCGTTTATATACATAAGAAACAAAAGTGGACCTAATACGCTTCCCTGGATGACTCCACTGGTGATTGGTCTAGGGGACGAGAGACAGTCATTGTACTTTACCATCTGTTTACGTTCTGTTAAGAACGAAGCAAACCATGAGTACAGTGGGTTGTGTATTCCGAAGGACTTTAGTTTGACGAGTAGCCTTTTGTGTGGGACCTTATCAAAGGCTTTCTTAAAGTCTAGGAATAGGACTGATACAAGGAGTCCGCTGTCTCGTTTCAGAGTTATATCATTCAGGTAGTCTACTAGGCATGTATCGCATGATCTGGACCTAAGAAATCCATGCTGGGAGGTCGAGATGAGATTATTAGTTAGTAGATGTTGGACTACAGCCGCCTTAACTACTTTTTCCATCACTCTGGATACCACTGAAGTTATGTTTATAGGCCGGTAATTTTCAACGTTTGCTTCAGGTCCTGTTTTAATTTTGGGAATGATATGTGTAGTTTTCCAGGCAGTAGGGTAACACGCTGAAGAGAGTGATATCGCGAATAGTTTGAGAAGCAAAACACACATATCATCACCTCCACGTTTTAGCATGCTAGATGGATACCATCTGGTCCATCAGTGTAGGAGTGTTTCAATGTACTGATTGCCTTGGAGATATTTTGTACACTGAATTCTACATTAGTAATTTCACAGGGAGTTACTGGGATTGGTTCTGAATCATTAAATGGTTTTTCGTTAGTTAGTGAGAAACAAAAATGTTCACTAAATAATTCTGTGATAAGTTTGGGATCTTCGTATACTTGTTTGCCTTTAATGAATATACTCCCTCTCGATTTAGAGCGTTTAAGTTTATTTTGGAGTAGTATGGTGAGTGCAGAGGAGTTATTATTAAGTTCAACTGCACGTTTTTCCTGTGCTACTGCTTTTTGTTTACTTATTGCCTCTGTTCGGACAAGTATTTCTGTCATCGTTACTAAAGAGGAAAAGTCATTTAAGTTGTGGAATCGAGTACAATGTCTTTGAAGACGTCTTCTTGTACTGACCGGTATATAGAGATCTTTGGAGAACGTAGGTTTACAGTATTCTAAAGGTGCGATGTTGTTGATGATACTTTTGATGTTGTGATAAAATATATTGGTTAATGTGTCGGTATTGTTTGAGGTGAAGAAGCGATGAAATTCGAAGACATATTCGATAGGCTATCAATATATCGAGGATCGACTGATCTAGACTGGCTAGCGATTGCAAGGGTTATTGAGCAAGGTGTTCTCACTTGTAATCTGGTGCGGATGCATAACCGAGCGCCTTCAACTAGGTTAGTCCACTAAAACTAATGTAGTCAGCGTCTAATATCGAACACCTACAAAGCAATTGGTTCTTGGGATTTATTTACCGCTGCAGGTTTAATTATACTGTTTCTCAAAGACTATAAGGAATTATTGATCTTTTAAGAAGGACTGGATCACCCTGTACTTGAATATTTATAGGCCGAATTTTCATACATCCACTGCACTTAGCACATTTAGCTACCAAATCTTTAACTAAAGCATCAGAATTTTCCTTAGAAACTAGTAAAGACAACTCCACTTGAAGCTTTTCCAAATTCTTTAAACCCAGTATTGACAATCCTGTTCCACTAACTAAAAATTCACATGTTATGTATGAAGACTATGTCTTATTAGCAATTCACAACATCCTCATACGGACAGTCTGTGTCCAGTGATTTTCAAAATCGACACTTCAGTGGGTTGTACCACAATGTTAGGATTCATCGATTTCAAGTTCTCGAATGAAATAATGGACTCTATACTGCCTGTGTCCACAACGAAGTCATGAAATGAACCAAGGGACGTATATAATCGCTTTTGAATATGAGCATAACCTTTCGAAACGATACACAAAGATAAGTGATCATTAAGAACAGTCGAACTATTGGGATATAAATTATAATATTTAGTAGTACTTGAAGCGAAATGAACAGTCGTTTTGCATACCGAATGAATGTGTCCTATCTTATCACATTAAAAGCATTTAGCATTACGAAATGCACATGAATTACGAAAAAGAAATTTGCCACGGAATAAACATTTAACAGACTTGATCTCCCCTTTATGATTTGCATTGTAATTCCTTGTTGAAACACCCTTCATATTTACACGAGAATAGTAATCACTGTTAAACGAACGCAATTTTGACTGACCCGAGATTGTATTTCATCTTGACGACCAAGCAAAGTATTGGAAATCTTCATCGACTGGATATAAAGTTCATTTACTGCTTCGCAGTTAAGACACGCGGTTTTAGAATCTTGAAAGGAACAGTTCGGCATTTTTAACAGCTCTCTTTCCGAACGCGGTATGTTAACTCCTGCAATTAATTTATCTCTCAGTTGCACATGAGGTTGATTACCTAAATTGCATTTGACAGCTTATTTCTGCAATTCAAAGATGAATTCCCTAACCTTTGGGTTATTCTGACGAATCACCTTATGAAATTTCACCCTGTGGAGATATGACTGACAAGCTTATTTTGTAAATAGTTTTTAATATTATTTGTATTTGTTTGTCAATTTTTCACCGTATGTACATTTATCATTAAATGACTGTACATGTTGTTTTAGTAAATGACCTTGAACACACTTTCCGTTAAGCTACTACATAGCGTGACATATTAGTGCTGGTTAGCAAAATACATTACTACTCACGCATTCCTCGTTCTATCTTCATTTGTGATTGAGTTAATGGAAGTCTAAATCAAATACTATCTACATTTATAGACTATAATCGGAATATATCACATCCAACGTTGGACTATATCGCTAGAGAGTTCACCAACCTGCTCAGAGTCATCAAACATTTATAATTGTGGATTTACATTACTGGACCTAATCAGAACACGCAACGTTTGGGCAATCTAAGTAACGTCCCCAATTTTTATTGTATTTGTAACAATTAACTGTATATATTAATATTACTATTTATCTTTAGTAACTTTGTTTATACTTTTTGCGTTCATATTTGTCTGGTCCACCACAACCCTCTCAGAACATTCAAAACTGGTGCACATTACGTGATTTATAATAGTTCCTTAAGAGTTTCATAAGGAGGTGAGATAGACATTTCTGGATACGCCAAGTGTTTAGTAAGTTGTATGCTTCTGTTCCAATGAATGCGAAGAAATGTGCCACGATTTTATCACCCTTCACACCTTTCTTGGTCATGCTTCAGATATCAAACCTTCCCGCATAATACTCAAAAGCTTCACAAGTTGAATGAATATCCCACTGTCCCATCGCGACGCCAATATGATAATTAGGAGTATTTGAATTATAGTACAAAATTGGAATCCTAGAAATAACGCAATTTAATCAAGAAGCACTAGATAAACACGAACGAGTCTAGTGTATTTGGGATTCGAAATCAAGCATTCATCAACTACAAAGGAATCTTTAGTTCATACAAACACCGCAGTTTATTATATTTAAATAGTTATATTTGTTACTCTCCTTGTTAACCGGGACTTAACATGGGGTGCATTACTTGAAAAATAATTTGGTTCGCATTTATCATTTTTCACTAAACCCACCACAGTCGTTACCGCTATACGTACTTGGGTTTATGAATTGGTCGATCATATTAGTTGCCTATAAAGACGAAGATAATTTAGATAATAATCACCGAATTTGGGTATTATCATGCTGCACTTGAATAACAACTAAACTATTAGACAATCGTTGGTCAAACAAATATTTAAAATCAAAACCTTGGAGACTACTACTAAAGTTAACACTATGTAAAAGAATATTTGTAAATTACACTTAGTAATATAATCAGGCAGCTCGAATTCGTTAACGCTACGAATTTCTGATAATTTCGAATCACCCAAGACAACAATACCTATTATCCACAGGCTAATCCTCAATCGACACTATAACTAGTTGCACATAATGGTTTCATGATATCTTCATACAGCATTGTCATGACTTGATTGATAAAATTGGTGGAGCTGTTAACAAAATCAGTCAACATATTGACTTATAATTATTATTAAATGGTGTTGTTTTCTCGTTATCTTCATTTACCACAGATGATTTCAGTATGTTTTTCTCTCGGTTGCTCATTAAGTAAATACCTTAAAACTTCGTCAGTAAAGTTGGAGGTTAACCGACACAATCATGCAGGCAACACATCAGTATAAGCAGTTGAGAGGACCGCCCGTAAACTGAAAACACTCTCGAATTTACACCAACACTGACTAAGGTTCAAACCGCCCCCCTGAATGCCCTGGTACGGCCGAGAGTGGGGAGAGTCCGCTCTCCCTCTCGAAATACTCTCACACGGCCACGCGTATACAGCCTCTGCCAGGGAAGTCCTACTCATTGCCTTCTCGTGGCGGGGGTGTTGTTTACGAAAATGAGAGGACGAAAAGCGAATGTCCGGCGCTTTAACCGGATTCCAAATCAATGGTGCACATGGGCTCCAGTATCCTGCGGGAACGAATGGCGTATGAACCAATCGTTGGTCACCGGCTACCATGGGACTGCATCTCCTTACGATGCTCCACTGCCTTGTGGGTTAGACCTTTAGGTCAAAGGCTCGGGGAGTGGCCCCCTAAGATAACCACCTGCTTCGGTTTGGGCACCCGGGCAGTATCACAGCCCACACACAAATGATGAACTTTATGTCTATGGAAATTACTTTTCTCGCTTGAAAAACAATCAATTGATTCAAATTATTATCATTACAATTATTGTCATTATTAATACTATTATTATTACTATTATTGTCATTATTATTATTATTTTTTACATTATTCACCCTCTTTTATACTTATACAGCGGCTCGTCTTTGGTGGAAATCCGACTGTATCTAAACGTTCTCGAGTCACTGTCCGGTTGAAAATTGTATGTTACCACCGAATACGAGGACTGAAGCAGATTTTCTGAAACCACGTGCACCATTCAAACTGGCTGCCTTCAACGTTCGCACATTTATGCAGGTCGGACAACAGATAGGGCTGGCTATGTCTTTGGAAAGTCTTAATATCGATGTTTGTTGTCTATCCGAGACCCGTATTCAAGACTCTGGCGAAGTACTACAAATTCGATCTCCATCTGTCGCTTCGAAAAGCTTGTTTTACGTGCGCTTATCCGGGGACCCTGTGGCATCTTCGTCTGGTCTTGCTGGCGTTGGTGTCGCACTAAGCGCTAGAGCTGAGGCAGCACTAGTCGATTGGATCCCCATTAACAGTCGGTTATGTGCTGTTAGATTAGAAAGTTCCATCAAAGTGAGAAGAAATCGGCGTGAGAAACGATGTCTTTTCGTCATCTCCGCCTATGCCCCGACAGATTGCAGCCCGGATGCAATCAAGGATGAGTTTTACCACCAGTTATCAGTTCTTCTCCAGAAAGTGCGTTCGACAGATATTGTAGTACTAGCCGGAGACTTGAATGCTCAGGTCGGGCGTCTAGGCACAGAAGAGAGTCGTTTAGGTGGCCGATGGGGACTCGTTGGTCGCAGGTCAGATAACGGGGACCGTCTACTGCAACTTTGCACAGACCACAACCTGTTTCTGGCTAGCACTAACTTTCGGCACAGTCATCGCCGATGTGCCACCTGGCGTCCTCCCTCTGCATCTCAAGCCTGGACTCAGATTGATCACATCGCGATCAGCTACCGCTGGCGTGGTTGTGTACAAGACTGCCGCTCCTTTTGGAGTACCTATCTGGACTCTGACCATGCCTTGGTCTGCGCCAATCTTGCCTTACTTTTCAGTGGACAACGAAGTGAACGCCATCAACGGATTGATGTTAGCAAGCTGGTTGCAACTTCTGTTGCAAGTAAGTATCGAACCGAGCTAGCCTCTAGGCTAGCTACCACTCCACCGAAAAGTATAGATGAGCATTGGTTGCAATTGCATGACGCCATGAAAATGGCGGGAACAGTCAGTTGTGGGTTTGCGAAACGTCCCGCCTTTAAGCACTGGGTTTCTTCTGGTTCCTTACAACTCATTGAAGCCCGTCGGTCTACTCCGGGTGACCGTGAGTTTGACCATAAACGAAGGATGTTACGTAAGGAAATTGGGCAAAGCTTGCGTAAGGACCGAGAAGCCTGGTGGTCGATGCGTGCTAATGAGCTGGAAGCAGCAGCTGCATCTGGTAACTACCGGAAGCTCTTCCAGCTCATCCGAGCCACTGGCAGCAAGAAGTCTGGTGTGAGTGAAACAATCTGCGAGGATGATGGGATGCCAATCACTAACATCCATCGACGTCTTGGACGATGGGCAGAATTTTTCGAAGGGCAGTTCAACTGGCCTGCTGCTCCGGCAACATCGGTCAGACTGTCCTGCCCTCCATGGCCGGTGACGACTGATCCACCAAATGAGGAGGAAGTCCGCAAGGAACTCCAACTCTTGAAGCGTTACAAATCACCTGGCCCAGATGACTTACCTCCGGCTCTTTTTAAAGATGGTGGTGACTTTTTGACTAAGGAATTGACGACGTTGTTTACAAAGGTTTGGGAACTAGAGTGTGTACCAACGTCATGGAATGAGTCGATAGTTGTCCCTATCTTTAAAAAGGGTTCACGTCGTTCCTGTAACAACTATCGGGGGATAAGTTTACTTCCGATTGCGTCCAAGCTATTGGCTTCCGTCATTCTTCGTAGGTTGTTCAAAACCCGAGAAAGATTGACTCGCGAGGAGCAGGCTGGGTTTCGTTCTGGTCGAGGATGTATTGATCATATCTTCACCCTCCGCCAAATGTTAGAACACCGCCATACTTTTCAAAGGCCAACAATCGTAGTGTTTCTTGACATCAGGGCTGCCTTCGATTCGTTGGACAGGACTGTTCTCTGGGATTGTCTATTGAAGAAGGGTGTGCCTGAGAAGTTTATTAACATCCTAAAGCCCTGTATAAAAACACCTCAGGCAGAGTGAGGGCATACAACCACCTCTCTCCATTGTTCCATTCGAGCAGTGGGGTTAGGCAGGGTTGCCCAATCTCACCATTCCTCTTCAACTTTGCCATCGATGACATTCTGGAAACAGCTCTGATGAATGTAAGTAATGGTGGTGTGGATCTGTTGCCTGGAGAAAGACTTCTCGACCTTGAGTATGCGGACGATATTGTCTTACTGTGCGATAATGCCCAAGGCATGCAATCCGCACTTAATCAGTTGGCAATCAGTGTCCGTAGGTATGGTATGTGCTTTGCACCTTCGAAGTGCAAAGTACTTCTACAAGACTGGCAGGATTCTAATCCTGTACTCACCCTGGACGGTGAGCAGATAGACGTAGTTGAGAAGTTCGTGTATCTGGGTAGCTGCATAAGTGCTGGTGGGGGTGTGAGTGATGAGATCAATGCACGAATAGTGAAAGCCAGAGCGGCTTATGCCAATCTGGGCCACCTTTGGCGCCTTCGTGATGTTAGTCTGGCTGTAAAAGGTCGGATCTACAACGCGTCGGTGAGAGCAGTTTTGCTCTATGCTTGTGAAACCTGGCCTCTCCGAGTTGAGGACGTTAGACGACTCTCTGTGTTCGATCATCGCTGTCTCCGAAGGATTGCTGACATTCAGTGGCAACACCATGTCAGTAATGCAGAGGTTCGGCATCGTGTGTTCGGGCACAGAGATGATAACTCAATTGGTGTCACCATCTTGAAACACCGACTTCGGTGGCTTGGACATGTTCTCCGAATGTCGTCCCAGAGAATTCCACGTCGTGCATTATTTGCCGACTCTGGGACTGGTTGGAAGAAGCGGAGAGGTGGTCAGTGCATGACATGGTGTCGTGGCATGAAAGAAAGCTGCAAAGGACTGGCTTGTGTTGGTCCTTCACGACTCCCTGGTTGGGGTCCGAGAGATGGTGCTACACAGTGGCTAGAGACGTTATCAGATATGGCTCAGAATAGAAGCCAGTGGCGATCCTGCTGTAACCTTCTTTTACTTTCTTTCTAAAAAGTGGTTGTGTCTCCTTTACCTGAAAGATTTCTTCTGATTGTACCTTTTCGTTCCGTCGTTACTACCACACTACCTTACTCCAATCTCTTCGTCATTGTTCTCTTTTTCTTTTGCGTTCCCTAGTTTTTTTTTCTCTTTCTATTTCTCTTCGAATTTTCATTGTTTTGTGTGGCGCATATATATTGGCGCTCTCTTGTACCAATATTTATGTGTTCAAATAAATAAATAAATAATAATAAAGGTTCAAACCAATATCATAGACATGAGTTGAGAGTCGTACCCCCCTTCGTTAAAACTAATGTTATCCTTGATAATCACATGAACAGCATCATCTTGTAAAGATTCATTTAGCCGTACGGGTGCAACACAACCCATGTTTATGGCACACACCCCGACTAGTTTCAACAATTCGTAATCACCATATTTGTAACTAAATTATGCGAAAATCGATACTTGTTGCTTACTCGTATGCATCATCAGCCGGTTGGTATGAATATAAACAAAGTCTGTGGCAAATTATAGCACTGGGTATCGAGAATGCACTCATGTTTAAGGAATCCCTCTTAGCTATTTGCAGGTTCGATTTTGTTTAGTTTGGATATCCTGTGAGCATATCTTGGTCTTGGTAATGAAAACCCAGGGAAATTGTCTGCTGAACCTCAAATCTGGCGTTAAAGTTTACTGCCCAAATGTCACAATTTTAATTCTATTTGCGGCTTGAAGTGTGACTGGAGATGTTTCTCGACCCGGCTCAGTTTTATACTGGGGGAACTATAATAAGAGCAGCGTCAGTATCCGCCAAGAAGTTTAAGTCTGTATTTCTGTCTCTAAGATAAAATAAGCGGTTATTTGAGCGCTTTTTTCATGTTCTTGGGATTCTGTTTAAGCCAGGCGCATGGTTGCCTAAACTTGGTTGAGTTGGTACCAAACTTCCAGTGAAACCAACAGAACTGCCCAGATTGTCTCAGCATTTGTGACCTATCTTGTGCGTTGGATCTCAGTCGTTGTGGTGACCTGCTGCTCTTTCTATGACCCATCTGCATTCTGGCAAAACAACCTCAGTGAAACTTCTAGGAATGGGTCCTTTGATTGCTCTTGTTTTCTGTGGATTTTTCGTTCGTTATCCAGTTGGGGGACCTAGTTCCATTATCCTATCTACTATACGCACTAGATGAAATAAAGAAGTGTCAGGGTCTTGTGCGTCCAAACATTGTTCGACGTAGCATAAAAGAGCTTGTATCCATCCCTGTTTTAGGACTGCTTCACCCACTGTGTTGTCACCCACTAAGACATGGAGATGATGTAAAAATATGATAGCAGCCTATCACCTAATGTTTCTTCTTTGAGAAGTCTTTGGGTTTTTTGGCAACTTGATAATAATAAACGGTTCGTTATCTCTGGTCTTAAGATGGTTTATGGCTGTGGTGATGGTGGGCTTAAAATCAAGTCGCGGACTTCTTTGGCGACTGAAGGAGAGGGGATGGAACATAGGTCTCTATAGCGGATTCCTTCAGATTTGATATTGTGTCGCATGAAATAATGCTCAAGTTGAGCATACCACAACTCGAGGTCACTACGACCAAATTCTGGGAGTCGGGCTTCGGTAGTCGTAACAGTATTTGTCTTCACTGTTGACAAATCTCCCAGGTTTTGAGTTTGTAATGAGTCTGACATGAGGTTTATGACCAATATAGTAATATAATAAGAACGAGGTAAAATACTGACTATAACACGAATACTTTAAGACACGAAACTATGTGTAGATATGTACAACAAACTTTGGTTAGGGATAATCAGAAGGTCTACTTTTACGATTAAGCAAAAGAATAATGGTAATAATTAAATTATCGGGAGAAATTACCTGGATGAAAATTTTACATTTGTGTGAAAAATTCAGCAAGAACTGTACTTGTCTTCGGAAGATGGAGTGTCGCTAGTTCACTCGCTCACTCACCATTGTTCCTCGTGAAGATGGCACAGGTATTCAGTGTTTGACAACGCTTTAACCAGCAACACCTTCTAATATAACTCGTACCCACCAAGAGAAATCAAAAGACAGAGTCGAGGAGATCACAAGTTGTATTTAACGATTGCCAATATATCTGAATTGTCTGAAGTTTAAACCCAACGAGTATGTCGTTGGTAAACACTATTCTGATAGCTTACTAAATTTAGCAGCGTCTGGTCGTCTTTCCTTACTTTATGTGACCGAGGTACACTATAGTGAAAAAAGAAAAAGTACAATGAAAATTTCGGCTCTTCGTAAACGACATCGTTCTTTCCCAGACGTCCTGGAAAAGAAAATGTAAGTGCATGTCGAAGTACACTCGTATGTGCGTAAAATCACAACGTCGGCGAAAAAAAGGAAAATAAACTCAAGCACACGTAATAGCGTTAAAAAAAACTTTTATGTTTTTTTGAAATAAAAATATAAGCGTATTAAAACTTTTTTAATATTATGTATCGTAAAAAGAAAGATCGAGATAATATAAAATGTCGAGTAGTGCTTTACGTGCAGTAGTCGTTTAAATGTTCTGGAAATCTTACTTTTCTTCCAGAACGTGCCGTTTTAAGTTTATTTTCAGATACATACGGAGTATCATCGCTAATGTTGGTTGTCCATTGAGTGTAGGAGTCGTGTTGTGCGACTGTACCGAAGGGAAATCGATGTAGATAGGATTTCCTTCTAAATACGCTGCTTTGAGGCGATCGATGCTGATGCTGTCGTTGGTTCTGTTCTTATCGACTATATAGTACTTAGATTCACGTTGAAGAACTTTGAAGGGTCCTTCGTATGCTGATTCGAATGGTCGTCGATGCGAGTCTCGACAAACGAAAACGTGTGTACTATATCGTAAGTCAGCTTGAACGAAAACACCAGTTGATTGTGGTCGAGTGGAAACAGGTTTAACTGAAGGCATTGCGTTTGTAAACCTGTTCGTGTAGGAGGTTAGATCCATGCTCATTGAAGAGGATGAAGGATCCACGAATTCTCCTGGAAGTCGAAGTGTCGTTCCATAAACGAGTTGAGCCGCAGTGTATCCAATGTCAGCTTTCACTACATTGCGGATACCTAGTAAGACGAGTGGAAGAGCGTCGGTCCACTGAGAAATGTTTGCAGCTGATAGTGAAGCTTTTAGTTGTCGGTGAAAGCGTTCTACCAACCCGTTTGCTTGTGGGTGGTAGGCAGTCGTTCGGAAACAAGTGATTCCTAAATGTGTGGTCAGACGACGGAAAAGTTCAGATTCAAACTGACGTCCGCGGTCTGTAGTGATGGTTAAAGGGCAGCCGAAGTTTGCTACCCATCGTTCGAAAAAGGCGCGGACCACTGTTTCGGCAGTGATGTCCTTGATAGGTATTGCTTCTGGCCATCGAGTGAAACGGTCAACGCAGGTTAAGAGATAAGAGTATCCATTCGAATCTGGTAATGGTCCTACCAAATTCAAATGAACATGATCGAAACGAACATCGGGAGTCTTAAATGAGCCTAAAGGGACATTTATTGTGTCTGATAAACTTAGATTTTTGGCAGGTTACACAGGAGCGTGCCCACTCCCTCACGTCTCTATTCATTCCAGGCCAGCAAAACCGTTCTGCTATAAGCTTGATGGTTGCACGAACACCTGGATGAGAAAGTTTGTGCAACGTATTGAAGGCGTTGCGTCGATAATATTTCGGCACGATTGGGCGATCCCTACCTGTAGATGTGTCACAAAGTAAGGTTTCCTTACCTGTTCCCATCTGTTTGATGCGTAGTTTGAGTGTTGTAGACGATAAATCGCGCTGAAGATCAGTGTCTTCTTTTTGAAGCTGGACGAGTTTAAGAAGGTCGATTCCTTGGAAACTGTTCAAGGAAGTTGTGCGAGACAACGCGTCTGCGACTACATTGTTTGCTCCAGAAGTATGTTGAATGTCTGGAGTAAACTGCGAAATGTAGTCCAGTTGTCGAGACTCACGGGGAGAGTACTTGTCTGAAGGAGAGCTTAGAGAGAAGGTGAGCGGTTTATGGTCAGTGAAGAGAGTGAATTCACGACCTTTGATGTAGTGTTGAAAATGTCGTACAGCACAATACATAGCTAGGAGTTCCTAGTCAGCAACCCAAAATTTATTTGATTAGACCTGACCACGTTCCTCTGCATAGCTCACAACGCGTTTTTGAGATACACGTATTATATTATATCAAAACACAAACTCTGTGCTCAATATAAACGGTTCTAATTTAGAAAACAACAAATTATATCAAAGTACAAAATACCCCAAACGGTACAGCCTGTGCTATACAGTCAGAAGTTTCTCTAACGCAAAGTAGCGCACTAAACAATGAAAGAAACAATTAATACTAAAGGGTTTGATACCTGAGAATCAACAAAATTATTCCCAACAAGATGGGATCAAATATCTACCCGCAGGGATTCCAGCGATTCTCCCAAGCAGACAGTCAAACGGTTAACAGTCACACACTGAACCACGCCGTGACTTTGAGCTTAGTCGAACACGACCTAACTGTCAATAGTCCGGCAACACGCAATAAAAAATTAGGTAACAAAGGATAAGTCTTTAATCAAAAAACACATAATAAATGCTCAAACGAGGAAGACTGAAGAGCAAAGGATATGGTTAAACGAGATGTGAACAAAGGTTAAAATACACAACAGGGAGAGGGAACAAATAAATGACAATACTGTTTGACAAAGAAGCTGCAGAGGGATTTTCACCTTCTCTTTCCGTTACAGAGGTTTCATGAGTAAAGCGCATTTAGGTATGAATCATCTATGGGAACTTACAAGGCCGTTAAACGTTCGTAGTTGCTTGATCGTGGTCGGTTCTGGGTAATCCAGAATTGCCGCTACTTTGGTCCTAAGGGATCGGATGCCTTGAGCATCTATAGTGTGTCCTAGGAAGTCTAATGAGTCGGTCCCGATTTGGCATTTCTGAACGTTTACAGTAATGCCATGTTTTTGTAGTCGTTCGAAAACAAGATCCAGATGCTTGAGATGTAATTCTCTGTCCGAACTTGCGATTAGGCAATCGTCAACATACGCATGTACGAAGTTGAGACCTCGAAAAACATCGTCTATGAATCTTTGGAATGTTTGAGCAGCGTTTCTAAGACCGAAAGGCATTCGCGAAAATTCATAGAGTCCGAAGGGAGTAATGATGGCGGTTTTCGGAATGTCGTCAGTGGCCATGGGAATTTGGTTATACGCTTTAACCAAGTCGATTTTCGAAAAAACAATTGTACCTTTTAAGGTAGCTGTCAAATCGTGAATGTGAGGCAACGGGTAACGATCGGAAATGGATTTCGCATTCGATCGCCGATAGTCACCAGTTGGACGCCAATCGTTGGTGTCATTTTTAGGGACCATGTGCAACGGAGATGCATATGGGCTATTTGACGGTCGTATGATTCCTAAGTCTACCATGTGATCGAACTCGTTTTTCATTAACCTTAGCTTTTCAGGGGCTAGTCGTCGTGGTTTAGAGTAACGTTTCTGGTTACACACGGTAGTTTCGGTTGCGTTTGATGAATCTCAGGATACTTATCGAGTAGTGGTTGATAAAGTGGGTCTATCGTATGCTTAATTGTGACCGGGGATAATCTGAAACCAGAAAAAGAAGTTACGCAAACGGATAAATTAGTGCTTCCGTCTACTAGCCTCCGTTTGCGAGTATCGATGATTAGATTATGGTGTTGTAGAAGGTCCATACCAATGATTTGCATAGAAACATCTGCAACAATGAAGATCCAGAGAATGCGTTTGCGTAAACCCACGTTAAGGTAAACATACCTTTTGCCATACATAGCGATAGGTTTTCCGTTTGCCGCCTGTAAGTTTAGAGTCGACTCTGGAAGCCGGTCGTTGGGATTCGCTGGGAGAAGGCTAACTTCTGCGCCAGTGTCGACGAGGTAGCGAACTCTCGTTGTCACATCTGTGACGTATAACAGACGGCTATGTTCACCGGCTACGGTTGCCGTTAACGCGTGCCGGCTTGGAAGTTTCCCGAGTTGTTTTTCGAGTCAGTCGGTTTTGAGTTGGGAAAATTGCAGGGTTTTCTGCAATTTCTGGAAGACTTTCCATACTGCTTATGATACCAGCACCAGTCGGGGTTATCTGTCTCTCGTGGTCTAGAGACAGATCGCTTACGTGAAGTACTTCTACGTGGGGTGTGTGATCGCTCACGGTCGTTACGAAAATCAAGATAACGCGTAAGTGTATGACATAACTCGGTTATGTCATTCTGAGTCGTTTGAGGCTTTTCTTTGACTGAAAAAACCTCGGTGGAAGATTTTGTAATTTCTAAGATACGATTGGCAGATACAGCCAGTTCGTCTAAGGCGTTGTTCTGAAACGAGACCAGAACCGCTTGCACCTGTTGGGGAAGTTTGGACAAGAAAAGTTGTTTGAATAGGCCTTCGTCGAAAGTTCTTAGGCCTATAACCTCTCTCATCTTTTGCAGCATGTCCGTCGCAGAACCGTACTGCAAGTCTATGTTATTAAAGAGTTGATCTAACCTTTGTCGATCGGCTAGGTCTCCTCGTTTAAGAATCGAACGCCTTAAGGTTTCGTACGGGTCAGAAACATCACTAGTGAACATACTAGGTGTTACGTACCTGTTGGATTTCCGCGGTAGTGCCTTGACTACTGCGAGGAATTGTGTACGTGTGTCGTTCACGCCGTGCTCGTGGAAGTCGGCTTCTGCGTAACAGAACCAGGCTTCGATATTGTCGGGCCAGAAGAGCATGAGTTGGAACGAAGGTGGGGACATGGTCTTAATCTTAAATGCCTTAGGAGTCTGTTCGGTCATAGGGGAATATTAAGTACGAGAATACGAGGGAAAAATACATAGATATCCTGAGACACGGGGAAAAATATCACAATGTATAAAAAATAAGGCAATAATATATAAAAATCCCAGAAAGGAACAGACTCACAGTTGCAATTAGGTGTACCAGATCACGTTGGTCTCACCAATGGAGATGGCACAGGTATTCAGTGTTTGACAACGCTTTTACCAGCAACACCTTCTAATATAATTCATACCCACCAAGAGAAATCAAAAGACAGAGTCGAGGAGATCAGAAGAGTGTGTTTGGCGACAACCAGTATATCGGAATTCTCTGACCTAATCTGGGTAGCGATTGCGGTAGATGTTGAGCAGAGCTTTACCACACGTGATCTGGTACGGATGCATGACCAAGCGCCTTCGGCTAGATGAGTCCACTTAAACTAATCTCGTCAGCATCCAATGTCGAAAACTTACAGAGCTATTTATTTTGGGGATTCATTTACCACTACAGCATACAGTGTGAAGAGACGGAGGTGAAAGAATTAGGGAGGAGACAGAAATGATATTGCGCAGGACAGGAAGTATTTACTGATATGTGGTAATGATATTTTAGCGTATGTAAATCCTCAAAATAAATAGATGTGTAAGTTTTCAACATTGGACGCTGACCACATGTTTTAATGGACTCACCTGGCTGAAGGCGCTCGTTCATGCATCCGCACCAGATCACGAATGTGAACGCCGCTCTCAACATCTGCAATCGCTAGGCAGATTAGATCAGACGATTCTCGATATATTGATATCATGTCAAATATATACTCCGATCCCCTCGATTCTGTCCTTTGATTTCACTTGGTGGGTACGAGTTATATTAGAAGGCGTTACTGGTTAGAGTTGTTGTAAGATCCATTTTGAATGCTTTGTGTGCTTGTGAAAATCCCTCCATGTATATACTTGCACTTTGTTCCTATTGATCCTCTTAGTTGTACGTTGTTAACCTTTTGACTATATCTGAATTGTCAATATTTGTATTTTATTAGTTTTCGTTTTTACTACACCTTCACTAATTCCACGTGTTTCTTCCCGAACTGCACTTACGCTGTTTTACTTTATGCTAAGTTTGGGCGGCAGCCATTTTGGTTTGTTCCTGCTTTTGATTGCTTGACCTGTGTTGACTGGAATTGTGCATTTTGGTTGTGAATTGAAGCACTCTTCCAGAATTGAAAACACTCTGTGTATAGAGAGACCAATTATTACCTTTTGAACGAATCTGTACGTGATCTATCCAGACAGGATAGAATAACATTTATTTGTGGTGATTGGTAATTTTCTTGCACCCTTTATCAACTTTCTTATTTATTGTAATTCAGATTTGATCACTTGAACAATTATTGGTTATATTTGTTTAGGTAATAATGTACACTTAAATTTATGATAAATTATAGAGCCGCTATTTTACCCAATTACTTGTTTTGGTTTCAAACGGGCGAGGGCGCGTATCTAACTCATCCAGGAAGCTGTCCAGCAGTCCAAACGTAGTTTGGATCTTACAGTTGTCAAACACTGAATATCTGTGCCATCTTCAATATCCGTGGTAAATTATGAGACATTCATTAGACACAGCTGGTCCAAGAGTGGTATGGTTATACGTAGGTTAATGTTTGCCAAGTCCACTCTAAAAGCTTCCCATTGATAAGGTTGTAGTTGTGGTGGACCACATGGTCACTTCGTACGAGAGAGTATTCCAAATATGCACAACTCCCAATGAGAAAATGTGGCAGCGTATCCGAGTGTTTGCCATTTCATCTTCAATCTTCTGAGGGTTGACTTGAGGAGCGTGGTGATGATTTCCTGGTAATGTCCAAAAGACCCAATCCTAGAAGTTTCACTGAGGTTGTTTTGCCAGAATGCAGATGGGTCATAGAAAGAGCAGCAGGTCACCACAACGACTGAGATCCAACGCACAAGATAGGTCACAAATGCTGAGACAATCTGGGCAGTTCTGTTGGTTTCACTGGAAGTTTGGTACCAACTCAACCAAGTTTAGGCAACCATGCGCCTGGCTTAAACAGAATCCCAAGAACATGAAAAAGCGCTCAAATAACCGCTTATTTTATCTTAGAGACAGAAATACAGACTTAAACTTCTTGGCGGATACTGACGCTGCTCTTATTATAGTTCCCCCAGTATAAAACTGAGCCGGGTCGAGAAACATCTCCAGTCACACTTCAAGCCGCAAATAGAATTAAAATTGCGACATTTGGGCAGTAAACTTTAACGCCAGATTTGAGGTTCAGCAGACAATTTCCCTGGGTTTTCATTACCAAAACCAAGATATACTCACAGGATATCCAACCTAAACTAAATTGAGCACACCTCCTTCTAAAGCCAACGAAAGTTATTCATGCGATCAAAACTGAAGTTGCACCTGTGTTTTCTGGACCCAGCACCAGATAATCTTAAGATCTGTAAAGCTGAAACCAACTGCATGATACAGCTGCGTTATACCAGTACTTCCGATAGTCCGTGTTCATGCCTTTTGCATATGGTCCCAAGGAAAAATGAAGGCGACTGGTAAAGTGTGGGAATTACATATTTCTCAATACTTAATACCAAATGTCCATGATTTTGCCAACGATTTACATGGTATGAACATATTTACTGACGTTTACCTGGTCAGGGCATAACGCAATATCCCAGTAGCTAAGGACGATATTCCTAGGACAGCTATTACTACACTTTTTGGTTTGTTCAATTTTGTACGCACGCTATTCGGTTTGAGGAATTCTGCACACTTGTCTAAAAACGTTAGATAGGAAAAGCCGACTATTCAGTCAAGAATATCCACAGTTTTTGCTGCAGCCTAAAATGTAACCAAGTATCTGCTAAAATCTATTGTTTACTTAGCTAGGAAAGTTTTCTCGCACTGTTTCAGCTATTTTGTTCAATTAACAAAAAGACTACCAAAAATTATTAGTGTGAAATATTATTTTGCCCACACATCAGACCTTTGCTTTAGATGTATAAGCGTTATATTCGTTTTTTAAGACACTGAATACATAAGCCATTTACCTCTAAAGAACCTCTGAGTAATATAGGTCCAAAACAACTCAAGAGGGGTAAATCACGAAAAAAACGAAAAATCTTCGAATGTGATGAATGATGCGGGTAAGCTTCTCTCGTCAAATTGATAATTTCCTTAGATTTAGCCACTAATAGTAGACACTGAGAAAGTTGAATGAGAATGTCGAACATATTCCCTGTGAACACGAATTGTAAGACCAATCAATAAACCCTTGCAACAACGATGAATTCCAAAAGCTATATGGGTGAGTTTTACCTTATTTCTCCTGGATGATCTATTATGTTTTCAGTACTTCTTGACTTATGTTTCGTTTCATTTAGACTGGCTGTATGTATTTCATATGAACCATTCCCAAAATCCTTTTTGATGTAAGATATTTTCGGTTTCTTAGCAGTTTACGGACCAGGAACTAACAGTACCCGGGATGTCTTTGTTTTGCGATGACAAAAAAAAACAGGAATTCGGGGTGGAGTAGAATTATACTTACGATCTTGCCTGGAGGTACATCAAGTACACAACGGAGAGTTTACTAATCTTCATGAATCCGTATGGTGCTCAGTAAGCTTGTCTACCAACTCGAGGTGGCTAATTGGAGTCGTCGACAGGAAGCCCACTGCTAAATATCGCGTACTACAACCGTATGTTGGAAGGATCATCTCGCTCTGCTTGTCTCAGATTCACTCATATCTTGATTCCAGGGAACTCCAATCATCCCAAAGTCAATTTCGGTGAACATACGTATATTGGAGGTGAAAACTCTACCGTAGCTCGGTCCTTCAACCTGACTGAGGATCTGAGATTATTCGAAATGTGAAGTGGGCAACTTGTTGGAGAAACAGTCAAATGCCGTCGCGCTTAGATTGGGTATTTGTATGTAGAGAATTTCTAATTGATAACCTCTCGATCCTGGCTCCCCCGGGAGAAGCGATCATGCCGTCATAGCATTCAGTTTTAGCAACAAAAGTGAGCTTAGACATCCCACCAATAACAGGCGCCGGAATTTCGAACGTTTGAATGTATCAGTTTAACAGGAGAATGCACAGAGGGTGGATTGGGAAGTCCACCCTAAACGTGATTTCGATTCCCACTGGGATTTCTTACTGCACACGATCTTATGTACTACACGTCAGTCTATCCCTCAAATGGTCCCCGAAATCTAAAAGCAACCTGCAGATATCAAGAACCGCACTCTTCGTTTTCTAAGCCGCAAAAGGCAATACTAGGCGGAGTACAAAGGTACTGGTAACAATGGCACATACAGGCAATACAAACATATAAGGAATATACGCACAAAGGCAATAAGAGAAGACATGATTCAGTAGCAGAAAAAGCTTATTGATAAATTTGTCCTTATCCGTAAGGCTTATCCTGTTATGCAGAGTCTCCTCGAAAAGCCAAAACTGGCGTTTCCCAACTGCTAGGTCCTAGTGTCCCGAACAACAACGACAACGATGCCACTAACCTTCTAGCTGAACAATACCATCTGATATTCCAACCGGCCCACATCAACTATATTGATGAAGGCTACATATGCAACTCCACATAAGCTTCCAAAGTGAGTTCGAGCTCTGACCTCGTGTACTGGAAACTGCAGCACCTAAAAAACACATCTTCTGGTTTGGATATGGTCAGTTCTGATGATTCTTCAACCTCATTTAGGATCTGGGATTATTCGAAAATATGAAGTCGGCAATTCGGTGGGGAAACAGTCAAATACTGTCACGCCTAGACTGGGTATTTATAGACGAAGAATCCTTAGTTGACAACCTCTCAATCCTGGCCTCGCTGCGGAAATGCAGTCATGCCGTCATAGACTTCAGTTTTATCAGCAAAACAGAGCTAAGACATCTTACCAACAACAGGTGCTGAATGTCAAACATTTGAATGTGTTAGCTTTACAGGACAATATACAAAAGGACATTTCAACCTACCCACACTAACTTTATTGATGAAAAATTCATCTATAACTGCATAGGAATTTCCGAAGTGATGTCACGTCCTAATTTTTGCTCGTTATCGTCGATCTATTTGCAATTCACGAACCCAAATTACCAATAGAACCGAATTCCAATTTAGGTATCAAAGTTCATTCGCGATTTACAAATAGTCGACCCAAATGTCGTTATAACAACAATAGTTATAACAGTTACAAAAGAAACCTTCAATTTTGTAGGTTCCCGGAGCAAAACCTCCCAAATACCAAATCGATGACAAAGAGAAACCAAAATGTCCGAAATAAATGATAGAAACAAACAATTTCAGAGGTTAAGTAAAACAAATACATCCAAAAACACAGTAAAATTATTGCTGTACAAGAAAAAGGTTTTAATCAACCAAATGTCTTCGTTCTCCCACAACAGTGACTCATTTCATCTTAGGGTCAGTATTATTTTCAATTTCTCAGGCTATGGAATGTCCCAGTGGGATCCCTCAGGGTTTAGTACTAATACCACTTCTTTTCTTGATTTATATAAATAATCTTCCTCAGCAGGTATCGTCTGACTTATTACATTTTGCTGATGATGTGAAACTTCGGAGAGTGGTACTCAACCGAGAGGATATGCTGGCACTGTAGGATGATCTGAATAGACTTCAAAATTGGGCGAATGACGACGGACTTGCCTTCAACACGTCAAAGTGTAAAGTAGTCCATCTGAGACACGTTGCAGACTGCAGCTACAACTTAGGCAACTTCTCTCTACAAGTATCTCAAGGTGAAGAATATTTAGGAATGCTAATACCCTACGATTTTAAGTCTTGCGCTAACTGTGATAAAAATGCCTTTCCAGCAAACCTTGTACTGGTGACACTGAAGTGCATTTTTGTCCAGTTCGATGGAAGAGCGTTCCACATAATCTTCGAAAGTACGGAAACATAATATTTCCTCTACCACTCCAAAAGGATAAGGACAATCTGAAGCGTTTCCAGTGACGAGCCTCGAAATCAGTCTGGGAACTCAAATTGAAGCCTTATGAAGGGCGCCTCCAGTCACCAAACCTTCACCCTTTGGAGTACAGGTGTCTTGGAGGTGACTTTCTAATGGCTTACAGCATCCTTAACACTTCTGGACATCCCCCTAAACACCTACTTAAGTTTAGCTCCAACACAAACCTAAGGGGTAACACCCAGAAACCGGAAACAAAACACAGCGAAACGGATTGTAGACACAACTCCTACTCTTTAAGAGTTGTCAAATGCCGAAACTCGCTGTCAGCTGAGCTGGTCCAGGTGACTTCTCAGGAGTCCTTCAGGAGGCAACTTGATCTACTCTTAAGGATTAAGGATTGTATCTGCTATGTCCCGACAAGAATAATGAATGGTAACTTTTGGGATCCATTTATGGACCAATACTAAACGTATATTTCTATCGTATAATTAGTAAGTGGCTAACCTATGCATATTTATATTTCTCTTATTATAAGCTTTATTTTGACCCATAAACTATTATTATACGTTTTACCATTCTTGAGTTATACCCAGTATATTAATTAATACCTCCATCATTCACAGCCAAATCTGGCTAATTCTTGTACAAATGTTGTTTCATATTTTATTGATACGTTTTGGTCTGGATTGGTATACAAACTCAGTATGCTTGAAATATAATGATTCATATCGCAGAGGCTCAGACTGGTGTTCTGGAGTTAACGTGCTGGGCTAGGCGGAGAGCAGGACCAATCAAGACTCCAAACTGCTCGCACGTCTTTTACGCGTGATTGGTCCGGTCGACAGGTCACTGCCATCTAATCAGCGGTCACAAGTTTTGACAGTATCTTACTATGATTCACCAATTTCTTTTTCCTTTTTTATCGGTAATATACCTAGGTTCCCGCCTGGAGGTATCAATGATCCGCTGCTACTAGACACGGAAGCCCGTTAAATGGAAGCTCCTTCTATTCCGTCCGAAACTATTTGAATCATTAGGACCAATACTGCTAATAACAAGTGGCTACTAGATGACGTGTTTTAGATCAAACAATGGTTAAATACTTGGTAATGGCTCTCATTGTAATTTTTACATGATTATAAGTGTTGTGCACTTAATAAACGAGGATTGTTGCAGCATGATTTGTAATAAGATCATATGACTCAGTTTTATTGGAATCATTCGATTTTTTCTGTCATATTTTTAATTTCCATATCAACGACCGCGAACGTATTCCAAACTATCAGAAACTTCGGACATATAACACAGCACTTCCTCTTTTACCTTCCGTAGTTAATCCCCGAATTAAAGCTATTCTTAAGTGGTTTCCCGACATCACCATAAAGCTTTGTTACGACTAGTCAAGCACGCAATATGGTTAATTTGGGCGGTGAAACTAAGATCTAAAGCAGTCAATAACCTGATTAATAACTATTTACAGAAATACTGTCGATTTACCACAGTTACCTTTTATACAAATACTGACTAAAAGTTCATACCATTATCACAGAGATGGTCTGGGATTTATACTCCATTTGGCTAAAGTATATGCTCTCGATGTACGAACACTTAATTGACTGAAAATATCGTACAGTACATTACCTGTATTGTTAATATAATAACTGTATTGATTGCGCATACCTAATTTCAAACTCATTTGGTCGCAAAAGTCACGTTACCCAAACACGGATGCTGTTTCTAATCTACTTGTAGCAAGAAAAGAGAGACATCACTAACCTTGTATCTTCTGAAGTCCAACAGCGTAAACCGGTTAGAGGGAAAGCCTTATGAGATTATGGTACGGCGGCCAGATGACAAGAATGCACGTGAGCTAGGTTCCAATTACCGTTGGTAGGGCCCTGCAACTAACTTCTCAACAGTTGACCGAATATGCTTCAAGTCCATCGCTTCGAAACCGCCTACTCTTAAATTGAAAGTACGCCACTTTATTATGTTCTAAGGAAAAGAAATTTTAAAAAATACTGCCAGCAATCATGGTTGTCGGCTATGCGAGTACGTTATACCTAAAGGCGAAACAAACGAAAGCCAACTCATTCAGCCGTCAACTTGTGAAAACGCAGCATGAACCACTTTTCTATTAATGATGAAATACATCCGTAGAATTATGGTCTACTTTGATATCAGCATTATTTATTGTTATTTATTTATTTGAACACATGAATATTGGTAAAACAGAGCGCTAATATATATGCGTCACACAAAACAATGAGAATTCGAAGAGAAATAGAAAAAAAGCTAAGGAGCGCAAAAAAAGAACAATAACGAAAGGATTGGTGTAAGGTAGTGTGGTAGTAATGAGGGAACGGAAAGGTACAATCAGAAGAAATCTTTCAGTTAAGGAAGGTACAACCACTGCTTATGAAGAAAGTAAAAGAAGGTTACAGCAGGATCGCCGCTGGCTTCTATTCCGAGCCATATCTGATATTGTCTCTAGTCACTGTGTAGCACCATCTCTCGGACCCCAACCAGGGAGTCGTGAAGGACCAACACAAGCCAGTCCTTTGCAGATTTCTTTCATACCACGACACCATGTCATGCACTGACCACCTCTCCGCTTCTTCCAACCAGTCCCAGAGTCGGCAAATAATGCACGACTTGGAATTCTCTGTGACGACATTCGTAGAACATGTCCAAGCCACCGAAGTCGCTGTTTCAAGATGGTGACACCGATTGCATTATCGTCTCTGTGCCCGAACACACGATGCCGAACCTTTGCATTAATAAAGTGGAGCAGCCACTGGATGTCAGCAATCCTTCGGAGACAACGATGACCGAACACAGAGATATGATCAATACACCCTCGACCAGAACGAAACCCAGCCTGCTCCTCGCGAGTCAATCTTTCTCGAGTTTTGAACAACCTACGAAGTATGACGGAAGCCAATTGCTTGGACGCATCGGAAGTAGACTTATCCCCGATAGTTGTTACAGGAACGACGTGAACCCTTTTTAAAGATAGGGACAACTATCGACTCATTCCATGACGTTGGTACACTCTCTAGTTCCCAAACCTTTGTAAACAACGTCGTCAATTCCTTAGTCAGAAAGTCACCACCATCTTTAAAAAGAGCCGGAGGTAAGTCATCTGGGCCAGGTGATTTGTAGCGCTTCAAGAGTTGGGGTTCTTTGCGGACCTCCGCCTCATTTGGTGGATCAGTCGTCACCGGCCATGGAGGGCAGGACAGTCTGATCGATGTTGCCGGGCAGCAGGCCAGTTGAACTGCCCTTCGAAAAATTCTGCCCACCGTCCAAGACGTCGATGGATGTTAGTGATTGGCATCCCGTCATACTCACAGATTGTTTCAATCACACCAGACTTCTTGCTGCCAGTGGCTCGGATGAGTTGGAACAGAAGTTGCAACCAGCTTGCTAATATCAATCCGTTGATGGCGGTCACTTCGCTGTCCACTGAAAAGTAAGGTGAGATTGGCGCAGACGAGGGCATGACCAGAGTCCAGATAGGTACTCCAAACGGAGCGGCAGTCTTGTACACAACCACGTCAGCGGTAGTTGATCGCGATGTGATCAATCTGAGTCCAGGCTTGAGATGCAGAAGGCGGACGCCAGGTGGCACATCGGCGATGACTGTGCCGAAAGTTAGTGCTAGCCAGAAACAGGTTGTGGTCTGTGCAAAGTTGCAGTAGACGGTCCCCGTTATCTGTCCTGCGACCAACAAGTCCCCATCGGCCACCTAAACGACTCTCTTCTGTGCCTAGACGCCCGACCTGAGCATTCAAGTCTCCGGCTAGTACTACA
The DNA here is from genome assembly GCA_944470405.2 of Schistosoma mattheei. Taxonomy (NCBI): domain Eukaryota; kingdom Metazoa; phylum Platyhelminthes; class Trematoda; order Strigeidida; family Schistosomatidae; genus Schistosoma; species Schistosoma mattheei. Next base: position 35,618,625 of record OX103943.1, on the reverse strand, counting down.
ATATCTGTCGAACGCACTTTCTGGAGAAGAACAGTTAACTGGTGGTAGAATTCTTCCTTGATTGCATCCGGGCTGCAATCTGTCGGAGCATAGGCGGAGATGACGAAAAGACATCGTTTCTCACGCCGATTTCTTCTCACTTTGATGGAACTTTCTAATCTAACAGCACATAACCGACTGTTAATGGGGATCCAATCGACTAGTGCTGCCTCAGCTCTAGCGCTTAGTGCGACACCAACGCCAGCAAGACCAGACGAAGATGCCACAGGGTCCCCGGATAAGCGCACGTAAAACAAGCTTTTCGAAGCGACAGATGGAGAGCGAATTTGTAGTACTTCACCAGAGTCTTGAATACGGGTCTCGGATAGACAGCAAACATCGATATTAAGACTTTCCAAAGACATAGCCAGCCCTATCTGTTGTCCGACCTGCATAAATGTGCGAACGTTGAAGGCAGCCAGTTTGAATGGTGCACGTGGTTTCAGAAAGACTGCTTCAGTACTCATATTCGGTGGTAACATACAATTTTCAACCGGACAGTGACTCGAGAACGTTTAGATAGAGTCGAATTTCCACCGAAGACGAGCCGCTGTATAAGTATACAAGAGGGTGAATGATGTGGAAAATAATAATAATCATAATAACAACAATAATAGTAATTATAATAATACTATTAATAATGACAATAATTGTAATAATAATAATTTGAATCAATTGATTGTTATTCGAAGCGAGAAAAGTAGTTTCCATAGATATATAGAGTTCACCATAATTGTGTGTGGGCTGCGATACTGCCCGGGTGCCCAGACCGAAGCAGGTGGTTATCTTAGGGGGCCACACCCCGAGCCTTTAACCTAAAGGTCTAACCCACAAGGCAGTGGAGCATCGTAAGGAGATGCAGTCCCATGGTAGCCGGTGACCAACGATTGGTTCATACGCCATTTGTCCCCATAGGATACTGGAGCTTATGTGCACCATTGGTTTGGGATCCGGTTAAAGCACCGGACATTCGCTTTTCGTCCTCTCATTTTCGTAAACAATACTCCCGCCGCGAGAAGGCAGTGAGTAGGACTTCCCTGGCAGAGGCTGTATACGCGTGGCCATGTGAGAGTATTTCGAGAGGGAGGGCGGACCCACCCCGCTCTCGGCCGTACCAGGGCATTCGTTACCTCTCTAATAATAGACCTAATACTAAAATTTTAGATTTGTTATGATGTAACTGCCCAATCTATAAGATCTTACATGGAAGTCACATCATGGTCTACCTTGATTCACCGCGCTGTAACAATCATCAATACATGATGAAAAACACATTTAAACTGGAGATGTAACAATATGTTCAATGTGGATGAAAATAAGGTCGAGCCATGCCATCTAATCAATTTGATCTAATTGAATTCATTCTTCCCACGTTCTCCGTCATTAGATCTTTCTTCGCTCTAAATACTGAATATCTATTTCCCCAGTTGTCTTGTGCTCAGCTTTGTGGATTGTGTGGTGAGGATTCAATACCACTACACATCTTAAATGTAAAATAACATCTAAGTTTTGTAGTAGATTCATCAAATAATTATACGCTGACATAGTATAACTGAACATTGATAAACGGTAAGTTAAGTAACATTAGGTTTGTGCCTGAACGTTATGTTCGTTCTTCGCGAATATCTCTCGCGATATTGTAACTCGTTTGTCATAGATGGTATGTAGATTAGTGCCCTAAAGAATATATATGTTTCCCTGGCACCTTAAACAGAACCGACTCTTGCGCTTGAAATCCCAAATCAATTTTAAAACCCTGTGGGATTTCACGGGCTAAATATTCGGACGGAAACTTTCTGACGAATTGTTCAGTCAAATTTTGGTAACACCGGGTCCCACAGGTAGCGATGGATTCCGGTCTGTATCGATGTGGTTTCGTAACATTACTGGCTGATGTTGCAGACTTTCTAGCTACCCCGATTTGAAGTTGTCCCTTAGTGGCTTTCTCACCCGTTGATCTCCTAGTGGTCTGTTTTTGCTGTGTCACTTTCCAGACAAACTTATCTGTTTGAAACCATAAATAAGGTGTTGCTGCATTATATCCTATGTTTTAAAACTTTTGGAATCGCTAAACTAAATCTACCATTCATAGTACACTAACTGTAGGATTCTTTTTGGAAGGTTTGTCTTATTATTCACGAAAATCCTTCAACATATACACTTTTGTAATATACTTTTCTGCATCCCCTTAGATATATATTTCGTTGGGTTTTTGATTCGGAATGAAATAACATAATTTCATCATAATTATAGTTTCTTTTTTCTGAGGCTTTTATTAGATTCCTATTTTTTCCCGTACTACATCTACTTCGTTTTAATTTATATTTAGTTACGACGATTGTCATGTTGATTCGTACCTCTTTTTGATTGTGTGGATTGAACTGACTGGAGATTTGCATCTTTAATTGTGAATGGAAGCACTCTTCCAGGATTGGAAATACTCGGTGTTATAACAAGTAACTCTCGATATGTTTGCTATCGATATTTCGACAGAATGAAATATTATCCTTTGAAAAACTTGTGCAGGAACCAGACAATAATATTCCTGTATCAATAGGAGCATTTGTCTGTTGAACTTGATAACTCATATGTTTCATCGATTTATCTACTTGATGTAGTTGCATTTGGTCATTTGGTTAACATTTAATGGTTGAACAACTGGGTGATGATAATTGTCAATGTAATCTACATTTAAGTTTGTAATGAGATTTATGACCGTCATCTGCCTAACCTTTTTCTTTTGGATCTTGGCTGGCCGGGATCACGCACTTCTAAATTAACCTTAAACGTTATCCCTCATTTTAAAATGCTTTACTTTAGAGATTAACTTAGTTCCGTAGAAGTATGATAATTCACGTAAAGTAATAAAACTAGAAACGCTATTTAGAACTTGTTATGCTAACCATTGGTGGAAATAATCACCACTTTATTTTTTAGCAGGTGAAAATAAAACGGCATATGAGCGCGTTTTGAAGTTAAAAAACAGTTGTTAGCCCTTGGAAAAGCAGTGGGATTAGGTCGGCGACTTAGTTGGAATAGTTATAGTAAATGTGATGGAAGTTTGGGCACTGCCCATTTTCGATCAAATGCCTGGTTTTTTCAACAAAAGTAAGATTTATAAAAGTTTGCTATTTTATCAGAGAAAATTATTCGGACAGATCTAGTCATTGGTTATAAAAGAAAGACGGTCACAGGATTTCATCTCTTAGTTGGCCAAAGATAGTTGGGTAGTATGCATATAAATGGCGTCAGAGTAACCATACAATTCTGAATGAAATTAAGCCCGATAAGGATGGATTTTAACAGATGCCAAAATGTTGTTATTTGGTAACTGAGATAATGCCCGTAAGCTATTCCAATAAAAAGGCATCAAATGAAATTTTCTAGGGGAAATTCGAGTCACTCATAAATTGTGCCTCTGTAAGCTCTGCTGGGTAATCCACATCAAACCTTGGGAACTAATGGCTTCCTCTTGAATAAAAGATTGCGAAAGGGCAGGTGGAATCTAACACGGGAAAAGCTTACTGCCCCCAATAATATTGATATTTGATAAACTTGGTTCCTACTTATTCCTGAAGAAAACTTAGGCAAAGGTTTGAAATCACCGGTGGCGGGTAATTTAGAGTCTAGTTTTGCATCACGTATATAGTTGGGACTTATTGAGCCAGTTTATTCGCCTCCATAGACACAGCTCGGGTTAAATTCATCCCCAGGTGAAGATGATGCTGGAAATTTACCGCATGTATAGACCAACAACGTTCCAGTTCCGGAACCATAAGCCGCATAGCACAGTTGTCTAGTAGAGATACAACAAATCATATAACCGGACACAATTTTGTACCAAATCATTAGGGTAATATTTTGGCATAAAATAACTATAAAGGTGCAATTATACAACATTCCGGACCACTTTTGAAAATGGACTGTACGTAAACTTATGCTCCCAAAATGGAACACAATGAATCTAAAACTTTTAGCCATAGAAAAGTATTAGAAACTAAAACATAACTACTCGTCAGCGGGTAACGGTGTTTTTTTCAAACAAAGTTGGTCCTACCAGATTGAATGGTTCCTTTTAATCCACTCACAAGTGGGTAATTAAAACCATAAGATAAAAAGTGAACAAAACATTGAAGATTGTAAACGGTGGTTAGTTGTCATGAATGAAATGCGTTTCCATATAACGGAATATATACTTCAACCTCAGAGTCATATTTTTTCGCGATTTATGAATTACCATTGATTTCGTACTCCTTGTACACTAACTTTTCTTTTGTGTTTTGTTTTCATCAAAAGCGTATATAACTTTGCTGGCTCTCACACTTGTGATTTCCTCGTGTATTTTTGTCGACATATTTTCTATCCTTAAGTATAATTACAATGATCGCCTGCGCATATTAATTCGTTAACCCAAGCTTTTTACTTTCTGTGAACTTACGAATGCGATACGATGTGTGTTAAAAGAGGTCGCATAACATGTGTGCTCACTTAGGCGCCTCATGATGAAAGCCAATACGCTGCGGAAGTCACGAAGCCAAATCTCTTTCTGACAACCGGCGCAACAATCAATATATGTACATGGAGTATTCAGACAATGTGGGAGACCAGGATGCCTTATCAAATAGCTACGGAAGTGATAAGATACAACTTGGCTGTTTTCAGAATCAATGAAACACATTAGAAGCAAGCTGGACAAAAAAGATAAGATCCGAAAGAGGTGATGTTGCATATTATATTATACTGGCTTCACAAAATCGGAAATTTAATCAAATCTATACTGAAACGATTCCAGGAGATCATTTCGAGCAAGGCGATTTATCAATGTAGTGGTAGTTATTTTCAAAGTTCAGGGAAAATAAATTTGCCGCACACTGGATGGCGTAAAATTTGGAGTGATGCAATAGACGAGGTATAAGTTTGGTCGATTATCTGGTCCTGATTTCGCCTTTTTTTCATTTGACAAGCTGAGGCAAAACACTGGTGTAAAGAACAAGATGATTAGAATGAAATCCACAATTAAAATTATGTTCTTGTATGTCACATTCATGAGGGATAAAATGTGCTGGAAAATGATATATATTTCACTATTGTTGGGACCAAATTATGGTGGATGGCCTCCAACGCGAGCCTCTATCTCTGTATTACAGTATTTCATACGCTATTTAAACAAACAGCGGTGTTTTAACTCTCCGAATCAATCTTATTGTTTTGATCGTTTACTACGCATCAAGGCTATCATTATGACTTTAATTGAATTTATTTCAATTAAAGTAATTGCCAAAAGTTTAATTTAATTCGAAAGTAATTTATCATCTGTACGTCTCTTTTTCTATTTGTCTACACTTTTTGTTCTAATAGTTTAGAGTTTTTCACTTTGTTTCTGACCATCATTTTATTTTGTCTGCGGGTGTCGTTTGTGTCCAGTTTTGTTTTGAAAACCACAGAATAAAAGCTGGACAGTGCGAAAAAGCAACTGTCAATGCTTAGGATGTTGACACTGTGGAAAGTGGCATAAAGCGCAATGAATCAAAGGATGATAACACGACTTTTGCATGAATCAAATGCCTGAGGCCTTCAAGCTCTTTATTTAAAGTAGCTGCATGTGATTGTGACAGCAATACTGTTCAAATGCAGACAATTTTACTAGACGAAGTCATTTGGGTAGTGAACACTTCTAGGAGTATGAGCAAGTGCAATCGAGACACATCACATGGTACTTGCTTCGTCGATACACAAATTGATGCAAAGTTGCCTCAAATAAGCTCATAGTCTATTGACGTGCATGTGCCTAAAACAGGAAACACCAATTTCAAACAGGTCTGTTAGAAATAAAAACTCAAGAAAGGGAGTTTCCTATGTCTCTTGCCCTTTAAATGGCAACAGGTAGGAAACGCCTGAATAGGTAATAAAGCTAAGGTTAGATGTTGAAGAGAAGGAACTAAAGACAGTATATTTTCAGGTGATGAGGCTTTGACAGAGAACGATACCAGAACCACTATGGGTGCAGCATAAAGCTGTCTAAATGTTCTTACAATCTGTTACACAAATGCCCTAAGCTTCCTCAACAAGAGATCGGAACTAAATGCACAGACTGACTCTACCAAGTCGGATATAATCGCAGTCACAGAAACTTGGCTGACGTAGTCCATAGACAGCAAGGAATTTGATTTTGAAGGTTTCATGTTAGTAAGAGCAAACGTGGACGAGATGCCACTTTGGAAAATATTTTAAAGACTGTACTCAGTGTAATAATAAAGCATGAACTTAATCAAAAACGCTCCAAGACATCAGCACGAATGCACTGTTATTTACATTTATTGATTCCATCTACTTAACAACCCTACTTGGGAAGCATAATGTAAGCAAACTAATCGTGTATATTGTAGAACATGCCTGTAAAAATGGCGTGTACCTGCCCTGACAGAAATGTATTATTATTACTGCTAGGTAACCAAACGAACTTAAAACAGAATCAAACAACGCTGCTCAAAATAGCATTTAAGTCGCCCAATGAACGGGACTTTATATTACAGAATGGACATAAACTAACGTGATAATGAGCTCTAGTCCGTAAGGACTTGCCGCTCGCAGACAGTGTAAAAAGACGAGAAGCCGAAAACAGCTAAAACTTAGGTTAGATGCCGGCGAAAAAGACTTAAAAAGTACAAATTTTTGGGTTGAGAGGCCTCAACAGAAACTTCACTGAGGCAGCCTGTAGATAGTAGGGAACTTGATTTTCAAGGTTTCACGTTAGTAAGAGCCGAAATAATCCACAAGCGTAAAGGAGGGAGGAGTATCCCATAAGAGTAAGACCTGGGAATTAGTCAGTTTCTGATTGAAATGCAAGAAACAAGAGCTGCTAATTGGTTTGGTGTACCGCATTCTAAGCCGTGAAATAAATGAGGTTTTGCTAGACGGTCTCAATACTTGGTCACAAGGTGGTCGATGTTTAATCGTAAGAGACTTTAATGTACTTAAGGTAGACCGGAAAATGTGAGAACTCAGTTGTCGGAAAATTATTTTGAACAGAAACTAGTTAACGCGATTATTACATGTGCTCCAGTGTAACACGAGAAGGAAGTAATTAGGCAGGGTCCTTACTAGATAGCATATTGACCCGTCATGCGGATGACACTGCAAAAATCTATTATGTACCGCAACTAGTCAAGAGTGACCATGTATTTACAGTCTCTGATTGCAATATAATATCATATAACGATGATGTCTCAGTCGGGGTCAGACCAAGCGTCTAGAAAGCAAATATACAATATAGTGTACCTTTAGCATCCACAGTAAATTTGTCAATAGAAACAGAGCTCTCCGGTGAAACGGTGGGGGATGTATCCAGAAATGTGTACGTAAAAGTCACTACACCGCACATCCCTTGGACTACATCAAGGGATCCGAGAAACTCCCACTGTGTTTAAGTAAATAGGTTCGCACCATTTACGTGGCATCAGTGCTTGAAGTCACTAACTTCTAGTCTGAGCCATGTTGATAGATGCAGACTACTTGGTTGGAGTCCGCGTGACTTTCGTAACCAATGGTTGGAGACTGTGGGTGACATTGCTCAGAATCGATCACAATGGTTTAGGTGTATACACTCTCTGTCTTCCCTTAAACTAAGAGCTTAAAATCACTTCATATCTTTCTTTCTATGAACTAATTTATTCTTCCTGTACTATATTCTTATTGCGATCTTTCTTTTATATATTACCACCTCTGAATTAACTTCTCTTATGAATCCGATGCCCATCTTGTTGTGTTAATGAGGTATGGCAACTTGGACCGATGCATATATGTGCCCGGTCCTACGTTGTAGCTGACTGACCATTTTACTTAAGAAGAGGAGAATTTAAGAGAGATTTAGGGCATCGGATACTAACGAGACAAGATCCCAATATTAAAAACCTCAAAATAGTGCTGTGTAAAAGATCAAACGTTACTTATGGATGCAGCCTAGAATCAATTCAGCAAAATTTATAACAAAATTCCCTGTAACCGATTGTTACATGAATTAAGAAATGTCGGGATTGGTGGGAATTTGTTAGTAGGAGTAGAGGATTTCCAAGTAGGACGTTGACAAGAAGTGCGGTTTAACTTCAAGTTGTTTAGCTGAAGAACTATGCTTAGCAGAATGTCTTAGAGTACAGTTTTGGAGCCAGTGTTGTCCCTCCTGTTCATTAATGGCCTCCCTGATCCTCAGTTATCATCAGTTTTGTTATATGCTGACGGTGTCAAGACATGGAGGGCAATAAAACAAAAGGTGATAGTTTGGAGCTTCAAAATAACCTGGAGAAACTATCTGAGTGTTCTTAAATTTGGTAGTTGGCGGTAAATGTATTATAATGCACAATGATCACTATTATACATACATACACAATGGAAAACATTAAGCTGTCTGTTGTTCAGACACTCAATGACTTGGGAGTCATCATTAGCCAAGGCTTAGAAACTACTACACATGCCTTCCGGTAACCTTCAAAGCTTTTGGAACCCTATAGTCAATACGTAGAGCCTTTAGCTATGTCGATGCTAAAATATTTTGACATTGGATATAGTATTTGTTCGTCTTAAACTTGAGTACCAAATATGAGCGGCTGGTTCATGCCAAAAGAGACCGCAAGCTGTTGGTAAATATATATAGGACAGTAACGAAGCGGATTCTTGGAACAGTAAATGTCCCGTGAATGATCGACCGACTAAACTTAAACCTCTTTCTTCTGCCACATAGAACTGGGTGTGATAAATCTGCAGTGGATATGCCTTTTCTAGTCTTCCATAACAGAATTTTTCAGGGCACACTGATAGACCTCATAAGTCCAGAACAAATCTATCGTTTATAGAGTCATCAACGGATAAAACTTATCGCTCTGACACGCGAATGAAACTTCATCAGTAAATTATCTCTTCAAAGAGACAAATTGCTGCTGAATATGTACCGGAATGCTGGTTTTGTACGGGTAGCTTTCGTTATTTTAAAGATTCCTAATATTTGAGAGAGAAATTGTAATAACAACAGAATTGGAAGAATCATGAAGTGTGTAAAGCATGACTGAAGGAAAATGTGAAAATAATATATTGAATGTATGGTTTTTCAATTTTATGAATTCTCTGTATTTTTACAGTGAATAATAGACTAGTTTTCCCAAATGACATCTTCGTTTACCACATTATTAGTAGTAAAGATTTTGATATTATGTCCATTAAATAGAATATTAACAGTTTTTCTTGTAGTAGAACATTGTTGACGAAATTAAGACTTCCAAGTGATAAATATACCAACAGTCCTATCTGAAATTAAAAGACTATGACGACATTAATTATTCTTTAGAGATGTGTACGTACTTTCTTAAGTTTTAGCACATGATCCCATGTATAACACATGCCTTTTAATCATGGCAATGGTGATATATATATGTATATAGCTCCTATTAATGCCAGTATTAATACGGGGGTACTCCAAATTAAATTGTAGTAATTCATTTGACAGTAATCTGATCAATAAGATGTGACATAGGAAAATGAGTGCACAGTCACTATTGCTTACTTCTAAACACATTGTTTCGCTAAACACCAGATTAGTTCCAGTTCTATATAAAGAAATTCTATCCAATCGTGTTATAAGTTATCACCTCTTGAAAGCTCAATATACTAACGCAAATTTCTCCATTGTCCATGCTTAACAGACAACCAGAATATTGTAAAACGACATTCACTGTTGGTGAGATTGTAATTTATGGACGACCTTTCAGTGAAGCTCAAATCACCTTGAGGATGTCCACCTACTAAGTTCTTAGACTGGTTTGTAACCCCCATTTAGTCTTAGTTATGGTCAATACGTAGGACGTTTAGTCATGTCGACGCTAAAGCGTTTTTGACTTTGTATACGGTGTTCGTACGTCCTAAACTTGAGTACTGCATACAAGCGGCTAGCCCCTGTTCGAAAGACAGGTTCATAGAACAGCAACTAAGCTGATTTCCGGAATAGCGAAGCTTCCGTATGATGCTCGACTGGCCAAGTTAAACCTTTTCCCGTTGTCATATCGTAGAACTAGAGGCGACTAGATTACAGTTTTCAAATTGCTTAGTGATAAATTTTCACCTGATATGCCCTCATTTTTCTTGTCTTCCAAAACATAGAATTTACGAGGACACTCCAAAAACATTCACAAGCTCAGAACAAATTACTTGTCAGCTGACTATCGACTTTCCCATCGAATCGTCAATGAGTGGAATTCATTACGTCAGCACGTAGTTAGGGCTTCATCCGTCGACTCTTTCAAAAGAAAGTTGGATCAAAGGAGACCACCTTGCCATGACTAAAATGCCAAGACGCTAATTGGCCAAATTGTAGCACGTACTATTAGCGTTGATCTGAGAACAGGAGCGATCTGAAACACATCACGACAGTCAGAACCGACAGATGCTACTCAAGTGAGAACACGGCGTACGAGCACAACATAGATATATTTCAAAATTGAATTACGCGGTTTAAGTACAAAAACGGGAAGTCTATTACAAAATGGTTTTACTCATTATCCCGCAGGTTTAACTTGCGCAAGGCTTGTTCTTCTTCTTCTTCTAGTACGTTCACTTTCTGTTGTCCTGAAACAAGGAAAACAAACCTGCATTAGTAAAGTCACACGTAATGGTTTTTGATACTGCTACATCACCCCCCCTCTCCATGAGGCACCGTCCTCAGTGCCTGGTGCTGGACATGGGTATGCTACCCCTCCCTCTGGTGGCACTTCATAATGACTGACGGCAGTCGGCGGGTTGACGGTCGGGGTATTTAAGTGCATCGTTGTTCTATCGGGCTTCAATTGATTGTAGTGTGCTGTTATAACATCGTCTTGGGGTCGTTGGAGGTTATGTAAGACGAATGTAGTGGGGGACTGCGTAAACACCACTTCATAAGGTCCTTGCCAAGGGTGATGGAACTTACTACATGTCCCCGGTGAAGCCAAAGGGCGGTGCAGCCACACACGATCTCCGGTCCGTTCGCCTTGCGATCGTACACATCCTTTTGGTGCCCGCTGGCATTTTGTAAGTTGATCTTCACTAAGCTATAGGCGTCGGCTAGGCGGTTGCGAAGGTTACGGATGTATTATTATTATTATTATTCACAAACACCTTATGGGTACATAAGTGTTGTAAAGAAACCATTTCGGGTTTCTTCAAAGAAATGCAATAATACACAATTTTCAATAATGTCAGCATTCTACTTGCCATTAAAAAAATATTTTGAGCAATAATAGTAGAATATTAATAATAATAAATCGGGTCTGTGCAATTGAGAAGAATATTGAATTGAGTCTAAAGAAGGAAATGGAGAAAATAAGGGAATAGAAATAAAGGAGACGTGAAATACGCAAACAGTCTAATAGGCGTGTTTGCGAACACAGAACAAGAATAAACGACTATGTGTGTATCGTTAAATTAGTAACAAAAAATAATTAAGAAAAAATAACTTATAATTGCAGTAAGATATGACGCTAGAATAAATGTTTGTGCAGTTATAGTTTAGAGTGATGCTATGAAAGTTACAATTAAATGAAAAGGATAATAAAATATCAATATGTATGAGTCATATATGCATAGTGAAGATAAAACGGGTCTGAGAATTTAATTTAAGTGTAACACAAGTTATTGTTTTAATTACAAACTTCGTAATCTTAAGAATATTTATTTAGAGGGAAAGAATGGAGTGAAAAGAAGTGAACACCTAGTGAAAAGTTTTGATCCATGATAAGAATAATAATTATGTGATAAATATCAACCTCAGAAGGAAACCAGCAATTGCAAAAATAAAATAAAAATCCGTTAAAGCACTCGGATGAATACATTTAGATTTATGTAATAGTATACAGAGTGAAACCGGATATTAGTATAAATATTTGTGCAATAATAATTAAGATTGATGCTATGAAAGTCAAAATTGATTTTAAAGGACAATCTGGAGTTAAATATGTTTAGAAGGATAAGAAGATACAAAAAGAATATCTAATGTGTCAGGGAACTAATAATGATATTAATAACGGAAATAATGATAAACACGAACATAATCAGATTTCATATATTAAGATAAATAGAAATAAAATAAAATAGATGTGGAAAGATTTAAAGGTTTTATTTTGCTTTTCAAGCAATTAAATGGATGACGGACCTTGTTTGTATAAATCATTATTGAATACATTGATATTCAATAGGTGACATAATCCACTTTCGGAAAGAAAATCGTCAAGGAGACTTTTGAACCGGGTTGTAGTTTCACTGCAACGGAGGTTCACTGGCAGTCTGTTCCACATGGTTGAGTAGCGAATAAGGAAAAAATTCTGACGTAAGTTTGTGTGGGTTCTTGGAATCGCTAGAATATTCTCCTTATTGCGTAGATTGTGGGATGATATCATAAGGTATGAAGGGGTGGATACCGAAGAGTAGGAAATACCGTTAATAAGCCGGTAGATAAAGACAAGATTTAATTTGATACGTCTGATCCAAAGAGGCTCTAAGTTGAGTTGTTGACATCTTTGGTAATAGTCTTTGTTATCGGAATACCCCAGAACAGCTTTGGTGAACTTTCTTTGAACACCTTCAATTCTAATCAGGTCAGTATGTCTACAATTACTGTAAACTAAAATACCATATTCAAGAATGGGTAAGATACATTTTCTGTATAGTAACAATCTCGATTCGATATTATTGAAGTTTATCATTATCAATCCGATGAGCTTTCTAGCTTTGGATACTTGAGATATAATGTGTTCAGAAAAGTTCAGACTGTTGCTATATCTTAAACCCAGGTCACGAACAGTGTTAAGAGGTTTGAGTGTATGTGTCTGTACAGTCAGATTTAAGTTAAGACAGCGACCAATGTGAATAAATCCACTTTTGTCAACATTAAGTGGCATATTCCACGAAATAGTCCATTCGTACAACTTGTTTATTTCCTCTTGGATTACCGCTGAAATATAGCTTTCTTTCGTGGGAGAAGAGAATGAATAAACTACTTTCAGGTCATCAGCAAAAAGAAAAGGCTTACCATACTGAAAGAGGGAACACACATCATTGATAAAAAGGAGAAAGAGTAATGGACCAACCACACTTCCTTGTATAACCCCACTGGTTACATTCACAGGTTTAGAGTAGCAAGATCCAAAGCGAACGATTTGGCTACGTTCTTCTAAAAAAGATTTGAGCCAAGATAAAAGGGGATTCTGTATGCCAAATGAAGAGAGTTTTAAAAGAAGAAGTTTGTGTGAGACACTGTCGAAAGCCTTACTAAAATCGAAGTAAAGAATTATCACTGACTGACCAACATCTCTTCTCTGGGTAATTTGATCAAAAAACTCCAGGTGCGATGTGAAACATGAGCGTTTAGTCATAAACCCGTGTTGGGATGGGCTGATCAGACTAGCCGAAAGTAAAAATGATAGTAGCTGTTTGTGGATGATTTTTTCCATGGTTCTTGAGAGCACGGATGTCAAATTAATTGGCCTATAGTTAATAATATCACTACGTGGTCCTGTTTTGAATCTAGGGGTGATAAGGGATGTTTTCCATACAGATGGATAGGTCCCATATTCCATAGATAGATTGAAAAGTTTCAAACAAAATAGTGGAAATTCTCTACTTCCATATTTCACAAATGATGAAGGTATCCCGTCAGGTCCACCATCATAAGACTTTTTCAGGGCAGCTATGGCCTGCTTGATGTTGGAGGGTGTAAAATCAATTTTCGACAGATGTCTGGATGTCAGCATTGGAAATGTAATGATGGAGTTTTCAGTTCCAGTTTTGTAGCACTGCGAGAAGTGCTTGCTGAATTGTTCGCATATAGTATTCGGGTCGTTAACAATGCTTCCGTTAACTATGAAGAATTTAGTCGTGCCAAGGGAATTTGACTTTACACGGGATTTAAAAAGCCGAAGTATTGATAATTCTGGGCTTTTACTACGTAGAGCTTTATTTTCTATATTCATAAAATACTTACGTTTAGATGAAGCATTTCTGTTGATTAATTTAAGTATACTCTGAAGTGCATACACATCATTCTGCTCGTAGTAGCGGCATTTTAATTTCCTCAGCTTTCTTTTAAAAGTATTTTAAAAGTACATGATCTTGGGCCTCGCATGGTAACAACGGTATTTGCAGCTCAACAGGTAGGCGCAATTCATGTCCAAAAAGTAGGGTCGCCGGCGAAAATCCCGTAAATCCGTGCACTGATGCACGGTAAGCTAACAGACATTGTGGTATCACGTCATTCCGTCGACGACTTATTGATAAACGACTGTAAGAGAGTTTTGATGGTCCTGTTGGTTGTTTCCACCAAGCCGTTACCTTCTGGATGATATGTGGTAGTGCGTGTTTTTCGGATTCCCAATAATCGACATACCTGAGCGACGAGATGACTTTCAAAAGCTGAACCTTGGTCAGAATGGAGTGAAAGGGAGGTGCCGTTCCGGGATACCCAGTGATCAATGAAAGCACGAGTGACTGTAAGGGCATCTTGTTGTGGTATAGGAACATCTTCACACAATTTGCTGAAATAGTCTACCATAACTAGGATATAACGGTTTCCGTTCCTTGATGTTGTGAGTGGCCCCATAATATCGATGCCAACTCGTTGATGCGGACCTCCTGTCGTCATTGGAACTAAGGGTGCACGAGGTGTTTGTCGGGGTGATGTGATAGCATAGCACGTGCTACAATTTTTGCAGAATTCGGCAACGTCTTCATGGATGGATGGCCACCAAAACCTCTGGCAGATAGCATGTTCAGTCTTCCGTTTTCCTGAGTGCCCCAGTTCTCGGTGTACTTACTCCATAGTATTCTGAACCTGTCCACGTGGTACTATCAATAGTGGCTGTTTTGATTCGCTGACTATAAATAACGTGTCTTCATACAATCCTAGACTGCTCCACTTGGCACACAGACGGCGCTTTGCCAAGGAATGATCCTTCAACTCTGTCATAGATGGTTTATTACTGCCATGTAGTTGCCTCTGGTAAATAAATCGCATATCAGGGTCTGCTGCTTGAAGCGACGGCCAGTTGATATAGGGGGCTGTGCTAAGAACGGCATTAATGGTATCAGGAGAATAGGGTATACGAGATAGGGAATCGGCGTTTGTGTGTCGGCTTCCGGGTCGGTATTCGCAAGTAAAATCAAATTCCTGCAACCTCTCCTGCCAGCGCGCTACCTGACCTTCTGGTTCACGGAATGAACGAAGCCACTGTAGTGCACGGTGGTCTGTGTGTACACGAAAGGGTCGTCCTAAGAGATAGTGACGAAAATGTTGCAAAAATTTTACCAAAGCCAGCATCTCTCGGCGCGTCGTAGAATACCGTGTCTCTCTTTTATCTAGCCGCCGACTAGCGTACGCTATGACCCGTTCCTTTCCGTCTTGTGCTATTTGAGACAGGACTGCTCCAATAGCTGATGAGCTAGCGTCTGTATCAAGTATGAACTCACCCGCTTTAGCCGAAGTGTCCGGAAAAGCCAGTATGGGCGGAGCAGCAAGAAATGACTTCAAAGTGTTAAATGCGTGTTGGCATTCTGTGGTCCACAAAAATTTTCGTCCTTTATGCGTCAGGCGATGTAAGAGTGCTGCCAGGGATGCGAAATTGCGTACGAAACGTCTGTAATAAGAAGCGAGCCCCAGGAAGCTGCGAACATCCTCGGCAGATTTCGGTTGTGGCCAGTTAATAATGACGCTCGTTTTTGCCTTATCCGTTGCTACTCCATCTTCCGTAATGCGATGCCCCAAAAAGAGTACTTCTTTTTGTAAGAGTCGACATTTAGATGGTTTTACTTTTAAGTTGTGCTGCTTAATACGTTGTAGAACTGCCCTTAAATTGGCATTATGCTGTTCCGGCGTGCTGCCATACACAATAATATCATCCAGGTAAATTAAACACTTGTGTGGTACGAGGCCATATAGAACTGTCTGCATCAATCGTTGGAAGGTGGCTGGGGCATTAGTTGGCCGAAGGGCATCACTTGAAATTCATATAGACCATTGGGTACTATGAACGCGGTTTTTTTCTATCTTGAGGTCGAACCTCCACTTGCCAATACCCTGATGCTAAGTCTAGAGTCGAGAACCAGCGAGCGCCTTTCATAGCATCTAATGTAGCATCAATCCGTGGAAGTGGAAAAGAATCGCGTTTGGTTATAGCATTAAGGCGTCTGTAGTCTACACACAGTCGTAGGGAGGAGTCTTTCTTTTTCACTAAAACAAAAGGCGATGCCCATGGTGATGAAGATGGTACAATGATCTTTTTCTCTAGCATATCTTTTATCATTGATTCTAATTGAGGCTGGTAATGTACTGGTACTCGGCGAGGTGGTTGACGTAATGGCATGTGATCACCTGTGAGGATGGAGTGCTGTACAGTAGTCGTCCGATTTCCAGAGATATTCTCAGAGAAAACGGAACTAAATTGTTGGAGTACATCAGTGGTTGCTCGACGGTCTTTTTCACTTATTATTTTATTATCCTGTACCTGACGTACAATCTCTGCAATTCCCACCTGGGCTACGGTTTCGGTTGGCATTTCCTGGCGTTGTAGTTGCACGACAACCCCGCCAATTTTAGCTTCCGACTTATTCATGTCTATAGAGACCTGATATCTTAACATGAAGTCAACCCCGAGTATCATGTTCCAGGTCAATGTGGGGTAAACCAGGAATTCATGTGGAAAAGAGTTCTTGTCTATTGTTAGCTCTAACCCTATCTTAGAACACGCAGTCAAGGGGTCTCCGCTCGCCGTGATCAATGTAGAGGAGCACTGTTTACGCTGAGTGCTGTAGTTGAGTCTCTGCAAGAAGTCTTCCTTAATAAGGGATACTGAAGCTCCTGTGTCTAGAAGTGTGTCTAGCTCGATGTCTTGTACTCTACCTTTAAACGTAGTTGGATTGACATGATTAACATAGGACGATAAATAACCAAAACGCCGCTTACCTGGTTTACGGGGGCGGTTGTGACTGCATCTTCTGGCGTTCCTGCCAAACCTTTTGTAATATATACAGTTGGCTTGAAGCCCACTGTAGTTTCCCCATGCTGGTTGTTTATTCCACCTCGAATTTGACTGTCCGCGGGTAGCACCTCGGCTGGAAAGGTCGGACACAGCCATTGCAGTCTGGCAGCTGTCCAGGCCACTAGATTTTGTAGCTCGTTCCACAGTCGTTACTGATGATGAATGTGCACTGGATAAATTCACTAGTTTGTCAGCTGCCAGGAAGCGTAATGTTGTTCTTTTTACGTCAGACGTATCGGCTGGTGGATTTCGAAGAAAGTGTTCTTTAAGTGGTCCGGGCAACAGTTCCTCGACAAAACGTAGGCGTATTAATTCCTCTCGTCCCATCGTATCTAAACGAGGGAAGGCTGATACTGCGACTTGCTGCAAGGAATGAAGATAGTCTATTGCACTCTCGCTTGCCTTCTGGCGGCGTGATAAAAACTGAATTGTCACCTGCTGGGTGTCTGCGGGCATGGAAAAACAGTCGTCTAGAATTCTCCAGTTTTGTGAGAGCGCGTTACTGGCCGCAAAACCATTCGCTATAGCCCTGCGTACCGCTTCATCGCTCAGCAAAGAAACGAGATAGTTGAAATGTTCGGTCAATAGAACTCCCTGAAGGTACGCTGTGACTTTAAATTTCCAAACGGAGTAATCTGACGACGTTTCAAGCAGTGGTGGCTGGCGTGGGGTTGAACCGGGAGCAGCCCTGATTGGAATCAGAGGGGGTTCGTCTAGATTGTCCTCGCGTTTTTCCGTCGGCACCTCCACCACCATTTGTAACACGTGGTATTAGCGTTGATCTGCGAACAGGAGCGATCTGAAACACATCACGACAGTCAGAACCGACAGATGCTACTCAAGTGAGAACACGGCGTACGAGCACAACATAGATATATTTCAAAATTGAATTACGCGGTTTAAGTACAAAAACGGGAAGTCTATTACAAAATGGTTTTACTCATTATCCCGCAGGTTTAACTTGCGCAAGGCTTGTTCTTCTTCTTCTTCTAGTACGTTCACTTTCTGTTGTCCTGAAACAAGGAAAACAAACCTGCATTAGTAAAGTCACACGTAATGGTTTTGATACTGCTACAAAATAGACGTATGAATTTCGCGACAAAGTTTGAGGCCTGTCATTTTATTTCAGTTTCAGTTTGGAAAGGACAGGAGGCTTGATGGCCTTGTTAGTCCTGGCAATGGCGGTCTCCTTTGATCCAACTTTCTTTTGAAAGAGTCGACGGATGAAGCCCTAACTACGTGCTGACGTAATGAATTCCACTCATTGACGATTCGATGGGAAAGTCGATAGTCAGCTGACAAGTAATTTGTTCTGAGCTTGTGAATGTTTTTGGAGTGTCCTCGTAAATTCTATGTTTTGGAAGACAAGAAAAATGAGGGCATATCAGGTGAAAATTTATCACTAAGCAATTTGAAAACTGTAATCTAGTCGCCTCTAGTTCTACGATATGACAACGGGAAAAGGTTTAACTTGGCCAGTCGAGCATCATACGGAAGCTTCGCTATTCCGGAAATCAGCTTAGTTGCTGTTCTATGAACCTGTCTTTCGAACAGGGGCTAGCCGCTTGTATGCAGTACTCAAGTTTAGGACGTACGAACACCGTATACAAAGTCAAAAACGCTTTAGCGTCGACATGACTAAACGTCCTACGTATTGACCATAACGTTCTAAAACCTTTGTCGGCTATTGCACGGCAGTGTGCAGTAGTCTTTAAGTTTTGGCTAACGATAACTCCTAAGTCACTATATGTCTGAACGACAGGTAGCTCAGTGTTATTCATCGTGTATGTATCTGTGCCTTGATGACCGATATGCATCACAACACACTTGGGAGTATTTATCGGCGACTGCCAGGTTTGAGACCATTCAGATAATGTCTTCAGGTCATTTTGGAGTTCTGAGCTATCATCCTTACATCGTATCGTTCTCCATATCTTGAAATCGTCAGCATATAGCAGGATCGATTATGATAGGAGACAAGGAAGGTCATTTACATACAAGAGGGGTAGCACTGGCCCCAAAACTGTACCCTGGGGCACTCCGCTAAGCACAGTTTCCCAGCTAGATAATTTTGAGTTCACCCTTACTCTTTGTTGACGCCCAACTAAGAAGTCTTTTATCCACATCAATAAATTGCTTCCAATCCCGATATGTCTTAACTTATATAACAGCCGTTTGTGCGGAACTTTGTCAAAAGCTTTACTGAAATCAATGAAGGCGACGTCTACAGGTAGCTTTTGGTCCTTAAGAGCGCGCCAGTTTTCACGAGCCACTAATAAGTTAGTGAGACAAGAATAACCTATTCTGAAACTGGGCTGCTTCTCCGAGAGGATCCGGTTTTTATCGAGATACTTAAACAGCTCCTTCCGAATAATCTTTTCTAAGATTTTAACAACCACACTAGTTAGGCTAACGGGGCGGTAATTCTCAGGTTTATGTTTCGTGCCTGTTTTGAAGACAGGACTTACTATGGCGTTCTTCCAATCTTTTGGTAAACGACTCTGCGTTACGGATCGAATAAAGCATATACTTAAAGGTTTCGCATCGAAGTTAGATCGTTTCTTCAGTAGCTTAGGATGCAATTCATCGGGCTCCATGGATTTACCTATGCCAGGTTATTTAGCAGACCAAAGACATCGAGTTCTTTAATGGTCCCGCTATCCAGTGTATGTGTGGGGAGATTTGTATGCGCTGACGTGACAAGTGCTTCTATGGTGTATAAATTGCTAAAGTAGTTCGAGAAAACCTGAGCCTTACCAAAGTCGTCCTCCACCAATGATGCGGCAGAACATTCTCCCCATAGTGCAGGAATGTTTCCTTTTCTTTTTGTCCTTTGGTTTACATAAGAATGAAAGCGTTCGGGACATTCAATGGATTTCTCAACAATTTCCTCTTCGCACAACTTTCTAGACTTACGGGGGATCGAGGCACAGGTATTCTGAGATTTCGTCTCATCAGTTCCCAGTAACCTAAATCTATCCCACATTTTTCTTCTCTTACAGAGAAGGATACGGACCTCCATACTGAACCATGGTGGAGAGTTTCTCGGCCACCTTGGTGTAGTCCAAGGATTGTGGGGTGCGGTAACTTAAGTATAAATCTCGAAAAGTGTCCCAAGCCGTTTCAATTGAGGGCTCTGGGTCTATTGTCCAATCTACTAACGATACTGAGTGCATGATATCTCGTATGTTTGCTTTCCAGAAGTTAGTTCTGGATTGAGCTAACGCGTGCTCGTGATTGACAGTTATATGGAAGTCGAAAATTAAAACTGCGTGATCACTTTTACCTAGGGGTGGCATATAATGAAGGTTCGCAACGTCATCCACATAGTGAGTGAGCATCAGATCTAGTAAGGATGATTCAGTGTCCGGATCGTACCTAGTCGCTTCTTTCACGTGTTGCACTAGAGCACATGTGATAACCGCATCAACTAGTTCCTGCTCGAAGGAATTTTCTGACGATTCAGTTCGCAGATTTTCCCAGTCTACCATAGGTGCATTAAAGTCCCCTAGGATTAGACATCGACCACTTTGGGACCAAGTATTGAGACTGCTTAACAGGATCTCATTTGCCTCACAGCTTGGACTGCGATAGACCAAACCAATCAGCAGCTCTTGTCCCTTGCATTTTAAGCGAAGACTAACTAATTCACACGTCCCACTCTCATGGGATACACTATCGATAATGGCAAACGAGATAGCATTCCTAATGAATAGGGCTACGCCCCCTCCTTTACGCTTTAGTATTCTGTCGGCCCTTACTAACGTAAAACCCTCGAAATCAAGTCCCATACTATCTATAGACTGTGTCAGCCAGGTTTCTGTGACAGCGATTATGTCTGGCTCTGTAGAGTCAATCTGTACACCTAGTTCTGATCGCTTGTTGAGTAAGCTTCGGGCATTAGTGTGGCAGATCCGAAGCCCATTTAAGTGGCTTCGTGCTTCACTCATAGTGCCTTCGTGCTTCACTCATAGTGCCTTCGGCATCATTCTCTGTCGAAGTCTTACAACCCGAAAATTTACAATTTTTATGTCCTTTTCGCCAGCGTCTAACCTAAGTTGTAGTTCTTCTTTGGCTTCCCGTCTTTTTATGCTGCCTGCCAACGCCAAGTCCTTACGGATAAAAGCTTCTGAACCCTTTTATTTATGTCCATTCTGTAAAATTAAGTCGCGTTCAGTTGAATACCACTCTAAGAAGTCGTGATTGATTAGGCTTCAAGTTCGCTAGACTACCTAGTCTGTACACATTTAGCATGGTGACTCCAGGCATACTTTGAGGCATGGGTTGATTAAGTAGCCTTTTTATCAGCACAATGTCATGCTCAAAACGAGTTTTGGGTTCAGAGTTTTCACTCTCCTTGATTCTATGAAAAATAACTAATCTGTCACTGTGATCTGTCTTCGATTTCTTGACTACTTTTACGGGGGCAGGATTCCCTTTTATATCTTTATGTTGTTTCTTCCTTACAACCTGTACCCATTCGTCCACGTTGCTATGAGAAGCAACCACAGTTGCGTCAAACATACTGTGGGATTCCGGAGGGTCGTGGACGATTTGGGAGGTCAGGTTGTGTTTCCCGCTAGGAAATGATCGAGCTTTGCGATTGCGGCTTCTAGGCGTTTCCTGCTGGATACCATTGAAAAGACGGAGGACAGAAGGAACTTCTTTTCTTGAGTTTTTCGTTGAGATAGACCTCTTTGAAGACTGTTTTTCCTCCTTTGGTCGGGGGGAATCACCTGTTTTCAAACTCACCTGAGTTTGCTTCACACCAGTTTGCATGTCGACAGAGCGAGTGCTGTTCGACGTGTCCTGACCACGCTTGCCAAAACACTTTTTTGCAGCACATACCAATGAGATGCCCTCGGATAGCAAGCTGTTTGCATCCGAACAGCACTGTCGACAGAGCCATACGCAGCCGATCTTACTGAACCGTTTGAAAGCTGCAGGCGTTAAATTTGTGCAAACTTCGTGGTACCAGCTTTTGCACTCATCGCACTGCATGCCGCTTTCAACGAGATAACGACAGTCCGGACGTTGGCAATTACTTTTTTGCGCTGCCCAGTCATCAGACAGGTCTTTTTTCTAAAAAAAGAACTAGATGCAATAATACTAAGAAACAAAAATGATCTATGACCAAAAAAGTGAAAACCTGTAGATTGTTAGAACCAAAAGTACTAACAAATGGAACAGAAAACAAAGTACTCAAAAGTACCGACGAAAAGCTAATTTAGAAACAGTAATGATACTCTGGTCGAAGACTTTAACTGAAATAAATTCGATTAAAGTGAAAACAGTAGTCTTGATACGTAATAAGCGATCAAAACAATAGGATTTACTCAGTGAGGAAAAATACCACTGTCCTTTTAATTAGCACGCGTTAAATATTGACCGGTTCATCCACAAATTATAGTCTCGCCCACACATTGGTAACGATAATTGCCTGTACAAGCATGTTGTCCTGGAGACAGCAGCTGCGTGTAATTGTTATTGAGACGTCACAGGAAAAAGGACTACTTTGTACGTAGACTTCATCAGTACATTTCATCTGAACTTACCAAAACTATGCCTTTCTTACACTCTAGACGACTTTCTATGCAATTTCTGACTCCTTCTATGTCAAAAACCCCTGAGATAGGATGGCTTACTGAGAAGTGTCAGTTAGGTCGGTTAATGTACTCTTAGAAATACTTAACGCACTATTACTACATAATGCACGGATAAAAGATTATGGTAGTCTAAAAAGGACGAAATGTACAAACTCACCAATTGCTAGTCACAAGCCGAAAACTGAAAGGCACAACGCAGAGGTTTTCATCAACTGAAAGACAGGCAAAACATATGATGCACATGGCTATATGTTATTCGGCGTTTTCTGGGATGTAGAAGTCTCCTTAAAGCTCACATAATACTAAGTTCAGCTAGCCTACAAAGAGGCCACCGACATGAGCAATTCAAAAATGGAATGACAACTTTGAGCCAATCAGTTCAAGGTTGCTGAGGTGGAGTGGTGATTCCAACTCCTCCTGTTGTAACAGTATCAAAAATCATTGCGTGTAACTTTACTAATGCAAGTATGTTTTCCTTATTGCAGGACAACAAAAAGTGAACGTATTAGAAAAAGAAGAACAAAGCTTGCGCAAACTAAACCTGCTGGATGATGAGTAAAACTATTTTGTAATAGACTTCCCTTTCTGTACTTAACCCGCGTAATTTAATTTTCTAATATATCTCTGTTGTGCTCGTACGCCGTGTTCTCACTTGAGTAGCATCTGCCAGTCCTGACTGTTGTGTTGTGTTTCAGATCGCTCCTGCCTGCAAGTAGACGCTAATAATACGTGCTACACTGTTTGGCACTGCAGAAAATTCAATTAAGACGTTCCCTCACCCTTCTTTTCATATTAGATTGTTGTCCGTTGCATTGTTTTAATTGTCCGATTGCTTTGTGTAATTACCGTCACTTCAAAATTTCAGTTTTACAGTTTCGTGTGACGATTTACATCCTATTTGTGGTTAGCCTTTTGCGGTTTAACATCATCCAACTTGTGTTCATTAAAGTGTTCTAGTGCTCATCACATAAGTGGGCGACATAATCATAGTTTATCTTTTGTTTCTCAACCATATTGCCGTTCACGATATGTGAACCTGTCATTTTTTAAATCATATTTTTACTGAAAATGTTACTTAAAAGGACTCCATTAAGTGCTTTCAAAATAAAAGGATTACACCAAGCATATGGTGACGACTCGTATTTGCATATAAGCCAGAAACATGACGAAACTTCCTGTGCTGCAGTAAGATGTATAATTAACATTTTTTCTCCACCATGAAGACAGTTTTTGATTATTAATGCAGTATTGGTCCCCATGAGTCGATCGTAAGAAAATTTGTCCGAAACAAGGTCTTTGTTGCTGGGGTTCTGATGAAACTTCCATATATTTCACAGATTTTTATTTTGTGTGTGCTGTAAGCCTGATGATTTTGTAGTTGTTCATGCGCTACTTAGTTTAATCACAGTACCAGATGATTCAAATGGCAAATAGTTGGTTTCTGTTTCATAATTACGAAAACCGGCACTAAAATTCTTGCTAAGCAAAGGACGTTTAATTATTGTTTATAGAAACTAACTATTGTTGAGCCTTTTTGCGGCTTTATCAACTGATTTTGTGAAGTTTCTAAGACATGTTCACTTTCCTAACTGCAGGCTAATACTTATCCTGGTTGATGACTACTAGTTAGTAAAAATAACTGAATCAAGATGCATCGTAGGAATGTAGAATTACTTAGCCAAGACATTTTACTTAGACTGATGTTATTTCTTATACTCAGTATGCTTCCTACACGTTAGTTTATCAGCCTTGTAAAGAATTTAAGCGAGAAATAAATCTTTGGAACGTATCTACTGAATACCATACCCATCAACAGTTGAATACGTTTCGTATCAGTTGTCATTTTTAACATATCTCTCATTGTCATGTTATAACTACATAAGTTCAGATGTATCTTTCATTGAAGAGGTACTTTAATGGATAAATATTTAGTTATCAGTTGAGAATTTTTAAGTCTGCATCATCTTTGGTTCAAGCAGCCAGCTAATATTATTAGCACTTCTACTACCTCTCAAAGTCTTGCGCACTAACATGTACTTGACTTAGTTCAATTGTCATAATATTAATGACACCACACATGTCTCTTAATCACTCATCGTATGTGGGAAAACCACCGAGTGAACTGGAAGTAAAACCAGTCAATAAGTTTGCAAAAATACATTAAGTGAACTACTCATGTGTAACATATAACTCTACAACCTACCGAGACCTACAATGCAGGCGAAAGCAGAACACAGTTGAAAAAATCAACGTTATGTACGACACGAACTCTAAAATCGCTCACTTGATTTAGGGATGATAAAGACCGGTGGTTGGTGACCACTGATAGTAGAAAACTAAAAAAAATTTCTCTTTATCTTATAAATCTTAATTAACTCACTCTATTTATTTTCTGTTTTCAATTAATACCATTCTCATTTATTAATATAACTAAATTTGTGCTGACTTCTTAATATCGTGTGGTCCTCTTAATTAGTGAGTTCTTCGCCTTCTGAATAAAATTTAGAAGTGCCAGATATACACTTACGACCCCTTACGTTTTCATAATATATAACAACTCCACGTATCCTTGATGTTGTAGCAGATCATAACCTCTGTCTTTTCTTTACTGACTTTCCTTAATATCAACTAAGCTGCATGTACACTTACTAGTCGTCATCTGTGTGTAAGTTGTTGGTCCTTTTAAGTTTGTCAAAGGAAATTTCTTGGCTTTTGTTTAGTGTTTTAGAACTTATACCCAACCGTCCCAAAATCTATCCATGGTCCATTCAAGTTCTCATTTCTCTGTGTGACTTAGACAAGGGTTTTTCAACAAGTTTTATGTAATATCTTGGTTTGACTGCCCTGGTATTATCTCTTTCTCTTTGATACATTTTCTTACTTAATCTTGACATTTGAGTCGTCCTTCCCAAACTTACTGGACCTAAAGTGCTCTTCCGAATATTTGGAGAATATTTTGATCAGTCTACTTAAGTTTCCTACTTATTTCAACATCAATTTAAAATCTTATCCTGATTATCCTTTGGCTCTGTTTAATCGGTTGCTTTGATTGTTTCTAATTAATTTAGATTGTTTGGCACTAAGTGATTCGAGCGCATCATAACCATGAGACTGAAGTGAACCACAAATTAATAGTGAATTTAACTAATTTATACATGAAGCCCATAAGTTTTTATCATCTAATTCAAAACTTTATCAGTTCTCTAAACAAACTTTTTATTTATCGTAAATACGTAGATTTTGAGTCATATATCTGAGTATGCTCTGTGTTATACATGAAATGAAAATCGTTTAGGCCTCTCGTGGGAAAACTGTGGTTGATTTCACTGGCCGTTTAATTAATGGGAGTTTACGATATCGTACGTCTGATGAACTACAATCAACTTTCTCAACACCGCCCCCACAGAACTCTCGAAAACGTGACAAAGACTCTGATGAATGTTCAACAACCTGGGCTTCAAGGTTAAAGCAACTTCCATGTTATCTACAGCTGCCTCCTATATCTCTACCTGCTCGACTAGATGCAGTGGCTATCGACTATCTCCGAGAGCATTCTCTTTCTCCTCCGAAGGCGATCGAAGATCGTTCTAAAATTCTTACAAATTATCTGTGGTCGCGCCCTCTTATGTCTGAAGTAAGCAGCTATTACTATTCATTTGTTCATGTCATGAATATGTTTTTACGTCGCCTAATTCTTCGACGCCGGTATTTTAAATCCAAATTATAAGACCGAACATCAGTGACGGCTTTTTAAATTCTACCATAGGAAAAAGTTATCCGTAAATCGTCGAAAATTGAGGACTCAGGGGACTTGGATTCATGGGATGAAGATGAAGGTCTGATGTTCGCTCTGAAGAACTTTACTTCTCAACGTGAAGCCCAAATTAGTAGAGAATTGGATTTAAAGTCATGGAAATCACTAAGGTAAGCTTTCACCTTGCCCACATCATATTCTCACTAAATAATTTAAGGTATTTGATTTTATCTATGAAATACTCGTTTTTTGTTGGCAGAGAAAAGTCTGAACATGCGTCACTCCTTATTTCCCCATTGAGTAATATTTCGGCCTTTAGAAATAAGTTCATATAATATTATAACATAATATTATATAATAGTAATAAAGCCTTTAGAATGCATTAGTGACTGTTGTGTAACGACATTGTATGATTTGTCTTTTGACTATCTAGTTTATTGATGATTCGATTTCGCCTCTAAGGTTGCTTTTTTAAACAATGCCCTGGTATGGCCGAGAGCGGGGTGGGTCCACCCTCCCTCTCGAAATACTCTCACATGGCCACGCGTATACAGCCTCTGCCAGGGAAGTCCTACTCACTGCCTTCTCGCGGCGGGAGTATTGTTTACGAAAATGAGAGGACGAAAAGCGAATGTCCGGTGCTTTAACCGGATCCCAAACCAATGGTGCACATAAGCTCCAGTATCCTATGGGGACAAATGGCGTATGAACCAATCGTTGGTCACCGGCTACCATGGGACTGCATCTCCTTACGATGCTCCACTGCCTTGTGGGTTAGACCTTTAGGTTAAAGGCTCGGGGTGTGGCCCCCTAAGATAACCACCTGCTTCGGTTTGGGCACCCGGGCAGTATCACAGCCCACACACAATTATGGTGAACTCTTATATCTATGGAAACTACTTTTCTCGCTTCGAAAAACAATCAATTGATTCAAATTATTATTATTACAATTATTGTCATTATTAATAGTATTATTATAATTACTATTATTGTTGTTATTATGATTATTATTATTTTCCACATTATTCACCCTCTTTTATACTTATACAGCGGCTCGTCTTTGGTGGAAATTCGACTGTATCTAAACGTTCTCGAGTCACTGTCCGGTTGAAAATTGTATGTTACCACCGAATACGAGGACTGAAGCAGTCTTTCTGAAACCACGTGCACCATTCAAACTGGCTGCCTTCAACGTTCGCACATTTATGCAGGTCGGACAACAGATAGGGCTGGCTATGTCTTTGGAAAGTCTTAATATCGATGTTTGCTGTCTATCCGAGACCCGTATTCAAGACTCTGGCGAAGTACTACAAATTCGATCTCCATCTGTCGCTTCGAAAAGCTTGTTTTACGT
Source organism: Schistosoma mattheei (assembly GCA_944470405.2). NCBI lineage: Eukaryota > Metazoa > Platyhelminthes > Trematoda > Strigeidida > Schistosomatidae > Schistosoma > Schistosoma mattheei. The sequence goes on along the minus strand of OX103943.1, from coordinate 35,590,827 downwards.
GCGCTTATCCGGGGACCCTGTGGCATCTTCGTCTGGTCTTGCTGGCGTTGGTGTCGCACTAAGCGCTAGAGCTGAGGCAGCACTAGTCGATTGGATCCCCATTAACAGTCGGTTATGTGCTGTTAGATTAGAAAGTTCCATCAAAGTGAGAAGAAATCGGCGTGAGAAACGATGTCTTTTCGTCATCTCCGCCTATGCCCCGACAGATTGCAGCCCGGATGCAATCAAGGATGAGTTTTACCACCAGTTAACTGTTCTTCTCCAGAAAGTGCGTTCGACAGATATTGTAGTACTAGCCGGAGACTTGAATGCTCAGGTCGGGCGTCTAGGCACAGAAGAGAGTCGTTTAGGTGGCCGATGGGGACTCGTTGGTCGCAGGTCAGATAACGGGGACCGTCTACTGCAACTTTGCACAGACCACAACCTGTTTCTGGCTAGCACTAACTTTCGGCACAGTCATCGCCGATGTGCCACCTGGCGTCCTCCCTCTGCATCTCAAGCCTGGACTCAGATTGATCACATCGCGATCAGCTACCGCTGGCGTGGTTGTGTACAAGACTGCCGCTCCTTTTGGAGTACCTATCTGGACTCTGACCATGCCTTGGTCTGCGCCAATCTTGCCTTACTTTTCAGTGGACAACGAAGTGACCGCCATCAACGGATTGATGTTAGCAAGCTGGTTGCAACTTCTGTTGCAAGTAAGTATCGAACCGAGCTAGCCTCTAGGCTAGCTACCACTCCACCGAAAAGTATAGATGAGCATTGGTTGCAATTGCATGACGCCATGAAAATGGCGGGAACAGTCAGTTGTGGGTTTGCGAAACGTCCCGCTTTAAGCACTGGGTTTCTTCTGGTTCCTTACAACTCATTGAAGCCCGTCGGTCTACTCCGGGTGACCGTGAGTTTGACCATAAACGAAGGAAGTTGGGCAAAGCTTGCGTAAGGACCGAGAAGCCTGGTGGTCGATGCGTGCTAATGAGCTGGAAGCAGCAGCTGCATCTGGTAACTACCGGAAGCTCTTCCAACTCATCCGAGCCACTGGCAGCAAGAAGTCTGGTGTGAGTGAAACAATCTGCGAGGATGATGGGATGCCAATCACTAACATCCATCGACGTCTTGGACGATGGGCAGAATTTTTCGAAGGGCAGTTCAACTGGCCTGCTGCTCCGGCAACATCGGTCAGACTGTCCTGCCCTCCATGGCCGGTGACGACTGATCCACCAAATGAGGAGGAAGTCCGCAAGGAACTCCAACTCTTGAAGCGTTACAAATCACCTGGCCCAGATGACTTACCTCCGGCTCTTTTTAAAGATGGTGGTGACTTTTTGACTAAGGAATTGACGACGTTGTTTACAAAGGTTTGGGAACTAGAGAGTGTACCAACGTCATGGAATGAGTCGATAGTTGTCCCTATCTTTAAAAAGGGTTCACGTCGTTCCTGTAACAACTATCGGGGGATAAGTCTACTTCCGATTGCGTCCAAGCTATTGGCTTCCGTCATACTTCGTAGGTTGTTCAAAACCCGAGAAAGATTGACTCGCGAGGAGCAGGCTGGGTTTCGTTCTGGTCGAGGATGTATTGATCATATCTTCACCCTCCGCCAAATGTTAGAACACCGCCATACTTTCAAAGGCCAACAATCGTAGTGTTTCTTGACATCAGGGCTGCCTTCGATTCGTTGGATAGGACTGTTCTCTGGGATTGTCTATTGAAGAAGGGTGTGCCTGAGAAGTTTATTAACATCCTAAAAGCCCTATATAAAAACACCTCAGGCAGAGTGAGGGCATACAACCACCTCTCTCCATTGTTCCATTCGAGCAGTGGGGTTAGGCAGGGTTGCCCAATCTCACCATTCCTCTTCAACTTTGCCATCGATGACATTCTGGAAACAGCTCTGATGAATGTAAGTAATGGTGGTGTGGATCTGTTGCCTGGAGAAAGACTTCTCGACCTTGAGTATGCGGACGATATTGTCTTACTGTGCGATAATGCCCAAGGCATGCAATCCGCACTTAATCAGTTGGCAATCAGTGTCCGTAGGTATGGTATGTGCTTTGCACCTTCGAAGTGCAAAGTACTTCTACAAGACTGGCAGGATTCTAATCCTGTACTCACCCTGGATGGTGAGCAGATAGACGTAGTTGAGAAGTTCGTGTATCTGGGTAGCTGCATAAGTGCTGGTGGTGGTGTGAGTGATGAGATCAATGCACGAATAGTGAAAGCCAGAGCGGCTTATGCCAATCTGGGCCACCTTTGGCGCCTTCGTGATGTTAGTCTGGCTGTAAAAGGTCGGATCTACAACGCGTCGGTGAGAGCAGTTTTGCTCTATGCTTGTGAAACCTGGCCTCTCCGAGTTGAGGACGTTAGACGACTCTCTGTGTTCGATCATCGCTGTCTCCGAAGGATTGCTGACATTCAGTGGCAACACCATGTCAGTAATGCAGAGGTTCGGCATCGTGTGTTCGGGCACAGAGATGATAATGCAATTGGTGTCACCATCTTGAAACACCGACTTCGGTGGCTTGGACATGTTCTCCGAATGTCGTCCCAGAGAATTCCACGTCGTGCATTATTTGCCGACTCTGGGACTGGTTGGAAGAAGCGGAGAGGTGGTCAGTGCATGACATGGTGTCGTGGTATGAAAGAAAGCTGCAAAGGACTGGCTTGTGTTGGTCCTTCACGACTCCCTGGTTGGGGTCCGAGAGATGGTGCTACACAGTGGCTAGAGACGTTATCAGATATGGCTCAGAATAGAAGCCAGTGGCGATCCTGCTGTAACCTTCTTTTACTTTCTTCATAAGCAGTGGTTGTATCTTCCTTAACTGAAAGATTTCTTCCGATTGTACCTTTCTGTTCCTCCATTATTACCATTATTATTATTACACCACCTTACATCAATCTCTTCGTTATTATTCTCTTTTTTTCCTTCCCCTTAAATTTTCATTGTTTTGTGTGGCGCATATATATTTGGCGCACTCTTCTACCAATATTTATGTGTTCAAATAAATAAATAATCAACTTTGCATGGATTCAATTGTGTTAGCAATGTTGATGACTAAAGTCACCTTATCAACTATTTATCATAATTTGCTACAAACATGATAATTGTCCTCTACCACTTTTACCATTGACTTCGAATTGCTTATTAGTTAATCAAATCACTTGTCTGGGCATGGGTATGGTATCGAGAGGATATTCTGTCACCATCAATGATTTCCATATACTTAGTAGTTCGAATTTTCTGTTTTCGTTCGTTAGCAAATTTATCACTTTCAGATATTTTAGTTGTACATCGAAGATCCAAGGATTGGCTTATCTGCCATTGGGAATATTACAGATCATTTTATATTTCTATAGATTTCCGCGCATTTGTAGTAAAATAAATATTGAGAAATTCCAATCAATTTTCTGATTACTTTCACTTAATACTGTAGTATAATCATTATAATATTGTGTTCTCGTTGTTTTTGGTTTCCGTTTTTTTATCAGTAGCAGACATATCTGAAGTGGTTGGTTTTGAAGCGTGGTTTTTTCCGTTTTTTATTGCCAAGCCGATCCTAAAACTTCGAGCTAACTCTTTATTCCCTGTTTTAGTTACTCTGGGCATACTTGTGAGCTGTACCTTGTCTCACGTTTGGCACCCAACTTTGCTACCGTTTGCCGCGTCTTGTACGAAATCCGTAAACGATGCCCAAGTTTTATTCCAAAGTCATTATTTGATTTTGGCTCTGGGCTCGGAACAGTCACCTGGTGAGTATTCTTGATGAATTTTTATTACAGATCTCTCACACTGGAATTCTACATTTTCAACTAGTACTATTTTAGTTTATTAAGAAGTGACTTTTTTGATGCATATACTGCAACGGAATAATTGTCTGTAAATTACAATACACCGTAAATAATTTGACTTCCTCTACTATCTCTAATCTAGTGGTGGTGCTTATGCCTTATCATGACCATGTCGGGACGCATAGATGTAAACGCACATCCCCTAAGCTTGTATTATATCAGAGGTAGTAATAAAAATAACTAGTTTGTCTGTGAAACAGAGTGACTTCATTTTGTTTCGTTGATATTTAGCCAGCTTTCATAACCTGCAACATTGAGAACACAAGATAACAGTGGAACTATAATCTATTTTTGTTTGCTGAGGCTAAGAAGTAGGATATCATTTGGGAAATTATACCCGGAATTTAAAATGTATTTATTGTACTTGGGCCAATATACATTTGAACCAGCTTGCTTACGTTGGTTGTGACTGTCAGACTGATGTCATAAACAAATATTTTTAGATAAAGAGTGTTACCGGTTTATGGCTATCTAGTGAAGTGGAATGAATTCGTGTCAGTTTTGTCCTTTTCAAGGAAAATAAATGTATGGAAACAGTACACGAAAGGAAAATTTTGATTCATATTGAAACCGTATTTTTATATGTATAACAAAAACTAACTGTTATCTTCCATTACAGAAGGAGAAGGGATTATAAAAGTCGGGACTTAATCCCATCTTGCTTTTTCTCTTGATTTATTGATATGGAGTTTGATGAAGGAAATCGCAATACAATTGCTTCCTATCTTTTTGCTATACCAAAGCATCTATCCAGAAGTATTCATATATATATCCTCTTTAATTTGGACTACAATAAAGTTCCAGTTTTTCATGCGGTAGGACTTAGATGCCGAGAAAGTTATCAGTAAGAAACAGATTGTTCTCTCAGCGTTATCCAAATTTAGAATCCATTGTATTTCGTCAGTCATATAAGGTTATCATGTTACGGACAAACAGTATCATATATAAAAAGTACATTAATTCGCCAAAAAGTGAGCAACTAAATCAATTAACATAGCAGCGTTCGATAGATTTAAGAACCCTGTTTACTTCCCGATAAAACCGCTAAATTTCTTCTTACCATCTTTATAAATCTTGTTGTTTTTTCAGTATAATCATTTTCACTCCATAGCGCGAATACCAACTGTAATATAACAAAGTAGAAACGTAAGTGTTTTTTTTTCAAGATATTTTTAGTGAAATGAAATTTTAGATTGAATGCAAGATGATACTTGAAAAGTCTCATTTTTGTCATTCCACTGGTCTAGTGACCTACTAACTTAGATTATAACTAATTAATCACTAATATACTTTTTTCGTCATTATTCGTAGTTCTTTCGATTCACTTAATTTTTTCCTCTGTTATACGCTGAAAATTTAGGGCGACAAACACAGTCTGGCCAGTTGGTTGCGTACGCCATCATTATCTGGTGGAACCATCAGTACATATGACACGAATATCGGAGTTTATGTTTCAAAAGCAGGGGAGTGTTCAGCCCTCTGAATTTGTGTTTCCTGGTGTTTACCATCGCCGCTTCATGCCTAGTACCAAGGTAATCGACTTTACGTTTGTCGTTTTTCTTAATTTATTCAAACTCACAACGGGACATATATTCATTAATCTTCCTCACTTGTCGTAGTGTTACCCAAAATTATATTTTCTGTAAGGTTATGAACTAGGTAGCTTTCTGCTTTTACAAGCATCGGAATTTTATCCTCAAAATGGTTTACTAATTATACTTGTGTACTAGGTTACATAAACTTCAGCTGCTGGCCTAGATAGTGTAGTCGGCATTAAACATTTCATAAAAGTATTTAGTACATTAAGGTAAGGTTTTTAACATGTATTTACTTAGGCTGATGAGTTGCATTGGATAATGGTCACAAAAAGTCTTTCTAATTCTCTTCATGGTTTGTTAGGTGTTGGGGACGTTAGATCTCCAAAACTCATATTTTGTAATTTTATCTTTGTGGAGCTTGTATGCAGATTCATGCTTGGGCATTTCTTACCACCCACGCACATAGTCGATTGACGAACTTATCGATTAAATGCTCAAATATTTCAATGGCAGTCGACTGACGAAGTTATCGATTAAATGTTTAAAAACTTCCATGGCAATATCGACTATATATTTTTTGTATAAATACGCTTGATTTGTGTGCTTGAGGGACCTGGTATCTTCTGGTTGTCTGTAGAATATACTTTCTACATCTTACCAAGACTTCTAGATCGAGTTAGCTGAGTCGGGGACAACGGACCAGTATAGCCTATCGAGTCTCTGAGTCCTTGATTCTTCTGCTGGGATCACCGGGTAAGTAATAGTGAGGTTAGACGCAGGGTATTAGGGAATGATGGTAAATCAGTTGATGAGGTTATGAATCTTCATCGACTGAGATGGTTGGGCCACGTATTACGTATGCCTGAACACCGATTACCACGACGTGCAATGCTAACCGGTGTAGGGGATGGTTGGAAAAAAGTTAGGGGCGGCCAAACCAAAACGTGGCATCAGTGCTTGAAGTCACTAACTTCTAGTCTTAGCCATGTTGGTAGATGCAGACTACTTGGTTGGGGTCCGCGTGACTTTCGTAACCAATGGTTGGAGACTCTTGGTGACATGGCCCAGAATCGATCACAATGGCGTCGGTGTATACACTCCCTGTCCTCCCTTAAACTAAGAGATTAAAATCACTTCATACCTTTCTTTCTACGAACTAATTCTTCCTTCCTATACTATATCCTTATTGCAACCTTTGACCTAACCACTCCTATGAATCCGGTGTTCATCTTGTTGTGCTAATGAGGTATGGCAACCTGGACCGATGCACATATGTGCCTGGTCCTACGTTGTAGCTGACTGACTGATTCTTCGTTCCGTTCCGAGTAAGACGAATCAGTAGTAGCATTCAAGTTAACGAACATAACACTAGGTATATTAGAATACATCGGTTTCTGAATTACGGTCGTATTGTCATAAGCTCAACATGTAAGTAGACAGTTGCCACCAATGGATCCTCCTATGACCAACTTTGTGGTTAAATAAAAACAGATACCATAGAGTCGATAACGTTAACGCGGAAACAGACTTATAGGAAAAAATTGCATTTGGCTTCCTGAAGTTTATTCTTAGTAACTGCTGTTCATAAACACTGATCACTCACACGTTTTCCACTGATCACATTCGGTTATTAGTTTTCTCAGTTGCCGGGTTCCGAAAGTAAACTATGATTGAAGATAGGGTAAATTTGTGCTGTTAGTTACTGAGCTGTTGAGTTAATTGGTCATATCACAAAGCGATGGTATCTTTCAACATTGTCCGTGGAATGTAAAGTTGTCTTTTATTGATAAATCACACTGTTAAGTGGCTTTATGCAGATGAAATCCTGCCATTGTGACTTGCCTGTTAAAGCTCTCAAATTTACTATGAGTTGGGTAATCTATATGGTATACCAGTTGTTGTATATTCTCATTAATTTACTCGTTTGGAGACCTCGTGTATAGAAGCTACCGGTAATGTAGGGGAACTAGCAACTGAAACGGGTTTTTTCTCTACTTGATATTAGATGATATGACGAAATACGACCTCATGACGTTTTATATTTTTTTAAAGAAGGTTAAGTTGATTCCAGGAAGTTCACCAATCCCTATTGGAACGTTTCGTTTGACTGGATGTAAAGTTTAATTTTAAGTAGGGGAAAATTTATTGACAAACTACTATTAGTATGGTTTTTTTTATAAAAGTTTAATAAAATGTGAACTGTGTTTTAACATTCTCTAGGTATTTAAGCCTAGACAGAAACAGTTGGATAACGTCCATCTTTAGCGAATACCTTATATTGTTTATCTGTAACTTAACATGAGTATGTTGATTTGTCAATTTTGTGCCCTGTTTCAATTATATGTTTCGCTATCGATGAACATGGTTTGCTATAGGTCATAGTATTGGACTGTGTTGTGTATTTTCCTGCATATGAATCTGATAGCATTAACATTGGGAAGGTTATCAAAGCTATTCTAATCAAAAGCAGTACTTTTATTGACTGGTCATCTGCTTTTTGTCTATGTTCTTACAAGACTAATAGTCTAAACTAAGAGTTTGTTTCATCTTACTTTATTTCTTTTCTTACGCTACTGGTTTCTTTCGCTTTAGGAGATACATATTTGAAGCACATTCTCAGTCAGTAGAAGTAAACTAATTTACCTATTAGTTTTCTGAATACACAATGTAACATATGTGATTGAACTGAAGATATTCACAAATTTTCATGCAGAAATCTGCATAAAAAAGTTCTATGACAGTATAGGGGGGTTTGTGAGTTTTTAATTTTCGTAGTTTTCATCATGGACCGACCTTAGACAACCATTGATCTTCAGTCGTTATCTTGTAGAGGTCAATTCCTCCCCACTCGACCACAACATGATGCCTCGTTAACTGAGTATTTTAGCAGGTCAATGGTCCTAGTAGTACTATGGACATCAGTAGTTGGGATAGTATATTATCAATAAGAACAGCCGAAAAGCTGCATGAGAAGGAAATATCAGACAACTTTATGATATAACGAAGAAACTGGAAGATATAGGATAAGGAACAAGTGCCAACAGACTGGAAAGAAGGATATCTCATCGAGATACCAAAGAAAGTAGATATGAGCCAATGTGGAAGCTACAGAGGCATCACACTACTAATGGTACCAGGAAGAGTTTCCAACAGAGTGTTGCTGAACAGGATAAAATATTCAGTAGACACCTATCTTCGAGATCAACAGGCTGGATTCCGTAAGGATCAGTCGTGAACAGACTAAATCGCGACACTAAGGATCACTGTTGGGCAGTCATTTGACTGAAAATCGTCACCATACATCAACTTCCTTGACTATGAGGTGTTCGACAACGTGGGTGGGTGTTATGTCCCGATAAGCATAATGAATGGTAACTTTTGGGATCCATTTATGGACCAATACTAACTTATATTTTTATCGTACAATTGTTAAATAACTAAACTATTCATATTCATGTCCCTCTTATTATGAGCTTTATTTTGATCTATGAACTATTATTATACGATTTACCATTCTTGAATTATGCCCTGTCTATTAATTACTACCTCCCACACTCTTAGCTACTTTTGGCTAAATCTTGTACAAATGTCGTTTCCTATTTTATGGTAGGATGTGTTCTGTCTGGTTGGTTTATAAACCCAGTATGGTTGAAATAAACTATTCATATCACAGAGACTGAGATTGGTGTTCTGGACTTGACTGGCTGGGCTAGGCGGAAAGCAGGGCCGATAAGTACTCTAGACTGCTCGTACGGGTTTTACGCGTCATTGCTCCGATCGATAATTCACTGCTCTCTAATTGGCGGTATTGTTACGCTATACATTAGTAGGACACACAAGTCACAAGTTATAACAGTGGGAGAACCTTCTTCGACACTGGTGTACCTGAGAAAATCGTCAACATCATCCGGAATTCATTGCAAAGTGTGCATAGAGGACAGCTGACAGACGCACTCTAAGTGAGGACCAGAGTCAAACAGGGCTACTTACTCTCTCCCTTCCTCTTTCTTCTGGTGGTTGACTGGATTATAAAGACCTCTACATCTGAGGTGGTGATGCAAGAAATAGGATGGACAGCTTGCATGCAACTAGACGATTTGGACTTCGCGGATGACTTGGCCCTTCTGTCTCATACTCACGAACCGATGCAGGTCAAGACAACCAGTGTAGCAGTAGCCTCTGCATCAGTAGGTCTCAACATTCATAAAGGAAAATGAAAGATCCTCAAATACAATACGGAGAACGCCAACTAAATCACATTTGATGGACAAACTCTGGAACAGGTGAAAGCTCACGTACTTGGACAGCATCATTGAACATGGAGGATCTGATGCAGACGTAAAGGTAAGGACTGGTAAAGTAATAGCAGCATTCCTACAGTTGAATAACATATGGAACTCAAAACAGCTGTCAACTAACACCAAAGTCAGAATCGTCAATACGAACGTTAAGATAGTTCTACTGTACGGAGCTGAAACTTGATGAAATACCACAACCATCATCAAGAAGTACAAGTATTTGTAAGCAATTAACTACACAAGGTACTCAATGTCCGTTGATCGGATACCATCGGCAACAGCCTACTGTGGGAGAGAATAAACCAGCTTCCAACTAAGGAGGAAACTAGGAAAAGACATTGATGGTGGATAGGACATACATTGTGGAAATCACCAAACTGCATCACGATGCAAGCTCTAACTTGGAATTGTCAGGGCAAACAGAAACAAGGAAGGCCAAAGAATACGCTGCTTCGAGAATGGGAAGCGGACATGGAAAGATTGAATAGCAACTGAAAAGGATTGCCCAGGACAGAGTTGTATGAAGAATGCTCCTTGAACAGTCTATGCTTCTCCACAAGGGGTAGCAGGCTTAATTAAGTTATCGATCGCGGGTAAGTTATTGGTTGTTCGTGTTTACAACCAGTGGGAGGATATATAAAGATTGAGGTGCAGACATGTGTTCAACCAAACTCACACATATTTCGGGTTTACTATAATCCAAAGTCAGAAGGTATTGTAAACTATAAACTTCTGTGATAACTATCATATCATGTGTCAGATACTACCACAAAAGGTTAAATTATTGTTCCGGGGAACAGTATGGCATCACTTTTGCTGTGTAAAGTTGATCACGTGAAATGTTTCATTTACGTTACTGAAATTCTTTAAGTGCTTAGTTCTCTTTGATCATAGTTGGGACTCCATCAAGTTTTCTGTTTTCTGCATCTAGTTGTCATCTTCGAAAAAGTGCTTGTTTAAGTATCGTTCGAATGTTATTTTGGAGTGAAACGTGTCTGTAATATAGTTTGCTCTACTCTATAAATCCCAATTTCTCAGTATTTATGCTGCTATTTGTTAGCTTTTTGTTTGATTTTAATTCAAACCATGTTTATTACCATGATTACTAAATCAAACTTCCGTAGCCTTTTTTAAAGAAAGAACACAAACAAAATTATTCTACTGTTTCGTCGATTTCATTTTTTCTTCATAAAAAAGAGTCAATATAATTTGGTAGTCTGTGCTAACACTTTACTGGAAATCCCATGCAAATCTTCTCGTTCACGTGTTATTTCATCATTGTGGGAGAAAACAACTGATTTTCTGGTCTTTATTGAACAAGGAACAAAGTCCGGATTTCAGGCAATACTTGAAGCAAGGGACTTTTTGGTTTGTCAATTTGATTTTTTAAATTTCTTACTAATTATGAAAATTATTATCTAAATTTAAGAATCAATAAATTTGTCCTTGCACTTTCAGCTCACATCCTTTCGTTAAACTTTAATGAATAATGTTAGGATTTCTAGTTCAACCGGGTGTAGTACACATGGGTTGGACTCCTTGATGGTAACTAGATAGTCAATGCTTTGAGATAACCATTTCAGTACAGCTTGTTCATTTCCACATCCAAAACATAAGTTTTTTGTTTTAAGTGGTCAGTGTCTTAGTATTGTATCTAAAAGTTATATTCGAGCTATTTTTAGTGAATCTACAAAAATTAGAGAAGCAAATCCTTAATGAATTTATTTTCAAGTTTCCCATTCATACACAAACAGTAAATGTGTCACTCTATTGTCGAAAAACAAGTGTTAGCAGTGAAATATCATAATAATTATGGGAGCAAATCATAAGTTAGGATTACATAAGATGTATTGAATTGTTGATTTACTTTCTTAGGCCTGTTACCTTTATTGAAAAATAGGCCATTGATCAAGAATCATCAACAAACTTTGTTTTGGTCTCTTTTTTCCAGTTCCCTTTCTTTATGCTTTTGATATCTATCTCCCATTCCCGGCGCAATATATTCTTTGGTCTGCTTTTCGTTTCGCCTTGAGGATTTCATGTTAAGGCTTGCCTTGTGATGTAGTTCGATAATTTCCGCAGTTTGTGACCAGTCTACCTTCAGTGTCTTTTCCTAAATTTCTCCTCAGTTGTAAGCTGATTTGTTCTCTCCCAATGTAGGTGATTGCTGATGGCCGTTCCCTAATTGATCTGGGATATCTTTCATAGACAGCTGTTTATAAATACTTGTACTTTTTTAATGATGATTACAGTTGTTCTCCGACTTTAGACGACATACAATAGAACTTTCTTGGTTTGTGTATTGAAAATTCTGACTTTTGTGTTTACCGACCGTTGTCTTGAGTTCCAGATGTTCTTCAATCATAGAAACACTGCCCTTGCTTTGCTTATCCATACATTCACATTTTCATTAGATTCTCCTGCCAGATACGTGAAGGTTTTCACCTCCTCGAGATACTTTTCATCAAAGGCGACTTGGTAGCTGCTCATTGTATTGTGTCGCGGGATCCTATTTTTACCCTTGTGGATGCTGAGACACTTTGGTACCATGGTTGTCGTCACTTTCATTTTTTACTGTGTTCTTTAGAAGGGATGGATCGTCTATAAAGTTTAAATAATCCAACTGCATCCATGGTGTTCACTGTATTCTGTGCTTCCTCTAAGATTTGGTCTTCATAATTGAGTAAGCAACTAGGAGATAGGCAACAGGCCTGAGAAAGCAGTCTTGGGTTGGATCACTCTTCACTTGAAACGCATCTGTGAACTGCCGTCTATGCACGGATCTACAATTCAGTTCATTGTAGGAGTTCCGTATAATAGTAATGGTTCTCTCAGGTAATCCATAGTATTGAAGATCCCACAAGGTTTTCTTAGCCACATTGTTAAATGGCTCTCCATAATCAAGAAAGTTGATGTATAGCAATGAGTTCCAGGTTACTGATTGTTCAACAATGATCTACAGTGTCGCGCTTTGGACAGTACATGATTGATTCTTTCGAAAACCAGCTTATGGGTTTGGAAGTTGGGCTTTCACTGAATTTTCCACTCAGTTTAGCAACGCTCTACCGAAAATTTGGCCTGGTGCTGACAGTAGTGTCATGTCTCCGTATTTCTTACGCTTACTAAGATCTCCCTTTCTTAGTATTTTGATTAGGTGTACTCCTTTCCAGTGTGTTGGTACATGTTTTTCCTCCCAAATCTTTAGGAAAAGAATGTGTACCATGTTTGCAGTTGCCACTAGATCTGACTTTATGGGTTTCATCTAGTATGCTATCTGGTTCTGCTGCTTCCCCACTTCTGATTTGTCTAATGGCCTTACTGATTCCTGTTGTTGATGAGGTGACACATAAGGGAGGTCTTTGTTTACCGCCTCGATGTCCGGTTGGTTCAGTGGGCCAATCTTCTCAAGAACTTTTTAAAGTGCTCTACCCACCTGTTCCTCTGCTTTTGAACCTCAGTGATTGATTTTCTTTATTTTCCCTGACTGGTTGCTTTGGTTTACTATATTCACCTACTAACTTTTTGGTTGTACCATATAGTTCTCCCATACTTCGTTATCTTACAACTTTTCTGCTGTCATTGCTATGTCTTCCATATATTTTTGCTCATCAACTCTAATGTTTTCCACTCGTTTGTTTAGTTCTGGGATACAGGTACAGCCGACTGACGAGTCCCAAACAAGACGAAACGTGCGTTCCGGATTCCACTACTTACCATATTCCATCTTTTCTATTTTAAATAGTTTTCAAATTAGTTTCTTTTGAAAAATATTATGTTTTTGCAATCGATATTCAAAATATCAGGGATGAGAAATAGATTTCCTTTTTTCTCCCAAGATTTAACAATGTAGAGAATTCAATTAACTGCCTATTCCGTGTTACTTTTATTTGGGTGGATCTTTGTATGTACACATCACTTCTCTTAATAAGAAAAAATTGGAAAAAGCGAGAAACAATTCCAATTTACTAGCTATTTTGAATTCTGAGTAATAGTTGTTGATTGGTAAATGTGTTAATATTTTCTCCGTAAATGACAAGTTTATAGTTTATATATTTCCTGATTATGATCGTGCGAAATGTTTACCTGGTCCCATAAGCTCATGTTAAATCTTTTATAATCTTTTGTATGTTAAAATTTAACAATTATTTAAGATCATATAACGCTGCTTATTTTACCACGCAACTGTAATAATCGCTCTCCACACTTTGTTAAAAGAACATTCAAGCGCGTTATTTAAAAATTTTTTCCAGCGCACAAATGGGGGACCTGATGTTCATATTTTCAGTCCAGTAAGTAATCGTTAGTATTAATTTTGAACTTTTAAAAGTGTTAAAATTCCGTTATTTATCAGGGTAGAATGTTTTGTGCAACTTTGTTTGTAGTTTCTATATATAACAACTTTCGCATACTCGACTTTGTTGAGAGTTACTGCTGCTGATAAATATTCCATTTATTTCCATAGAAGTTTAAAATTTTCAAACTAGTCATTTGATAGACTAGTTTAATGGCTGTACCTTTAAATATTCTTATATTATGTCAGTTGTGGGAGTAGAAATAATGTATTTTGTCCTACTACTAGTAGTACTAGTACTAGACTTCATTAAAGATCCCTAACTATTGTACCTTAGTTCACCATGTGCTGCTTGAAAATGAAGAATACTCCAATGGCATCTCAGTTCCTACTAAGCCGAATTTTTTCAGTTGCAATTTGCTACATCACACTCGCCACTTTCCAATATCATTACTGACATATTTCTGCAATTATATTGCAAACGAAATCCCGTATATTAGAATGCTTTGTTAATGCTTTATAATTATTTTTAGTGTCCTCATGTGCAGACTTGTGGAAAAAAGGATTCCAACTGTAACATTGTTGTACGATATTACAACTTTGGATTAACGCGAGTAAGCATTCATTTATTTGATATTGAACAAAGAAATAGGAGAACCATTGGCCGAATTCTATAATTTTTAAAATATTTTGTTGAATTATTTATCTTGTTGACTTTTAGAAGGGATAAATTAGTTATATATCAAGTCTGATGTTAGAAAATTGTTGTTGTCTATTGAGAATATTTACTCTGAAGAAGTGCCTTACATTAAGTCGCGAAACGTCAGAAATACAATTTTTCTACTCATTAGGGTATAACAAAAATATATTTATTATAAAGTTGTTAATATTTCTTATGATGAAACTTGTCGATCAATAGCATTTTCGTTCAGATACACTGAACACAGTTATTATACATTATCAAGTTAATGTTCAACTCTGTTATGTGTAAAGCCCACATTTAAATCGTGTAGTTACTGTACACTCAACAAGATAGTGTCTCATCATCATTTTTTTTATTGTGCACCCGACTGTTTATTTTATACCTTTCTATATTGTTTCACACTAAGTTATATAGAACTATTTCGCTCATTTTCGTTTAATTCAAACGGTAGTATTTTCTAATGTTATTGATTTTCAGTTCAAAAGTGAACCGTCTAGCGAGCTCATTTCTTATTTGGTTGTATCAAAGGGGGATTGGCGAAGACATCAAGTCCCAGTCGTAAAACCTGAACCTGACCAATTGCCTCGGATTGTTACTCATAAACTATTCAAACATGATCAGCCCATTCACGATATATGTATGCCTTCCGGTGCAGTTGAACGTGTTCTATTCCCTAAACAACAGACTGATGCGTAAGTGTTTACTAAAATTAATTACTGTTGTTTATATGTGTGACCATTTATTGTTTACTTATTCTTTTGTCAGCGCAACACAAACGGTTAGTGCAAACTTTTACATATGATCAATGTTATTGACTTGTTACTCTGAATATTAATATCAACACCTGATTATTTCTCATATACACTCGTACCCGATTTTTTATGGACTGCAACCAGGAAAATTTCCGTTCACACTAAAAAACTTTTGAAACTACTTTATACAGGAACAGAAAACATGAAATCTGGGACAGATGTGTACCGGGTTCAAGTTAATACATCCCACAGGAAATAAATAGGAATCAAAGCAAACGTGTGAAAATAGCGTCGAGGATATCAGTAAATGACCATAAATAAGCAGAAAAGTAATTTGAAAAATAAATAAAATTAAAAAAGAGAAACCTATAAAGTCATTCTGCGTTCAAGATTTACTGGCAAATAACGAATAAACTTATGTGTCAATGTAATTTCCCACAAACTAACTGACTATATATGTCTAAAACCATGTCCTCGTCACTATTTTGTTTCATAGAGGTCTATATTACTACATGAAACAAGCACATTCTGGTGATATCGTCCCTGCTGAAGTGGTGGCCACAAATGAATCAGACCATATGATTGAGTGTGTGAACGAAGAAGATAAAGAAAATAAACCGTCTTCATAGAGTTGTTGATATTTTTACCGAATATTAGTGATGCCGTTTAGTGTAAATCCATGTAAAAGTGAATCCAGAAATAGTTTATATGCAGTTACGTTAATGATATAACAAACAAATGTGTGTTACATTCTGTACAAAGTCAATTACTCCCTCATCTTTTATTTTTTTGTTATTTGTTTCAAGAAAGCAACTTAAGTTTGTGTATAGATATATTCGTTCAATAAATTTTATAATGAAGTTATTTTTCATGCGATTTTGCAAGCTAATGCATAGATTAATGTGATGAACTGCAGTCTGCTTGATATAATTCGAATAGAATCTGTAATTTAACTGATTTGTTTGAAAATTCATAATTTATGATTGCATTCCCAAATAGATCGTCTAGTTATCCAGATTATTAAGAATGTCTTGGGAACATAGTTTGAAAGGCGCTCTTAGAATTTTTCCTGTTTATTAAGCATATAAGGATACAGGACAAAATGCTGTTGTACTTTCATGTTACGTTTTTCGTTGGTGAAAACGATTGTATGCTTATGAATTTATCACAAATAGATTGAACGTTTAATTGTACTCAGCCATCTTCCTATTTAACTATTGAGAAAATGATAAATCAAAATGTTACATAGATTCAGGTGATATATGTTACCGATATTTGTGCAAAATTTATGTGATAAAGGTATTAAATTTGAAAAAAATATTGATAAATAAACTTACACTCGGGAAAGTATTATTTGGACGTAATTAATGGTCAAATGATCGGATTCGTGATTACTTTTGTCCTGGTGCATTGTTTTTGTTGCTTATTTTCCTCCATGATTGTTATATTCCAGAGAAGATTAAATTACGGGTAACTTCTGAGAACTATTAATGAACTAATATTATATATATTCCTATTGTATAACTGTTCAGTAACTAGATTACATATATTTATATTCCTCTTATTATAAGCTTCATTTCGACCTATAGATTATTATTATACGATTTAGTGTTCTTAAGCTATACTCAGTTTATTAACTACCGTCTCCCACGTTCACAGCCACTTCTTAGCTTGATCTTGTATAAATGTTATTTCCTATTTTATGGTATGATACGGTCTTTTTGGCTGGTATATAAATCAAGTATGTTTGAAATAAATGATTCGCATAGTAGAAGCTGTACTGATGCTCTAGACTCAACTGGATGGACTAGGCGAACAAAGGACCAATAATAACTCTAGGTTGCTCATACCGGTCGAACGTCATTGGTTTAGCATAGCACTAAGATTGGATAAGTCGTATCTCGATTGGCGAGTAAATCGCGTGACAACCAGCCGAGCTTAAAGTCACAATAGTGATGTTGTAAATGAGGTTGGTTCATCAATGTAGGTCGGTCGAAGTTTACAATTATTTGAATCTTCCCTGATTGTAGATCTTTGTGCTGTAGTTATTGCATCAGCCTCTCTCATCACCTGAAAAGCACCACTAGAATGAGGTTCCAGTACCCTGCACATACTATGTCAGGACGACTGGTGTATATACTGTTAAAAGGCATTTGAATATACCGTCCAACGTCAATTTTTACAGTCATACGTAACACTCGGTTATCACTGTACCAGGCACTTAAAAGGTGCTGAAATACTGTATATTTATCGAAAATTAGTTGCCTCTGACAGCTGTACAACCTAACTTTTATCCTGTTGGTTATTTTGTACGAATCAGCAGGATTAGCTACTAACCCTTATTTAGCTACATTTTCACGTATCCTTATTGATCCCATCAACCATTTCCTTATTCTCATATAACTACTTACTAACTTCTACTCATTTGCCGAGTTTTACGTACACATGACTGCTTACCTGTATGTTTGCATTACCCGGTTTGTCGTCTTCCTGAACTAAATATTGATTTTGATTACTGTAATCAGTCATTTCTCTAAAGAGTTACGAGATGCGTCAACTTTTATTTAGATTCATGAATACATTTTGTTCATGTCCGGTAACGTGAAAAATGTCAAGGGCCTATTGTGCAGTTCGTAAAATAACTCCAAACTGATGGTTGAATTAAGTTATGGCTAAAAGAACAAACACGCGCCCCACAAATACAGTATTTACCGATTTCAGAATTTCACTCTATCATGTCGAAAATAGTGAGAAAATTTATGTTAACACGTAAAACTCAGCTGTTTTTGATATGAAGAACACGAGTATAACTGAGAACCTTTTAAACAAGCTGTTTGAACTTAATGTTTCTTCCCTACCTATGTACTATTTTCAGTGGATTCCCAAACATTGATAACCGTACTTGTTAAAATGATCGGTAGCCCGTTCTTCAAACTACCTATTAAAACTCCAGGAGAACGCCATGAGTGCATAATACTACTCTGTACTATTTAGACTTTGAAAGTCATGTAATTATAACAAACATAACAAACAAGACCATGTTCTATCACAAACGATAAATCTCATTGTGTGCAGTAACCAGGATTTTTATGGAAAAAAACTGAGTAGTAGCTTTACGACTAGTTTTCTGTAATCTAGGAATGGAAAAATATGTAGCAACGGCTAATGGAAGCATATAATTAGTTAATTAACCAGACTACCCCTAATTAATTATTGGACAAACCTACATCGGGAATTTATATCCTGGTTCACAGAAGAACAGCTTCCAATATTCCCCATTCCCATTTATTCCGCTATTCATAACACTGATTAGCTTTTTGCGAATCAGATAAGATAAAAAGTATCACGATCAGAAAGTTAGTGGGTAGTCGGGCTTCGATAAAATAAAATTCCGAACAGTTAAAAGGTTTCAAGATTCAGAGAAAAGATTTTTAATTCGTTGTTCACATTAAGGGCACAATTCATATCTAGTTGTATTCATGTATTTGAACTTGTTTCCACTTCAGTTTCAAAAAATACATTTTATGACCAAAGTACTCTAAGATATAATCAACGTTGACCTAATGAATAAAGGATGTATAAATAGTTTGGTAAAGTGAATCATTTAATATAAATACAGAAGGAGCTTTTAACTTGAAAGGTTTGAGTGAACTACAAGCACAAATGTTTTATCGCTATAAGGTTGTGGAGATTTTCTGGTTTTTATTGAGATTATGAACCGATCAGTATTTAACCACCACTGAAAACCTGGAGGACGATGGAAGATGGTTGCTCAATATTGTGGATTGGTTGAAGTTAGATGCACAAATATTCCAATCATTTGATTTCTTTTATCTATAATTATTGAGTTCTCACAAAATTAGTCGCAGCAAAATTTACCGGGAAATAATTAAAACATCCTAATGCTCAATTAACACGATCGAACTATTTGTACCAAGTTGATAAAACGTAAAATATTACTTTGTACACTTGACACTGAACGTTTACGTTGTATTATTGTGAAATGTAACTGAACAAATGGATATAAAGTAAAGCTTCATATACGGTGCAAATTCAGACTTGATTTTAAAATCATAAACGCGAAAATTTCTATACTTTATGGAACTGACTCTAACACTTTAATTCGTAAACTGTTCGTACAATTTAAGTGTCACTATAAAATTCAATAGATTAAATAAACTTCACGGTATCTAAGATTAGCACAAGAAGTAGTTTCAGCTTAAAGATTTTGCTTAGTAAATTTGAATAATTTACCATCAGCTCAGGTGAGATTCAAGTAAAAACTAACAGCTGCGAAAGTTCCCAAACTTGTAGCTACTCTCTTGTAAACCATATCACATTGCTGAATAAAGAGAATAGCTATTAGGCCGGAAACCTCCAAAAGATATCTGATTCAAATAATGAACTCTCATGGTGGATTTGGTTTAGGATATGAGTTCACAGAGTTCACTATGAAATCAATTTTCAACTCTACTTGCATTTTGTCGAGTATGTAACTCAACTGGTCTCAGCAGGCCCCCTAAATTTTGAGGAAATAATCGATTGTAAATGCTGAAAGCCGATTTATAAACATGAAAACGACAAATAGCTTCGAACCATCAATAAAAATTCATTAAATGACATAGGGCAAATCAGGAAAAACAAGGTGTTTCAAATTTTAGTAAAAAGAAATTCTGTTCCAATTAACGCTTTATGTCAATAATTTTGGTTATAAAATACGTACAATCTATCACGAACATCTGAGATAAATTGCTATTGTAAATAATGCGCTAAGAAATTAGTAATCAGTAGTTGATCCTATTTGTACAGACTACTCCGATTACAATCAATAAAGGTTACCTAACATGCGTTGTATTTGTTAAGTGTTCAACAACATTCGAACCAATTTTGCAAAAAGGTTACCGAACGAGACATAAGATCAGTTCCAGTTTCAGTTTTCACCATTTCAGAGCAGGTAATACATTTATAGCAAGTTAAACCAATAAGAGTAAAATATTGATCGAAAAAAGCACAATGCTAGGAAATATTTCAGAGAATCAACTGATCAGATTTGGTTTTATTCAGCGTACATTACCTGTGGGTGACTCAAATTTGTAATTATGCGTTACAACCACACGAGTATTGAAGATATTGTAAATAATGCGCTAAGAAATTAGTAATCAGTAGTTGATCCTATTTGTACAGACTACTCCGATTACAATCAATAAAGGTTACCTAACATGCGTTGTATTTGTTAAGTGTTCAACAACATTCGAACCAATTTTGCAAAAAGGTTACCGAACGAGACATAAGATCAGTTCCAGTTTCAGTTTTCACAATTTCAGAGCAGGTAATACATTTATAGCAAGTTAAACCAATAAGAGTAAAATATTGATCGAAAAAAGCACAATGCTAGGAAATATTTCAGAGAATCAACTGATCAGATTTGGTTTTATTCAGCGTACATTACCTGTGGGTGACTCAAATTTGTAATTATGCGTTACAACCACACGAGTATTGAAGATATTGTAAATAATGCGCTAAGAAATTAGCAATCAGTAGTTGATCCTATTTGTACAGACTACTCCGATTACAATCAATAAAGGTTACCTAACATGCGTTGTATTTGTTAAGTGTTCAACAACATTCGAACCAATTTTGCAAAAAGGTTACCGAACGAGACATAAGATCAGTTCCAGTTTCAGTTTTCACCATTTCAGAGCAGGTAATACATTTATAGCAAGTTAAACCAATAAGAGTAAAATATTGATCGAAAAAAGCACAATGCTAGGAAATATTTCAGAGAATCAACTGATCAGATTTGGTTTTATTCAGTGTACATTACCTGTGGGTGACTCAAATTTGTAATTATGCGTTACAACCACACGAGTATTGAAGATATTGGAATTTTCAGAATTACTTTATCGAATGTTACTGTTTATGTTTTTATTGTATGATTATTAAATAATTGGACTACTACGTACCTTATTCCCCTTCTTGTTAGCTTCCGTTGGACCAAGTGACTGCCGTTGTACACTTTATTTTCCTTGATCATTGCTTTTTAGTTACATATTGTGTGCTTCGTTCTTTACATCGTATAGAATTTTTATATGTAAAGTATTATTTTTTTATCTGAGGTCTAATAATTTATGTACATAAAGCGATGAATTTTAAAATAATATACTGGGTACCCGAAATATAAATAACAGAATCTTGCATACTGTTTTTGTATCGGACTCAAGATTAAGGATAAAGGCGTACTGATCAATGGGAGTCAAGATTATCTCAAGGTTTATCATTTCAAACGAGAGGTATCACTGACCAGAACTTAGCCAGGACGCTTAGTCATAAACGAAAAAGTATTCCGACTGGCGAATCTCCTCTGTAAATATTTACTGACGTCACATTCATAACATTATGTGATGATATGAATATTTAACTGTTACCAATTTTTAAATTAGGGTTATTATTTGAATGAAGATTATTCATGTACTTGTTCACCTTCTCCTGAATCGATTTCTATGTATAGCTGAGCCATACTGTTCGATGACTTTGAGATCTCAACCGGTTAACCCAATCAGCAGATTGAAGTGCTTGATAAATTACTTATTATTACATTAAGACTAGCACTCAGGGTGTGCAGTTTGAGATGCTTGCATTAAAATTGATGTCAATTATTGTACAAAACCTTAATTTCCAATTCGAATTTCTAACACTGATCCCTAACTCTATTTTAATAAATACACTGTGACCTTGACTCAGTTCACCCGTTAACCATTCACTTTAAAGTTAAGCTCAGCTTTACCTACTTATATCCAGTAAGATTACATCAAGCGATCTCCAAGCATCGACTCTCAATTAGATTATAGAGACTGTAGAAATACTCCTAAAGTATTTCGTTATCAGTTAAAAACGTTCTTATGATGATGGATTTCACTTCTCCCACTGAATCTTACTAAATAGTCAGACAGCTTATACAAATGAAATTTTATAATGGAAGAAATAAAAATGATAATATCAAACAAACCAAAACAATGAGCAAGAATGAACATATAATATAAGGAAAAGTGCTGGAAATAAGAGAAAGCGAAATAGTAAAAAAAGATAACTGTTTTAGGAAATCTTCAGGAATTAAGATGAATGAATGCTAAACAAAACCTATAAATTTCACAAGCACAAGAATCCATTGATGTGCATACTTAATTTATGAATCTTATAACGGGACGAATAGTGTCGAAGTTAAAAAAAGTTTTCGGAGTTTTAAGAATTATAACTTTGTTGTATAATTACTAACTAACTAGACTGTTGTGTATATGTACTCCATTTTGTATAAGCTTTCAGTGGACTTATAAATTACGGTTACACGATTTACTATTCCTAATTTATTGCCATTGGATTACTTATGGTCTCACCTATTCATAACCACTTCTCGCGTATTCACGTATAACTTGTTTTTTTCATTTTTCCATGTTATGCGATCTGATATGTCTGTGTATAGACCATTTCTATTCAAAATATAAATATCGTAGAACACGGTTGCTACTTTTGGCTCCGAAGCAAAGGGTAGGGAGGAGTTTGGAAATAGTGAACCAATAGGAGCTTAGCGGTCGGCTCAAGGTCAGTAGTCATGGTGGAACGTGCAACTGACCAAGTCAGAGACACTAAGCTTTAGAGTAAATTACAGAGGAAATTAGAATCAGGATTCTGATTGGTGGCTTGGCATAAGACGTTGGTCAGAGGGTCCTCAAGATAGTGAAATGTCGTTTGGATATGTTGATCGTTGTCTGCTTCTTACATGTGTATGTCGAGAATTACATTATGCAAGGGACAATATACTCATTTGTAAACCAGAATTTGCTGTGGTGTTTAGTTTTTAAACAGGAGTACAGTATCATTTACATTTGTCAAATCCCGTATTACGCGATTGTTATTTATTATTTGAAAAACTTTAATCACTCCACATAGTATTTTATTTGATGCCAGTTTTGATGTAACGACTAATGTGTTCTTGAAAATTCGCTAGATTTTAATCGATTGTTTGAAATAATATACGATTAATCAGCTGACTTCGAATGTTGGTTACTATATTTTGTTGTCTTTCTGAGTTCCCCTTTAACAGATAACTGAAATATGACATGTGTAAATTTACATATCTGTCGAAAATAGGATTGATAAATTCTCGTTGATTATGCTTTGTTTTTTTATAATAGCATTTTATGTAAATAAATATTATGAACTAGTTTTTAAAGTTTCAGCTGTAACTTAGGTGTATTTTCAGTTAGACCAGGAAGTTCTTACAAAAAACTTACTGAACTATTAAATTCATTTAAGAAGAAAATATGGAAAAATAACTTCCATTGTTGTGCATTATCGACAATTGACAGGAGTTGGGAATGTGAATTATTGTATGCCAAATCAGTAATCTGAATGTGTAACACCCTTTACAAAACCGAAAGGACCTAGTTCTGATTCCAAAGTCATAGGTGTCCACCGTTTTTTTTTTGATGGAGTTTTGTTCTCTGAGTTGGATGGTTTGGTCGTGGAGCTTTCATCGTTCTTCTGGACGACATCACCAACACAAACTTCAGATAAAAGTGGTGTTCGACTTTCTCTATATGCGTTTCACAGCATGTTCTGTACACCTCGACGTTGATTGGTTCTTACTGTCCACAGTTATTTAGTCTCAAAGTAAGACAAAACGCATAACCAGTCCCCCATGTTTTCAAATTATTATCCATTAATTTCTATGAAGTATGTCATTTAATAAGAAAAATAGATTTTTAAAGAAAGAATCCGACTTACAGTCATATAATGAAAATATTTTTGCTTTCTTACACATAAACACACACTTTATTCTATATTAGAAAGGCCAAAATTTCGGGGACTGTTCAAGTAACATTCTATAATTGTGCTCTATAACCCCCAAAAACTATGACATTGACTATTTCAAAGAGCACTGACTTTCAATAAAAGTTTTTCTGAAAGAGTCAAGTCATAATAACAGTAGAATGTCTTGTGTCAACAAAGTAGAATTATTCTGTTTTTTTTGTCCATGAACCATAACAAGAAAATCAACCCTTGTAGGGAAGAGTGATATAAGCTAACTAAATCACTTCGAAAGTCAGTCTTGCTTAACTGATGATGATGACCTCAAGTTACTTGCAGCTGGTCACCAACATGTAAACACATCCATATATTTTACCAAAAAAGAGTGAAATCAGTTAAAGTTTGAAGGGATAGCTTACTATGAGCCAATAACTTATTTAACTAAATCTCTTATTTTACTTCAGAAATTAAATCATTTTGTATCTAAAATAATTTGAAAAATAAATAAATTACACAAATGACAAAAAATCTTAAATATTTTGTGGTTCGTCCTCTTACTCAGGATCCTTCAGATTGTGAACTCATTGTTACTTATTTAATTGTCAAACAACAATAAGAAAATTCCTGATATATTCATTTTTGATGAAGGGAATAAGGTATGAATGTATATGTATTAATATATTAAAACATGTTTTATGTTTAGAATGTAAAGCAAGTGAACGGAACTTATGGATACATAGGCGAGAACCAAGACAAACTGCTTTATGAGGATATGATTCTAGTGGACTTGTACCTAAAATTACTGGATTAGAGACATCTAGCTGGAGGAAAACGCTAATACTAATCTTATAAAATCAAAGCAATCAGTCGACACTTTATTATCATTATAGTATGCTAATTAACTTTGTTATATGTAATAGAATCAGGCTTATTGCTCCAATGAAATACTGCTTACCACGAACGTAATTTAACATGATTACATATGAGTGGCTTTTGTGAACACAAAACCTACAAACACTATAAACAACTTTTTCAAGGGGACTGCTCTTTCTTACCTTATTACGAACGGATTTGCAACTTTTAAAAATCATTATTTTAGAGCATGATTCTCTATAAAAAATGTTGGTAATGCATTTTAATAGAACAATTTAGATGTTGAATTGGAGCTTTTCTTTATGGATCACGCTAAATATAAACGTATATATAAGATATGACCAAAATTCGATTTGAATTCTGGTATATATTTCACCAGTTAGACCAAGAATTATATCTGGCTACTGGGAGTATTCAATTTTATATTCGCAATGAAACTGGAGCGCGTTTGTCGTTTTATAACTAGGCAGAAATAGCATTCTGACAATGATTTTAGCTGCTTCTACAAAATGACCATATTTACGGTTATATGGAAAGCCGTAAGTACAATGAAACTCTTTGTATATTCAGTATCAACTCCCATGTTTTTCTGTATGTGTTTAGATTAATTATGATTTGGCATATACGTGAACAGATCAGCAACCCTAACAGATTTCATTAATTATTCAAAAGCTTAGTTTTTGTTGTCAAATGTTTGGAGATGAATAAGCATAACCCTTGTCCTTGTGATTCTCAGTATATTTTAACTAATGAGGTTTAATTATCAAAGCACCTGATATAATTTGTTTTTGTTCATTATCAGAAAGTAACTGCGTGATGGTGGGATAGCATCAAAAAATAAGTAAAAGGGTCTCTGGTTAAGTCAGTCACAATAACTTTATTATATACTTATTATATATATACTTCATTGGTTGTCTACTGACGCCTTCATTCAACTAACCATTGAACTATTTTCAGTCTCAAACTAATCGACTAAGGAAACTTATTCTCAGAGTCATATCCATTTTTGTCAGCGATACAAAATTGGACATGATACCAAACGCTAATATTGTATGTTAATTTTGATACTCGCATCCTTGTGGTCATATAGAACTACCTAATACATTCTTTTTAATTTTCATTACAATTAGGTATTTAAATCTTTTTTCTAAATTGCTCCTAAATAATTCTGATAGGGAAAGAATATGAAGACTCAATATAGTTCACGAAGCAACAGTTCGAGGCTGTATTAGTGGTAATACGAGGGAAAGCAATACTTGTTGAGAGAGGAAGATATTATCTGAATTGAACCAATCCCAATGATTGGCAACCGATGTTTACTATAGGCAAGATCATCTATTTGAAGCAAACCAATACGTGATAGAAATCTCTTTACCGATGAAAGAAATATAAAGTGACATCGAACCACTCAATTATTATTATATGTTTCGTCATTCCTTTGTCATTGCCTTATCTATTAGATTTGTTTATCTTGGAGTATATGTTCTTCTGCCTAAAATTTATCGATTATATTACATTTTCTCTAGAATTTTGAATAGGGCAATAAAAATGAAATTTGCAGGTTAATAAATAGTCTTAAGTTACAGTACCTAGTGAAAATAAACTCACTGAAACAAGTGCACTGGAAAATACTAAGGGAAATGTTTCAGTTTTATTTCTACACGTATTTCTGAAACTGTATGTTTGGAGAGATGGATGGTGACTAGCAATGGAATCCAGGAAGCGCGTTTGGTTCCATCTGGGACTTATCAGCTGGATGGACCTGCATTCAACGGTTGACGCTCACCACGGGACTCGAACCCGGTGCCGTTCGCTGCAAACGTCATCGTGCTTATAATACTAGTGACTTAAAGTAATATTGAGGCTATCCGTACAGGATGCATATATACCAATAAGAGACTGATCAATTGCAGTCCTTAACATCAAAGGGAAGAATAAAACGATCAATATAAAAATCAATTAATCATTATATGTGAAAATTATATTTGAAATATTCTCAGCGATTGAAATTTAACTAATTCCAACGTTTCGTCCAGCTAACTTGTCTGGACTTCTTCAGGGTGATAATCAAAATCAAAATTATCAAAGAAATATATAGCTTTTTAACAATCAGGATTATACTGTGTTAAACCAATCATATTTGGGTGTTGATTTTTTGTAAAATAGGATAAAATGAGTCAGTTGACTACAAATCATGTGATGAATTCAACTACATGGAAATACTTAACTGAGTAACAAATCGTATGTGTGTGAGTGTGTAGGTATGTATGTATGTGTGAGAGATTGATATGAAGGAATAAATAAAGTTCAAGTTCAAGGATGAAAACTTGATAATGAAAGATCGATGTGCATGTCAAAACATAAATTGTATTGTTTAAAAAACTCATTGAATTCTTTCAAAAATAATAACGATGCATGTGATATGAAAAAACAGGTTTAAACAAGAGATAGGTTCCAAATTTACTTGTCAAACGAAATTTGCCAGGTAGTTGCCATTTGAATACCATCTTTTCGGTTCAGGCTGTTCTTGTTCGCCCATATATGCAGCGCTTCTGCTGTCAGTCTTTCTTTATGGGTGTTAAAACCTTTCTGAAGTATTTTGGTCCCTTCAAAATTAATCTTGTGCCCTGTTTCTAACGCATGTAACGCTATCGCTGACTTATTTTCAAGTTTCTTTAAATCGACCGAGGATTTTGGAACATTTTTCAATCATTGTTTGTGTTCCTTCAATCTTACATTCAGTTGCCTGGATGTTTCTCCAACATAGGTAGCATTACAGTCATGACAGCGAATCTCATACACAATGTTCTGTTGTTTTTCCTTTGCTAATTTGTCCTTAACTTTCACTAATGTCGATTTTAATGTGTTATTCGCCCTAAAATACACTCTTATATCATGTTTGTTTAGAATCCGTTTGATTTCTTCTGATGTTTCACTACGGTAAGGTATGACTACGGTGTACTTCCATTCTTTTCGTATACTTTCTAGTTTAGGTTTTCTTTCATTTGTTAAAAGCTATATATGTCTTTGATAATTTTGATTATTACTCTGAAGAAGTTCAGACAAGTTAGCTGGACGAAACGTTGGAATTAGTTATATTTCAATCGCTGAGAATATTTCAAATATTATTTTCACATATAATGACTTCTCTATACTCGGCGCTCAATTACTGTCAAACTATTCGTTCTAATTTATACGAATATTCGTCAAGATTAGAACGAATAGTTTGACAGTAATTGAGCGCCGAGTATAGAGAAGTCATTATATGTGAAAATTATATTTGAAATATTCTCAGCGATTGAAATTTTTAAACAATACAATTTATGTTTTGACATGCACATCGATCTTTCATTATCAAGTTTTCATCCTTGAACTTGAACTTTATTTATTCCTTCATATCAATCTCTCACACATACATACATACCTACACACTCACACACATACGATTTGTTACTCAGTTAAGTATTTCCATGTAGTTGAATTCATCACATGATTTGTAGTCAACTGACTCATTTTATCCTATTTTACAAAAAATCAACACCCAAATATGATTGGTTTAACACAGTATAATCCTGATTGTTAAAAAGCTATATATTTCTTTGATAATTTTGATTTTGATTATCACCCTGAAGAAGTCCAGACAAGTTAGCTGGACGAAACGTTGGAATTAGTTAAATTTCAATCGCTGAGAATATTTCAAATATAATTTTCACATATATTCGTTCTAATCTTGACGAATATTCGTGTAAAATCAATTAATGTTTGGAGAGAAGTAAGAAAATTCAATTTTCTACTCATTGGGATATTACAAATATATTATTTTTATTTATAAGATTGGTAACGGAGGAGTAGTCAGAACACTAACCGGATAAACCCCTTGAGTAATATAAATAAAAGTTTGTTTCACATAAGCTTTTGTCACAGATCTCTTTATATGGCCAGAATTTTCTTATTCTTCTTTGTAACTAAATTAATATCTTTTATTAACTAAATTATTCGTTGTTCTGAACTTCTTACTACTTAGTTAATCTGAGCTTTATTATAGTTTTGATTTATTTTCCACTTGTTCATAACTTTTTATTGCATTACAAATGAATTATATGTAATTTTCAAATGAAATGGTAATTTGAATTTCTAAAGTTTCTGGTTTTATGAACTTGAATTATTCCAAATCATCGTGTTGAAACATGTATTTCCCAATGAATGAATGAAAGGCAAGATATTTTTGTGCCCAACCGATGCTTTGTTATTCAGTGTTTACCTGACATTAAATTAGCGATAAGCAGAGAAACGCCATTTACGATGATCGTGTACTACTTTAAAAGCGTGTCTACAGCCGAAGCTAAACCATGTAATAAGACAGATTTGTAAAATTTATTGGTTTTCTAAATGTAAATTGCATAAAATCATTAAAAAAAGAATATGAAACAATATACCAAGAATTATTCTTTTTTTCATCAACTGTATTAGTGAATTTAGCATTATCTACCATTATTATTATTGTTATTGTTAGTGTCCATATTTTTTCTATTTCTCCATCTATACCATATACATTCAACGAGCAGAATAAGCAGACTTATCCCAGTAAAAACTGAGGTGACGATGAATGCCCCGGCGACATTCCATATTGTCAGAGCTTGGTATTGCACATCCATAGGATCAACATCAGAAGTCATATTCCATTTTACCATGAATTTGTTGATTATGCCTCGCTCTCTCAAAGTTAGCATACTTGACAAAATAAACATTGGCAAAATCATATTTTCATTAGTAAATAATGTACAATCAATTCCTGATATAACAATCAATTACTGATGTGATAAGACAGAAATTATTGACATTTTAGGGATTAAATTCTGGAGTTACTGTTTCTTCAGTCAATTTTACTAAACGTATGTGATTAAATTTGTATTTTCAAATGATACACATTCACTTTGTTTCGTTACAAAAGAAACAGTAGATTTGATCTGGTAGATTTAAATAACATTGGTAATGGCTAAATCTTTTATGTTCTGAAATAGAAATCTCTAACATCTACAGAATTTTTTTCAAAACACTAAGTTTTTTCTGCTTATTAAACGGCTCACTCCACTTGTAGCGAGCTGAGTAAACTCTTTTTTTATTAGAAGTAATCACTTATTAATTAAGAAATACTAAAAATCAACAATTTCACTAACCAGAGGTTTATAAATTCATATATTTATCACAAGACATTATTGAGTAAAAGAATATCTGGCATATCGTAACAATGAAAATCAAGTACACTATTCATATATAATTAACTGATCTATATTTATTAAACGTACTAAGATGACATAGGTTTTGCATACTCTTTTCCAAGTTGCACAGCGAATCCAAGAGCAGCTACAATCCCAGGCTCTTCTATCACTTCCAGATTTGAACATTCCTCTGATTGCAGTACACTCATAAGAAATAATCTTTCAGTTATATAGACATAATTATTAGACTTTATCACCAGCTTCACTGCTTCGTCTGTACTATATACACTAACAGGATTTGCAACCAGCTTTCTATATATGGATTCATAAAATGTATTATTTACTGAGACCTATTGAAAATAATTACAAAGGATTAGATGAATAGTATCTGTAAAAAATACACCTAACAACGCTGAATATAAACATCAATTTTCTCAATTTATAAGGTTGCCTGTAGAGATGTTGAAGATTTTAGTAAGATATTTTTGAACCATTTGAACTGGTAGTATGTCCACATTAATTGAATTAGAAAAAATAGTTTTATCTTCAAAGAGCTCACATTGAAAAATTGTTGTAAATCTGCTCATCATCCGTAAATTTCTGTTTAAAAATGCGTAGTTTATTTACAAACTTAGACCTTATGATACATTTCAGCCATTTATATTCATTCTAAATTGGTTAAAAATCTTTTCCGCAGTACGTTTAATAGTTATGATGCCGTTGTCAGTAAATGGTTAGTGAAAAGTTACTGATAAATTTGTCAACTAAGGGTAAACAAGTAAAGTACAAAGGTAACCAGTATGACAGTGTGGTAAATATTCAAACAAGAATACATATTTTATTATTATAAGCTTCAAAATCGGAAATATTGTACTGACAACGTAAATATAGACCATGGTATTCTTTGTAACAGACGATGAATTTTAACTATTACTTACATGGTACTCGACATTTGAGTTCTCTGTAAAAAAAAACTAAGAAACTGTAGTCCATAGATGCAGTTACATGATAACATATCGGTATACTGCTTTAGTTTAGCCCAAAACTATTTCCAGCAACTTTACACCTTATTTAAATATCATAAACCTGTACACGATATTCAGTGCGAAAATTTTTGCTGACATTTATTCTCACCGCCAAGAGTCAGACTATGATACGAAGTGAAAGCACGTAAATGGCGGTCATCCAACTGAAAATGAGTTGATCTTAATATTTACAAAAGAAAATAACAGTTTGCTATCCTCATAAGGCTGATAATTAAAAACGAATATAATGCCGTTTAATAAGGAATAATTTAGTATTGGACTCGATGAAAAATGCTCAGTTTCAACACTAATCTTACTAAATTTGAATTTTGTGCTCAATTAATGAGGATGTAATTATTTCCAGTAGGAATGAGACTTCATTGTTTTCTAATAAATGGGTTATATCAAGGAATTAGTGAATTTTAATTACATGATTTGTTTTATGAAAGGAAACTAGTCAGTTGTCAAAGCTGATATCTCAATTAAATATGCAATTGTAATAAATAATTTGGTGGGGCGTCTGAATGTGTGTCTGTGTTCTAGAACCTGACGTAGTGTGAATATCTGATCTATGTTCAGTGGTATAGGAGTATGTTGGAAGAAAGCTAGGGGCGGACACACCAAAACATGGCACAAGTCCATGAAGTCACAGACAAGTGAACTGAGTCATGTTGGTAGGTGTAGACTACCTGGTTGGGGACCGCGAGATGATAGCAACCGATGGTTAGAGACCCTGAATGACATGGCTCAAAATCGTTCGCAATGGCGCAGGTGCATCCACTCTCTGTGTTCTCCCAAATTCTAATCTTCTGAATCCTTCATGTCCCTTTTTTCCTCTTTCCAAATTTATTTCACTGGATTATACTCTTTAAATAACATCTCCAAACCCTAATCTTTCCGATTACTGCTTGTACTCTTATTACCTCTACCACTACGGGATTTGAATCGACAACTGCATCTCTGTGCTAATGTGGTGTCGCAACTCGAACTGATGTACGTACGTACGAAGTTCTACGTTGTTACTGACTGACTGACTGAAATAATTTGGTTATATTATTTCTTACCTGAAACATATTGTAAGTACTAGTTCCTTTCATAGTTAATACTATAATCTTATCATTGTGTGCCAAGTCCTTTAACGAACTAACTGGAAGCTCAAGATTGTTTTTTGTCAGAAATGCTGTTAAATCAGCCTGCCATATAGCGTGTACAATTAAAATCATAAACCAATACATTAAGCACAAAGTGCGTGACGAAAAACAGAATAATCTGCCTTCTTGTCCTAGAAGAAAACAAACAGAAAAGTAGTGAACGAGACTCAGTTGGGGAAAACTAATTTACTCTTTAATGCAAAATTACAGAGTGCGATTGTAACATATAAAAACCAAACATTCAATACATTATTTGAACACCTTCCTTCAGTTGTCTTCCACGTGCTTCATGGTTCGCCCACTCATATGGTTACTACAATTGCTCCCTATTTCGCTTTTCTCTTCAATTCAGTCTTCTGCTAGCGGACATTACTTTCTCAATTGCTGCTACATACTACTTATATCTGTCAGCATAAATAGCATACACCACAGATATACTAGTAATCGATATACACACATATGCATAAACATTAATTCGTTATTGTAGGACCATCCGAGTCGTTACAGAATGTGTTATTGTCGCAGGTCCAGCATCCATTTTAATATTAGGAACTTAATCCTATCTTTCCCACATCAACAGGTTTTTTCAATGCACTACACTAAATAGAATTAGTCAAATTTACGTAATGGTCTCATACTTCGAAAGTAATGATTTATAAAGCACAAAACTAGTTTACACATTATCATAGATCGTATAAAGACAACTACATGAGGACATCCAAATATTCTATCATCTGAAGCGTTGAGTACTGATTTTTCGTTGACAGGGTGATCAACAGAAATCAGGGTTTATGAACAGAACATATTTCAAAACAAAATAATGAATTTCGGATTGCACTTCCATATTATGATATTATTTGGTGACTGTTTTATTGACGTCAGGACGAACAAAACATTCCACAAATAGATTAAAAGAACCAATAAACCATTTTGTAGAAAATTAAAAATATTAATTGATACTAGGATTACGGGTTAAAATAAAAAAAACCTAGATGATGATCCTACAATATGGCTCAAATAAAAAACCACTGAGTTGAGTAAACAGCACAATTATATGAAGCCTTATTTATAAATAGGACAAGGAGGATCTCTAAAGTGCTCGTTCCATTATCTTCGTCAATGATGGGAATAAATCTGAGTTTTAAACTATGAACAGAAGGTGCATCATTTAAAAAAGAAACAACAAAATAATTTGGTTATTACAAGACACATTAACATCGTGTTGGTCACACGTTGTAGCAAGTAAGTGACTATTTTAATAACCCAAATTACTAACCTTTTGTTAATGCACCCAATAAACACAGATATCAGTGAGTATTCTTAATGCTTCTACTTTTTATTATCATTTAAACATGCTTCAAAGTAATGACCTGTCAAATAAATCAGTTTCTTTCAATGAAGTTGTTTATTGGCTATGAACTCCGTCCTAGATTTCAACATAGACAATGAAACGCTTTTGCAAAAATTATTTCAAATGTTTATTCAAAAAATTCTGATTCCAGACAATAATTAAACGTGTAAAACGTTGGTAAATCATTAATGGCTCGAAAACGTAATATATGACATTTTAGAATTAATTGAGTTTTAAAGCTTACCTTGTAGAAGCATACAACGTAGTGAAATCCATATATTGTAGGAAAGAGATACCTCATTTGAGTTAGCTTCTGGAAGTTGTAAATTCCATCCACTGAATGGACTATACCTATTGAATAACCAAACTGTTGTTCCAAGAATAACCACTGAACTAGTAATTGCTATCCAAACATTAATTTGAAATAGATGAAACATTTGAAAGAAAAGATAATTTGCTGTTGATGGTTTTACAAGTATTCCAACTGTATCTTCAACAATCGGACCAATAAATTCCACATAATTCGATCTTCTTGGATTGATTGTCAAACCAGCAGCTATCATATCAACTCGCTGATATGTATAATCAGTAAATAAGAAAAACTGGGTAGTAAAATATTCATCTTTAGTTAGTACAGAAAATGATATACATTAAACCATTATGAAATATGATGATATGCTGCTATACTTAAATTGTGAAAGCATTAGAAGCCTCAACCCTATAAATTCATTGAACTGTTAGTCAGGCAACCTGCTTCAGTTTAAATAACCATTACCACAATCTCTCATGACAGAAATAACACCGATAAGTTTTCACAGATATGAGGACACTTAATTGAAAAATGATGATTTGACACTGGTTAAAATTTTCAATCTTTACAGATAATTGTAATGCATAACTCAAAGTTGCCAGAACTATTGATAACACGCATTGGTAACAATTTGAAAACATAAAATTGTCTGATAAAAATCTGATATACTCATCTATGAATAGTTGGGTATAAGGATACAGACAACAAGTAGTCTTTTGAAATAAATGGTATTTGATATCTAGTATCTTTCTAAATTGCTCACGATTCTTTGAACTAACAAACGTTACAATAAGATTTAGATCTAGAAGTAAGATGTTTAAGTACTAAGTAATTGAAAATGTTGAAATTATAATTCTAGTGAAACATGTGTAAATAGTCAACGTATTCATTTACATTATATTTATATGTTCGAAGATTTAGAGGAAATTATAGTTTCTAAAATTCTATATATTCCAAACATTGTATAAATTAATAAAACCTAAATTAGATGCTTCATTTCTAAGAAAAACTAACGATTCATCCAGAGCTCATCTACACTTCTCAAACGAACTAACTATCGACTAAACTCTACCAGCTTACAACAGTACATTACCATATATCATTTTCAAATAAATACATACTACTAATATATTGATCATGATTGGTGTTTCAGTTATTCAGTGTAAATATTTTCACTAAAACAAATAACACTTTTAACCAGTTCATTTAACGACATAGTTATACTGATATATACCCATCTACAATAATGATATGTTATGACATGTCGGGAAACGATATACAGAACAAGGACCATACGAAATCGGTCATCATGTGGAAAAATTCACTAGTCCGTCACATAACTTCTTTACGACAAATGGTGGGAGTTTTATGATTGACAATCAGAATGCTGTTTTTATCCTAATACAAATAACTATTATTTTTAATATAAAAATTATACTCCTCTTAATAAGCAGTTGCTTATCTCCTCATGTACAGCTATCCTCCAAGTAACGACAAAGATCATTGAGATTTATTTTAAAAGTAAATTGAAAGGTTCTGAGAATTATTAAACACATTGTACAAAGAACAATAAAATTAGAGCCATCACTAAAACGATTCACTGATTTGGAAGCTAAAATACATATAGTTTCTTACGATACTGGGATTCTTATCTGGGGTTATAGTAAGCATTATGAAAGATGAATCCAGACGTTATGTATATACTCGGTAGCTATTAATTTGACAGAAATTAAAAATGATTATAGTTTGAATAAAAAACAACTATTGGTACCAATACTTGTAACACGTTTTCTACACGATTTTGATTTCTGTCCCTTTGAGAAATTCTAAAATCTTGACGTGTTCATTAAATAAGAGTTTAACTGGACGTTTTTATACTTTACTTACTCCATTTACCAATTCACCCATCATCCCATCCCAATCTCCTTTTTCATCCAGTGAGCCATACGTACCGTTCTGTGGTAAGAAAAGGCGAAATCTATTGACATTGAAAAGGTTAATAATAAAAGAACCAGTGATTTATATTTGTAGTTTAATGGTTTATAGTTGTCTGTTTTATCGAAAAGTGCAAATGTTAGCTAAATTGTTTTCAGAAACTAACACTTTAAATTCAAGCTATTCGTTTTCCAGTTTCTAGAAGGAAAAATATACACTAAATAAGTATTTATGCTAGAAAAATACATTGGAATTATATCAATTGGTATCGTTAAAAACCTAATATTTCAGTAACGTCTATTCAATGTCCAAAAGTTCGTTGACTTCAGACTTGAAATTCCACACATGAAATCTCTTTTCCAATCTACATTCTAAGGAATATGCTATTTGAATCTAATATATCTATAATCATAATAAATGGGAATATTTCAATAAATCTGAATTCATTAAAGTTAAATTTATGGGAGAATGAAGGAAAATAATGTTGCTAATTATTAAAAAATCATTCATGGTTAGGTGGAGAATATTCATGCCTAAGCTAAAGGTTTTTAACTGCTACCAATTCTGAATCTAAAAACTGTTTGACAGTGCTTTGAACCATAAATGTGGTCAATATAGTGGTAGATATGTTCTTTAAGCCTTTATCTTTACTAAAATAACTGTATTTATTTATTTACATTTAAGCTGGATCTTAAATTCATTTGAAAGTCCGCATCACTTGTTAAAATATCAGTCGGCTGAATGTGAATTCCCTCTGATTGTTTATGATAGAACAGTAAAAATTAGCTCACTTTGGAAACTTTCACTGATTTTAAACGAAACTGTGTACGTAGATGACTTATTTCTGTAAGGATTAAGAAAGGAATGTAATCAGTAAACAATTCCAATAGATGGATATTGCTATAAACCAAGTCAATGAAGATCACTGAAGATCAATATACCTTCAACTCTTCCCCAAAAATTTGACTATAATTTAATAACGACCATTAGGTCGGCTTACTTGTGAATATTTCACCTTACTTTTTGTACTTTGAGGTCAACAACTCATACACTGGTTCAACACCACCTGTATGCAGAATGGATTCATTACACTTGCGAAAACGAGGAAAATTAACTGCTTGAAAATCGGAAACAATCTAAGTTATAATTAATTATTTCGAAAATTTTGTCAACTGTGACATCATATGTAACGGTATACATTTATAAGGGAATATTTTACCTAAAATTGAAATGCATAGCCAATTCATTTAGTATATCAATTGCAAATCCTGAAGCGTTGATTATTTCTCCGTTTTTAATTACTTGACCAGTCACAACAAATGGAGGATCCTGTTGAACAAAATAACCAGGTAATAACAACCAGTGTTTAGTCGATTTACATACACAGTAGAATTTCTATAGATGTACAGAAAATCCTAGAATTTCTATTAGAAATGACTGTCCGACAGAATCTAAACGCACGACTTTTCTTTCAGCGTCTGCCTATTTCAAACTAGCAACAATACTATCTACCTATTTGCATCTACATCAAGTTACTGAAAAAGTATTTCAGAGACAAAGGAAATTTTCTAGGGACAAGAGGAATCGAAACATTTTGGATAGCTATTTTTTATATGGCAAAGAAGTAAGGAATTGTGAGTCTGAGTAGTTCATACACCTAATAAAAAGTTTCTTTTCATATTAAATAAATTTGTATTATGGTGACCCTCCTACAATCGAAGAACATATGGAACTCAAAACATCTGTCAACCAATATGAAAGTCACAATCTTCAATACGAATGTTAAGACAGTTCTACTGTACGGAGCTAAAACTTGGAAAAATACCACAACCATCATCAAGAAGGTACAAGTATTTGTAAATAATTGTCTACGCAAGATACTCAACATCCATTGACCGGATAGCATCAGCAACAGCCTTCTGTGGGAGAGAACAAACCAACTTCCAGCTAAGGAGGAAATTAAGAAAAGACGATAGAAATGGATAGGACACACATTGTGGAAAT
This sequence comes from Schistosoma mattheei, assembly GCA_944470405.2. Taxonomy (NCBI): domain Eukaryota; kingdom Metazoa; phylum Platyhelminthes; class Trematoda; order Strigeidida; family Schistosomatidae; genus Schistosoma; species Schistosoma mattheei. The sequence continues at coordinate 35,552,723 of OX103943.1, read as the reverse complement.
CACCAAACTGCTTCATGAGGTAAGCCCCAACTTGAAATCCTGAAGGGAAGTGGAAAAGAGGAAGGCCATAGAAAACATTATATCGGGAAATAGAATCAGATATGAAAAGAATGAATAACAACTGGAAAGATCTGGAAAGAATTGCCCAGGACAGGGTTGGATGGAGTATGCTGGTGGGCGGCCTATGCTCTTCGACGAGGGGTAACAGGCGTAAGAAAGTAAGTATGGTGATCCTCTGAGAGTGTTAAATATCAAATCTGGAAATGAGCTAGCAAATAGCTAAGTTTGAAAAACATCTTTATAGAACTTGGAGACTACATTATGAAACTAAAAAATAAACAGCTAATATTTCCGCTCAAATTAGAAACTGACCAATAAAACAACTTACACAAATAAACGTTCAAGACTGAAGCGATCAGTGCATGAAATCAACTAAAAGGCATTTATTCATTAGCTTTATTTTTTTTAAATTCATTTTACTAAAAACGCATATATAATGGCATAAATGAACTCCAAAATAAACATGCTCCACAAACATAGGAAAATGAGATTGTGAAAAAATATAGAGGGGAAATTGTATAATTAAAATAAATAGTGAATAAAAATGAGTGAACGAAAATAACTTATAATGAGAGAGGTAGTTCAGTTGAAAACGCAACCAGAAAGAATGTATTCAGTTACGTAAGTTACTCTTGTTTTTTATAAGTGGGATTAGAAACCTACGGTAGGACTGTGGCTGGTCCCTGTTATAAGCCACATTTAATAACGCTTCATGTCGGTGAATTGCACCATCTCTCGGATCCCAACCAGGAAATTGAGATGTACCAACAGATTCCAGTCCTATACAGCCTTCATTCAGGAACCTGTGATATTTAATAAGCTAACCACCTCCAAGCTTTTTCCAGCCAATTTCAGGTTCTGGAAATGCAGCAGTGTGGAAATCACTGGAAAGATATATGTTTAAGCCACAGAATCTAGTATTTTAAGATGGTGACACTGACTGAATTATCATCAATGAGCGCAACCAAACATTTCCAAACCGCGGTATTACTAAGATAGTGCTGGTATTGGCTCTCAACAAACTATCGTAGAGTTGGCAAAAATCCTGAACTAAATTTGACCTTCACGCATTGCTTGTATCCCACAGTCCTTAAGAAGGGAGTTAAAATAAAGTAAAACAGTTGTTTTATTAAATGTAACGTTGTTAGGATTTATGGTGCGGTAATTTCTATATTCGGTCAGAAACTGTCTGCTTATTTACGGGAACTCAAATAATGACAGTAAGAATGTTACAAAGAACTTGACCGCAGATGTATACCATCATATCAAACTTAGATTAGTAGCAACCCTAAGGCTGTAAGGATCAATGCTATCGCTGAACATTCGACAAATGTTTTATCTCAAAGTTTTCATCAATCAAACATTTTTAAACCAAAAGCCTTAAGTTAATCAAGTACTTACGAGAATTGTTGATATTCGAAGAATTTTGTTATTAAATGACTGAAAGACAGTTGAAAATAGACCACTTTCCAAGCTTCTTTGCTTAATTTTCATTCCTTTACTTGTAAGTTTCATATTGTCATCAGGAGTGTAATGAGCAGTGGATATAAAATTTTTCGTTGCATCATCAAACGTTTCGAGTGAGTAAAACCATAAAGATTTCCAGACATTAGTCCCAGACCTCTAGCATTTGAGCAAAACAGTAAGTGAACACTGAGATTATGCAAATGATATACCAGTTCCTCCATTCTGAAGATAATAACCAATATAAATCTATAAATTTTACTTGATTTCATATTACTACGTTTAGTATATGGAACTAGGTTGCAATCATTTTGAATTAACGAGATAAAAAACGATCATTTATAGTAATAAATAATAAATTTAACACTCGAAGGTGATAGATCTAAACTAAGTTCAGAAGCAAGTTATACTCTTTTTTTAAAAAGGACAGAATAAACAATGAACAAAATGAACTATTTATTTCAGTAAACAATAAATTATGGCGTGTAGGAACAGTTGACCAGATCTACGGGATAATTAATTCGAAAGAGATGGTCATTATTAAGCAGGGATTATTCTCTAGCACTAGTTAGAGAATATTTCATACGACTAGGTATTTCATTATTGCAGTTTAGATAAAAGTTCTTCAGTATTATTTTATGACTTATCAGAAGAGTTTATGCTTATTGGAAACTAATTTTTGAGATAACCAACTCATAAGTAGTGAGAAGTGACACATAAATTCATTCCAATGAACACTCTCATTTAAAATTTCATTATTTGTATTGGTATTCCTGGAGGTTTTTCAAACTCTAATTCAGTTCTTTTTTACACACTGACCAACTATTGAAAACTAGGAAGCAATGAGCAGCTTTTTTCAAACAGGTTTTTTGCTCTACAGAACCTATAACCACACAAGAGACCAAACCTGAAACTCTGAGGTCTCTGGGATTGTCTATTGAAGAAGGGTGTGTCTGAGAAGTTCATTAACATCTTAAAGGCCTTATATACAAACATCTCAGGCAGAGTGAGGGCATACAACCACCTCTTTCCATTGTTCCATTCAAACAGTGGGGCTAGGCAGGGTTGCCCAATCTCACCATTCCTCTTCAACTTTGCCATCAATGACATTCTGGAAACAGATCTGCTGGATGTAGGCACTGGTGGTGCGGATCTGTTGCCTGGAGAAAGCCTTCTCGATCTTGAGTATGCAGGTGATATTGCCTTACTGTGCGATGATACCCAAAGCATGCAATCCGCACTTAATCAGTTGGCAATCAGTGTCCGTAGGTACGGTATGTACTTTGCACCTTCTCAGTGCAAAGTACTTCTACAAGACTTGCAGGATTCTAATCCTGTACTCACTCTGGATGGTGAACAGATAGAAGTAGTTGAGAAGTTCGTGTATCTAGGTAGCTGCATAAGTGCTGGTAGTGACATGAGCAATAAGAGCAATTCACGAATAGTGAAAGCCAGAGAGGCTTATGCCAATGTGGGCCATCTTTGGCGCCTTAGTGATAATAGTCTGGCTGAAAATGGTTGGATCTGCAGAGCTTCGGTGAGTGCAGTTTTGCTCTATGCTTGTGAAACCTGGCCTCTCCAGTTGAGGACGTTAGACGACTCTCTGTGTTTGATCATTGTTGTCTCCGAAGGATTGCTGACATCCAGTGGCAACACCATGTCAGTAATGCAGAGGCTCGGCATCGTGTGTTCGGGCACAGAGATGATAATGCAATCGGTGTCACCATCTTGAAACACCGACTTCGGCGGCTTGGACATGTTCTACGAATGTCGTCCCAGAGAATTTCACGTCGTGCATTATTTGCTCATGATGGGACCGGTTGGGAAAAGCGTTGAGTTGGTTAGTGTATGATATGATGTCGTATTATGAAAGAAAGCTGTACATGACTGGCTTGTGTTAGTCCTTCTTGATTCCCTGCTTGTGGTCCTAGAGATGGTACAACACATTGGCTTGAGACAATATCAGACATGGCTCAGAAATAGAAGCCAGTGGCGATTCTGCTGTAACTTTCTTTTACTTTCTTCATAAAAAATTAATGGACGTAACTTCTTCAACTGGGAGAATTCTTTCCGGTCGTACTTTTGCTAACTGAACTGTCTGTCCCATTATTTCAGTTTCATACCCTAATTTCTGTTCGTTATTGTTCCCCTTTTTCTTATACTTACTTTACATTCTCCATCTCTTCACATTCTCATGTTATTGTGTGGTGCATATGTATTTGGTGCCCCTCTGTATCAATATTTATGTGTTCAAATAAATATAAAGAAATAAATAAGCTTGGAAATACACTTCGAAAACATAAATGAGATAGACGAATAAGTGGTTATAGGTCACGAGTTATTCAATGTTTAGAACAAGACGGAGAAATAATACAATCCCATCACTTCTAACTGCTCTACCCTAATCCCATTCAACGTCTCACACCACTCACTACGAGTATAACATGAGTTCTAACCACAGAATATGCACATAGCAACATTAATGAAACTAGAAATGATTAGCGTCTCAGAACTATCCCAAATCTTAATTCGCCTATCCTTAATATTATGCCAAATCAAACGAATTAGGCAACATTATTTATTCCACCTGCTTAATACATGTTTCCTAACCACTTCTTCAGTCGATAAAGGTTTATATCCTAACTAATATACTAACCCCTATACCTAACCTAAACTAGTATACTGTACTATAATCTCAGATGGATTAATAATAGACAACAGAAACCAGGTAAAATTGATAGTAAAACTGACTGTGATTGATATCCAATTAACTAATCTTAAACAAATTTCGCTAAACTTGACATGTGTACAAATGTTACAGAATCGTCCTAAAAAGTTAACCGAAATCTCAATTCTACTCAGGAGGCTTGGTTATATAACTGAAAAATTAACTCACTATCCTTATTTTTGTGTGTATGCATTTGAATTAAACATCATTTATAACCTATAGGAAATTAGTTTACTTAGTAGAGAAATATCTTGGATTATCGAATAATTCTTCATTATATTTGATCTTATTACCACTGAAAACAATCCGAAGCAACTAAAACGTCTTAACTACTAATCAATATTAGACCTAATAACCGTTAATTTACAACACTTACAGCTTTTTCTATTAATAACACGCCATAATTCACAACAGAGTTATTTTATATCAAAAATAATGTTTGAATAAGCACTAAAAAACTTACATGACTGAGAAAGTTATAAAACAACCTACCACCAAAGTCGTCCACAATTGGGTTGATTTGATGGCAACTTATACCACTACGGTTCAAGTATGAATTGTTAAATGATTTTATAAAGGTTGCTATCTGACTGCTAATCATTATCATATAAGCTGCAATAGTTACACGTTCCTGAAAAACAGATACTACAATTTCATTAGAAAATAATTAAAAAAGAATTTGGAAATGCAATAAAACTGTCAATTAGATAAAATATTTCACAAGTTGAAATCATGAGCCAATTGACGCTAGACCACCATGGAAAACCTGGAAGCACTAGACGGCCGTTTCGTCCTAGTATGGGACTCCTCAGCATACATACTTATCAATGAATAGTTTTGCGTAATCGGTGGGGTATCCGTTCAAAAAGGAACGAGCGAAAGGACAACTATCAAAGGGCGAGTGTAAAAATGGACAGATAAAAAGGGCTTATGATATTAAGGGCGACCATCAAAAGGGGGCACATTAATAAAGGTAATCAGTGAGAAAGGGAATAACTTTTTAACGGAGTAAAATATGTTCCTTTTATCCTCTGTTCCTCTGCCTTACGACCAATCAAAAACGTATTTTCCTAAACTTATGATAAAGAGTCTAATTTCAGCAAGGATCGATAAATACTGTAATTTGTCGAATTTGGTAACAAATTATTATTATTACCCAAGTCAGGTTGTCTTATACGTCTATTTCGAACAAATAGAATAAAATCTATTTAAAGGGATGTTTATGTGTTCTGGACTTTATATACAACTGTTTCATCTAGAAATCTGCTCAAATATTTTATTTCAAAACCAATAGACACTAGTTTATTCTATGTATCAGTACATTTTCACTGCAAATATCTATTCGTTAACAAGTCTGTGACGTCTGCATTCTCGGTCACCCGAAATCGTCTGACAAATTCTCGATCTGTAAGGAATTCTACACAAACAAACATCCCTTTAAATAGATTATATTCTATTTGTTCGAAATAGACGTATAAGACAACCTGACTTGGGTAATAATAATAATTTGTTACCAAATTCGACAAATTACAGTATTTATCGATCCTTGCTGAAATTAGACTCTTTATCATAAGTTTAGGAAAATACGTTTTTGATTGGTCGTAAGGCAGAGGAACAGAGGATAAAAGGAACATCACCACCACCATCTAATCTCAATATATAGTGAACGAAGTGTCGAGTGACCTAGACTAGTGGCCACATTGCAACATGGTCGATAGCATTCGATCTGCACTAAATAAGGACTTGATACACATGATATTGATCACCACCCAGTGATCAATCAATTGTGATTACATCTCAGTCCTACAGGAGGTTGACCGCGGCCCGGATAGCTCAGTGGTAACGTTTCTGACTGTGTGCATATTACCATTCGAGAAATCAAAGGTCAGTCGACTTGTCATGTAATATTAACGTATGATACAATACGAAGTCCATCAAATCCCTATTTAATTTGTAATTCCTTTAACTAATAGTCTAAAGAATAATAATAAATATGTGATCTGAGAAACAAAATCCCATTTAAATCAATTGGTGTGATATGGTTAATACGAATTAGCTGTTTTTGTAAAAATATGATAAACGAATCATTTTATAAGTTCAGCGTGGATAATGTATTCATACGTCGATTTACATAATTCTTATAGCTACCAATAAAGCCAACTTACAGACAAAAGTTTTCATCATTATATCCTAGTTGTGCATTGAAACACTGATCAGATAAACTTTAAATAAATTGGATCTTTTCTATTTTACAAATAAATTTAGGTAACTTTTTATGATCAAGCAGATATTAATTACAATCATATACTCATAATTGATGTATTTATAAGAATATTTAAGATTCCCATTGTGAAAATTAGAACACATGTAAGCGAATAATTGTTTTCAATTAGATCGTCATCGACCAGCGATGCCTACTCAAACGAAGGATAAGTTATCTGAGTTGGCCCCCTCAATGTGCATTTACAAATTCAGCTGCTCCTTTGGAGATAGTTATATCGGGCGTACTACCAGGTAATTTAACCAACGAATGAGTGAACATCGACCAGCTTGGTTTATAAAGGGCTAGATAAAAATACGCAGTTCTATCTTGGCACATCTTATTGATAGCGGTCATAATGTAGATAAGTCGGGAGCATTTCGAGTGATCTATCATATACCTCCATCATTTCCCAACGGAGTTCTATCCCATCTCCTACATATAGCTGAAGCTATAGGAATTTGTACATTTAACCCCAATTTATGTGTACAGAAAAAATTCGTGACCCCCTATCACTTCCATGGCCAGTTATAACTTAACAAACGACTTTTTATTTTAGTTTTGTTATCGTTATCATTATTTTCACACCGAATATTTGTTTGCAATTTTCGACTCTTTCCGTTCGTATTCTTCACTATCTACACCTGTCTTTCTACTATCAACATGTTTTTTTTACCTATTATGTGTGGTGACTTATTCTATTTCATTGTGAATAGTGACCTAAATTCCCTTGATTGATTTAACATTTTCGTATAAATATTCATATATATCAGAGTAAAGCCTGATGACGATCTAAATGGAAACAATTGTTCGCTTACATGTGTTGTTCTAATTTATAAGAATACTGGATACCTGTTTTGTAATCGAATCAAAGGATCCAAACTTATTTAGCTAATTAACTTAATAAGCATGAAAGGTAAAATTACGAATGTATTTTTTTTTATTAAACACAAAATACAAATCAGCTTTAAGTGCTATGCAACGAATTCTCTCTATCAACTTATAATTTTTGTATATGGTATGAAATAGATTTGTGTTAATATATTGATACAATTTAACACTTAGTTCACCTTAACATCAAAAATAACTAAAAAACAAAATCTTACAGGCAAGCTATGCGTTTCTCCATGCAATGCAGATTTAATCAATAACTGAGTGCCCTTTTGCAATTCATGTTTTGACAGATCGTCAAAATTTAACACAGGAAACTGTCGAAAAAATCCCACTTTCATTTTGTTAACACTTGATGAAGCAATAAGATTTAATAGATCTCTAATAGGCACATCAGGAATTTCATCAAAAATCCAATAGTAGTTCTTTGTAATGTTAGATTTCTCAAAAACCTGTATAATTAAAAGGGAAAAAACCAGACCTAGGCCTTAATGTTAACAATATCCTATGAAAATTGTAAAACAGTAGTCAGAGAAATTCTAATTCTCTTTAACTGGTCAGTCTACCAAGCCTTGTAGGGCATGATCTTCTTAATATATAGACATGAATTTACTTAGTGAAGGGTTCGAGCTTTTAAACAAATAAAAACAATCAATAGAAACCTCTACATAACGACATCATCAAAATTCATGTGCAAGATTTAAACTTAAATGGTATCCAAGATTCGAAAATGGATATATTTGTGTCCCAGTAACATAATTCAGAACCGATAAATGGATACTAGACTTGAAATGTCGGACCATCTAGCCTTCAGCGATAGACAGATTTTCTTGACTGAATGCTTTATATGACCATCAGTTCAAGTGATTTCACGCCACATTTTGTATTTCAAAGTTAAAACCAATCAATAGAGATTGCTGCTCCTCGATCACATGGCTTTTTAGTCACGCCCGAAAAATATATCAGTTAAGAGACGATAATTTCTTTCATTCAGACGCTACTCTAAAAATGACAGACGAAATTAGTTATGACTAACTAGTTATTTTGCAAGAGTAATCCATAAAGTAGATAACTTTATGCCAAACTATGCAGAATCGTTTTTTATATTTATGTTATTATCTTTTTATTCCTGCCAGCAACCGAATACAAGAAATGATCACCTAGTAACTTGGAATATAACTTCAGATATAAAAGATTTCTAAGAACAATAGTACAAGCATTATTATCTCGATAAATAATTTCATAAGTAAATAAAAGTACTATGAATATCGTCGAGAATTAACAGTTACTCAGTCTTCTATGAACTTGTTAGTTACTGATAGGTTGATATATTTGGATACATAGATTTTAGGTTATACACACATGTAGTTCACTGCTGCTTCATAGCATCAAATTAGGGTCATTAAAAGGCATACAAAATAACCAGTAGAAACGTTTTCGAAAAGTGTAAAACTGTGAAGACGAATACTCCTAAAATACAGCGGTCAATTATTTGAATTATATAGAATAACGAATTGCTTAGAACACATTAAAGAGGAGAATGTATTTGTAAAATCTCAGCGAAAGAATTTGAAGTAATCCAACGTTTCGCATGGCAATCTGGTCCAAGCTTTTTCAAGGAAAATATAATCAAACAACAAAATCATCCTCTTTAATGTCTCACATTAACTAGACGCCCAAATATTGTGAAACTATTCGTTCAAATTTAGACGAAAGTTCTTATTTATTAATTGCTTAGAACACAGTTATTTATTCATTCCCACAGTCACCAAATACATAAAATGCTATTTTCTCCCAAACATACATACTTATCAATGAATAGTTTTGCGTAATCGGTGGGGTATCCGTTCAAAAAGGAACGAGCGAAAGGACAACTATCAAAGGGCGAGTGTAAAAATGGACAGATAAAAAGGGCTTATGATATTAAGGGCGACCATCAAAAGGGGGCACATTAATAAAGGTAATCAGTGAGAAAGGGAATAACTTTTTTAACGGAGTAAAATATGTTCCTTTTATCCTCTGTTCCTCTGCCTTACGACCAATCAAAAACGTATTTTCCTAAACTTATGATAAAGAGTCTAATTTCAGCAAGGATCGATAAATACTGTAATTTGTCGAATTTGGTAACAAATTATTATTATTACCCAAGTCAGGTTGTCTTATACGTCTATTTCGAACAAATAGAATAAAATCTATTTAAAGGGATGTTTATGTGTTCTGGACTTTATATACAACTGTTTCATCTAGAAATCTGCTCAAATATTTTATTTCAAAACCAATAGACACTAGTTTATTCTATGTATCAGTACATTTTCACTGCAAATATCTATTCGTTAACAAGTCTGTGACGTCTGCATTCTCGGTCACCCGAAATCGTCTGACAAATTCTCGATCTGTAAGGAATTCTACACAAACAAACATCCCTTTAAATAGATTATATTCTATTTGTTCGAAATAGACGTATAAGACAACCTGACTTGGGTAATAATAATAATTTGTTACCAAATTCGACAAATTACAGTATTTATCGATCCTTGCTGAAATTAGACTCTTTATCATAAGTTTAGGAAAATACGTTTTTGATTGGTCGTAAGGCAGAGGGACAGAGGATAAAGGGAACATCACCACCACCATCTAATCTCAATATATAGTGAACGAAGTGTCGAGTGACCTAGACTAGTGGCCACATTGCAACATGGTCGATAGCATTCGATCTGCACTAAATAAGGACTTGATACACATGATATTGATCACCACCCAGTGATCAATCAATTGTGATTACATCTCAGTCCTACAGGAGGTTGACCGCGGCCCGGATAGCTCAGTGGTAACGTCTCTGACTGTGAAGCTGGGTGACACGGGACTTAACCCGTCAAAGAGCACTAGTTTCCTCAAGATTACAGGTTCACCTTGCTGACGAGTGCCAAGTAGCACGAAACCCGGGTCTAGGTTTTCCTGTCGACTACCTCCAACCACCATCTAATCTCGATAAAGAGAACATATTTTACGCCGTTAAAAATGTTATTCCTTTTTTCACTGATCACTTTTATTAATGCATACCCTTTTCCACTCACCCATTTGCTGGTGTCTGTATTAGTATGAACCCTACGATAGATAAGAAAACATTTTAAACAAAGATTTTCTAATGACTATATATATATTCTTGGTAAGACAGTAGTTTTGTCTACTTTTTTAAGACAATTTTACATCCACTGCAGTGAGTTCAAGTTAATTGGATCAAAAACTGACTACATTTATTGTTTCTTGCTTTAAACTTTAGCTACTAGTATACAACGTACAATAATGACTTTATAATCTGCATTTGCTTACTTTTCTAAAGTAATCTAAATGATAAGATTTTGTATGAATCAGGAATATATGCGTTAAATACGATTTTGTGATGGTAATCTTTGATCTATTTTCCCTCAATTTTTCAATAAGCTGATCTAATGTTATTTCACTAAACGAGCTGAATGAATGTATACATTTGTTTGGTGAAAATAACTGCGTTGAGAAATCAGTGTAGAATCTCTTATTTTCAATTTTCCTCCGCAATGTGAGGTCATATATCCCTGGGATAATAGCTGAAGAATAAAATTTATAAAAAGAAATTTCATTACTTAAAAAATTTTCGATTAGTTAATAGTTGTGTTAACAATACGCATATAGAGATTTCTTACTTCTCAAATGGAATTATAAAGAATATAATCATTTACAAGTCATACACCGAGTGCACTAGAGCATAAGCACACAAGAACATAAAACAATTTATGACGATAAAATACCAAAAGTCTATATGATTGAAAATAACTAAATACTTTGGGAATTTTATTATGTTTAAATATTTGTGGAATAATCAAAAACATTCTACAGTACAACAACAGTTTGTATACTCTAGTAATAATACAAATGTATTAGCTTCCTTTTAGTAGGCATTTGATGAATACAGTTTTAGTTGCTTCAAGAAATAAAACTCTTTAAATTGATTATCCAATCAGAAAAAAATCAAAGCCATGACTACTGGTATATTGAATTATGATATATTAACTTATATATGACATGAAACACCGATGACTTTTACATTTTGATGTTAAATTTATCTAAACAGATTTTAAAATGAAACCACCGTGGTTTTAAATCCACCTAAATTTTTTACCACTTGACGATTTCGGCCTAGCAATCTAGCTTAACGAGATTAGTCTTGAGAATCGAATATCATATTTGCATGAATTTTCAGCGTTTCAACACTTTTCAGGATACTGATTAAATTTTAAACTAAACGTCAGTGTACCTAACTGAGTAACTGATAAAGATCCAACTAGTGATTTAATTGTAAATAAGAGTTGTTAATGTGAAGAAAATATGTATTACCCATCATTAATATGTCGTTCGACTTTGTATCCAACTATCTTAGATAAATCTCTATAGTTTCTAATAACAATAAGTGATTGCCCGTAATAAATGAAATCATCATATGGTTGTTTACCTATTGATCATTTTACCAACGAGATGAGAAAAGACCATCAAGGTCGGAATTTAGAGAAATAATTCCTCATCGACACTTATTTTCATCATGAACAGATGACTTATAGCAGTACATGTGTGGTCTTGCCTTCAAATAATTCACTGCTAGCTTACAAAACATAAAGGTTGGAAATAAAAGTAATAATAATAACTAACATTTCAAATAACAACAGTTATTGATGGTTAAAATAGTTATGTTTAAATGAAATTGAGAGAAAATGTTAATACAGAATTACAATAGTTCTGTAATTCATTGACGCTTTTAATCTTCAAAATATTCTATACTTCCAGTGTTCAGTAAACAAATGTTGAGAGCTGGCACGTCGATTTACCCAAACAGAAAATCCTTCTCAACCAACAACATCCACCCTAGATGTGTCACACTTTTGGTAACTTGTAAATATAAGTAAATATTGTCGATTGATGTCATTGCTAAAACATAAAAACATCATGTTATAATTTTAAGAGTTTTGCACCGCTATATAAACGATAGGACGTATTGAAATTCGCATTGGCGTACAATGCCTTGATTATTTCTTTATTATTTTTTACTGAAGGAGTTTTATTCTTAATGTAACATCAAGAATGAGACACTAATTGACGAATAATACGTTTAATTACGGAATTATTTTTGGTACCATTAGACCAACCTAGATTCATTACTCATTAAGCACCGAAAGATTATCACTAAGGTATTTTTATATTTTGAAATATTTAGTCAATAATCATAGAAGTTGTTAGAAGACATCGGCAACATGACACATCAAATTTATTTTCCATATAATGATTTGTCAGTAGAAGTATTTTATACAATTTGCAACGGCCTAATTTATTGTCAGCATTGATTTCGTAAAATATATTGTAGAAAGATTTAAATAAAGTCACTATTTTCAATGGGCTTATTAAAAAATCTACTGATAAACTGAAGACTTTAGAACCTCCGTTTCATAATTATCAACTTAGTTCATTAATTTTATCAGAAAACGATGAATAAATTGTGTTTACATATGTGTGCAATGTATTCATGACTTTTCCTCCCTGAGCCAGATGAATTCAAAACCTGAGAATCAATTTAGAAATCACGTTACCTGATACAATTCAAGTAGGAACGAGGTCAAAGTATCATTAATGGTACTTGTAAAATGGTTTAAGTAATATATATTGAATAATAAAGTAGCTTTATATGACTTGTGAGTGAAAATTAATATACCAGTAAGTCCATCGGCTAAGATAAGTGCATGTGAAGCTCGTTCCATTTCACTGATCTCCAAAAAAGCCTTGGCCATCCGAAAAGGATCTGTTTGAATCCATATAGTTGTTGTTTCTGTAACCTTTGTTGTATGTTTCTCTTCGCATGCAGGTCTTGGTATGGCAACATGAGGTAGGTGATAACGATATGCCTCACTTTCCAAATATTCAGCTGTTGAACATGCTGTCAAACTGAGAACTAATGTACACCCTGGCTAATGAGGCTGCACACTAGAAGATAAGAAAATGAATGAATCGCTTTTTATTCTCTTCTACTTGTATGTAACTGAACTGAATGATTTAACTAACAACTTATTATTGCAAAGAAAAGAGCATTATGTGTTCAGAAAATTTTTTTGACATACATTTTATATTTCGTAATAAAATTGCTGGTTTAAATAATAACTTTATTATATTATTCTATCAAACAAACCAGTATTTGGGAAAAACAAAGACTTTCTCTTCCTTCCACCAATACTTTTTGAAGAGCTTCTCGCAAGTTACAATTCACAATATTGCTGAAAGACAGAATAAAATGCTTGTCAAAGAGTAAGCAAATCTGACTTAATCTTCAATCATTTTGGGAAACATTTCTCGTTTTGGATGAATACGTTATAAAAGTACCCGGCAACCCATAGAAATATATTCACTGGAAAAAATTTACTTTATGTGCAAATCACTGGCTAAAATATCATATGGTGATTCTAAGTTTAATTTCTAAATCAGAAAGTGAGCCAATAAACTTCCAAGAAATAATATGGGTTCCAGTCTCGTGAAGCGAAATCGTAGATGCGCACTACTGAAGAGTACCACGATAGGACGAAACGGCCGTCCAGTGCTTCCAGGGTTTCCATGGTGGTCTAAATTCAAATGACGCATGATCTTGACAGTTTGGTTGAAACAGGTTATGGTGGAACCTTTTTCACTAAACTTTAAGTTCATTTGAACTTCATAGGTAATTTTATATCTGGATTCAGTACAAATTTAGCACATGTTCTTCACTAACTGAACTTACTAACATGTGAATTTACTAACTGAGCCTTACAAACAATTTTTACTTTACATAACTTCATATCACACCTTTTAAACAGCTTCCACCTATGTGAATAATTTTTAGTACAACAAGCTTTATTGGATTGTATTTGCTTGAATGATATAGAATAACTGTATTAAATCTAGTTAAGTTTTGACTTAAAAGACTTTTTCCTTGCAAATCTCTTTGTAGTTTAAGACTTTAGCATTTTCAATGGTTAAGTTGAAGCATTTACTATCGCTTTTTACAAAATTCAGACCTCATTTCGCTGGCCTATTTTATGGATGCCCTAATAATAATAATAATAATAATAATGATAATAATAATAATAATACACATCAGTTGATTTCAAATCAAGTTTTCAATTCATAAAACAAACTGTTTAACCTATATTGTTAAGTAGATAGGTTTACTTTTGTCTTCTATGCACTCATTCATATATGAATACAGTGAAGTATAAATTGTAGTTCTTTTTTCAAGTTATTAAGGTGAAATTATCTTTTCTTGTTTTGAATAAACAAATACACAGTAACAATGTCCTGCATTTCGTTAACAGTTAATTCAATTACACCTCGTAAGGCTAAAAATAAATATGAAACCATCAAACCGACAAGTATTTTCAGTCACTTTGTCAAAAGCTAAACCTCTTCTTCATTGATTTGCGAATATGAGTCTATTATCTAATAATAACCAACTCTGATCATCACTTTTACATGCTAATTCAAGTCAACCGATCAAAGAGCGCTGAGTTATTAGTAACTTAGGTCACACTATTTACTGCTTGATGTGCACAGCTAGAAGTCATTTAAGTACTTAAATTCTTAAAACATCCCAATTTGGAGAATATATCACCACAATACTGTAACAAACGATGAATAGTAAAACGAGTCGGATCAGGAATGACCACTGTTAATCAGTAACACTAACGATTAAAAAAATGCTGTCGAGGCACCATTGGATGACTAACACTCAACTTTCACAAGGTGTGTAGAGGATTTAACATCACTTATTACTGTTTTTTTGCAAATAAATAAAAGTTATGGTGCTTAAGGTATTTTTAATGCATATTAACACAAAAGGACTATATTGTAGGCTTTTCAAGGGTATTACATATCTGTCCATGTTTTTAGAAACCTTCAATTTTCACAAGAGAAATTAAATTGTGTCTGTACAAAGTTAATCGTCAAAATAAATGATTTTCGTGGGAGAAAGTTAGAATTCAAATCGTAGTAAAGTAGTCTTGTTCAAAGGATGTCTAACTGGCTGATGTCATGCAGGTTAATACAACTGACAAAGTAGCAAGACTTAACAAGATGGTTAGTCACTTATTTTATGTTCACTTCGCCCATAACGAAAAGTCAAACAGTACTACTAATCAAGTTAGTGAAGTAGCATAATAAAATAAGGCAAATACTACTACTCCATGAATGGATGCCTATTAAATAGACAATTATGCCTGTCACATATTGATAGTTAGGTAACGTCAAATTAGTATTCATTATAAACCAAATATTTTATATTCTTTGTTCACCTAGTATATTCAATTACACTTTATAATTATAGTTTTCGGTAAATATATTTGCTACTTATTCACATGAACTGTAGTTTACTTTACACAGATAAACTAGTGTGTTTTCATTTTAACAATAATGAACACTACTAATATTGTTTCATACGTCTAGAATATAATTCTTCTTAGATATTTGTAACATGATATTTCACTAAAACTAAATCGTTGCATGGATTGTAAGATCTTGTTCTCTCAATTGGTTATTAACAAAGTGATGGATAGGGCTTATCTTCTTTACAGGAAAAAAGTGTTTGATATTGTGTATCAGAAAAAAATTGGATAGAAGATCAAGAACTAACTTGGGGAGAACATTTCAACTACATAATGGTATTTCTAGTCATTTTTTCAAGATAAGTTCCATTTACACATTAATCAGTATGAAACAAATCTACTTACATTGGTTAATAAAAAACTTCTCAATAGTAAATTTGAATTTTGGGATGTAGGTAAAGTAGAATTTCTTGTAGAAATATCAGCATAGTGTTCAAGAGTTGGTTCCAGTGCCAGGAACAAATCAGTTAGATTATAATTTACTTGATCGAATACATCATCGTATATCACACCTTTAGAAGTTTGAAAAAAATCCGACAGAAGTTAGGTTACATCGGTAAATATTCTAAATTGCTTAAACGTAAATGAACATGTCAAATTAATCCATCAAAATGTAGTCTACTAGACATTTACCAGTTCAAGGACAGAAATCAAGCTAACTAAAATCATATTATCTATCTTACACAAATAAACGGCTCCGGTTTTCCCTCCAATAATATTGACTAAACTTCACTAAATATGAGATCGAACGCATAAATCTAGGCTAACGATTACCATTTGAAATAAATTAATTAGGGGATATCTTGTTCATGCTTGATTAAAACCATATTTAGTTTCACATTTGGAGTATTCAGCTGAAAAAAAGGTGCGGATATCAGCTAGAACAAATCTGTACAACATCAAGATAATAAATTTCGCACATGTGTACATTACTAGAATTCTCACATACATAACCCATTAGATTAAAAAGAATGTGTTTTTGACTCATTTCTTCACGAGTCTGTTTTCCTTTGCTAAATTAATTACTTTCTACATTTGTTTCATTGCCAATTCGCTATCTTCCTTTGTTTTTATAATCTGATACTGTACTTCCGGCGAAACAGGCACAAAATTACCTAACAACTGTAATCATTTAATAGCCGTTACCTTAAAACTAATCTGTTAATGAACAATAATCAAATTTAAAGTAAGAACATACTTTTTACTAAACCAGACATTGAATTTCCTTTAAAATAGCAGTCTGGGTTTTAATAAACAAAGATAAAATGACTGCACTTAAGAGACATGCTGATTTGTTACAATCTAAATAAGAAGCTTTCAGGTGATCAACTTAGTGAATGAAGCTAAATTGTGAGAAAATACTTCATTAAAGTTCTTACGCATACTGAATTGTTACTAAATATTATTCACTCAGTCAAGCAAAAAACTATTATGAATTAAAACATATATAAGCGAACAATATTGTTTTCGATTAGATCCTCATCAGGCTTTACTCCAATATACAGTAATATTTATATACACATATGAAATTATTAAACCAATCAAGGTAGTCTGTGAGTGAATGATAACAGTGTAATAGATTACATAAATAAACATAAGTGAGAGGTCCAAATTGATAGTGAGAACAGATGTATTAGTTTTGATAAGAATAATAATGGCTTGTATCCATGTTTAATAGTGGGAATTAGGTCAATGATTTGAAAAATATAGATGCTGAGATAACATTCATAAAAACTATAAGGTTGTGCAATAAGAAGTGTTCAGATAATTCGACAATGAAGCATATATTTTGAAGAAAATAAGTAGGAGGGTAAAGTCACTTATTAGAACCAGGGGAGAGATGTGTTGCAAATTTCTTATGAATAAAAAGACTTGGATTGTTAGCTCGAATTCCTATGGCTTCTGTTATGTGTAACATACGAAATCGAACATCATAAGGAAAACTAGTAGGAATACGATATATCACTTGAAATGACCCATTTCCGTCTACTACATGACTGTTATCGATCAATTGTGATAGAACAGAGTCACGTGTTGTTTTGATGACACCTTATCCTAATCACTAAGGGAGGTGTTCACTAACTCCTTGGCCCAGTTGTCTGGTAGCGCGCCCAATATAGCTTTCGCCACAATAACAGCTGAATTTGTAGATACACGTAGATGTGGCAGAACCAGGTGAACTATCCTTTAGTTGAGGAATCACGATATATTACAGTATGAGTGATAAGGATCTAATCAATAGCAATATTGTTCGCTTATATATGCTGTTCTAAAACAATATTAGTATATTGAATTGATTTGAATAAACTATTTCATTTATTAGTTTTATTTTCGGTGTTATTTAGTGATTGATACAGTTATACTAGAAATATTAATTCATGAGTAGAGATTGCCAAAAAGAAGGAAATCTTAAGTTTTATAGACAGTACCAGTTAATCAGGCTTCTAGTGACTGAAATAACTTACACTTGAAAATTTCCCATGATCTCCAAAGCATAGGTTGACTTTTATGATCAAATTATTAACGCAATTATGATTTATCATTGAGAAGTTGCTAATTGTAAGTTTAAAACATAAATGAATAAATAGGACTGAAGTGATTAATTCGAAAAGCATGAAAAATATTTCTGGGACAAAAATGTCCAACCAAAGCCTATTACTATGAAATATCTTTCTAAAAAAGATAATAGATGTATGTTGTGTTCAATTTTGCCATAAATTGTCACATTATGAAGACTATGAATGGAGTCATTTCTAACTAAATATTTCGTCTTTACGATTCTTATGAGCATTAAATTTATTAATACGTTCATATTCACGTAGTATAGTAACTGTAATACCGTGATGGAAATGTGTTTAGTGTAGATACGTTACTAAATATTTTCTATTAAACAGTAATATGTCGACTTTGAAGTGTAAAAATCAGCACTGGATCATTTAATAATGGTCATAAGTAAAGTAAAACAGCTGGAAGTTAAACAATTAATTATTAATCCAACACTAATTCAACGCATAACATATTAAGTTTTATCATATGTACCAACTATGAATCCAGTGTTCGAAGGTGAATGTTTTCTCCATAGTATATCTCATCATATAGTTTTTTGATAATGATCCTTCTAAAACTGTTCAGTTTAATTGTAAAAACATAAAGTCGAACAATCATTATACAGATAGAATAGAATATCAGAAAATATTGTCTGTACTACAATGATTACTTAATCTTTTATAAGCTCACTATGCACGCAACAAATATATGTAGTGACTCACATTTATCACGAGAACACGACTGGTTTAATAAAAACAATTATTATCATAACTAACTGTACCAGTGTTTGTTTTAACGTGCTTTTGTTTGACTGTGCTAATGACAGCTATTTTGTGCTTCCATTCTGATTCTTACACTTTGATTGTGACTTCGCGCGAATTCCGTTACGCTCTGTAACCAAGCTTGTATCCTGGCACGATCTCGGTATCCTTTCGATGCCACGAGATCGCCAGCGAATATATCTCGATTTGGTCCATTAACTGTCTTCTGATATTTGGCTTCTCGGGGATCTTATGGATTTATTTGGTTACGTTCAACCTTCGCCTTCTGATTTACTTGGCACGTGTTTTTTGGTAGCGGTGTTCATAGTTAACCTCAACTCGACACCACGCCACATATACATGACCATACTAAGTTATACATAGTCATCTAATCCAAGTATTGTTTTGAGTATAAAATTACTAAGTAGGCGGTTAACAATATAAGGTCAAATTTTATTAATTGATCGAAACTACAGGAAGTTAGTTTCTACCACCTACGACTCAGTGTATAGTTGTACGCATATGCTGATTAGCACAGACATTCTAAAGTATCTCTTGATAAAGTGAAGCTTGAAGATAACGAGGAATTATGATTAAATAACATTATTTTATAGATGAAATGTAATAAATGATAAATCTAGTGACGTGCTAGCTGATAGCTGGTAGTTTAATAACTTACCAATATGCCATTCGTTTTCAGAACAGACAGTAACTAATAAGGCAAGAAGAAAGTTGAAAAATGAAGAAACAGATGACATTTCAACACATTTGCAGGGTTTCCTCTTTGTAGTCAGCTCCAACGAAGGGTCATTTTTCTTGTACACCTTTCTTGGTGGTATATATATATATTTGGAGGATAATTTATGTCACTTTATTTATGAGGTTATATTTAGATCAGGGTAGATTTATTACACAGGGTAGAAATAACATTAGCAGTAATTTTGCAGACTTCTCGTTATGGAATTACTATAGTTACTAAAACAAAAATGAGTCACTACAGAAAAACATCAAAATTTATATTAGCAATTATGTCAGCTTCATTTTAAGCAGACCTAGAGGCTTTTATGGTAAAAGTTGGTATGGAAACGAATCACTGGTCATCGTCAAGTTTCTTAATTCAACATAGGACACATAATAAATTATGATTTTTAGCCTCTAATGCATACTTATAAATTGGTGAAATTTAATCATTCAGTTTAAATTGGATGAGATGAGACAACAGTTGACGTTCTCATGTCCGATAAAAAATATAAATTCCGTTGAAAAATTAGAAAACAAAATTTTCTTGGATAAGATGATATCCTGTGATCAGTGATCACCAGGCGACAACACGTTCAGGGATAACTTGTTTTTCAACTGAAGTATTGGAAACAAGATTTTGGTAACATTCAATTTTTTAGAGAATCCTGTTAACTCTGGTATAGATATACTAAGCGATACAGAATAGAAATAATCAACTCCCAAAATCACTACTGTCAGTCAGTCACAACGTAGAACCCATACGTATGTACATCGGTTCAAGTTAACGTACCGCACTAGCACAGAGATGAAGTCGTCAGGCCAAATCCCAGATTAGTAGAGGTAGCACAGTATCAGTCGTAATAGGAGAGATTAGACATCGAAGATACAACCCGGAAAAATGTAAATTAGTGAAATAAGAATAAAAAAGTCATGAGGGATTTAGAATCCCAGGATTTGGAGAAAGACAAAGAATGAATGAACGTGTGCCATTTAAAACGATTTTGAGTCAAGTCATACAGTCTCTAACCATTGGTTACGATGATCACGCGAACCCCATCCAGGCAGTCTACACATATTAATATGGCGAAGTTCAATTGTCAGCGACTGCATAGACTGATGCCATTGTTTTCGTTTGGCCGTCTCTAACTTTCTTCCAGCCTGCTCCTAGACCAAACAAAAATCGTTCGTCGAGCTAGGCGATGGTTGAGCATACGTAACACATGTCCCAGCTACATCAGTTGATGAAGATTTACTACCTCTTCAGTCGATTACCCATCTTACCTAGTGCTTTACTCCTAACCCAGACAGTGCTTACTCCAAGACCCCAAAATACACGAGCAACGCTTCAAAGAAACCTATGGTCGAATACTAGTAACCTACGAATATCCCATATTCTTAACAGCCATGTTTCACATCCATAAAGTAGGACGGAGCAAACTGCTGCGCGGTAAACTCGCCCTTTGGTTGGAAGACTGATATCTAGCCTACGCCACAAGTGACGTAAAGTGACAAGAACACTGAATTTAAGCTATACGATAATGAGAACCAAGAACCGTTAAACATAGAAATTCTACTCATTTAAAGTAATATAAGGTAATTGTCAGTTCCTGACCATTAAGTCACGTCAGTTACACCTGTAAGATGTTGACTGCATTGTATATGTGACCTTTCTACAGCAAAGTTCAATGATGCCGACAGTGAAGAGTGACAAACATGGTTGAAACACTACATACGACCAAAAGATAAATAACCTGAGTTGTGTATGAATAGTTAGAACTAATCCTATTAGCATTTGAAACGCAGTAGCTGCGAGCATGACTTAAAATCTATTCCAATAGTTCAAACATCTTAACTATTTATTTGGCCTGAACCTTAAAAATAATAAATCATATTCCCTATATGATCATTTGCTTTTGGTTCATTTTCATATTATATTCCTCTTTTCCGTTGTTTCGAAATGTAGAGAACTACAGAATCAAGTTTCCGCACTTCTCAGACTGATTGTAGTTACTATAAAACATATTTACATAAAAACATCAGGCCGTTTCACAATGACTTTACAAACATATATCAGGCACTCTGAAAAGCGACTTCAGATCAATATCTCCATTTGTTGAGTCGTGTTTTGTTTACGCTGCAGATATCTTAACTGTTCGGCTACCTTTGATATGACGTTAAAGGAAATAAAAGATGAGGTGATACTCTTGGTACGTATTTCAGAATCGCAGAGAAAACGCATGCATTCTGATAAGAAAACATGTCTGTAAATAAATGAATACTTCATGACGTACACTTCTGAAGATTACATAAAATGGATGAATACTAAGTATAAAATAACAGAATAGAAGTAATCAAGTAGTTATATAAACTGGATGTGTACATGCAAAATATTTAGATAAAAAAATGACAGCATTACATATTGCGATAGCTCTGAAGGGGAATAAGAATCAAAACTCCAGTAATGTAAACGTATTAGTACCAATAAAGTACACATGCAGGACACTAGTATAAACTGGAATGCAGTAGTAGTCACATTGCATGGGTGCAGTGATGTACAAGGTTCATATCATATATATACAAACTGTACGAGGTTAATCAATAAAATAATTATTCCAGTCACTTTAAAACAGGTAAACTTGAGGACATAATGACATGGTTGCTATCGTCGCTAGAATAAATAGTTACTCTATTTGGAATCCCATTGATACGATTGTGAAATTAATCATTCAACACATTTGGCACGTCAGTATGAAGGTTTGACTCTTGTAATGATACTTTTTGTAGACGGTAAAGATATTGAGCCGCAGTTTTGGCACTTTCTAAATAAGTTTTCTATATCTATCTTATATTCTTTATGTTTTGCACCTTCGAGAACAAAGGGGAACGAAGCTTTGTCATTCATTTTCCCCCAGGAAAATATCGCATGTACTCCATTAGATGACTGAGATAAATTTAAAGGACCTCTGGAGTAAGAACTTGGTTTGTTCCTTGATGTTTTGTGTATGAAGGAACTTTCTCGTTTTCCGAATAACCGCATTCCGTATTCATATTATTATGATCATATTTCTGCAGTTGTTCAAAGTTGGTAACCTGGGTTGTGATTACATCCAACTGGGCTTCCATAACACTTAGAGCATTTTCAAATGGCGTTAAGATACACTCATCTACGTTCAACAAGTTATCTTGAGTTTGTGCTAACTTTCTCAGCTGTTCAACTGAAAAATGAAAGGTCATGTTGCTTAAATTTGTTATATGGTTGGCAAGATCAGAAAACTCATTTAACGTGGAATGGTCATATCTTGACATTATTTTGATACACTGGACTAGTAGAAGAATTCACAGACTGATTATGGCTATCTGCCTCTAACCAGTCAATGTCCAAAGAATTTAATCCAGACGTTGATGAGAGGTGTACAAATTCATTCGATGTGCCTGGAATTCGAGAAAAATATCAGTTCATTACTTAAGAAAATAAAAATCTAAAAATTAGTAATTTTTACAAACTGAAAAGAATGTCTACAATAACAAAACTACCCTGAAATTTCAGATACTGCTTCAATAACTTTTAATTTTTAGATTGTTTTAAATATGAAGTAAATTTGAATTCCCATAGTAATATCCAAATGAACGCAGATAGTGCATATCCATAATATATCTAAGTGGAATAACTGTTCCATAAACAATTACATAAAAATAGAAACATACTGATATACAAAATAGGTATTGCAGACCAATAGTAGAAAGCACAGAAGGATAAAAGTATACTTACAAGATGTATGCAGAATATTAGATCCTTTTAGACCAGACTGCTGACTGACACAAGGTGTAACGAAATCATCATTTAAAGGACTACTCAGTAAATCAGAGATGATTGAACGTGCACATTTTGGAATAGAAAGGTTAATAATATCTGATCCGACATCCGTTCCCAAATGATTAGTTGAAATTCTGTCACTTGATTCACTGATGACATACGGAAACAAGCAAATATCAATTAACGAGTTATTTCTATTAAACAGATTGAATGTTTAACATTTAATGTTTTCCATACTTACAAGGATGTTTCACAAAATTATTCTATGCTTCAGATAACTCATTATTTACTGAGAACATTCACTCTTAAATATTTCAAAATAGAAATTACCCTTTAAATTAAACTCTAAGTCAGGATGGAAACGTGTATCTGTCAATGACAATACATAGACCTACAACCTCGACTTTCAAAAAGCAATATTCAAATACTAAACAATATATACACGAATATTCGTCAAGATTAGAACGAATAGTTTGACAGTAATTGAGCGCCGAGTATAGAGAAGTCATTATATGTGAAAATTATATTTGAAATATTCTCAGCGATTGAAATTTAACTAATTCCGACGTTTCGTCCAGCTAACTTGTCTGGACTTCTTCAGGGTAATAATCAAAATCAAAATTATCAAAGAAATATATAGTCAGACGGTTATCATCAATTTAGAACATGGCATGTACATATAGCTGCCAATCAGTACAGCTAGAAATGAGAAGCGAATAAGAGTATTTAACTTCAATTACTTAATTAAGCGAAAGAGAAAGACGCAGTTTTACGAGAATGAGATAGATGAAGAGTTATGGGTCACAAGTAATCCAATATTTAGAGCAAGATAGAGAAATAATACAATTCCATCATCCTAACTGCTCTACCCTAATCCCATTCAATATCTCAAACCACTCACTACGAGTATTCCATGAGTTCTAATCATAGAATGTTCACATACCGACATTATTGAGACCAGAAGTGAGTGACATCGCAGAACGATCCCAAATCTTGATTTGCTCATCCTTACCATTATGCCAACCAACTCTCATATCAACCAATATTACACATCTAGGTACGTGGTGGTGGTTAGGTATCCACAATACATATCTTAGATATAAACCTCACTAATGTAACAACACTAGGTTATGATACACATTAACCACCATGTAAAGTATGTTATATTCATGATCACAGTATGGATATGCGAATGAGAGAAACTAGGAGATCAATAGAATTCTGCGACGTGACTTAATGGTTAAGCCTAATTAACTTTAGGAGATCCACAGTAAAACGGCAAAAGCTCACAAATACTACAGACCGATTGTACCAAGATTAAGAATAATTCACATATGTTTTTCGATGAAAAACATCTACACCTTTTCCAATGTCTCGATTAAAATCACACTAAGATAAAGCAACTTACTTGACTGAAATTCCACCATCGATATTGGATCTGTTGATTTTGACATCAACGGATGTTTGAACCATAGGCTTGTCAGGTGACGAGGTTGAAGGGATATTAGAATCGCATGAAAGAAGTTGCTGACCTGACTCTAAATGATTATTACATACAGTATTGGAAAAATATTTCAAAGGACTTAGAGTAGAATCTTCCGAAGCAGAAATATCAAGAATAGTACCTAGATCTTTATCAGACGTATTAGTAATCCTTGGATGAGAACAAAGCAACTGCCAAGCAGTGTTCTCTCTACATAACTTATCATTATTCTGTGAAACGGGTGGCTGTTCTGGATAAGATCTGGGTACCTTCAAAAATTCATCTACAGAACAGGAATCAGAAGTAACACTACTGATATTTATCACTCCATCAACATTAAAACCTGAAATTTCTGGAATGATATCGGGACCAAGATCCTGAAGAAATCCTGACAAATCTTGAGAGGCAATATGATAAGTAGGATCAGTAACTTGGTATGAAACGGATTCCGACTGAGCAGAACCGTTAATTGCTTCGTCTAATGGCCAGTTGGTATTAGGACATTCAGAGTCCGGCGTAGAAATGCAAAAGGTATGATTATCGTTTGGTAGCTGTAAGTGATCACACTTAGACGCAGTGATTTCACCATTAGCTTCAGAAAGATTTCCAAACGCTATACCCTTAATTCCATATAGAGACCTATAAAAACAAAATGAAGAAACGAAATTCCTCATTTAGCAAAATTTTAAATAAAAACTGTCTATGAACATTTTTGTAAAATTCTATCAAGACCGAATAAGCAATTATTCTTCATCATTATTGTTCTAAAATAAAGATGGAAAGTAACATAGTCGGAATTTTTAAAGAGAAATCTCTAAACAATAATATGTACTATGGAAAGAGACGAGAAACTAGGAACTTTTAATTTTAGATTGGTTATATATTTTAGTACATGCAAAGTAACAATTTTTATATAAAGAGAACCACTACCATGCCATAAGGCATGCTAAGTAAATACAAACTCAGGGAAGCGAAAGAATAAACCTGCCCAGTCCTATAAAACAAGTAACACTAGTCACTAAGTTCTATATAATTGTCCAACATTTTCTCACTTGGCCAAAACAAACCCAATGTTCACATAGCTTAAGTGATTTGACCTTAGACAACTTCATCAACAACAATGATCATTGTTTATGAACTCGGATACGATTTATTTCAATACAAAAAAACGTTTATCTCAGATGATACAAGTTATTTCAGATTATCTTCGAATGTCAGATTTTAACTAGTGTTTAAGTGATATAACTCAAATAGTATACGTTCATTAACTTAGAGCTAAAAGTAATCTGGAAGATTAAAGTAATTCTTTACGATAGATAGGAGTGAACCAGATATAGAACGTTCATTTGTTGCTTGCATTTGCCTATAACATATAAGAAAACAGTACAAGAAACTGGACGTAAAAGAGGTGATTGTAAGCAGAAACAATGTGGTAACTAGTCAAGTTTTAACATTTAAAAAACAACAATTAAGACCGTCTACAACAACTATGAGACTATTTTCTTTATTCCGAAGGTATGAATCCACCACGGTTAAATCAACAATGTTCCACATAGTGTCGGTTCTATATTTCCCAAAACAGAATCCAGATTGATAATAGGAACAATACCTGTGGATATAAATACTGAACATAGAAGAACTGCCTGGTCTAAGGTACTTAGTTCGATATGTATTCGTGTCAATCGACATACCATTTACGTCTTTTTTGGATGATCAATCACATCAGAATACAAAAAAGAGTAGCCACAAGTCATTTATAATTACACAGATGAACTATAAAGAACATCGTATAAAATATCTTAGTAAACAACTACCATACTGAATGTCACTCTAACTGATTATTAATTCTGAAAGGTAGAAGATACAACAAACACTACTGTTTCCACTATGCATTTAGCGATAGATAAGAAGATGGATATCTATCGTCTACTATTATTGAGTCATTTGACTTTGTTTGTTTCTTTGCAACCATGTTGGTACGTGTTTAGATACCCTAATTTGTGTAGCTAGACACACTCGAATTGATGAACACAGTAATATGTGACTATTTATTATTTATTTGAACACATAAATATTAATACAAGAGGGCACCAAATACATATGCGCCACACAAAACAACGAGAATTCGAAGAGAAGGAAAACAAGGCAAGGAGCGTAAAAAAAATTAATGTAAAGATTAGTGTAAGGTAGTGTAAAATAATAATAATAATTGCGGAAACGCAAAGGTACAATCAGAAAAAATCTTTCAGTTAAGGAAGATACAACCACTGCTTATGAAGAAAGTAAAAGAAGGTTACAGCAGGATCGCCACTGGCTTCTATTCTGAGCCATATCTGATATTGTCTCTAGTCACTGTGTAGCACCATCTCTCGGACCCCAACCAGGGAATCAAGAAGGACCAACACAAGCCAGCCCTTTGCAGCTTTCTTTCATGCCACGACACCATGTCATGCACTGACCACCTCTCCGCTTCTTCCAACCAGTCTCAGAGTCGGCAAACAATGCACGACGTGGAATTCTCTGGGACGACATTCGTAGAACATGTCCAAGCCGCCGAAGTCGGTGTTTCAAGATGGTGACACCGATTGCATTATCATCTCTGTGCCCGAACACACGATGCCGAACCTCTGCATTACTGACATGGTGTTGCCACTGGATGTCAGCAATCCTTCGGAGACAACAATGATCAAACACAGAGAGTCGTCTAACGTCCTCAACTCGGAGAGGCCAGGTTTCACAAGCATAGAGCAAAACTGCACTCACCGAAGCTCTGCAGATCCAACCATTTTCAGCCAGACTATTATCACTAAGGCGCCAAAGATGGCCCACATTGGCATAAGCCTCTCTGGCTTTCACTATTCGTGAATTGCTCTTATTGCTCATGTCACTACCAGCACTTATGCAGCTACCTAGATACACGAACTTCTCAACTACTTCTATCTGTTCACCATCCAGAGTGAGTACAGGATTAGAATCCTGCAAGTCTTGTAGAAGTACTTTGCACTGAGAAGGTGCAAAGTACATACCGTACCTACGGACACTGATTGCCAACTGATTAAGTGCGGATTGCATGCTTTGGGTATCATCGCACAGTAAGGCAATATCACCTGCATACTCAAGATCGAGAAGGCTTTCTCCAGGCAACAGATCCGCACCACCAGTGCCTACATCCAGCAGATCTGTTTCCAGAATGTCATTGATGGCAAAGTTGAAGAGGAATGGTGAGATTGGGCAACCCTGCCTAGCCCCACTGTTTGAATGGAACAATGGAGAGAGGTGGTTGTATGCCCTCACTCTGCCTGAGATGTTTGTATATAAGGCCTTTAGGATGTTAATAAACTTCTCAGGCACACCCTTCTTCAATAGACAATCCCAGAGAACAGTCCTATCCAACGAATCGAAGGCAGCCCTGATGTCAAGAAACACTACGATTGTTGGCCTTTGATAAGTATGGCGGTGTTCTAACATTTGGCGGAGGGTGAAGATATGATCAATACATCCTCGACCAGAACGAAACCCAGCCTGCTCCTCGCGAGTCAATCTTTCTCGGGTTTTGAACAACCTACGAAGTATGACGGAAGCCAATAGCTTGGACGCAATCGGAAGTAGACTTATCCCCCGATAGTTGTTACAGGAACGACGTGAACCCTTTTTAAAGATAGGGACAACTATCGACTCATTCCATGACGTTGGTACACTCTCTAGTTCCCAAACCTTTGTAAACAACGTCGTCAATTCCTTAGTCAAAAAGTCACCACCATCTTTAAAAAGAGCCGGAGGTAAGTCATCTGGGCCAGGTGATTTGTAACGCTTCAAGAGTTGGAGTTCCTTGCGGACTTCCGCCTCATTTGGTGGATCAGTCGTCACCGGCCATGGAGGGCAGGACAGTCTGATCGATGTTGCCGGGGCAGCAGGCCAGTTGAACTGCCCTTCGAAAAATTCTGCCCACCGTCCAAGACGTCGATGGATGTTAGTGATTGGCATCCCGTCATACTCACAGATTGTTTCAATCACACCAGACTTCTTGCTGCTAGTGGCTTGGATGAGTTGGAAGAGCTTCCGGTTATTACCAGATGCAGTGGCTGCTTCCAGCTCATTAGCACGCTCCGACCACCAGGATTCTCGGTCCTTACGCAAGCTTTGCCCAATTTCCTTACGTAACATCCTTCGTTTGTAGTCAAACTCACGGTCACCCGGAGTAGACCGACGGGCTTCAATGAGTTGTAAGGAGCCTGAAGAAACCCAGTGCTTATAAGCGGGACGTTTCGCGAACCCACAACTGACTGTACCCGCCATTTTCATGGCGTCATGCAATTGCAACCAATGCTCATCTATACTTTTCGGTGGAATGGTAGCTAACCTAGAAGCTAGCTTGGCACGATACTTAGTAGCAACAGAAGTTGCAACCAACTTGCTGACATCAATCCTTTGGTGGCGGTCACTTCGTTGGCCACTGAAAAGTAAGGTAAGATTGGCGCAGACCAGGACATGATCAGAGTCCAGATAGGTACTCCAAAAGGAGCGGCAGTCTTGTACACAACCACGCCAGCTGTCGCTGATCGCGATGTGATCAATCTGAGTCCAGGATTGAGATGCAGAAGGAGGACGCCAGGGCTGCAATCAAGAATGTGATCCAATCGTTTACATCCTGTTTAGGTTTATGGTGAAGCATAGAGCTTGTTCTTTCAATGATAATGACTTTTGCTGAATAGCACGTCTTACTAAAAACTGATTTGAGCCTTTATTTCAACACAGGACTATTTAACTCACCTCCAAATGGTAGAGAGATGTAGACAGGCTTTTACAGTACCAAAAATGTAGTAGGTCTCACTATACTGTGACTTTACAATCGATTTGTGAATTTCATAGGATGGCCATGCTCCATCAGTGTCTTGTTCAGTAACCTCACTTTGTCTTCAGTCGTACCGTCTATACAAATACGATCAATCCTATTAAGTAGATCCTCAATCAAGCCTCGCTATATATATATATATATATATATATATATATATATATATATATATATATATATATTTTTGTAACAGCATATTTGTGAACAAGGAATGTCACATTGGAAGAATACATTGTCTTTCCCTCGAAAATAATGTCACGTAAACAATCCATACACTCAGAAGAATCCGTCAGAGAATAGTTACATAAAAGACTTAGGTAATATTGATTTATTATCCAGCATGGTGAGTTTCGGTTCACTTTCTTTAGTATCTCCATTTCCTTTTACCTTAAATTTACCTAGTTGACCCTTTATTTCTCATATTTAAATGTTCTTAATAAGTGTATCTGTGATCCGATAGTTCTAAATGTATTGTGTTAATATGTAACAGTTCTGATAATCTTTATTTTCTTACTACACTGTCCAGATAAACCAGTATAGAAAAATATAATTTACAGAATACGTATCAAGAGTGAAAGTTTTTGAACAACAACATCGACTTCAAATATTGTAACTTAACCTATAGTGGGTCCAATCCAAAAAATAAATGATACCCTCGGGTTATTCATTCGAGCCCTCAATGTATTGTATAATAGTATGCACCCGACGTTCTACAACATAAGAGAATACAGGACTACCTAATCAAAATCAAAGTGACCATCAAGCATCATTGTACTTGAAATATCAACAACTAAGATACATCCAGTAGTTAGTAATACATCTGGACTAACTAGGATTACAAAACAGCATTAAAAACGAAATCATAGTATCTCGATACTTAAGTGATAAGTCAGACACGTATGCTAAAATTACTAACAATAATAAAATACTAATAGTAGAAATTATTTAAAAGAGATAACTTACGATTGACTTGATCTTCAGGGGTATGTATAACGGGAGCTGTATGTTTGATACTTCCAGCAAACTTCGATGTTGGAAATTCACTTGGTTTGGATGCGTCTTGATAGGCATTTTTGAAAACGCCAGAATCTTGCTTTACTTGATCAGACACAGAAGGCAAATTCGACCTGTTCAATATCTGCCACCCAGAAGCTAATAATGGACGTAACTGACAGGCTTTATTCAAAATAGACGACACATCAGTTAACAGACCTCGTTTTGAAAATTCAGAGTTAAGGTCATGTGATCGTAGTAACCCCGTACGCCATTCGTTTTTGCGGGATTTCCTAGCTGGACGTAAGACCATCCGACAATTATTACAAACAACAGGTGAACAAAGTTCGTTATTACTCAACAAGTCTACATTCGAAAATAGTTTCGAGTCAAATGAAGTACCACCGCACAAACGATGAAACCAACATAAACAATGTGAACATTGAATAAGACCAAGTTCTTTTTCTGTAGCATATGCTCGTGCATTGCAACAGTGACAAGAAAGAAGTCTGGTGAACTCAGGAGCACTTGATCTATCAGAATAGGGTTCAATAAAAACAAGAAAATAAATCTATATGAAGACGACAAAAAACCTATGATCGCATCCATATAAAACAAAACAAACTTGAGTTAAGTTAAATTCATTTTGAAACAAGTGCATACAGTTTGGAACTGCAACACCATTAAATAACAATTTTAAAGATGTAGGTGCAAGTATTAAAAACATGAAGAATGAGAAAGGGATCCAACTTCATGATTGTAAATCGCACTCCATTATAAAAGTAAGTACTTTTAATACATAAAAAAACCATTCAGAATATACAGAGACTTCAAACTCTGTTGGCAAATAGAGAACTTAAAACTGCATTTTCTTTATTTTTCATTAAGCTTAGCAGTGTCATGAATTAAAACTACTGAGGAAAGTAAGCAATAGATAACTCATATACGTCTTCTGGACGGTGATTACACAATAAACTAGTCCCTTTTAGTTATGCGGGACATTTACATTTAAAAAATGCATTTAAAGGTATTGACTAAGACAAGTTTTTAAAGGTGTTTCGGGCAAAATTAACTATAAAAAAGCCACAGAAGTCATCAGACAAAAACCATCTTTGAACAAAAGTCAGGAATGAGAAAAGCTAGTGAATAATAAGATAACTACTATAAAACCAAATACCTTGGTTTTTCCTTTGAGATTGGCCCAAGAGAAGATAACTGCATATGAGATTTCCATGGCAAATATCGATTCTGATAAATTTCTTTTTTCGTGTGTGTTGTGGATTTTGTGCTACCAGATACACTTTTGTGATAATTAACAATGTGAGCGTCGAGTAATTTTGAATTTCGCAACTGACGAGAGCAGTGAGGGCATGGATATACAACAGGAGCAGCTGATTTGGCGGGAACTTTCGTGAAAATCTCTCTTGAGATAGGCATACTAGATATTTTTATTTCTGCTTCTCTTTTGTATACTATAGTTCGACGTGGTCGTTCATCACATTTACTTGACTCAGACAAATTTAATGAACTGTTTGAGAGATGAGATGCCTTCTCTAAAAGCTTCGTTTCTTTCTTTAGGAAAAAGCATTATACTGACATTATCATAAATAGAAGCAGTATCTAACTAAAATATAATACACGAAATTGGCAAAAAGGACACATTAAAAACGAACACTGATACGACAAACATAATCTTTCATTGTGAGTAGTATTACAGCCCCTTATAATGGCTTCAGTTTAGTTTCAACTTCACAGAATCAAGCAAAACTGACCACTGCCTCTTTACACAGTGATTTACAGATTTATCTGCATAACTATGTAGGAAAAAATATGGTACACTATGAGAGAAAAGACAAATGTCACTATGTAAAATATAACAAAACATGAGGATCTGATGAGGTCGGAAAATAATGCACATTAATAATGAGTAAAAAAAGCCAACCAATACACTTATCAGCTTTTCGTCATACAGCTTGTGTAGAAGTTATGAATTTTACCAAAAATAAGTTCAGCATTATTCCTAGAAAATATCTGGCGGTCCCAAACCCCAAGCAGCCTGACCAGGGAGTCATCATATATTACAAGCTAACCTGCTTTTCCATCACTCCACGCTACGTAATAAAACTGTTGGGCTTTGCATGACCTGGAACAATGGTATTGTGTCTAAGTGACACATAACATAAATACTGAAGTTGAGACGCTTTTGTAAAATGAAATGTAGGGATAAACAATCATATTATTAACCATCAGTCACTCAATAAAAGAGACTAGTATAATACCAAAGTGATGAAAACCAGATGTTTAAAAAACACTTCTCATACAAGGCTCACATAAAAAGATATAACAATGACCCATGTAATCAATGACTGTTGACTTGAGTCCCATAAGGAAATCCAAATTTGATAGGTGCCACCTACAAAACCACATAAATCGATTACTGAAAACTCCGAGTGTTGTGGCTTAAGATCCACGACCGTGAATATCGCACTGTCTCAAACGTTCAACTCCCCATTATACTCGAGAAAAGAATGACATATAAAAGTTGATATCAGGACGCTGAACATGTTGGTTGTAAACTTATTACATTAACCACTGTTCCTAAAACACTTAACACAAATACAGTTGGCTACGAATCATTTTTATCATGTCTGTCACTATTAGATCATTAACAACCCAGTATTCCACTCAACCGGTTTCAAATCAAAGCACGGCTTGAAGAGAAACATAAGTACATTTTCAAGCAGAAGCCAAAGTTAATCAGTTATATATCGGTTAACATAATTATAATTTACGAACAGAGTAATTGTCACTGAATATAAATACCACGGTGAACTTATTAATACAATAAAAATACATTAATAATAAAATAACGAGCTTCATACTAAATAAGTCAATGCATATAAGAATATACTAAGAACCAATGAACCAAGCTCACTGTAAATCATTTATGATTTCTGAAATTGATTTCTTCACAAATGTAGAATCTAGAGATAAAATAACTTAGGTTTAAACTCTGAACGCTTTAATAACATGTCCCTACTCGTTTGCTATCACTTTTACTTCTCTCATACTAACTTTATGATGTATGACAACTGTTTTCGTTTTAATCTGATCTGAGGTCTCTTAAACTTGAGCTTCCCTTAAACTGGTGGCTATGAGTACTAATCACTTAATTACATACAGAAAAGTATGAAAACACAAGATTTGCTGGGACAAAATGACGATATGAAGATTCTGTATTTTGAAAACATGAAATCGATTGTGACGGATACCAATCCTTCGTTATAAAGCTCGATATTGTAAGCAACACTATGTAGATACAGACAACTAGTACAAGTAAAAAGATCTAAGATGCTACTTCACATAACGAACTGGTTATTACAGGTCATCCTGACACGGAAAAGAGTAAGTGGGTGTCAACCTCCTTGAGCTCTCATATAACTGGGTGCTTGTCTTCCAACATAGAACTTTACTTCCCGGTGTTTTACAAAAGAGTAGGAAGACATCCAACACAGGATGGGATGGCGAACATATTAAGTGTACCTAAAGGCGTTGGGTTGGATCCCAAAATTGTGAGGGAAATAATGACATATAGACAGGCTTAAGTAACCAGGAACAATGAATATACATTTCCTGACGTTGTTGACTTGCTGCGCAAATCAAACTATCAGGTCAAAGGGATATGAAGTGATTCCTGTGGAGTATCTATTTCAGCTACTAAGGTTTCTTCATTCAATCACTAACACTTACAAAAACTATCGTCAGGCTAATTTAACCCCTGTAATCGACCGTACAACTAGGGAATATCACTTAAGAGTACAAATTATAAGCACTGCAAACTGTGACCACAAAAATTATTTGATAGGTTTCAGATGATAAAAATTATACTTACTATTTCGTCACTTTTCTGAGAGGATGAGATTGGCGATCCCAATGGTGGCGTAACTGTGTTTTCCGTTGTATAATTTTCAGCTCTTACAGAACTACTTTTAGGGCTGTTCAGTAAATTGGGATCACGTCTTGTTTGGTGATTTGACCTTTCAGAGGATGTTTGACCTAAGGCAGACACAGAACCATCAAATCCATATAGATACATCTCATTCTCTTCGATAGCTTTTCTCTTCAATTCACGGCGTCTTCGACAGGCCTCATGAAATTGAAAAACAATCTTGTCATAAACCATTCCATCCTGCTCGATAATCCCATCATACAATGTTGGGTGAAGAATCTTCTTGTCTTCTAAGACAGATGAACTGCTAGTACTTGCACGAGTAGGACGTGATCGATACTTTGGTATTTCAGGATCTAAGGCACGGTCTGTTGACCTGCTTTCTGACAGAGTTGTTCTTATTCTTTTAGCTCGAGGTATTCCTGATATATACTCACTACTACTACTACTACTACTACACGAATGTTGCAGATCAAATTTATTGGGGATTTTATTTGCAGGTTGTGAGCCTTGCTCTTTGCAAAATTTCAAAACATAATCGATTTCATATTGAGTTGCTTTGCGTAACTTGTTGACGGGTGTCCACTCTACAACACGATCCCAAATATAGCGCAAACGATACTCTGCTCTTGTGCCGTGTCGCTGACGATGGGCTAGAACCTCAGCAAGATATTCGAAGTCGTTGCGCCATGCAGCCATTACATAGCTACCCACGTCAAAATGGCTAGCACTGGTTTCTGGACTTTTGTTCATCGAACAGTTAAAAGGGTAGGGTTTTACAGTTTCGCAGTATCATTTGTGAAGTCTTTTTTCACAGCGCGTAAGCATTTTGAATTTATCGGATACCAAGAGTCATAACGTGAACTCCAATCACAAAAATGAACATGAACCTGGAAATAAAAGAACACGTTCTTTGCAAATAACGAGTTATGTAAATCATTTAACGATTACGCAGTTACGTACCTGCTTTAAAACCATAACATTGTATGAGGAATAGTGATACCACACGTCCGCTTAAACCCGAGTAGGAGCTGGATGCAGAAAGTAACTCGCCGATTGGAAGTTAGTGCCCTCAAATGTGGGGAGAGTCCAATCTCCCTCTCCAAATGCTCTCACATGGCCACGTGTATACAGCCACTGTCAGGGAAGTCCTATCCTACCTTCTCGAAGGGAGGGTGACGTTTACGAAATTGAGAGGGCGAAAAGCGAATGTTCGATCGTTTAACCAAGTTGGTTGATACGGAGGATCTACCTAGGGGAGTTGGAAAACCTTGATTCCAAACCAATGACGCACATAGAGTCCTGGATCGTTAGAGAACAACTGATGTATTAACCCATTCTCGGTCACCAAGTACCATAAGACTGCATCTCTTACCGTTGCTCCATTGCCTTGTGGATTATACGCTTAGTTCAAATACTCAAGGAGTGTCTTCCTAGGAAAACCACCTGCTTCGATTCGGGCACCCGGACAGTACTCCAGCCCCCATATAAATTGAATCATTTATGTAGTGCATATATATTTCTTGCCTTCATGTCAGTCAGCTACAACGTAGGACCAGGCACATATATGCAACGGCCCAAGTTACCACACCACATTAGCACAGGATAAACACCAAATTTATAGTAGTCACTTCAATGGTAGTAATATAAAAAGGGATATAGGAAGAAAGAAGTAGTTCGTAGAAATAAAGGTATAAGGCAATTTTAATCTCACGGTTTAAGGGAAGACAAAGGGTGTATACACCTACACCATTGTGATCGATCCTGAGTTATGTCACCCAGTGTCTAACCATTTGTTACGATAGTCGCGCGGACCCCAACCAAGTTGTCTGCACCTACCAACATGGCTCAGACTAGAAGCTAATGACTTC
Source organism: Schistosoma mattheei (assembly GCA_944470405.2). Classification (NCBI taxonomy): domain Eukaryota; kingdom Metazoa; phylum Platyhelminthes; class Trematoda; order Strigeidida; family Schistosomatidae; genus Schistosoma; species Schistosoma mattheei. The sequence goes on along the minus strand of OX103943.1, from coordinate 35,515,883 downwards.
AGAGACTGATGCCACGTTTTGGTTTGACCTCCCCTAACTTTCTTCCAACCATCCCCAACACTAGTCAGCATTGCGTGTCGCAGTAATCGGTGTTCAGGCATGCGTGCCACGTGGCCCATCCATAATACCCTGTGTCCAATTTCATTATTACCTGCCCGGTGATCCTAGCAGATGCGAACTATACTTCTAAGGCATCTGTAGTCAAATACTAATGGTTTATGAGTATCTTCTACTCTTGATGGCCACGTTTCACAGCCACAAAGTAGAACAGAACGAACTGCCGCGCAGTATACTCGTCCTTTTATTGATAGACAGATATCTCGCCTTCGCCACAGATGACGTAAGTTGACAAAAGCCAAACAAGCTTTTCGAATCCGTGCTGAAATCTCGTCAGACACCAATACATTTGGGATGACCAGACTTCGAAGATAAGTGAAGTTGTCAACGCGTTTGACTACTTCACTCCCTATCTTTAGTTCAAGTGTTGACGCAGGCCAGTTCTGAAGCGACAACGTGCATTTAGAGGGAGAGAAACGCATTCCAAACATCCTGACATTGTTGCTCAGGCCACCAAAAGACTGTATTTTATCAGTGTTCTCACCAAACAGGACTATATCATCTGCGTATTCTAAGTCGATAAGTGGACTTCCTGGAAGGAGATCAATGCCCGAAAACTCAGTCGACGAGAGCGTTATTTCCATCAGTACATCTACAATGAAGTTGAACAAAAATGGAGATGGTGGACAGTCTTGATGGGCACAAATTAAGGTTGGAAAATCAGATAACAGTTCGCCATAAGCTCTGACACGATTAGTAGTGTTCGAGTAAACAGCCTTCACAAGGTCTATGTACTTCTGAGGTATACCTTTCAATGACAGACACTGCCAATTGAGACTAACTTATAACTGAACGAGAACATATCCAGCCACAGACCAATCGAATGTTGATCAATTATCTGCAAAGCTATTTCAATAATGTTGTTTGCTTTGATTATAAACTTGAACTAATCCGCGCTCTGGAGACAAATAGGTTTCCATAAAGGTATATAAAGCACCCCAATAATCTCATTACTGAATTCACCTGTTTGATGTTCGCTTTAGAAATAAAAATGAAGTTAAAGTGAGTCAGTCAGTCAGTAACAACGTAGAACTTCGTACGTACGTACATCAGTTCGAGTTGCCACACCACATTAGCACAGAGATGCACTTGTCGATTCAAATCCCGTAGTGGTAGAGGTAATAAGAGTATAAGCAGTAATCGGGAAGATTAGGGTTTGGAGATGTTATTTAAAGAGTATAATCCAGTGAAAGAAATTTGGAAAGAGGAAAAAAAGGGACATGAAGAATTCAGAAGATTAGAATTTGGGAGAACACAGAGAGTGGATGCACCTGCGCCATTGCAAACGATTTTGAGCCATGTCATTCAGGGTCTCTAACCATCGGTTGCTGTCATCTCGCGGTCCCCAACCAGGTAGTCTACACCTACCAACATGACTCAGTTCACTTGTCAGTGACTTCATGGACTTGTGCCATGTTTTGGTTTGGCCGCCCCTAGCTTTCTTCCAACCTACTCCTATACCACTGAACATAGCACGTCGAGGCAGTCGGTCGTTGGGCATACGTAACACGTGTCCCAGCCATCTCAACTGATGAAGTTTCACTACGTCATCAATTGATTTGCCATCCTTACCTAGTACCCGTTTCCTAACAACTGTGTTACTTACTCGATGGTCCCATGATATATGAGCAATGTTTCGAAGACACCTATGATCAAATACTAGTAACCTACGGATATCCTCTACTCTTACCGGCCATGTTTCACTGCCATAAAGTAGGACGGAACGAACTGCTGCGCAGTAAACACGTCCTTTGGTTGATAGACGGATATCTCGCCTACGCCATAAATGACGCAAGTTGGCAAAAGCTAGTCGAGCCTTCTGTATCCGTGCTGAGATTTCGTCACACACTAAACCACAAGGGCTGATGAGACTTCCAAGATAAGTGAAGCGGTCGACACACTCAACTACTTCACTCCCTATCACTAGTTCGGGTGTCGATGTAACCCAATCCTGAAGCAACATTTTGCATTTCGAGGGAGAGAATCGCATCCCGAACATGCTTGCATTGTTGCTTAGAGTGGCCAGAAGACTCTGCATTTTGTCAGTGTCTTCACCAAATAAAACTATGTCATCAGCATATTCTAAGTCAACAAGTGAACCTCCTGGTAGAAGTTCAACCCCTGTAAATTTAGATGAGGAGAGTGTTATCTCTAAAAGTACGTCGACCACAAAGTTGAACAAGAATGGGGAGAGTGGACAGCCCTGACGAACACCACTTGAGGTAATCAATTCTGATGACAGTTCGCCATAAGCTCTCACTCGACCAGTTGTGTTCGAGTAGAGAGCCTTTATAAGGTTAATGTACTTCTTTGGTACTCCTTTCAGTGACAAACACTGCCATAGAACCTCACGATCAATCGAGTCGAATGCCGCCTTAAGGTCGAGAAATACTACCATTGTGGGGCGTCTGAATGTGTGTCTGTGTTCTAGAACCTGACGTAGTGTGAATATCTGATCTATACAACCACGTCCAGGTCGAAAACCAGCCTGGTTTTCTCTAGTCTGCTCTTCACGAGCTTTAGTTAGGCGTCGAAGTATTATTGAAGCTAATATTTTAGACACTATATTAGTCAAACTGATTCCTCTGTGATTGTCACAAGAGGACTTTTGTCCTTTCTTAAAAACTGGCACAATCAGTGATTGAGACCAGTCAGATGGGATTACGTCCAGTTCCCAAATTCTACCTAAGACCTCAGTTAATCTCATTGCTAATACTGGACCACCATCCTTAAAAATCTCAGGAGTAAACCTGTCAGGGCCTGCTGCTCTCCCTCGTTTCAGATTTCCTATGGCTTTTTCAACTTCGTAAAGGGACGGAGGACCTACATTAACTTGCCATTCAGGTTGACTGGAGATCGTGGGAAACCGAAGTGTGGCTGAAGGCCAGTTGAACTGATCCCTAAAGTGTTCTGCCCATCGATCCAATCTCCTGGATTGAGAATGAATAATATGTCCATCTTTCTCTGAGATTGTTTCGCTAACGGTCGGGTTCCTAATTCCGGTTTCCTTAACGAGTCTGAACAATTGTCTGCTATTACCTATTGCCGCTGCCTTTTCCATCTCTCTTGCTTTCGCTACCCACCACTGTTCGCGATCATTGCGTAGACTTCTTGTCAGCTTGCGCTTAAGCTGACTCCGCTCTTCATTATGTTCAGAGCCAGGTGGAATGAGTTTCCGAGCATCTATCAGTGAGATAGATGCTGCTGAGATCCAGTGTTGCTCCCTAACCTTCTGGTTTACCTTACTAGCAGATATCACTGCTGTTTCCACAGCTTTTCGGATATCATTCCATGCTGCATCGGGGTGGGCATCACATACATGGCTGCCTAACTGTTTTCCTAGTTGTTCCTGAAATATACTCTTAGCTTGACTATCATTAAGTAGGGCCCTAAGAGGTTTCCTTGCAGCGTCTTTCCTACGTCCAGTAAGACGCAAGCAAATACGCGCTCGCACTAGAGCATGATCTGAATCTAGGCATGTGCTCCAGAATGAGCGACAGTCTTCTATCGAGCCCCTCCATCGGTGGCTGATAGCGATGTGATCTATTTGGGTCCAACGTTGGGACGAATTAGGGGGTCGCCATGTTAAAAGATGTTTTTCCTTATGCTTAAAGTTAGTATTTGCAAGGAACAGGCGGTTATCTGAGCATAGCTGCAACAGACGGTCGCCATTATCTGTTCTTTGAGCCACGACACCATAAGATCCACCTAGGTGTCTTTCCTTATCGCTTAGTTTACCTACTTGAGCATTAAAGTCACCGGCCACTATTACTACATCCGAGCGCCTAGCTTTTCGGAGAAGGTCCGAAAGCTTTCTGTAAAACTCATCTTTTACATCATCTGAGCTGCAGTCAGTGGGAGAATAGGCAGAGACGACGAAGAGGCAACGACGAGTGTCCCTATCTTTCCGGATTCTTACTGTTCCGTTCAGTCGGACAGCGCACAAACGACTGTCTACTGGGATCCACTCTAAGAGAGCTAGTTCTGCCCTAGGACTCAATGCTATACCTACGCCGGCGAGGCCACGGGAAGCAGAATCAGGGCTTCCAGATACACGAAGCGTAAATCGAGTCGGTTCTTTATTTTGGCATGGTGAGGTCAAATGAATGACGCTACTTGGATCCTGTATGCGCGTTTCGGAGACGCAGCACACATCGATGGCGCGAGATTCTAAAGTTTTAGCTAAGGAAGCCTGCTGTCCTATTTGGCAAAGTGTTCGTACGTTAAAAGCTCCTACGTGTAGTTTAGAGCGTGGTTTCAGGAGACCAGGAATGGCGTTCCACGTACTCGAATCGTTTGCCCTAGCGGTGCGAGGTGATAAAAAGACGTGAGGAGGGTTAGTCGGGAGGATAAGAGAAGTATTAGGAGGTGTAGGAAGGATTTGAATGTGACCACCTTGGTCTCTTGTGCTGTTACGGGTATGAGGGCTGATGTCACTTCCCGGCTGCCCACACCGTGGAAGGGTATTTCTTGAGGAACCTGAAAAGGAAATTGGATTAGTGTTGGTCTTGACGACCTGGGAGCGTGACCGCAGAGCCCAAGGGACAACTGCTTGAGGCCGGTCGCGCACGGCCTTTTTGTGGAAGGTTTTTGACGTGTTAGCTCCGTTCTTCAAGGGGCCTTACCGCCGGAGACGGAAATCCGTGAGGTAAGGTGAGGTGTGCATTTTTAGGGTCGACCTTTTCTAACCCCACCCCTCCTTGTGGGAAGGCAGCATCGCTGTCATGCTGGTTGTCCGAGGGAAACACCTTACTGCTGTCACACCTCTCTACAGTCAGCAGTACGACTTCGCCCTCAGACCTTGAGTTGCTGCTTTTAGTCTTACCGTTCGCCAATCGACCTGCCTGGCATGGTAGAACCTGCAGGAACATATGTTCCAGCCAATATAGCTCGGTTGGGTCATCACGATAGGCAAGCCCGATCACCGCGTCAAGGTAGCAGCTTCGATCGGGAAAGTGATCATAGGGAGGACTCATTTTCAGTTACAAAAGTAGAGAGTGAACATGGTAAATAAAGTTTTCTGTATGTAGAGTACAAGATTTCAGCCAAATGTAGTATATTGAGCTTTTATACTGAGCAGTAAATCTCACTAATTGCATATTTATCTTCTTGGCTTTAAGCTATATTGCCTGTGCGGGCGGACCTCAAACTGTAAATTATGACGACAGTCTTAGTTTAGTGATTACAATACTCAGATTTCAATCACAAGGTTGTCACTTCGAACCCTGCCCAACCTAGTCCTGTCTAGTTAGCTGGGTAGTATCACTGGCTCTTAGAATTGCTCAAAAACACAGAACCTGTACATTACTTGTAAAGTGAATTTTTAACTACCAGACCACTGACCAACTACCTCAAATAGGTAAGGTAATTAAACTAATTGTAATGATATTAGTTGCAACATTGGTCAGTGGAAGATAAATATGTAGAGTATATTAACAATATGCTGGTAAATAAAGTGCAACTGAAAACAAAACACTGTAGTTAGTCTGAAGTTTCGAACAGGTTTGGAACAAGCAGGGATTATCGTAACACAGTGCGCCAATAAATATGCATGTCATGGGTAGGATGGAAGTATTTAGTATCCCAGAAATCCATATATATTTGATTAAAAGTCTGACAGATCTAATGTTGTAAAAGCCGTAAGTTTACCTAAGAACATAGCATGACATGCCGAAACACGCTTCATTAAATCCGGTGTTATTGAATTCCTGTTTTAAAGTTGATAGATGAATGGGAAATATAGTACACAAAAACATTAAAACCGGAAACTCGGGATGACGAGGCATGTTTTTGCATGGCAGGCAAGTATATTTGTTGTTAAAGCTATAAACTGGAACCTAAGAGAGTAATGTACAGGCTCTTCGTGATCAACCTATTTTTCGGTGAAGCCAGAAACAGAATAAATCCGTATGGACAGTATTGACTACAGAAAAGGCTGACATTTGTTTGCAGAAGCCATTTAACACGCTAAATAGACCACACATCAAGAAAGATTTTAAACACTCAAGAGTTTCTTGACACCCGTTTGTGCTAACATACAACATATTGATTACATTATTGACTTACTCTACTTTTATCAACTTTGAGGACCTTTACAGGGTACCAGTTTCCATAAGAGTCTTTTGCCTCAAGAAACGTATCTTTAACAACTTCCCCACATATGCTTTTCAGTAATAAACGTTCTTCACTTTTAGACATACTAAAAACGACAAGATGCAACCTGAACATGTCGAATTCACAAAATGGAATGTAACACGTGTAATCAGCGTTAATTGGAGTATAGGAAAGATCTAAAAACATCATACATGCCGTACTTAGTTAATAAGAGGGAAGGGAGAACAAAAACCAAACTTCGCGCCCTGGGTAAATACGTCTTTCTTTCCAAAATAGTCTTACACATAATCTTTCAAATTCAGTTTGTTCTTCACAGAACTACTTCAAATATCTCTGCCACTCGTCGCAGCAACCAATCAAATCTTCAGTAATAAGGATAGGAGGTCTATCGACCTATATTAATCCTTGCAGTTTGCAATAATGTGTATGTCCAATCTCGTTTTGAATATAGTAACAAAAGGTGCTGATATTACGTGTTCCGGTAGAGAATTCCAGTAATTCACTACTCGGTGCGAGAAACGAAACTCCGGACGTAAATGATTTGATCTCGGTTTTTGAACTTTATCCGAATGTCCTCTCAAATGATCAGTCCTAGACGGAAGTAGAAGATAAGGCATGTTAATACCAAGGTCATCGCTCAGTATACGATAAGCCAATATTAGACCACCCCGTACTCTACCGTAAGATGACGGAAATAAGTTAAGGTGTCTCACTCTGTCTTCATAAGATAGGACAGATAGACCTTGTACCATTGTAGCGGTAAATAAATCCCCAAAATAAATAGCTCCGTAAGGTTTCGACATTGGATGCTGACCACATTAGTTTTAATGGACTCACCTAGCTGGAGGCGCTCAGTCATGCATCCGCACCAGATCACTAGTGGGAACGCCGTGCTCAATAGTCCCTGTAATTGTTAGCCAGATTAGATCAGACGATCCTCTTCTGTCTTTTGATTTCACCTGGTGGGTGTTATTGATTAAAGCGTTGTAAAATTCCGAAAGCCTGTGGTATCCTCACCATCTTAGTAACTCGTCGTTGGACCCGTCCCAGCATCTCTGCTTCATACTTGAAACAAGGACTCGCCGCTTGAATCCCGTATTCTGAATGTGGTCGCACACAAATCTAAACATTTCATCATCTAAATACTGGAAAGACCTACGAATAGACCACAATACCCTATAGCCTTTCGCACCAGCAGCCTTGCAGTGACTAGTGGTTTTGAGATCACTGCTTAATATGAATCTTAAATCTTTATAGTTTCTTACTTCGGGTAGCACGAATCCACATATTGCATAGTGATACGACTCACCGTAGTTATTTATTTGAATCACTACACTCTTATTAGGATTTACTTTTAGTGAACACCTGTCCAACCATGCCACCAATGAGCTAAGATCATTCTGTAATACTATCCTACCCGCCATACTGTGTATGGGTCTCCAAATTTTTATGTCATCAGCGAAGAGTAGAACGGATGATTCTGCTAAAGTTGGTAGTTCATTTACATAAAGTAAAAAGAGAAGAGGACCGAGGATCTAACCTTGAGAAACTCCACTTTTTACAGGTACCCGCGAGGAGAATGCCATATTTATCCTTACCCTTTGTCTCATGTCATGGAGAAAGTCAATTATCCAATCGACGACTGTATAATGGATTCCAAAACGTTCCAGTTTGAATTTAAGACCAGAGTGGGAGACCTTATCGAAGGCCTTACTTAGGTCTAGGAAGATCACATCCACGGGACTATTCTGATTTTTTCAGCAGCTCAATCTTCTCTCGCAATGAGATTTGTCAAGCACGATAGGCCTCTCCGAAAACCATTTTGTTCCCTGGAGAATAGGTTATGCCCTTTAACATAGTTTATAACAGATATCCGAATTATTTTTTCCATCAGTTTTACAACTCCACTAGTTAAGCTAACGGGTCTATAGTTACTAACTAAATCCCTATTCCCAGCCTTATATACCTGACTTATTATAGCGTTTTTCCAGTCTCTTGGCAGTCTGGACTGCCTTAGAGACATGTCAAATGGTTCAGCAATTACATCTGATATGGTTTTCATAATCCTAGGATGAATATCATTAGAATCACTGGGCTTCTCAGGTTTGATATGCTGAAGTAGCCCTAAAACAGTACTTTTCTCAATGACTACAGGGTCCATCAGCGAGCCGCCACGATCACAATTAATCGTTGGTCGTTCCCCATTACCGATAGAAAACACTTTACTGAAATATTCCGATAAAGCTTCAGCTTTTTTGGTATCATTTTCTGCCAAGATTAACGGGTTTTCTCGCATCAGAAGTGATGGAATTCCATCGTTCCTCTGAGTTCGCCTTTGTAAATACGAGAATAACCGTTTCGGATTATATCTAAAATCCCTAACCAATTGTTTTTCATATGATCGCCTAGTCTTACTTATCAACGATTTACAGGCATTCCTAATCGTACAATAACTGGATCTGTATTGTTTTAATCCAGTGGAGATGAACATATTTCAGTGCTTCTTCCTTCTTCTCAGAAGTTACCTGACTGTTTCAGTTATCCATGGTGGACTGTTATTCGGTCTTCGCGGTACCAGGTATGGTATGAACGAGGACGTGACTAAACTAAACTCGCCTTTAAGTACATCCGTGAGCTAGTAAAGGGATGTGACACTTCTGGAATTCCGATTGATTTAAATGTACTTAATTTAACAACTTTTATTGCCAACCCAGTATACTTACGGCGACCTAGAACGAACGGATTGATTTCTTTGCTCTAGCGTCTTTCTGTTTCTGTACAGTTCCTATAATTAGGTAATGTCCAATGGGTGGTTGTCTAACCGTTGTAGTGAATTAATTCTAAACAGGTTGAAAATTATTTTCTGATTTATAAATCTTGCAATTCCAGTGAGTGAGTTTGTATCAGGAGAGTAAGGCTACTGGATACCAGCAGCTATCATATAATCAGGTAGGAGGTTGGTTGGTTGCCATTAGAAAAATTGTAAAGCAAAAATTAGGATGCGCAGATTGGACCAGAATCTGAAGAAAGAACAAATAAATAAATAGGCCGATAAAATGATGATGGTAATGCATACAGTGTGAAAAGGTATACGTTTAAGGAATTAAAAACAAATAGATGATAACAGATAATATAGAAATAGGTTAATGAATTAATTAACGCTGAAAATCCCTCCAGAGCATTTTTGTTGGACTGTACTGTCATTTATTTGTTTCTTTTTCCTGTCGTGTATTTTAACCTTTGTTCAGATCTCTTTTGACCACAGTTTATGCTCTTCAGTCTTCCTCGTCTGAGCTTCCATTATGTGACTCTGATTAAAGACTACCCTTTAGTTACCTGATTTTCTATTGCATGTTGCAGGACTATTGACAGTAAGGTTGTGTTCGACTAAGCTCAGGGTCACGGCGTGACTCAGTGTGTGACTGTTAACCCTTGACTGTCTTCTTGGGAGGATTGCTGGACACCCTGCAGATAGATATCCGATCCCTTATTGTTAGGGATATTATTATTAATTCTCAGTTATTGAAATCTTTTGTATTAACTGTTTCGTTTGTTGCTTAGCACGCTAATTTGTGAAAGAGAAACTTTTGACTGTAAAGCATAGGATGTACCGTTTGAGGTATTTTGTATTTTTGATGTAGTTTGTTCTATTTCCTATATTAGAATCGTTTAAATTGAGCGCAGATTTTGCGTTTTGATATAATTTAATACGAGTATCGTACGCTATACAGAAGAACGTAGTCTGGTTTAATTGAATAAATAAAGGATCGTTAGTTCTGCTTTTAAAACGAATATTGGCATTTCGGTCGTGACAGTTTTCAAACATCAGTAATCACAAGTGACAAACTCTGGAATGCCTGGTATGCGCAATAAGATCCATGAAAGCCTGGTGTTGGGCCAAGAAGAAATGCAATCAGATGCACCTTCATATGTACTCCAATCCCTTTCAGATTCATTTTCATGTTACGGTTCTGATGTTAGTTTGGTAAGTCAACACGGCAAAATAAGCTCTAGAATCACCTTAGCAGAGTTAAAAAAAGACACTTGAGGGAAAGGAAATTATTAGAAATTAGAGACTTGAAAGATAGACAGAGAGAACAACTAATGTGCCTTCAGAAATAGTTCGGGTTGTTTGTGCTGAAAGAGAACATGTGTAGTAAAGTATCTTCTGCCTCCAGTTGTGATGGTAGCGGACAGCAGTATGTTCACAGTTTTGTACGCCGTTCTCATGACCTTAAAATCAAGTCTCCAGAAAAGTCAAAATTGTTAGACTATCCAGAACCAAAGAAGAGGGAAGTGACCTTGTTATCTCCTAGTGTGGGTCTTGAGCTGCCAGAGGTAGAATTGAGTATTTCTGATGGGCAACCAGCAAAATACTGGAAATTTATCAGACAGATCGAGCTACATGTTGTATTCAAGGTCGAAGATGATGGTCGATGACTCTTGTTACACGATTGCAAAGGAAATAATCGAGAGGCTATAGAAGAATGCATAATGTTTCCACCATCATAGGGCTATCGTAGAGCATGTGATATACTGAAACGGTTGTTTGGTAGAATACATGAAGCCGGGCTTTGCTAAGTGATTTGACTGAAGGTTCCAATATAGAGCACAACAACGGAGAAAGTCTGTCTAGGTTAGCAATAACAATGGAAAAGTGTTATGTAGCCTTAGAACAAATGGGTTATTCAACGGATCTCAACTTAGTAGGAACAAAAGAAAGCATAATAAAGAGGTTGCCCATAGCGTGACAGACGAAAACAGTCGGAAAGGTAACAGCAAATGAATGAGAGCCTACTTTTGCTAAGTTAACAGAATTTGTATCAACTAGGGCAGTAATTATACTCAGCAGATTCTGGCAGACCGCAACAAATAGTAAACAGGTTGTAAGCAAGGTAGCCTGTTGCAAACCTTGGGTTGTCCTTCGGTAAAATCGTTAGCAAGTCACCTTGTCTCATATACGGATAAATCACGTCATTGATCAATGTTTCCATTTTTTCTCCATAATAGCAGTCAACGATAGGTGGGCATAAGCGAGAGAAAATGGTCTGTGTTTTTTTCCTGACTTAGGCCGCAGAACAGCAGAATGCAAGGACTGTTAGGCGTGTACTACCTAAGGTTGCCGGGATCGGCAGCACCCATTCATGCACAGACCCACACAAATTCAGCGTGATTCGAGTGAGCGTCAACTTGAAAGTCATTGTGGGTACACGGAGTCACATAGAGAGGATGTGTTTCTTGGTTTCATCCCCGCACGTATTAGAATAAATTAACACCAATTACTGTAACTGTAGTTCGAAGTGCTGTGGATTGTAATTTTTCCTACTTTCTTCTCTTGGGGCTTTAGTGTCTAAAAGCAAGTTGTGTTGTTTCCGCTGATGCAAATACGTTAACCCAAATCTAAATGAGAAACACTGAGTTCATATGTTGGCATTGTGAACTGTTTTCGTGTTGATCAAGACAAAAAAGCCATGACACTAATGCGTAAACTGTTTCGAAACTCGTGGTGCCTCACTCATTATGTTCCTTTACAAATAACTACACCTGTGACTTGATCAATGCATACTGAACAAAATTGTAAACATATGTTAATATCCCGTGTATTGCATGTCTTTTCATTTTATCAGAAATCGAGACGTGGTGCCTCAAACTGCTTAACGATGGTGAAAAACCATACATGAAGCTGTACGTACTGGTCGCTTGATAATTGCCTATAATTTATACCAGTGTGCTAGTCAACCAAGGAAGTTGAAATGGCTACTCAGTCGAGTAGCAAATCTGATCGGTTCTATAGTAACATCCATGATTGTATTGTTGTTTGGGTCCGCACCTTTCAGGTAATGGTTTCGCAGATGTATCATACAAGTGATGCCATGTAATTAGATTCCAGAGACTACTCAGTAATGAAGTTTGTTCAAGAAAAAGTGGTCTGACACTGGTACAAACTAATTGAACTCGAGGACAGTATATATAATGTCTTTCATAGTGAGATAGTACCTTGGGCTCCACTTGAACAATAAGTTCTTGTACTAAAAATACAAATGCTATTGGTTTGTATGCCACATTTTATATCCACGTAAGTATGGTAATTAGCTTGCTCAGTACGGGAAAGTGGACAGGTTAACTTTTTAACCGAAATTTGACGATTTATTCAATCCCTAGAGGTTCAATAAATTGACCATCTAGTATTTAACAATGGATGTTAAGGTTTGTGTTTTCACTAATAGTCACTCAGTTGTAGCAGTTGTCTCGGCAAATGAGGTCAAAACTCAAGTACTGAGTTAGAGGCTCGAGAGCGGTCACCCCCTAGTATTTGCGACTACTTAGTTACTCATGTTACTCCCAATGGAGCATAGGCCGCCAACCAGTTTTCTCCAACCGAATAACTAGCACAAAGTACCAAGCACAAGTAGAAACAAACGTACTTGCTTAGTGATTCAGATAGTGAATACTTACTTACTTACTTACGCCTGTTACTCCTCGTGAAGGAGCATAGGCCACTCACCAGCATTCTCCATCCAACCCTGTCCTGGGCAATCCTTTCTAGCTCCGTCCAGTTGTAATTCATCCTTTTCATATCTGCTTCTATAATCCGACGCAATGTGTTCTTTGGCCTTCCTCTTTTTCGCCTCCCTTCAGGGTTCCAAGTTAGGGCTTGCCTCGTGATGCAGTTTGACGGTTTGCGTAATGTATGTCCTATCCATTTCCATCGTCTTTTCCTAATTTCTTCTTCAGCTGGAAGTTGCTTTGTTCTCTCCCACAGAAGGCTATTGCTGATGGTATCCGGCCAGTGGATGTTGAGTATCTTGCGTAGGCAGCTATTTATAAATACTTGTACCTTCTTGATGGTGGTTGTTGTAGTTCTCCAAGTTTCAGCTCCATACAGTAGAACTGCCTTGACGTTCGTATTGAAGATTCTCACTTTGATATTGGTTGAAAGTTGTTTTGAGTTCCATATGTTCTTCAATTGTAGGAATGCGACCCTTGCTTTGCCGATCCTCGCCTTTACGTCTGCATCTGAACCTCCTTGTTCATCGATGATGCTTCCTAGGTATGTGAAGGACTCTACATCTTCCAGAGTTTCGCCATCAAGAGTGATTTGATTGCTGTTCTGCGTGTTGAATTTGAGGATCTTGGTTTTCCCTTTGTGTATGCTGAGGCCTACTGATGCAGAGACTGCTGCTACACTGGCTGTCTTCATCTGCATCTGTTCGTGTGTACGTGATAGGAGGGCTAGGTCGTCTGCGAAGTCCAAATCGTCTAATTGATTCTGAGTTGTCCATTGTATGCCGTGTTTTCCTTCAGATATTGAGGTCTTCATAATCCAGTCGACCACCAGAAGAAAGAGGAAGGGAGAGAGTAAACAGCCTTGTCTGACTCCAGTCCTTACTTGGAATGCATCTGTCAGCTGTCCTCCATGCACTACTTTGCACTGTAGTCCGTCGTATGAGTTCCGGATAATGTTGACAATCTTCTCAGGAACTCCGTAGTGTCGAAGAAGTTTCCATAATGTCCTCCTATCTACACTGTCGAATGCCTTTTCATAATCAATGAAGTTGATGTATAGTGATGAGTTCCACTCCACTGATTGTTCGACGATGGTCCGTAGTGTTGCAATTTGGTCTGTGCACGACCGATCCTTACGGAATCCAGCTTGTTGATCTCGAAGTTGGGCGTCTACTGCATCCTTCATACGGTTCAGCAACACTCTGTTGAAGACTTTCCCTGGTATTGACAGTAGTGTAATGCCTCTGTAGTAGTGAATAGTGCTCATATTTCTCCTGAACACAAACCGAACAACAGTTTGTTTGGTATGGAAGAACAGTGAACCACTTATCCGCATATGCTACTCACTACATACTAGTTTCCCAGCTAGCAATATTCAGGAAGGCTTCAACATGACTCAGATCAAGAGCACGTGACCGACTAGTGCATAAACCAGCGAACCACAACTAGGTACAAAAGATGAGCAAACATGACACAAAATACCTATCAGACTTCCTACCCAGGAAAATAACCAGTTACTATTCTGTCTCTCTTACACAACAGGTGACAGTCACTATTTCCCGATGTCTTTATTCCAAAGCTGTAGATCCGTATATTCACATGAAGTTGTTCTCTAAGTTTATGAACGACTTTCACCCCTACAGACTGTTTGTATCCTTTTTGCAAATCTCGTGTGCATACTTGGATGGGTGTTTAGACCGACATTACTTTTTCCAACATACCTTCTCACTTACTCCTGCTACTCCAAATGGAGCATAGGCCACCGATCAGCATTCTCCAACCCACTCTGTCCTGTGCCTTCTTTTCTGGTTCCATCCAATCCTTGTCCATTTTTCTCATGTCTATCTCCATTTCCCGGCGTCATGTGTTCTTTGGTCCTCCTCTTTTCCTTTGGCCTTGAGGATCCCATGTGACGGCTTGTCTTGTGACTCAGTTGGGTGCTTTCCTCAATGTGTGTCCTATCCACTTCCAGCGCTTCTTCCTGATTTCTTCCTCCGCTGGGATCTGGTTTGTTCTCTCCCACACTACGTTGTTGCTAATAGTGTCCGGCCAACGGATCTGAAGTATTTTGCGTAGACAACTGTTAATAAACACCTGTATTTTCTGGATGATGGCTTTCGTAGTTCTCCAGGTTTCTGCCCCATACAGTAAAACAGTCTTGACATTTGTATTGAAAATCCTGACCTTGGTGTTGGTTGACATTTGCTTTGAATTCCAGATGTTCCTCAATTGTAAATATGCTGTTCTTGCTTTACCGATCCATACCTTCACATCTGAATCAGATCCACCCTGTTCATCAATGATGCTGCCCAAATATGTAAAGGTCTTTACATCTTCCAAATCTTCTCCGTCAATTGTGACTGGATTGGTGCATTCTGTGTTGTATCGGAGAATCTCGCTTTTCCGTTTGTGTTTATTGAGACCTACTGTTGCTGAGGCTGCCGCTACACTGGTCGTCTTCTCCTGCATTTGTTATTGCGTTTGGGATAGAAGGGCCAGATCATCTGCGAAGTCTAGATCGTCCAACTACATCTTAGATGTCCATTGTATCCCGTGCTTCCCTTCAGATGTTGACGTCTTCATGATCCAGTCGATCACCAGGAGAAAGAGGAAAGGGTGAGAGTTAGTAACCTTGCCTGACATCGGTCTTTACTTCGAACGAGTCTGTGACCTGCCCTCCATGCAAGATTTTGCACTGTAATCCATCATAGGAATTCCGTATGATATTGACAATCTTCTGAGGCACGCCGTAGTATGGAAGAAGCTTTCATAATGTTATCCTCTTCACGCTATCAAATGCTTTCTCGTAGTCAATGAAGTTGATGTAGAGTGGTGAATTCCATTCAATTAATTGTTTCACAATGATCCTTAGTGTTGCGATTCGGTCTGTATACGATCCATCCTTACGGAATCCAGGCTGTCGGTCACGAAGTTGGGCGTCTACGCAGTCCTTCATCCTGTTTAACAATATCCTGTTGAAGATTTCTCCCGGCATTGAGAGAACGATGCCCCTGTAGTTATCACAGTTGCTGAGATCGCCTTTCTTCGGCATTTTGATCAGAAGTCTTTCTTTTTAGTCTTTTGGTACTTGTTCCTCATCCCAAATCTTATTGAAGAGAATGTGGAGTATCGTTGCAGTTACCGCTACGTCTGCTTTTAGTGCCTCTTCTGGAATGTTGTCTGGTCCCGTTGCTCTGTCACTCTTGATTTGTCTGATGGCCATGCTGATTTCTTTAATTGTTGGTGGGCCAACATTGATTGGGTGGTCCATGGGTGGGTTCAGTGGGGCTGGTCGATTCAAGAGTTCTTTGAAGTGTTCTAACCACCTGTTTTGTTGCTCTTCAATGTTGACGATTACCTCGCCTTCCTTGCTTTTCACTGGTCGTTCTGGTTTGCGGCGATTTCCAGAGAGTTTCTTTGTCGTGTCATACAGTTCTCTCATGTTTCCTTCTCTTGCAGCCTTTTCCACCGTCGTTGCTAGATTTTCCACATATTTACGTTTGTAAGTTCTGATGCTCCTCTTCACTTGTTTGTTTACTCCTGTGTATTCAGCTTGTGCCTTGGCTTTCTTTGTTCCTGTTCGGCTGGTATTGATTGCTGCCTTCTTGTTCCTCCTTTCTTGAATCATATCCAGTGTATCAACAGTGATCCATTCCTTGTGACGGTGCTTCTTGTGGCCCAGAACCTCACGATATGTTGAAGTGATTGCCTCCTTTATCCCTTTCCAGTTGCTCTCCATAGTAGTTCTTTCCTCATTGAGTAGATAATGAAAGGCCTGAAACGTTTTGCTGAGGACTATCTTGGATTCGTTGAGTTTGTCAGTAATAATAATAATAATAGTTTATTCTCAAATAACAGTTTGTTACATGAGGCATGCCAGTTTACAGGCAAGATCAAATTGATACAAATGATACAATATTCACTGTAGTAAATTACATAGCTGGGTTGATAATTTATGAGATATGAATGTAGATGGTTTTAAGCAGTTCTACAGTTGGCGCGCTTCATGAAAGTTGCGTTGCAAATGTGCGACTGGTGGTCAAGGATAGGTCCATTGAAGGTATGAGCTTCTAGAAATCGCAACCTTATGTCCCTTTAGAATATCCAAGGCTTTAAGGATGGTGCAGGATGAAGTCACCCGTTCCATATCTCAAGGGGGCTGAAAGAGGGAGCAAGTAAAAGAAAACACGAGGGGCAGAGTAGCCAACATTCATGAAGGAATGTTCAAGGTATAATTACTCAGTCTAATTTTCTTTTATTAAGGTATTTGTTAGGAAATCGCATTTTAATAGGTTAAAGAAAATAAGTGTTAACAAGGTGTGAGTGGACATACAACTGACAAATGGAGGCGATTCGTAAAGGAGCTGAAAGTATGGGATTATTTGTGATTATAAAATAAAATCTAGTGCTAGAAACAGTATTGTGATATACAATTGGCTATCTTCCTTTTATTATCGAAGCTATTAGAGCCCCTTTCGTTTTTTTTTGTATTATTATTTTTTTCAGGTATTATAGGGTCTTGAGTAGGCTTCGTATATTAGCGAATTGTCTAGTTTGCTTGTAATAGGATTTCTGGGTAGGAAGTGAAACCAATTCAACGTTCGTAACACGATTTAATGAGGTATCCCGAAGAAAGGCCGTATTGAACTTTTGTGATATTGTCCGCCCGATTGTCAAGTACTTCTTGAGTTCCGATTTCATCTTGGCGACCAGCAAGTGATGATCCGATGTTATATCAGCTCCCTTCTTGGTTCTCACGTCTTCCATCGTCCTCCTGAACGTTTTGTTGGTGCAGATATGGTCGATTTTGTTCTGTGTAGTGTGACCCGGTGAAGTCCATGTAGTTTTGTGAATGCGCTTATGTGGGAATATGGTGCCGCCTATGATCAGTTTATTGAAGGCACATAGATTTGCAAATCTCTCACCATTTTCGTTCATTTCTCCCAGTTCGTGTTGTCCCATGATGTCTTCATATCCAGTGTTGTCCATTCCAACCTTGGCATTTAAATCTCTCATCAGAATGGTCAGGTCCTTCGTTGCGCACTTTTCGACGATTGACTACAGCCTACTGTATAATTGTTCTTAAGCGTCCTTATTTTAGTCGTTGGTAGTGCAAAGCATTGAATGACGTTCGTTGAGATGCCCTCTTTCTTTGTTTTGAAGGAGGCTTTGATGATTCTTGGTCCATGAGATTCCCATCCTATAAGTGCATTTTGTGCTTGTCTGAACAGCATCAATGCAACTCCTTGTGTATGTGTGTGATTTTCTTCACCATGACCGGAGTATAACAGCAGCTGCCCCGAAGCTAGTCGTTATTGTCTAACTTTCGTCCGATGTGTTTCGATGATACCAAGCATTTCTAGATTGCACCTCCTCATCATGAGACGTCATAACTCTTCTAAATGAAGACCTTCTAACACCCAGAGAAGAGTTTAAAAGGTTTGAATAATTTTTCCGCCTGGAGTCCCTCTGGGAGCCATTGCCGGTCCCAAGCGCAGATAAAGGAGGAGGGTTGGGCATGGGGTTAGCGAACCCATCCCGTAGAGAAATAGCACCCTAAAAAATACTAAATTTTTCAAACTGAAACACCATAATATAGTTTTGGATTCTTCGCTACTATCTTACACAGTGCAATTATAAAAACAAGTGAGGGTCTGGCTAGATAACTAAGCCATACACTGCTGTCCATAATCACTTCACTAATTACAATTATAGAAGTAGATGTGCGGCTGTTAGTCATTGTAAGGTTATCTGTAATTTTGCACAGGATACAATAATCACATTTCAATCGCAGCCCTAAGACATTTTGTACTATTTCAACACTTCACATTTCTTTGTCAATTAGGAATAAGACCAGACTAATAATCTTTGCGACTTCAAGGTGTCGCTTCAAAACGTAACAGTGCCTTTCCGTCCTAAGTACTCCATAATAGCACCAACCTGCAGGTCTTATTAGGTGTGATTTACCAAAGTACTACGTAATTCATTCCGCACAATTCGTTTCACTGCATCAACAAAATTGGGAAGGAAGTGTTCCATTGGTATATCTCTTCTTCATTGAGGTGTGAATAAACCTGTGAATTTGCATAAGATGGAGAAACTAAAGCTAAATATTTAGATGGCATTCATTAACACGAGCGGAAGTAACCCTTATTTCTTTCTCAGAGTTGGGATCCTGTTTTTGAAATGAATGGATAAAGCGCTGGCATTTAAAGCGAACGGTACTGGGTGCGTCTTGCAAAGTGAAAGTCAACTCGGGGATATGGGTACATCCAATTAATGAGTCTAAAGTAGGACGAAGCATGCGTCCTGTATCCCACTACTCATATCTGCTTAAAAATGCTTGTGACAATCCGCACATGATACACATAAGCCAAACGAGTTGTGTTAACTGGTGATTACCAGTAGCTTAAGCTACTTTAAAAAGCCTGAGTTGCTATGTGGTGCAGTTAGTTTAACTAAGCTTGGATCGTACATAATGGTACTTTTTACCCTTTCAATAAGTAGATATCTGGTAAATATATGAGCAGTGTATAAGTAGTCACACACAATTATTGAAACAAGAACTTACATCAGTCATAAATAAAACGTATTGCGCAGCAAAGGTCATCATCAAAGAAAGAAGAAGGTACATGCTTCATTTAAAAACTAAAGTACATGGAGACGATTGCGCCACCTTCCACAGTTTTACAATTTAAATGTGTTTGTGGTCACACATACATAGGGAAGAGTAATTGTGATCTCAACATTAGGGTTAGTGAACATGTACCCAAATGGCTTCAGAAACAAATACAATAAAGTGACCCAATAAAAGCAGAGGATAAATATCCATAATCCTCGATTGCTAAATATATAATTGAAACAGGTTACAAGATTGATCAAAATTCAGCATTTGTAGTGTTGAATAAAAGTGTAAAAGGGCGTATACTAAGGTTTATTGAAGCTGTAGTGACTCACATTTATCACGAGAACACAACTGGTTTAATAGAAACAATTATTCTTATAACCAACTGTACCAGTGCTTGTTTTAATGTGCTTTTGTTTGACTGTGCTAATGACAGCTATTTTGTGCTTCCATTCTTATACTTACACTTCGATTGTAACTTCGCGCGAATTCGGTTACCTTCTGTAACCAAGGTTGTATCCTGGCACGATCTCGGTATCCTTTCGATGCCACGAGATCGCCAGCAAATATACACCTCGACTTGGTCCATTAACTGCCTTCTGATATTTGGCTTCTCGGGATTTTATGGATCTATTTGGTTACGTCCAACCCTCGCCTTCTGATTTATCTGGCACGTGTTTCTTGGTAGCGGTGTTCATAGTTAATCACAACTCGACGCCACGCTACAATTGGTGACCCGTATTTTGGAACACGCCTCAACTTCTGATCAAATCTTCCAAAGAAGCCAATTCGGTGAGTCTATGATTTATCTATCCACGTCTGTCGTATATTTTCATATTTTTTAATATATAATATACTCGACATGACGGATAACGATAAGAATAGTATTAATATAATAGACTCACATGTATGTGTACCGAATCCTTGTTACTTTTTATTCGCGTGACGATGAATTCCACGCTTTATTCGAGAAAGTTTCCCCTATTAACTGTTCTCCTCGCTGACCCGGCTGCTTGGTACGGAATGCATACGCATAAGCATATCTGTCTACCACCCAGCACCAAATGGTTAAGTAAACGGTTTCACTGCCAACTTAAAAGTGCTATACGAGCACACGAAAACGGCAACTGGCACGAAACCTTACCGCTCGTTCTTTTAGGGATCACAACGAGCTTGAAGGCAGATATACAATGTTCCGCCGCTGAACTGGTATTCGGCACGACATTGCGTCTGCCCGGAGAATTCTTCACACCACGGAGCAGACCTAATTTCGGTAAATCAGACTACGTCCATCGACTGTCTGCATTTATGCGAACGCTGTCTCCGGTGTCAACTCGAATACAACATCGACAGGTCGCTCTCCCTCGAGAGTTATCTACCTGTTCACATGTTTTCATACGAGTAGATTCGGTACGCAAATCTTGGCAACAACCTTACGAAGGCCCTTTTCACGTGATCGCTCGTCACGAAAAGACCTTCAAGGTTGATCGATATGGACGCGTCGAGATCGTCAGCATTGATCGTCTCAAACCAGCACACGTCGATGACAGTGCCCTATCTGATAACCTGAGATTCAATGCTAGACCTAGCAAACCTACTAGCGGGATCCTCAAACCATCTTCAGGTCCCACGCTAGATACATCTGAGACCTCATTCTCACGTCCCAGTCAACAGCACGCGTCATCTGCACCGTCTACGGACGAGACGACAGTCTCACGTCCAGATCAGCAGACCACGCCGCCCTTGACTTCGGATGAGATTGCAGGCTCACGCGACGCGAACGAGACTACCGTCTCACGTTCCGGTCGCCGAGTACGGTTACCCGTACGCTTCCGCGACTAGCCGCACAGTTAAAAAACGATACGGTGTAGGATTATTCCTATACTACACGCATGCTACACTCTTCTCTTTTTTGATTTTCTTTTTGTTTCCTGAGCCCACGCCTTCGACCATCTCCGTTTGGTTCCGTCGACTTCAGTCAACTTTGGCGAAAGCTGGACTGGCCACCCATGCTCTTGTCAACGCACTCAGTCGATATTTGGTTTCGAATGCTTGGCATACGCTTGGTCTCGAACTTGGTCGTTATGGTCGCTTCTGGTCTTTCGGCTCAACGTGGTTTCGTCCTTCGTCTGCAGCGTTTCTGGTCCGCACCCTACGAACGCCCTCTTCAGATTCTGGATACAAACCACTCTCGTGTAGCATGCCAACTCAAGCAACAAATACAGCACATCGCTCCTGGTACCGTTCTCCGAAAACGACCTTCGTTGGCAACTCGACGATCAACGATCGCTTTCCTGTTCGCCAATTCTTCCGTCCTACAATCGCTCGTCAGCCGATCAGTCCCACGATTCAAACCGCTATTTATCGAAAGTGTAAACCCTTTCTAGCGGGGGGCTC
Organism: Schistosoma mattheei; assembly: GCA_944470405.2. NCBI lineage: Eukaryota > Metazoa > Platyhelminthes > Trematoda > Strigeidida > Schistosomatidae > Schistosoma > Schistosoma mattheei. The sequence goes on along the minus strand of OX103943.1, from coordinate 35,494,123 downwards.
CTGTAGTGACTCACATTTATCACGAGAACACGACTGGTTTAATAAAAACAATTATTATTATAACCAACTGTACCAGTGTTTGTTTTAATGTGCTTTTGTTTGACTGTGCTAATGACAGCTATTTTGTGCTTCCATTCTTATACTTACACTTCGATTGTAACTTCGCGCGAATTCGGTTACCTTCTGTAACCAAGGTTGTATCCTGGCACGATCTCGGTATCCTTTCGATGCCACGAGATCGCCAGCAAATATACACCTCGACTTGGTCCATTAACTGCCTTCTGATATTTGGCTTCTCGGGATTTTATGGATCTATTTGGTTACGTCCAACCCTCGCCTTCTGATTTATCTGGCACGTGTTTCTTGGTAGCGGTGTTCATAGTTAATCACAACTCGACGCCACGCTACAATTGGTGACCCGTATTTTGGAACACGCCTCAACTTCTGATCAAATCTTCCAAAGAAGCCAATTCGGTGAGTCTATGATTTATCTATCCACGTCTGTCGTATATTTTCATATTTTTTAATATATAATATACTCGACATGACGGATAACGATAAGAATAGTATTAATATAATAGACTCACATGTATGTGTACCGAATCCTTGTTACTTTTTATTCGCGTGACGATGAATTCCACGCTTTATTCGAGAAAGTTTCCCCTATTAACTATTCTCCTCGCTGACCCGGCTGCTTGGTACGGAATGCATACGCATAAGCATATCTGTCTACCACCCAGCACCAAATGGTTAAGTAAACGGTTTCACTGCCAACTTAAAAGTGCTATACGAGCACACGAAAACGGCAACTGGCACGAAACCTTACCGCTCGTTCTTTTAGGGATCACAACGAGCTTGAAGGCAGATATACAATGTTCCGCCGCTGAACTGGTATTCGGCACGACATTGCGTCTGCCCGGAGAATTCTTCACACCACGGAGCAGACCTAATTTCGGTAAATCAGACTACGTCCATCGACTGTCTGCATTTATGCGAACGCTGTCTCCGGTGTCAACTCGAATACAACATCGACAGGTCGCTCTCCCTCGAGAGTTATCTACCTGTTCACATGTTTTCATACGAGTAGATTCGGTACGCAAATCTTGGCAACAACCTTACGAAGGCCCTTTTCACGTGATCGCTCGTCACGAAAAGACCTTCAAGGTTGATCGATATGGACGCGTCGAGATCGTCAGCATTGATCGTCTCAAACCAGCACACGTCGATGACAGTGCCCTATCTGATAACCTGAGATTCAATGCTAGACCTATCAAACCTACTAGCGGGATCCTCAAACCATCTTCAGGTCCCACGCTAGATACATCTGAGACCTCATTCTCACGTCCCAGTCAACAGCACGCGTCATCTGCACCGTCTACGGACGAGACGACAGTCTCACGTCCAGATCAGCAGACCACGCCGCCCTTGACTTCGGATGAGATTGCAGGCTCACGCGACGCGAACGAGACTACCGTCTCACGTTCCGGTCGCCGAGTACGGTTACCCGTACGCTTCCGCGACTAGCCGCACAGTTAAAAACGATACGGTGTAGGATTATTCCTATACTACACGCATGCTACACTCTTCTCTTTTTTGATTTTCTTTTTGTTTCCTGAGCCCACGCCTTCGACCATCTCCGTTTGGTTCCGTCGACTTCAGTCAACTTTGGCGAAAGCTGGACTGGCCACCCACGCTCTTGTCAACGCACTCAGTCGATATTTGGTTTCGAATGCTTGGCATACGCTTGGTCTCGAACTTGGTCGTTATGGTCGCTTCTGGTCTTTCGGCTCAACGTGGTTTCGTCCTTCGTCTGCAGCGTTTCTGGTCCGCACCCTACGAACGCCCTCTTCAGATTCTGGATACAAACCACTCTCGTGTAGCATGCCAACTCAAGCAACAAATACAGCACATCGCTCCTGGTACCGTTCTCCGAAAACGACCTTCGTTGGCAACTCGACGATCAACGATCGCTTTCCTGTTCGCCAATTCTTCCGTCCTACAATCGCTCGTCAGCCGATCAGTCCCACGATTCAAACCGCTATTTATCGAAAGTGTAAACCCTTTCTAGCGGGGGGCTCCTGTAGTGACTCACATTTATCACGAGAACACGACTGGTTTAATAGAAACAATTATTATTATAACCAACTGTACCAGTGTTTGTTTTAATGTGCTTTTGTTTGACTGTGCTAATGACAGCTATTTTGTGCTTCCATTCTTATACTTACACTTCGATTGTAACTTCGCGCGAATTCGGTTACCTTCTGTAACCAAGGTTGTATCCTGGCACGATCTCGGTATCCTTTCGATGCCACGAGATCGCCAGCAAATATACACCTCGACTTGGTCCATTAACTGCCTTCTGATATTTGGCTTCTCGGGATTTTATGGATCTATTTGGTTACGTCCAACCCTCGCCTTCTGATTTATCTGGCACGTGTTTCTTGGTAGCGGTGTTCATAGTTAATCACAACTCGACGCCACGCTACAATTGGTGACCCGTATTTTGGAACACGCCTCAACTTCTGATCAAATCTTCCAAAGAAGCCAATTCGGTGAGTCTATGATTTATCTATCCACGTCTGTCGTATATTTTCATATTTTTTAATATATAATATACTCGACATGACGGATAACGATAAGAATAGTATTAATATAATAGACTCACATGTATGTGTACCGAATCCTTGTTACTTTTTATTCGCGTGACGATGAATTCCACGCTTTATTCGAGAAAGTTTCCCCTATTAACTGTTCTCCTCGCTGACCCGGCTGCTTGGTACGGAATGCATACGCATAAGCATATCTGTCTACCACCCAGCACCAAATGGTTAAGTAAACGGTTTCACTGCCAACTTAAAAGTGCTATACGAGCACACGAAAACGGCAACTGGCACGAAACCTTACCGCTCGTTCTTTTAGGGATCACAACGAGCTTGAAGGCAGATATACAATGTTCCGCCGCTGAACTGGTATTCGGCACGACATTGCGTCTGCCCGGAGAATTCTTCACACCACGGAGCAGACCTAATTTCGGTAAATCAGACTACGTCCATCGACTGTCTGCATTTATGCGAACGCTGTCTCCGGTGTCAACTCGAATACAACATCGACAGGTCGCTCTCCCTCGAGAGTTATCTACCTGTTCACATGTTTTCATACGAGTAGATTCGGTACGCAAATCTTGGCAACAACCTTACGAAGGCCCTTTTCACGTGATCGCTCGTCACGAAAAGACCTTCAAGGTTGATCGATATGGACGCGTCGAGATCGTCAGCATTGATCGTCTCAAACCAGCACACGTCGATGACAGTGCCCTATCTGATAACCTGAGATTCAATGCTAGACCTAGCAAACCTACTAGCGGGATCCTCAAACCATCTTCAGGTCCCACGCTAGATACATCTGAGACCTCATTCTCACGTCCCAGTCAACAGCACGCGTCATCTGCACCGTCTACGGATGAGACGACAGTCTCACGTCCAGATCAGCAGACCACGCCGCCCTTGACTTCGGATGAGATTGCAGGCTCACGCGACGCGAACGAGACTACCGTCTCACGTTCCGGTCGCCGAGTACGGTTACCCGTACGCTTCCGCGACTAGCCGCACAGTTAAAAAACGATACGGTGTAGGATTATTCCTATACTACACGCATGCTACACTCTTCTCTTTTTTGATTTTCTTTTTGTTTCCTGAGCCCACGCCTTCGACCATCTCCGTTTGGTTCCGTCGACTTCAGTCAACTTTGGCGAAAGCTGGACTGGCCACCCATGCTCTTGTCAACGCACTCAGTCGATATTTGGTTTCGAATGCTTGGCATACGCTTGGTCTCGAACTTGGTCGTTATGGTCGCTTCTGGTCTTTCGGCTCAACGTGGTTTCGTCCTTCGTCTGCAGCGTTTCTGGTCCGCACCCTACGAACGCCCTCTTCAGATTCTGGATACAAACCACTCTCGTGTAGCATGCCAACTCAAGCAACAAATACAGCACATCGCTCCTGGTACCGTTCTCCGAAAACGACCTTCGTTGGCAACTCGACGATCAACGATCGCTTTCCTGTTCGCCAATTCTTCCGTCCTACAATCGCTCGTCAGCCGATCAGTCCCACGATTCAAACCGCTATTTATCGAAAGTGTAAACCCTTTCTAGCGGGGGGCTCCTGTAGTGACTCACATTTATCACGAGAACACGACTGGTTTAATAGAAACAATTATTATTATAACCAACTGTACCAGTGTTTGTTTTAATGTGCTTTTGTTTGACTGTGCTAATGACAGCTATTTTGTGCTTCCATTCTTATACTTACACTTCGATTGTAACTTCGCGCGAATTCGGTTACCTTCTGTAACCAAGGTTGTATCCTGGCACGATCTCGGTATCCTTTCGATGCCACGAGATCGCCAGCAAATATACACCTCGACTTGGTCCATTAACTGCCTTCTGATATTTGGCTTCTCGGGATTTTATGGATCTATTTGGTTACGTCCAACCCTCGCCTTCTGATTTATCTGGCACGTGTTTCTTGGTAGCGGTGTTCATAGTTAATCACAACTCGACGCCACGCTACAATTGGTGACCCGTATTTTGGAACACGCCTCAACTTCTGATCAAATCTTCCAAAGAAGCCAATTCGGTGAGTCTATGATTTATCTATCCACGTCTGTCGTATATTTTCATATTTTTTAATATATAATATACTCGACATGACGGATAACGATAAGAATAGTATTAATATAATAGACTCACATGTATGTGTACCGAATCCTTGTTACTTTTTATTCGCGTGACGATGAATTCCACGCTTTATTCGAGAAAGTTTCCCCTATTAACTGTTCTCCTCGCTGACCCGGCTGCTTGGTACGGAATGCATACGCATAAGCATATCTGTCTACCACCCAGCACCAAATGGTTAAGTAAACGGTTTCACTGCCAACTTAAAAGTGCTATACGAGCACACGAAAACGGCAACTGGCACGAAACCTTACCGCTCGTTCTTTTAGGGATCACAACGAGCTTGAAGGCAGATATACAATGTTCCGCCGCTGAACTGGTATTCGGCACGACATTGCGTCTGCCCGGAGAATTCTTCACACCACGGAGCAGACCTAATTTCGGTAAATCAGACTACGTCCATCGACTGTCTGCATTTATGCGAACGCTGTCTCCGGTGTCAACTCGAATACAACATCGACAGGTCGCTCTCCCTCGAGAGTTATCTACCTGTTCACATGTTTTCATACGAGTAGATTCGGTACGCAAATCTTGGCAACAACCTTACGAAGGCCCTTTTCACGTGATCGCTCGTCACGAAAAGACCTTCAAGGTTGATCGATATGGACGCGTCGAGATCGTCAGCATTGATCGTCTCAAACCAGCACACGTCGATGACAGTGCCCTATCTGATAACCTGAGATTCAATGCTAGACCTAGCAAACCTACTAGCGGGATCCTCAAACCATCTTCAGGTCCCACGCTAGATACATCTGAGACCTCAATCTCACGTCCCAGTCAACAGCACGCGTCATCTGCACCGTCTACGGATGAGACGACAGTCTCACGTCCAGATCAGCAGACCACGCCGCCCTTGACTTCGGATGAGATTGCAGGCTCACGCGACGCGAACGAGACTACCGTCTCACGTTCCGGTCGCCGAGTACGGTTACCCGTACGCTTCCGCGACTAGCCGCACAGTTAAAAACGATACGGTGTAGGATTATTCCTATACTACACGCATGCTACACTCTTCTCTTTTTTGATTTTCTTTTTGTTTCCTGAGCCCACGCCTTCGACCATCTCCGTTTGGTTCCGTCGACTTCAGTCAACTTTGGCGAAAGCTGGACTGGCCACCCATGCTCTTGTCAACGCACTCAGTCGATATTTGGTTTCGAATGCTTGGCATACGCTTGGTCTCGAACATGGTCGTTATGGTCGCTTCTGGTCTTTCGGCTCAACGTGGTTTCGTCCTTCGTCTGCAGCGTTTCTGGTCCGCACCCTACGAACGCCCTCTTCAGATTCTGGATACAAACCACTCTCGTGTAGCATGCCAACTCAAGCAACAAATACAGCACATCGCTCCTGGTACCGTTCTCCGAAAACGACCTTCGTTGGCAACTCGACGATCAACGATCGCTTTCCTGTTCGCCAATTCTTCCGTCCTACAATCGCTCGTCAGCCGATCAGTCCCACGATTCAAACCGCTATTTATCGAAAGTGTAAACCCTTTCTAGCGGGGGGCTCCTGTAGTGACTCACATTTATCACGAGAACACAACTGGTTTAATAGAAACAATTATTCTTATAACCAACTGTACCAGTGCTTGTTTTAATGTGCTTTTGTTTGACTGTGCTAATGACAGCTATTTTGTGCTTCCATTCTTATACTTACACTTCGATTGTAACTTCGCGCGAATTCGGTTACCTTCTGTAACCAAGGTTGTATCCTGGCACGATCTCGGTATCCTTTCGATGCCACGAGATCGCCAGCAAATATACACCTCGACTTGGTCCATTAACTGCCTTCTGATATTTGGCTTCTCGGAGATTTTATGGATCTATTTGGTTACGTCCAACCCTCGCCTTCTGATTTATCTGGCACGTGTTTCTTGGTAGCGGTGTTCATAGTTAATCACAACTCGACGCCACGCTACAAAGCCTTAGCCATACGAAAATTCAAACTCACTTTGTGTGTTCAAAAACAGTTTGTTCTTACCTTGAACCTACCCTGGTAGCATTGACTTATTATCCAGAATGATTAGGTTTCGCTTTGTGTTCACATTATTATTGTTATTACTCTTATCATTATCCTTATCTCCTCTTACCCCAGTTTCCCGTCTAGTTGACCTTTTATTTTTTATATATAAATGCTCTGAACAAGTATATGTGACCAGATTGTTCGAAATGTATTGCGCTAATATATCACATAGTTCTGATAATTTGTCTTCTAATATCATTATCGAAACTTACCAAATGGACTAATTGTTTTAAATAAAGTAGGTTCCTGGTTTTCTTCAGTAATGGTTCAAAATGCTAGTATTGACTAATTTCTAGTGGTTGTAATGAAGCGATTAATTAAGGATTCGATTATGGATACATAAACTTAAGTTAAGGTACATTGCTCAGTCACTCCCAATTATTACGCTGTTTTCAGAATAGACGCACGAACCTATTTCAAGGTGCAAAGTCAGCGTCATAAACTCATTACCATCTTGGGAATCAAGTACACTAACACTGAAGGGAAGCTCTAGTTAAGTCATGCCTCCTAGTAAACGACGATCTTAGTAGGAACAGGAGGACCTAATTAGGAATCACCTGTAATTAAACAGCACTAAATTATCAGTTAAGAAAGCAGGAGACACTGCTCTACATGGAATACTTTAACCTTCTGATTTGGAACCGCCCACATATTCGAGTGGTGCTCAGGGAAGTTGAGATGACGGACATAAAAGTTGTAATTTTTCTTCATTTATTCTTTGGCCCTATTACTACCTAGCTGCCCGTCTCCGTACTTGGTCTGGAGTGTCTAGTACTAGTACACACCCACATGATTAACCATAGCTTTGCACAGATCTTAATAATTCAGGGAATGTAGGTCATAATAGCTATGTTGTATTCATAGGGTGTAGTGAGCATCGGTGTGCACGTCTTACCTTTATGTCCGCGTATTTCTACGCTTGTGTTGTTCTAAACACCCATCCAAGTATGCACACGAGATTTGCAAAAAGGATACAAACAGTCTGTAGGGGTGAAAGTCGTTCATAAACTTAGAGAACAACTTCATGTGAATATACGGATCTACAGCTTTGGAATAAAGACATCGGGAAATAGTGACTGTCACCTGTTGTGTAAGAGAGACAGAATAGTAACTGGTTATTTTCCTGGGTAGGAAGTCTGATAGGTATTTTGTGTCATGTTTGCTCATCTTTTGTACCTAGTTGTGGTTCGCTGGTTTATGCACTAGTCGGTCACGTGCTCTTGATCTGAGTCATGTTGAAGCCTTCCTGAATATTGCTAGCTGGGAAACTAGTATGTAGTGAGTAGCATATGCGGATAAGTGGTTCACTGTTCTTCCATACCAAACAAACTGTTGTTCGGTTTGTGTTCAGGAGAAATATGAGCACTATTCACTATCTGAATCACTAAGCAAGTACGTTTGTTTCTACTTGTGCTTGGTACTTTGTGCTAGTTATTCGGTTGGAGAAAACTGGTTGGCGGCCTATGCTCCATTGGGAGTAACATGAGTAACTAAGTAGTCGCAAATACTAGGGGGTGACCGCTCTCGAGCCTCTAACTCAGTACTTGAGTTTTGACCTCATTTGCCGAGACAACTGAGTGACTATTAGTGAAAACACAAACCTTAACATCCATTGTTAAATACTAGATGGTCAATTTATTGAACCTCTAGGGATTGAATAAATCGTCAAATTTCGGTTAAAAAGTTAACCTGTCCACTTTCCCGTACTGAGCAAGCTAATTACCATACTTACGTGGATATAAAATGTGGCATACAAACCAATAGCATTTGTATTTTTAGTACAAGAACTTATTGTTCAAGTGGAGCCCAAGGTACTATCTCACTATGAAAGACATTATATATACTGTCCTCGAGTTCAATTAGTTTGTACCAGTGTCAGACCACTTTTTCTTGAACAAACTTCATTACTGAGTAGTCTCTGGAATCTAATTACATGGCATCACTTGTATGATACGTCTGCGAAACCATTACCTGAAAGGTGCGGACCCAAACAACAATACAATCATGGATGTTACTATAGAACCGATCAGATTTGCTACTCGACTGAGTAGCCATTTCAACTTCCTTGGTTGACTAGCACACTGGTATAAATTATAGGCAATTATCAAGCGACCAGTACGTACAGCTTCATGTATGGTTTTTCACCATCGTTAAGCAGTTTGAGGCACCGCGTCTCGATTTCTGATAAAATGAAAAGACATGCAATACACGGGATATTAACATATGTTTACAATTTTGTTCAGTATGCATTGATCAAGTCACAGGTGTAGTTATTTGTAAAGGAACATAATGAGTGAGGCACCACGAGTTTCGAAACAGTTTACGCATTAGTGTCATGGCTTTTTTTGTCTTGATCAACACGAAAACAGTTCACAATGCCAACATATGAACTCAGTGTTTCTCATTTAGATTTGGGTTAACGTATTTGCATCAGCGGAAACAACACAACTTGCTTTTAGACACTAAAGCCCCAAGAGAAGAAAGTAGGAAAAATTACAATCCACAGCACTTCGAACTACAGTTACAGTAATTGGTGTTAATTTATTCTATATGTAGGCCAAGGTGAGGTTCCGTATTATTTTAATTCTCACAGATCAAAACATAAGACTTTTGTTCACAACAAAACTTCAGTAGAGGACCCTTGGAATAATGGTTAACAAAACCAAAGGTATGTGCACAGTAAAGAGAAATTTTAATTTTTGCTGATTTCAATAACAAGACTATTTGAAACTGTTGGCTAATGCTAAACCGTCGAAAACTTATTCACTCTGAAATACAGAAAACCTATTTGTTTTAGTCAAGCAGCATGTTTTTGCGTATGTTAGCATACACTTCTTTCATTTCTTTCCATTTTAGAGCCATGTTGTCCATCATTTCAGCCGCACCCGGAGACTTTGGTGTCATAGATTTTCCATCTGCTAAAAGGATGTTTAATTCTTTCTCCAAGATATCGAATCGTTTAAGCAGATCAGCATTTTCTGGTTCATCTTTAATTTTATTCCACTTTTTCTCTCGCTCCTCCTCATAGCGTTGTCCATCAACGAGAAGGAACCAGTGACCGCAAAAGCAACGTGCAGGGAGATTACGATACAAAACCAAACATTTTAGGTGATGGTCGTGAGGACTACCTGTAAACAGGTAATAAGAAACAAACAACTAGTAAAATATCACTGGATCACGTTATCACAATAACCACTCTTGCTTTTGCACAAAGTTTCATGTGGTCCAGACACAATCAGAAAAGAAAGAAGTGTCGAGCTCAGTGTTGTAATTGAAAAGAATTTGGTCGTTTCTCACCTCACAATCACAATGCGTTATTACAATGTATTATGCGTATGCACTGAGGCAGAGATTACTTAAGTTTTTGGTTTAAGTAATTATGATGGAAATATTTAACACCGAAGATCGTAAATGATATTTTATGTAAAGGCGATAAACGATGTACTCCTAGGAAAGATATTTAAAAGTGACTGACATGTAAGATATTCCGGGAAACAATTACAATTTTGGGTGCACAGACTAATGTGAAGATGCTACACTCTCCCTGGAGTCATAGTGCCGTGTCAGTCACCTTTAAACGTGAGTGGTGAAGTACCTTTTTATACATTAAGGATACACTAGTCTTCACTAAAAACAAGTAATAGTGTTATCTCTATTAGGAGAGAAACTAGATTTATGCACAAACCTGTTAAAGCCTAAAACCAACGTAACTTAGCTACCAGTTTTATCGTATACTACTAATGAACGCTCATTAAGACGTAGTCATGTGTAACACTGAATATTAAAAAAAAATTAGACGATAATATGCCGTAAAATAAAATATGTCTAACGAGAAGCTAGTCAACTAGAATTGTTTCTTTGTGATAAGTGATATTCAATGGTCAGAAGAACTATAGTGTCTTAAGAGGCTTTTGTGAGCAATAAATTATAAGTACCAAGCCAGTATACCGAAAACAGGTTCACGCCAGTCATTGATGGCATCAATAGATTTTATTGGTTATGTGCACGAGCACTTGATACTACGGTGAGCAATATGCAGTTGGGATACATGCTATTGGTGTCCAGTCAGGGGTAGTCTTTAACGGTAGGAATATATCACAATCAGTTACTTTAATTTACAAAAAAGGGTACTCAGAAGACGAATAACCCCACAATAACCGTCTTAGATGAACCCAAAACTGACCACGCCCAAACCTCTTTCCAATGCCTCGACCGTTGTTGCTGCTATGACGTGGTGGTCGGGCTTGCTTGTCCTGATGAAGCGATCGAGATATACTGACTGCAACAATCGTTTCTCAAGGTCCTACAATGACTGACAGGTTGAAGAACGGTAGAACTAAAACCACCAAACCCAAGGTCCGAGGGGGAGGTCGTACTGCTGACTGTACAGAGGTGAGACAGTGGTAAGATGTTCCCTTCAAACAACCAGCATAACGATGTTGCCTTCCCACTAGGGGTGGGATTAGAAAAAGTTGACCCTAAGAATGAACCCCATTTATCCCACGGATTTCCATTTCCAGAAGTAAGGTCCGACAACTACGGAGCCGAAACGAAAACTACTCACAAGGAGCCGTGTGTGACCGACCTCAAGCCGTTGTCCCCTGACAACTGCGGTCACACTCTGAGGTCACTAAACCCATCCTTAACCAAATTTTTTCGAATACCTTTAGAAAAATCCTTCCATAGTGTGGGCAACCGGGAAGTGATAACCGTCCTCGTACCTCAAACAACACTCAAAATCAATCTCTCTCTTCAATCCCTACTATTCTCTCTACATCGACTTTCAACTATAAACCTTTTCTCTTGATTTTCTCCTCAAGAGTCACTATGGCCAACGACTCTAGTGCGCGCAACACTGCATCAAGTTTACCGGAACCTCGCTCCAAACTACACATTGGAGTCTCTAAAGTACACACTCTGTGTTTAATCGGCCAACAGGCCTCCTTGGTTAAAACCCTAGAATCTCGTACCCTGATGTATACTGTCTCCGGAACACACATACAGGATCCCAGTGTGGTCATTTACTTAACCTCACCTCTCCAAAATGGAGAGCCGACGAGATACGCCCACCGTGTATCTGGCGACACGATGGCTAGTTTCCGTGGACTGACAGGTGTAGGCATAGCACTAAGTACGAGGGCGGAACAAGCACTATGAGAGTGGATCCCCGTTAGCAGAAGTCTGTGTGCTGGTCGGCTAAACGGCTCTGTAAGGACTCAGAAGTATACGGACACACGTCGTTTCTGCCTACGCTTCCACTGACTGCATCCTGGATGAAGTGAAGGATGACTTTTACAGAAAGCTTGCACTGATGAGTTCTCTGAAGATGATGAAAAACGAAAATAAACCATATCTATATTAAGCAAATCTAAAGAACGACCGCAAGCAATGGTAGGTAGCGAAGCATAAGAGATGGAAATGGTGGTAGCCGTAGGTAACATCAGACAGCTTTTCCGAATAATAAAAGATACCGAGATCAAAAAATGAAGCTTGAGGCTATCTCGGAAAAAGACGACACTTAACTGTTTTCAGCCCAGACGTTTAGGACGATGAGCGGAACACTCTAAGGAGCAGTTCGGCTGGCCTTCAGCTACTCCACAACTAACCACCACTTCCAGACAGCGTGAATGGAACATTGTAGACACCCCAACTCTAGCTGAAGTTCAGAAGACTATAGCTAATCTAAAACGAGTAAGCGCAGCTGGTCCAGATGAATTGGCTCCAGAGGTGTTTTAGTTTGGTGGTACAGTTTAAGCGATTAAGTTGACTAATATTTTAGCTAAAATTTGTGAGTTGGACGTAATCCCACATGACTGGTTGCAATATATAAGAACGGATCAAAATCATGCTGTGATAACCAAAGAGCGATTATTTTGACTAATATGGCATTTGGAATCAGGTCGGTTTCAGACCTGGTCGTGGCTGCATCGACCATATATTCACGTCCGTCAGGTTTCAGAACACAGGCATGCATATCGTAGTTCCTCATGATTTAGAAGTAGCATTTAACTCCGTAGACCGAGAGGTCATGTGGCAGTGTCTTTCATTAAAAGGTATACCTCAGAAGTACACAGACCTTGTGAAGGCTGTTTACTCGAACACTACTAATCGTGTCAGAGCTGATGGCGAACTGTTATCTGATTTTTCAACCTTAATTTGTGCCCATCAAGACTGTCCACCATCTCCATTTTTGTTCAACTTCATTGTAGATGTACTGATGGAAATAACGCTCTCGTCGACTGAGTTCTCGGACATTGATCTCCTTCCAGGAAGTCCACTTATCGACTTAGAATACGCAGATGATATAGTCCTGTTTGGTGAGAACACTGATAAAATACAGTCTTTTGGTGGCCTGAGCAACAATGTCAGGATGTTTGGAATGCGTTTCTCTCCCTCTAAATGCACGTTGTCGCTTCAGAACTGGCCTGCGTCAACACTTGAACTAAAGATAGGGAGTGAAGTAGTCAAACGCGTTGACAACTTCACTTATCTTCGAAGTCTGGTCATCCCAAATGTATTGGTGTCTGACGAGATTTCAGCACGGATTCGAAAAGCTTGTTTGGCTTTTGTCAACTTACGTCATCTGTGGCGAAGGCGAGATATCTGTCTATCAATAAAAGGACGAGTATACTGCGCGGCAGTTCGTTCTGTTCTACTTTGTGGCTGTGAAACGTGGCCATCAAGAGTAGAAGATACTCATAAACCATTAGTATTTGACTACAGATGCCTTAGAAGTATAGTTCGCATCTGCTAGGATCACCGGGCAGGTAATAATGAAATTGGACACAGGGTATTATGGATGGGCCACGTGGCACGCATGCCTGAACACCGATTACTGCGACACGCAATGCTGACTAGTGTTGGGGATGGTTGGAAGAAAGTTAGGGGAGGTCAAACCAAAACGTGGCATCAGTCTCTGAAGTCATTAGCTTCTAGTCTGAGCCATGTTGGTAGGTGCAGACAACTTGGTTGGGGTCCGCGCGACTATCGTAACAAATGGTTAGACACTGGGTGACATAACTCAGGATCGATCACAATGGTGTAGGTGTATACCTGTAGTGGCATTGGACAATAGCCACACAATCCACAAAGCTGTGAACACGAGACTACACAGAAAATAGATATTCAATATTTAACGCGGAGAAATACCCAACGATGGGGAAGGCGCGAATAGTGAATTGAATGGACGGGAGTTGATCGAGTGGCATGGCTCGGCCATGCAGGCGTGGTCCCTGCTGGATGTTATCTTATATCTCCTATTCATATTAAATATATTGTTCTTTCTCTAGCCTAAGCTTGTTCATCATGTATTGGTAGTTGTTACGATACGGTGAGTTGGTGTCGATGATGTGACTTCCACGTAAGATCTTATAGATTAGGCAGTTATATCATGACAAATCTACAATTTTAGGATTAGGTCTATTGTTAGAGCAGTACTAATATCATAGTAGACCATAATTCTACATTGGTGAGCCCAACTAAAGAAACGCAACCTATTATTGTTAATCCTTATTTCCACCTTAACCTTCTCAATCGAATTTTATTTTTGTAAACCCACTATTCTAATAGTCCTTTGATTAATGGTCACATATATTATCGTAATGTTATATCTATTAGTTCACATAACTTACTAGCTCAATCGATAATAAAAGTTGATCATCTATATCAACTAATTAGCTTTGATTGTTCGTTAACAAGCTTTAATAGCATTTACATGCTTCAGCAACATAGACTTGTTTAAACATCAAGCTCTAGCAAATATGACCTGCAAATAGCGTAAGTATACATTGACTAACAATGCAATCAAGGACTAAATAGTTATCGGGATCTAATTATCAGTGTTCCTTCACCTAACACCTCATCCTGTTTTAAACTATGCACTATCCTGTAATATCTTTTCTTCTGACCACTGCCTGCCTAATTTCATATTTTCGAGTTCTATTGCCAAACAACAAGGATGACACTTCTCCAAAAACATACGGTGAGTTTCATCTATAGGTTTTCTGCAATCATAAGATCATTTTAGATGGCTCGTTCAATAACAACCACACAATTAACTGAATTCATTCGATTGTTCTAATCCGAGCGAGTGGCAGAAACGTCAACACCATCAAGCACCCTGGAATTAATTTCCATACTGCATGTTTTATTCTGGATACTTTTGGATCATTACTACTTCTTACAAATGGCGTTATATATGTCGTACACTGAATAATATAATTTTCAAAAATAATCAAGGCGAGTTCAACTATTTTACTGGATGATTTTTTTTGTACTTAACATGTATATGTTTTTCAGTTGCTTTTGCCATATATTTGTAAGTGTCACTAAGCTAAATGCAGTAACTTCTTATGGAAGGTTTATAACGCATCATATTCCTGCCTGAAGTTTCACAAGCAGTCTTAACTTTAAAATTATTTTCTGGTCATGTTCATTATTTTTAAATCGTCATATACGTCAACAACCTGCATGTTAACCTGGCCCATACATACGTCACACTATATCTCCATGTCTTATAAATTTAGAAATCATCTAGATCGCCTTTAACATTTATCAATAAACCCATCATAGTTGTTGTCGCTAATCGTATTTGGGTTTATGGATTGATTTATCATATTAGCAGCCTAAAATGCGAACATAGTTTAAACAATAAGATTAAAAATTTAGGTACTATCAATTGTACCAGTAAAATAACTCAATCCTCAGGTAGCTGTTGGCTAAGCAAACACTTGAAATAAAAACTCCGTAGCCTACTAGAATTAACACTAAACGAATATTTCTGAATTGAAATTTATAATTAAATTAGGCGTCTCGGATTCTTTAACGTTGTAAATTTCTGATGATTTCGAATCACTTAAAGCAACAATACCTATTTTTCCACTGACTAATCCTCAATCAACACTATAACTAATTAAATTTAATAGTTTCAGGATATCGGCATAAAGCATTGTCATAACTTGACAATCACGTAATATGACTGATAAAATTAATGAAACTATTAACGAAATGGGTCAACAAATTGACTTATAATTACCATTAAATGGTGTTGTTTTCTTGGTATCTTCATCCATCACAGATGATTACAGTATGTTTCTCTATCAGTTGCTCATTCAGTAAATATCTCAAAACCTTGTCAGTCTAATTGATGGTTTAGCGACACAATCATGCATGCAAATAATCAGTATAAGCAGTCGAGCAAATCTCCTGCAAACTGAAAATATCAATGTCGAATTTACCCCAACACTGACTAAGGTTCAAGCCATTATCATAGACATGAGTTGGGAGTGTACTCCCCCTGGTTACAACTTATGTTCTCCCTGATAATCACATGAGCATCACTCACTATTAATCATCTTGTAAAAACTTATTTAGCTAAATACATCTTGCAGCACCACATCACCTCGTAATATGACATAGGCCTAACTGATTTTAATAACTTATAACCACTATATCTCAATTAAATCGTATTCCGCCTTATAATAAACTGCATACTTGCAACTAACTTGTATGCCCAATCAGCCAGCAAGTATAAATATAAATAAATAGTCTGCCGCAGATCAGAACATTGTGTCCAGAGCATGTCTCTTACGAATACACTCATGTTTAACGATTTGTTCCTAGCTATCTGTCCAAAATTCATATAATTATCATGTATTTAAATTTTATTTTGATAACCATTCATGTGTATTAGTAGTATTACTAAATTCTATCACGGTCAAGTAAAAATCAGATTGAGAAAATCTCCCCGTAACTAAATAAACCGTATCAAACTAACTGGAACACTAGTTGGAATTCTTCTCCACGGTATACTTTTGTTCCTTCAGTTAGCCTACTAATACAGATGCAATTGGAATTCAACTCATATGGACAACTAACCGGCATAATCGTTATTTGATTTCATAATTTAAACCAAAACTAATACCAATATTAACATTTCTACAATATTCATCACTTTAATATTTCTAAACACAAAATACTTACTACCTATACGTTAAGTTATTAACCAACGGCTATTAACACGCATCGTTTTATTATTATTATTATTGTAACCCCATTTTTTATAGCTCAAATAATCTTCACCCAAATTTTCATTTTAAGCGTGTCAAGCATGAAGGCAGATTTTTTAAAATTATTACATGTATTTCCCGACCAGATGCTGCCGCCTTCTTTTTGATTTATCTTTCAGCTTATCATTACCCGGAGAATTCTACCTATTCTTGGTAACCTCCGGCGCGCGACGATCCCATCCAGTTTGGTGTCGAACCAACATCACGTTGATTCTGGTGGGAGAGTAGTGTAGTGGCATTGGACAATAGCCACACAATCCACAAAGCTGTGAACACGAGACTACACAGAAAATAGATATTCAATATTTAACGCGGAGAAATACCCAACGATGGGGAAGGCGCGAATAGTGAATTGAATGGACGGGAGTTGATCGAGTGGCATGGCTCGGCCATGCAGGCGTGGTCCCTGCTGGATGTTATCTTATATCTCCTATTCATATTAAATATATTGTTCTTTCTCTAGCCTAAGCTTGTTCATCATGTATTGGTAGTTGTTACGATACGGTGAGTTGGTGTCGATGATGTGACTTCCACGTAAGATCTTATAGATTAGGCAGTTATATCATGACAAATCTACAATTTTAGGATTAGGTCTATTGTTAGAGCAGTACTAATATCATAGTAGACCATAATTCTACACACCCTTTGTCTTCCCTTAAACCGTGAGATTAAAATTGCCTTATACCTTTATTTCTACGAACTACTTCTTTCTTCCTATATCCCTTTTTATATTACTACCATTGAAGTGACTACTATAAATTTGGTGTTTATCCTGTGCTAATGTGGTGTGGTAACTTGGGCCGTTGCATATATGTGCCTGGTCCTACGTTGTAGCTGACTGACATGAAGGCAAGAAATATATATGCACTACATAAATGATTCAATTTATATGGGGGCTGGAATACTGTCCGGGTCCCGACCGTTGTTGCTACCTTGACGTGGTGGTCGGGCTTGCCTATCGTGATGAAGCAACCGAGCTATACTGGCTGGAACAACCGTTCCTCAAGGTCCTACCATGTCAGACAGGTCGGTTGAAGAGCGGTAAGACTAAAAGCAACAAACCCAAGGTCCGAAGGCGAAGTCGTACTGCTGACTGTACAGAGGTGTGACAGCAGTAAGGTGTTTCCTTCAGACAACCAGCATGACAGCGATGCTGCCTTCCCACAAGGAGGGGTGGGGTTAGAAAAGGTCGACCCTAAAAATGCACACCTCACCTTACCCACGGATTTCCGTCTCCGGCGGTAAGGCCCTTTGAAGAACGGAGCTAACACGTCGAAAACCTTCCACGAAAAGGCCGTGCGCGACCGGCCTCAAGCAGTTGTCCCTTGGGCACTGCGGTCACGCTCTCAGGTCACTGAGACCACCTCTAATCCAATTTCCTTTTCAGGTACCTCCAGAAGAACCCTTCCACGGTGTGGGCAACCGGGAAGTGATAACCGCCCTCATACCTCTAACAGCACCCAAGACCACTGTATTCATAATCAACCTTCCTCTTCAATTCCTATTATTCCTCCTACATCGACTTTCAACCCTAAACTTCCTCCTTTGGCTTCCTCCTCAAGTGTCACCATAGCCAACGATTCTAGTGCTCAAAACTCTGTCCCAGGTCTACTGAAACCTCGCTCCAAACTACACATTGGAGCCTTCAACGTACGCACTCTATGTCAAATCGGTCAACAGGCTTCCTTGGCTAAAACCCTAGAGTCTCTTTCCATTGATGTATGCTGTGTCTCCGAAACACGCATACAGGATCCCAGTGTGGTCATTCACTTGACCTCACCTCGGCAGAACGGAGAGCCAACGAGATACACCCTTCGTGTATCTGGTGACCCGATGGCCAGTTCTCGTGGACTGGCAGGTGTAGGCATAGCACTAAGCATGAGGGCCGAACAAGCACTGCTAGAGTGGATCCCCGTCAACAGTCGTCTATGTGCTGTTCGGCTGAACGGCTGCGTAAGAACTCGGAAGGATAGGGACACACGTCGTTGCCTTTTTGTCGTTTCTGCCTACGCTCCCACTGACTGCAGCTCAGATGAAGTGAAAGATGAATTTTACAGAAAGCTTCCGAACTTCTTCAGAAAGCTAAACGCTCAGACATAGTACTCGTAGCAGGTGATTTTAATGCTCAGATAGGTAGCTTAAACCAAACAGAAAGGCATTTAGGTGGATATTTTAGTATTCCGACACAGCGAACAGATAATGGTGATCGTCTGCTGCAGCTATGCTCAGACAATCGTTTATTTTTAGCAAACACAAATTTTAAGCATAAGGAGAGACATCGTCTAACATGGCGACCCCCTACACCAAACCAACGATGGACTCAAATAGACCATATTGCCATCAGTCATCGTTGGAGAGGGTCGGTAGAAGATTGTCGCTCATTCTGGAGTACCTGCTTGGACTCCGACCATGCCCTAATACGGGCACGCATCTGCTTGCGCCTCACTGGACGCAAAAAAGCCACATTAAAAAGACCCGTTAGAACTGAGTTGAGTAACGAGAAAACCAAAAGTAGGTTCCAGGAACAACTGAGGTCACACTTAGGTAGTTGTGAAGACGAGGCTGACCCAGATGTTGCTTGGAAGGGCATACAATCAGCTGTGGAAACAGCAGTGACATCTATTAGTGACTTAAACCACAGAGTTACAAGGAACCAGTGGATTTCTTCAAGGTCTGTCACACTGATGGATTCTCGCAAACTCGTCCCATCAGGTTCCGAACATGATGAAGAGCGACAACAAATCAGATCTAGGTTAAGAAAAAGTCTAAGGAACGACCGTGAGCAGTGGTGGGTAACGAAAGCAAAAGAGATGGAAAAGGCGGCGACTATAGGGAACACAAGACAGCTTTACAGACTAATAAAAGAAACTGGAATTAATAAGTCAAGTGTAAGTGAGATTATTTCGGAAAAAGATAATACTCTCATCTGCTCCCAGTCCAGACGTTTAGAACGATGGGCGGAACATTTTAGAGAACAGTTCAGCTGGCCTTCAGCTACTCTACAACTACCCTCCATTCCCAGACAATGTGAATGGAACATTGAAGTAGGTCCCCCAACTCTTGCTGAAGTTCAAAAGGCTATAGTTAATCTGAAACGAGGAAGGGCAGCTGGTCCAGATGGATTGGCTCCAGAGGTCTTTAAGGATGGTGGTCCAATTTTAGCGATTAGGTTGACTAATATTTTAGCTAAGATCTGGGAATTAGACTTTATCCCATCTGACTGGTCGCAATCACTTATCGTCCCAATATATAAGAAAGGGTCAAAATCATCCTGTGACAACCACAGAGGGATTAGTTTAACAAACATAGTATCTAAAATACTGGCCTCGATAATTATCAAACGCCTAACTAAGACTCGTGAACTACAAACACGAGAGAACCAAGCTGGCTTTAGACCTGGTCGTGGCTGCATCGACCACATATTCACCATTCGTCAGGTTCTAGAACACAGGCATACCTATCGGCGTCCGACGATGGTGGTCTTTCTTGACTTAAAAGCAGCATTTGACTCTGTAGACCGCGAGACTCTGTGGCAGTGTCTGTCATTGAAAGGCGTACCTCAGAAGTACATAAACCTTGTGAAGGCTCTTTACTCGAACACTACTAGTCGAGTCAGGGCTTATGGCGAACTGTCATCTACTTTTGCAACCTCAAGTGGTGTCCGTCAAGGCTGCCCACTTTCTCCATTTTTGTTTAACTTCATCATAGACCTATTGATGGAAATAACACTCTCGTCGACTGAATTCTCGGGTATTGATCTCCTTCCAGGAGGTCCACTTATCGACTTAGAATACGCAGATGACATAGTCCTGTTTGGTGAAGACGCTGACAAAATGCAGAGTCTTCTGGTAGCACTAAGCAACAATGCCAGAATGTTTGGGATGCGCTTCTCTCCCTCTAAATGCAAGTTGTTGCTTCAGGACTGGTCTGCGTCAACACCTGAACTAAGGATAGGGAGTGAAGTAGTCGAACGCGTTGACAACTTCACTTATCTTGGAAGTCTGATCAGCCCTAATGGGTTGGTGTCTGACGAAATCTCAGCACGGATTCGTAAAGCTCGTTTGGCTTTTGCCAACTTACGTCACCTTTGGCGGAGGCGAGATATCCGTCTATCAATAAAAGGACGAGTATACTGCGCGGCAGTCCGTTCTGTCTTACTTTACGGCAGCGAAACATGGCCTTTAAGAGTAGAAGACACCCGTAAGCTACTAGTATTTGACCACAGATGCCTTAGAAATATTGCTGGCATCTGCTGGGATCACCGGGTAAG
This sequence comes from Schistosoma mattheei, assembly GCA_944470405.2. Lineage (NCBI taxonomy): Eukaryota > Metazoa > Platyhelminthes > Trematoda > Strigeidida > Schistosomatidae > Schistosoma > Schistosoma mattheei. The sequence goes on along the minus strand of OX103943.1, from coordinate 35,473,038 downwards.
TAATAGTGAGGTTAGACGCAGGGTATTAGGGAATGATGGTAAATCAGTTGATGAGGTTATGAATCTTCATCGACTGAGATGGTTGGGCCACGTATTACGTATGCCTGAACACCGATTACCACGACGTGCAATGCTAACCGGTGTAGGGGATGGTTGGAAAAAAGTTAGGGGCGGCCAAACCAAAACGTGGCATCAGTGCTTGAAGTCACTAACTTCTAGTCTGAGCCATGTTGGTAGATGCAGACTACTTGGTTGGGGTCCGCGTGACTTTCGTAACCAATGGTTGGAGACTCTTGGTGACATGGCTCAGAATCGATCACAATGGCGTCGGTGTATACACTCCCTGTCTTCCCTTAAACTAAGAGATTAAAATCACTTCATACCTTTCTTTCTACGAACTAATTCTTCCTTCCTATACTATATCCTTATTGCAACCTTTGACCTAACCACTCCTATGAATCCGGTGTTCATCTTGTTGTGCTAATGA